>OZ026529.1:13917958-15117958 GCA_964019695.1 Loripinus fragilis | reverse complement strand
TTAATTGTCTTCCTGATTTCTTGTAACAGTTAGTGTTCTGTGGCTCTTCCTTGTGGTGAAGTGGGTCTTTCATGCAAACTAAATATCTATGTGTATAGATCCACATCTGAATTAAGGGTGAGGCTGGCGCCGTGAAACCGGTTTAAGCCCTACAGTAAAATATTTTACTGACCGTTCCAAGGCAGTACTTCTTTTGTGGATATTTTATGTTTTTCTGTCTTGTGTTTTCCAAGCCTTTGTGCGTGTCTGTTTATATGAGTTTGTCACTTTCCCATTGGTATCCTGGGTCAGGTGTGGTACTTGATTGTATCGATTCCTGATCTTTTCACCCTTACTTACTTTGGTCTGCAGTATGTGATTGTGGTATTTCCTGATCATACTTGCAATGTTTTAGTGAGTCTGAGATCTCTTACCTCTCTCTCTTGGTGCCATGGATTGGAATTCAACATGTGGTTGTGAAATGAAGTGGTCATTTGCTCTTGTTTCCAGTTCCAAGTACCATATTTTATTATAGTATAAGTAAAGCAAACATTCTAAATTATGATCAAGATTCTTGTGTTTTGTCCCTGACATATTCAGGTTACCAGGCCTCGAGGTTATAGAACTTGAGTACAGTCTCAAACTCAAAATAAAGCGCAATGATTGGCTGCTTGCAGACAAGCAGCCAATGATTGTGCTTATTTTGAGCTTGAGAATGAACTCAAGTTTTATAACCTTGAGGCCTGCTAGGTTTGGTTATACTCCGGAATGGTCTAACCTGGTCCCCATGTTATGAACCTTTTTTTCATTCTCAACTAAAGTGAGCATAAAATTTTAACTGATCTTAAAACAAGAATGCTGACAACTGTAAAATATTTAGCTTTCGAACTCTAATGTGACATATTATATTTAACAATAACTGGCAGTTTAACATACATGTATATTGGCAGAATAAAATTCATACTCAGTTGAGTTAAGCATGAAGAGAGTTTGCTAACCGTGAGGCCTGCAATTTTCTAAATGCCCACCCATACAGAAAAAAACACCAGAACATAAATGCTAATGTGGGGTGTCGAAAGTTCATAACACTTCTTTTTTTTCACTTTCTTGTCCGATATTCGTAAATTGCAAGCCAATATATTTACCAGCAAACTTAAACAACTTAACGAAAAGTGATCTTTTGTATTGTATACTGGTATGAACAACAAATTACACCACAAAAACGAGGCACTATCCATGCAGGAACAAGACTTCATAGTGGAATCAGGAAGGTTCACTCGAAAATAAGCCTAAAACATAATTACACACTATCTGCCATGTTCAGTGCTCAGCATAGAAAACTGACCCCTCTACCCAACATTTTTTCTTTCTATCTGCATTGTTTTTGATATAAGCAACCTTGTATTCTTTACCAGTGCCATTCTAAAATAATGTATGCTCCTTATGTAGAAATGACTTTTATATAAGCTTCACCTGTGCCGTTATACATTTGTATAAATTGTTTTTGTTTGTTTTGTTGCTTTACGTCCCAAGTAAACAGCTATGGTCATGGCGGGACGGTTGTATAAATTGTATAAAGCTTCTAAATTTACTTATAAAATATTAGTTAAACCAGCCATCAGGAATGGTTTTACTAAGAACAGTTTTCTAGTGACACAGTCCATAGAGGGCGTAAATGCCAAGTTTATCTTTTGATACTTAGCCATTGTTTACTAGATCAGTGGTGTTAAAAGATAAGATTATCCTATTGTCTGTGTGCTAAATGTCATTATCTTCCAAAGATACATATCTGGCATGTCACGGCAGTAAACAAAAGGGCGGGAAGTCAGAAGAATAGATCCAGTTTACAATCAATTTGCTATTATAGAAATGTATTAATATTTCCCCATTCTAATTGACGAGACAGCTACCCATTTGAGTCAATCGCTTTGAACATATCTGCTTGTTTAACTTTTTAATTGTATAGTTTCTAGAATTGAGTCTTCAAGAGAAGACTTAGTGTGGTAATGACTTATTCATCATTTTTATAATGAAGCAAAAACAATCCCTAATCAGAAGCAGTCAAAATAGGAACCATTTTGTCTGCACATGTTTTTTTTTTCAGTCTGAGTGATTATGTTATGGTACTCATAGAGTCAGTACACTTTTCAAAACACAAGTGAGTGGGAGTAGTAAATGCCACAAGTACAAATCCTAGACAACAGACAAACATCAGGTACTATAAGGAAGATACACAGAACAATAACAGCCACATGCCGGCAATAATACAGCCAAAACAAAGTAACTACAAATTAAACATACTTAGCGGACCGCCAAATGTTAAACTACTTTGGTGGCTTGTTTTAATTTTCTTGTGTAGATTACTACTAGTTAACGACGACACATACTGGTCAAAAAGTAAGTAAGTAAGATAAGAAAACACCACAATCACACACTGATAAGACATGTTCTCGACAAAGTCAGGTCAACCAGCATCTATCTCAAGATGACTTTAATTTCCATACGGTTGTTGTTACAAAAGTATGGGCGTGTTAAGCCAGATAAATATAGAAGAGTCATTATAATTATAGGGCAAATCGTCTTATAGGTGAACTTTGAGCAACTATAACAGTAAATGGCTAAGACTTGTTTTGCACCGTGGGGTGTCTATTGTGCCCAATTGGCTTGTCAAACGAGTGCATTGAGGGTATAGCTGTTTGGTGTAGATTTTCAATTGCTTCTTCAAGTTACATCAAACATTTTGGAGCTGTGTTTAAACAGATAATACATTTTTTATTTGATACAAGTTTTGATGCTGGCTACAGGGCTATTATGTCAGGATCAGAATTGGGGGAACAACCCTTGTAGCTTTGGAATTACCAGCAAATGAGCCTTTATGCAGCCGACCATCATTCCAAATCGAACCATTTTAGAAAGATGTTATAGAACTTAGCAAGATGCAATTCTATTTGAGACAAAATAATGAAAATGCAAGTGAGTACGACCAGAAATGCCACAATTACACACTGCGGACTATCCAATGGGACTATGAGGCAGAGAAGCTACGACACAATGCTAGTAAAGCAGCCAAAGTAAAAAAGAAGGCAAACATCAGGAATCAATACAATCAGGTACTTCACCTGACATGAGACACTATATGGGAAAATGACAAAAACACAAGAAAGCATCACACACAAGAGAGCCAAGAGGACAGTCCTTTCCCAGCAGGTGATTACAAGACTGCAAGGAACAGACAAGACAGTATAACAAAGAAAAACACAAATAACTAAAAGGACCCACAAAAGAAGCACCACCTAGGCACGGTCAGTAAAATAATTACTGGAGGGCTTAAACATGTTTCACGGTACCAACCTCACTCTTAATTCTGATGTGGATCAAGACACATAGACAAATCTTATTTCCCATAGCAAACTTAGCTAGAAAGGTCACTGAGAATCACACCAGAAAGAATATACCAAACACGAGAAATCCTCAATAATGGGACAAACAAAACTACCATTTAAATGGCCTGACATTGAATGCTGGCTTGGTAGTTTTGTGATTTTTCAGGGGATCCGGACCACTATTGCTAAGAAATCCTATATTTTTGTGATTTTTAAGGGGGTTGGGGGTCCGGACTGCCTCTCCCCCCCCCCTCTGGATCCGCTCATGAACAAAGTTAAAGGATCCAAAGAGGTTAATGAATATGATATTTGTGAAATGGAATGTACAGCAGATGGAAACATTATTTTTTATTAAGCGTATCTAATGTAATGAAAGGAGTTGTATGTTTCTGCTCAATTGCTTATCTATATGATAGAACCGGGCACCTAGAATAACTACTGGTCTGTGCCTAGTACTGAGTGCGTGACCCTATTGTCTTTCTTAAACATCGTATTGTGGTTTCATGTTTGTAAGTTATCATATCACCTGATTTATGGTAGAGCCCAGTTCATTCCTAACGGTATCTGAATTTTTATGACCGACAGTCAGCTCTAAGTAAGTTCACCTGAGTCCACTTTTTAAACTTTTTGGTTCCGCTATGTGGCGTTGTCATTCTAATCCAACACAACTCATCATGGATTGGTGTAGATTTAAAACTATGTAGCCCTACTTTTAGTAAAGCACCTATGCCCGTCCAAAAAGACCATTACATGTAATTTGCGACATGCTATAAAATAAACATAAATATGATTATTCAGTATGTTGATGGTGTATAAATCGCTGTTTAGCTAAAAAAATGCATACATTGATAACTTAAGATGTTGTCATCAGTTTGAAAAAAAGCGAAATCGTTTTGTCTTTTTATGTACATTTTTTTTTTCGATTTTAATTTTTAATGATTATATTCAATAAATGAAACCATTAATGCTAATTTGATTGTGTTAGATTGGGGATGAATTTAGTCTATGTAACGTTGTGCAGCACTTTGTCGTAGTTCAGTTTGCACACAACAGCGGGCATCTTCTTTATAAAATAGTTTTTATTAATATTATGAAAAATATAGTGTTTAACTCTATTGTTTTCATCATTGCTTGCAAATGTGTCATAACGATATCATACATGTACTTTATGACATATGTTTAGACCAAACGTGTTAATTTAAAGGGCTTACACCTCATTCTGCACTTTGAGGATTCGGAATCGGTTGTTTAAGGTGGTATTTAGTTTTAATATACTAGTACTCACATAACATGATTATTCCCTTGACCTGCTTAGGATCCACCATGCTCAACCTGAGAGATGTCAATCTCTTCAATACACTAAACCAAAATAATAACAACTGATTTTCCAGTTACTTCTAGCATATATTCAACTAGTCACCTCTCTAGACGAGTGTTCTAAGCCGCCACAAATCATTACTTGAAATAAGATATGGGGTCGCTACTCATGAGAACCATATTCCAGTGAAGTTATCATGCGCGGATCTAGAGGGGGTGCAGGAGGTCCAGACCCCCGCCCTGGACCCCCCTGAAAAATTACAAAGCTAAAGGGTTCCTTAGCAATACCGGTCCAAATCCCCTGGAAAATTACAAAGCTTCCAAGCTAGCATTCAATGTCGGACCATCATCTGACTGCCAGCAAAACGCCATTTAAAGAAAAGGATTGGTGACTCGTTTTTAGTGGTATTTGGATCCTCTCTCCCCTCATCAACTATAAAAGAAAAAAACCGTTGTCAAAGTTATTTGGACCCCCTATGACAAAACTTTCTGGATCCGCGCAAGGTTATCCTTTTAGTACATGTAATATAAATGCACTTTTAAAGCTGCATAGTCTGTAACTTTTGATCTTTTAATATTAGAAATAATGTTTCTATTTTTCAAGAACACAGCAAAAAAATAAAATTTAGGTATATATTTGACCAATTTCGTAAATCTTAACAAACTATCAGTATCAAAACAACAGCATTTATGCTAAATATTAACTGTCTTAAATTATTGGAGGGATGCAAAATAATTACCAACAAGAGAACAAGCATCTGTTTTTAACGATAATTCACTTTTCCATGCAGTTTTCAACTATGGTGAACAGATTTATTGTGAAAACATAACTTAATTCTACTTTTACAAATAATTTAAAAAGAAAATATATTTTTTCGAAAAATGTTCATAGTTGCAGACTTAGCCTCTTTAACAAGCAAGTATTCCAAGGGAGCGCAGTGGCTCAGCTGGTAAAGCGTTAGACTGGGGAGCGAAGGTTAGCTAGCTGTCATTGGGCAAGACACATTTATCCGCAGCTTAGCACTGCTTCAACAAAGGAAGACAGGAATGGTACCGACATGCTTGAAAAATGCATGATCTTTGCCTTCTTACTTAATATGATGACTTACCCTGGTTTAAATGTTGGATTATTTTGCTCTGGTATTCAGTTGTATGTACCTTTGAGTCCTTATCTTTGTTTTATCTCCTTTCTGTATCTTGGTTTGTATGTACTAGGAGATGATGCATCGAAATATATGGGATATTTCATGCAAACAAAACATATATGGGCCTTGCCCTCTTTATTTCTTTGATCCATATCAAAATTAAGGGTGTTATTGTTACCAGAAAACAGTTTACACCCTCTTTGCTGACCATTCAAAGGCTGTGATTCTTTTTGGATCCTTTTTGTGACATATGTTTCATTTTTGTCTTTGTTATGCTGTCTTGTCTGTTCCTTGCAGTCTTGTCATCACCTTCTGGGAAAGTGACCACTTGGCTCTTGTGTGTGTTGCATCTCACTTGCCTCTATGTGTCTTGATCCACGGCAGAATTAAGGGTGAGGCTGGTACCGTTGAACATGTTAAGCTCTCCAGTATATTGTTTACTGGCCGTTCCAATGTGGTGCCTCTTTTGTTGATCTCTTTTATTTTTATGCTTCTTGTTTGTCTTTGTTATGCTGTCTTGACTGCTCCTTACAGCCTTGTAATTACTTTCTGTGATGGTTCGTTTGCGTGGTGCTTTTTCTAGTGTTTTGTCACTTTCCCAGGTCAGGTGTGGTACTTGATTGTATCGACTCTTGATCTTTGCTTTCCTCGTTACTTAAATTTATGTTAAGAACCATTTTCAAAGTAGGAAGGCGGTTTTGTATGACCACCTGTTTGTGCTGATGCATAGAGAAACACACATAACACAACCTAGCGATATAAACACGATGGATATACATTTGAAATTATCTCTCATTTTTATACATGGGCTCCAGCTTTAAAACCCCACGTTTCCAAGATTCTAATACAGTTTCATCTCTGTATTGAATGTTACAATCCTCATACAATAGTGACTGTATAAATAGGTATATACTTGACACCTGTCAAGCAATCTTATCTATATCAATTCTACACTCTATAATAACGGTCTCACTGTCAATAGATTGAATCTCCTAGCAGAGTGGTAAACCACATTTTACGCAACTGTTTGGACCTCAAGTACAATACATGCCAGTAGCTTACTCAAATGGAAATGTCACTGGGTGCATTTTGAAACATATTTCTCACGTAGTTATGTTTACTACAAGGTATGGCGATTATGTTGAATGGTACCTGGTTTTGCATGGTGAATGATAAGCATATTATATGAATATATTATGGATATTTTATGGGAAAATACCTAATACAATATAATATGATAGTATTGCTCACGCAGCGCTGTATAGAAGACCTCTTGTTTTTGAAAGGGTGGAAAGATATTCTGACTCATAAAATATTACTGATATTAAGTATCCTGTCACACAATTGACCACGTGAAAAGATTTGTTTTCTACCGATATATACATGAACTTGATCACATAGTTTAACATGTTTACAGGTGTTTCGTTTTCTAAATTTACAAAAAGAATAATGGCATTGAAAATGATATGACGACTAATCTCTATTTTTTTCTGCGAGCCTTAACGCACAAAATGAAGAAATAGCCCCAAACAACGTTGTATCGACGTTGATTTTACGTTGGTTTGACGTCACTCAAAATCAGAGTATTAGCAAACAGTCATCGGTGTGTGTGCCTTCTGCTTTTATAAAGCCACATTCATCTACCTAAGATATAATTCATAACAGTTAAAAAGGATCCTATATTAAATGAAAAATAGGTTATTTCAAAATGATAATAAAAGTAAGTGAGTATGACCTAGAATTGCTACAATCACACGCCGTAGATCAACCCACAGAACCGTGGGGAAGAGGCAAACAACAGCCCTCTTAACCAGCGAGATGATTACAAAACTAGAAAGGAAGCAAAGTACAACTAAGCAAGACAACGGCTTAACAAGACAATCCCAAAAACAATGTGAGTAACAATAATCAATGAATAAACAGCAACTGAATCACCACCCTAGTCACCATGGAGCTTAAATCAATTCATTTTACTGGCCAAATCTCGCCATAGATTCTGCTGTTGCATAAACAAAAACTCAGTATAGCTCAAGTTGATGCTTCCTAACTAATGCTATGGCAAGCCTCAAACTCAATAACGACACTGACATAAAACTAGCATTGGTAGGTCATTGTCTGATGTTTGCCTATGGCTAAACACACCGTGGCTCAACTAGGGGATTTCCGTAGCCCTGACAGTCTGTAATTTTAGATTTTTTGTTTCATCACAGTAAGTTAATTGATTTATTGCTTCCGTCTGATGATGCTTCGCTCAAGATAGAAAGCCTCCACTAACAGGGGTTAAACACTGTGTTTTATAGCAGTGGAATCTAGGGCGAATGTTTGGCCATTAAAATAATTTACCCCCCCCCCCCCCCCTCCCTCTCAGGTAATTTTGGCTGCTACGTCCTGTTCTATGGCGGTGGTTCTGTTGTTGTTTATTTGTTGTTTATTTTGCTCCAAAAGATTGTGCTTTTGTGTTAGGTCATTATTTTTATATGCAGCGCTGTTCCTTGATTTGAATTGTCTGATTTCTGTCTTCTCCTCAAAGTACGGGGGTTAATTGTGGCATTTCGGGGTCATGCTCACTTATTCTTATTGATTGGAGCTTTATGGACAATTCCATTGGCCTGCAAAGGGTAGAAGCTGCTTTTTAGAAAAGACATGCATACGACTGCAGATGTTTTAAAACTTTGCTAGGCCAGCCTAAGTCTTCATGGTTAACCTGTCATGAGCGACTGGCGGGCAGATGTAGGCCCGCTTATAGTGGTATTTGGATCCCCTCATCAACAAAAAAGAAAAAAAAATGAAACCCCTCTGAAAAAAACTTTCTGGATCCGCGCATGGAGCCTTCACTTCAGGAATACGTATATGATGAGTTGTTCATTCATGAATAAGTTAGATTGCAATGATTTTTTTTAGAGAAGTATTGAACCTTTTGGCGTATTTTTGTTTTTAAGATAGAATATGTCGATGCTGTAAGTTAAGCGAGAAATCTAATAAATACTATAATAATTGCAATAAGTATTTAAAAGGGGCTTTCGATATCTGATCTATTTAACATATTCGAACATATTTAATATTACTTAGTTTTCATTACGAAACATTAAGAAAAGCATTTAAGGTTATTTTATTGTTAATAAAAGTGTCATGTTATCAAATAGTTTTATGTTTATAGCTATAATGTAGCCTGTTGTAATGCATTGTGCCAGTTTCGTTTTAAGAAGTTTTTATTTCGAATTGAGAAGGATGTACAAAACAATCCATCAGTGAATACTTCATGTCCACCTTAAGCTTACAAGATTCCTTATATGTCAAGTCATCGGTGGGTTGGTGCCTTATGTTTGCCATTGTGCCCAGTGTGGTTCAACAAATGTTTTTCCTTAGCTCTTAGTCTTTACGTTAGGACCTCCTTTTTGTTCACATCATAGTAAGTTAGTGTGATTTAATTGTTTTATTTTAATGATACAATGCTTAGGTCAGGAAGCCTTTATGTGAGCTAAATATTCTTTTTGCGGGTGTTTGAATAACATCACATAATTGAGTTGTATCCATCGATCCTCATACCACTTTCAGCTCTTTTTACAGTTTCATTTACCATATTGATCCAAATAAGATTTGTACTTTGATCAAACACTCTGTCACCAAATGTGTCCTGGCTTTTCTACTTCAAATGTCTTGACAGAGTGTTTTCTAAAAGTAACAACTTTTAAGAGAAGAAATGATATCATTAGATACGGCCTAAAGTGGGCTGAAATGCGGTGCATGCATTGATGGACATGATTACCAAAAAACAAAGAGAAAAATACTCTTTACCGTTATGTTAAAACTCCAGAACGCCATTTTATACGTGCAGTGTTTCATAACAAAAACACGTGATTTCCCACTCTGGACATGTTAATATTAAAATCTGTACAACTGCAACATTCTATTCTGCATTAATAGGCACAGAAATGTCACATACCAATTTGATTTTTTCATAAAGCTACATACAATACAGTCAGGATGTTCCATCGTATATATTGCCAGGTCACCTGTTATATATTCAAAAAAAAATAGAAATATAAAAAAACACTGTATTGCTTTCTCTGAAATCGATGTTGTGTCAACAAACACTGGGACCTGATGTAGTATTTCATCTGGGTCTTCTCTGGTTTCCTATCTATCTGCAAAAGATGTTTTGTTTGTGTGCTTTTCTAATTGTTGGTGGGAAAAGCGACATGCGTTTTGAATCTTCTCAACGTTTACATCGGCTTTACTAAACAGGACACATCATTTATTTATTCGTTTGCTTACAATGTACCTTCTTCTTGATTACATTTGTTACGATTAAACAACTTTAAGAAAACTGACTTACACAGTACATCAAATAATTGTAACAATTATATATCATATAAAATTTCGACAGCACACATCGAAAAACTAACGTACTGGACAAAACAAATGTGATTATCATGATTATTGAAGAAGCCTATTGAAAGCATGACAAATATTACCGTTCCTTCATAAACCATTGACAATACATTGTGAAACTGATGACAAAACAGACAAACAATATTATCTTGACAAACATAGATGACAAAGCGGGCACATTTGACATAATCATTTCATAACTGGGCCCCGCAGCGTGAAAATGTGTTTACTGCATGCAAACATTAAATGCACAGACCAGCCAGCATGTCCATACAGATTAATTAGGCCAAGTGTCTTTTATTCGCTTTCTGGAAAGAATAACAGCTTCACGTATTGTATAAAGTATTTCAACAGCCTAGCTTGTTTCTGTAGCTGAGCAGGCTTCTGTCTAAAATCTTAAAGCCAGGTTTTCTCCGGACTAGGTCCAATACATCCTCATAGGGTCAGACAAGGATCGTTTGTGCACCTAAAATTGTATTTATTTCCTTACCCTTAAATTTAACATGTGTTTTGGGTGGTGCTCGAAAGAACCGTCTCATTTAGACGGTTCTTTTGAGTACCCATAACATATGTTTTGGTGGAGAAATAAGAAAAATAATTTTCAAATACACACTCTTATCTGGAGGATTTCATCCTTGTAAGCATGTGTGGCATACCATTTAGAGCGCCCTCTAATCGACCGGTTCAGGGATCTCATTTTAACAGGATATTTGGGTCGTAATTATCAAATTATTGAAACAATTACGTATCATATCAAATTTTGACACCAATACAATAACTGCAGACCTCTGACCTTGAGTTTACATCAATAGTCATCTATTCGCGATGTTTTGTTCTGAGGTAATGATACAAAGTATGCTTCCGTTGTCAGGAACAATGGGATACACCTTTGGTTGTAATTGGTGTCACGATCCACACCTCCCAGGACGACTACATTTGAGCCGTGGCATGAAATTTCCAACAATGTGGTATGTGCGACCAGCAAAGCCTCAGATCAGCCTGCGCATACGCGCAGTCTGATCAGAGCCTTTGCTAATCGCTTGAATATTCTGTGAGTGTTAAGCTACTGACTAAACATAATTTGGAGTTTCTTAGCTTAAAAGGGGGCTGCACAGGCTCGTCTGAGTCTACACATGTCAAAATACCACATTGTTGGAGATCACATGTTGCGGCTCATTTGAATTGTTATACGATAGAAAATGGTTCTTAGCTCTAGTTTACTCATACAGGCCATTGAGTCTGGGATACCTGTGTGTTAATGATTACATCACATTGTTGTATGTTGTTGGATTTGTTTGGTGTTTAACGACGCATCAACCCTTGTGGGTCATTGGCGTCAGACGGTATTAAACTAAACATGATGTGGATGGAAAAAGTCAAAATTTGTAATAAATAAAATGAAAGGAATGATGATGAGTTTGTATAATAATATCGAGTTGCAATAGAGACCACTTATAGTATCTGACAATTTTAAAGAGATATTCAGATAACTGTATATGTTCTTTAACTGAACAGAATACAACATTAAAGAATCTGTACTAGGTCTGATAAAAATGTATAACATATATTTAAAAATAGCGATTAGATTTTGTTAAAAAAGATTTATTTGTCTTAAAAATGTCATAATACTATCGTATATATATCTTGCAATAACTGTTTCATGTTATCAACATCGCCACACTCCAAAAGGAAGTGACGTACAGTGAATGGTGCATCGCAACCAACACATTGCGGCTGTTCTTTACCTAGTAGTAAGTATGAATGTGTGACTCTTGTATGACCTAAACGTAGTCGAGCTACAACACAACTTCTTCTTTTCTAATGTTTCGAACAACTGATTGACGTTCACCAATAGTTTGTTAAATCCCAAGAAGTGTATTTCCAATGCTTTATTCCATGAAGTTTGCCATTGATCCAAGACATATTTATTGATAGATGAAAATTAGAAAATGAGATCTTAAAGTAGTTGGTTCTAATGAATGCGATTTTCATCACATTGTTGCGTAAGGCAATAACATACTTGAAAAAATACACAATAAGGCGAAGATCAGGAATCGATACAAGCAAGTACACACCTGACCTTTGTCGCCATGTGGGAAAATGACAAAAACACAAGACAACACAACTCACAAGAGAGCCAAAACTGCAATGAACAGCCAATACATGCTAATTATCATAACATGGAACATAATCACAAACATTCTATCATTCTTTTTGGTCTTTTGCAACTCATTTATAAACAAATCATATAGCAGATCTGTGTTTGTACTTTCTAGTTTTGCAATCGTCTTGAAGAGGAAGAGAAAGCTGTTTGCTTTGCTATTATTGCCTTACAGATGTATTTTTACTAAACTGTTATGTGGCTCTTCCTCAAGGTGCCGTGTGTTGGTGTACAGTGGTGTGTGATTGTGGTATTTCCTGATCATACTCACTCACTTTCTGAAAGTCTTATAGAATAGAAAAAACATGTCTTCAAGTTGAGCTTAAAAACACATGAGTTTTGCAAAGGGACTGAGTTCCCTCTTTTGACCAACTAGAACCTTCGAGGATAACAATATTTGCACGCTTCAATATGATAGCGAAGATATTCCAAATTAGTAATTATAACCAATTTCATAGGCCTTTCCTATCTTTCTGGATTTCTTTAGGGATTCCAGTTACATGCACTTATATCCCAAGACTAACTCAGCCAATCAAAATTCATCCTGTAACCACGAGGATGCGCACATGGCCAACATCAAGAGTAATTCTGTTTTGTAAAATAAGTGTGTTTTAATTTTTTTAAATATTATTTTTTCTGGAAAAAATATAATTGTATGCATTATTAAAGGCATTCCACCTTTCTAAATGCATAAAATTATATATTTTCCAGAAAACCTGAAAAAAAGTCTAGGCGTCACCAGTGAATTTAGGTAGGGTCGGGTTACCCTAAACACAGTTTTTTTAATTTTAGCCTAAGTATACAGCTTTGTTTATATTGCATATGATAAACGGGATGATTTTAATTCTGAAATAGTGAATTTCCCATTTCTGCGGCCCCCTTCCTATGGTGTATATAGTTTGCAACTTATTCGCTTTGCAAGAGGGTGTCCTAATATTGATGACTTCAACAACAAAAGAAACCTATTTTTGACTGCTAAGTTATTAAAACAAGGTTATAGATATCATAAATTTCGGAAAGCATTTTTCTAAATTCTACCACAGACACTGAGAGTAAATTGTTAATAAAAAAAACAATAAGATAACACAACATGTTGCTGCAGGAGCTTCAGCAGATTTCTTTGGAGACTATCCTTTGAAAATCATTGTATGCATATATTCTGTCATTAATTGTTTTGAAAGCAAATAAAATTAATATGATTCCATTTGCATTTTAGAAAATATGCATAACTAATGCATAACTAATGGTTCATAAAATATGACACAATAGGTGTCACAACAACTCAAGTGAAATTATATAAAGGCTTTATTGCGCATATGAAACATTCTGTGAAATGAATGCATGAATGGTAATATTATCAAACACGGACATACCCACGTCAGTGAATATATTATCAATGCCAACAGTAGTTCGATGCTATCTAGAAAACAGATAAACTTAAATTGGATATAAGCGCAAAGTTCAACATTTTAATAACATATCAACCAATATCAACTAATTAAGTACCCAATCATTATAGAACATTGTAAGACAGTGTAAACAAGTAAGGAGCACGACATATGTTGAGGTTTGTTTGCCCTGTTTGTTGAAAAAATATATATCTCACAATTAGCTAAGATAACTTTTCTACCTTGAGCCCTCTGAAAACAAGTTAATGAACAATACAAGTATATACATAAGTACAACACAGATCAGCAGATACCGCTGTGTTGAACAATGTGCATCAATGAAAATGACACTCAAACGTTGTAAAAAGTGGCTTGCAACATATAATAATGTCAAGACTGAGTAAGTGCATAAAACGTTTCGATGCTTTAAATATATCAAAAAGTCCACATATTGTTCATAACTAGGGATAAGAACGGCTAATGTCAGTGGAATTTAAATTCTATTTGGTCCTCAATGCAAAAAACGACACTGATGTTGCTGTCTGTTTATTTTTTTGTTTTTTTATTTTTTGAAAAGTTATTTCTTTAGCAGCTAAATTCCTATTTATAATTACTTGTTTTGGGAAGCGCGAAGGCGCGCGCACGCGCGTTCGTGTGTGTGCTTGTGTGTGTGTTTGCACCCTAACTTACT
This sequence comes from Loripinus fragilis, assembly GCA_964019695.1. Classification (NCBI taxonomy): domain Eukaryota; kingdom Metazoa; phylum Mollusca; class Bivalvia; order Lucinida; family Lucinidae; genus Loripinus; species Loripinus fragilis. Next base: position 15,103,502 of record OZ026529.1, on the reverse strand, counting down.
TTCATTTTATTGAGATATAATTTGTGTTCAAGCGATGGATTCTTAGTCGTATCAAAATCTAATGTACATCATGGTACTGAATCACTTTCAAAAAGCCCATTTTTTCGGCTGCACATAATAAATGTACCCGCAAATACAATTATAAATTTTTAGACAAATGTTGGAATGTTTCAATTGGACAAGTGTCATTTCAATTTTAGAACTGTCGGTGGTATTTTTATTTTTATTCAAATTTGAATATATGATTATGTAAGCAAGCACTATATATGAGCAATATTATTTTTTTTGAGAATGAAACCAGCATTGAAGCTTCTAGATATATGATAAAGCCATTTTGTGTATCATTGATTTAAAGATTGTGATTTCGTGTTTAGAGAATGTTTGTTTTATGAATTTTATTTTATATAAAAAGGACCATTTCGCAGTCCAGTCTATTTTCGCTGCTCGACAATGCGATTATTATCATTTAACTATTACCTGCTAGGATCCACCCACTATAAATAATCATATAAATAAATTTTTATGTTGCTACATAGAACACAGAAATTACTTGTCAGGCCCCGGGGTCAGACCCACTAGTGTAGAAACAGAGATATCATATTTTCATGAGCAAACAGAGTAGACCCTGATCAGGCAGCTCTTACAAGAGCTGCCTGATCTGGGTCTGCTCTGTTTGCAAAAGCGTCAAAATGCCTCTCTATGGGGTGAAGGGTTAAAGCTGCATAGTCTGTAACTTTTGATCTTCTAATTTTAGAAATAAAGTTTCTATTTTTCAAGAATACAGTAAATATACTCAAAATCAGGTAAACATTTTACCATTTTCGTCAGTCTTAACAAATTATCACTATCAAAACAACAGCATGTATGTTAATAATCAACTGTCTAGAATTACTGGAGGGACGTAAATAAATACAAACAAGAAAAAACAAACACCTGTTTTATAAAATAGTTCATTTTTCCATGCAGTTTTCAGCTGTACTGAACATATTTATTGTGAAAACATAACTTAATTCTTATTTTAAAAATGATTTAAAAAGAAAAGATTTTTTTTAAAAAAAAAATGTTTATAGTTACAGACCTAGTCTCTTTAAATAGAAAAATATCTCTTACAAAACTATTCTTTTCTAATGCTATAATATAAAACCTTGTTTCCTGGAGATTCAGTTCTCTCACGCGGTCATCTGTAAGGTCATGTCAGACCGTTCCCTAGGTGACAACTCTCGTACCAGATTTCATCCACTTGTGTGCTTTATGATTCAAAGTCTTTTCAACAACTCAACAAGATCGCAACTTCTTTTTCGCATTCCAAATAAAAACAAATTAGCATGGGTGTCTGAATACAAATTATCCCAACTGTCACGATGTCTTGTGTTCACCACTTGTCTTTTCATTATTGATATATGGTGATAATGTCAACAGAACACGGTCATTTGGGACCATATTAATATGTATGATTGTAGTGTTTTATGCGATTGTGAATTCAGAGAACGTGCTTGCATTACCGGGTCATTTTAAAGGCGGCTTGACCTAGGGCACGCTGTCAGGACAATGGCAAAAACTCAAGTCGGAACACACCCACAAATATGATATCTTTTATCCTATCCTTTGAAAATAAAAAGTGAATAAATATAAAGAGACATTCTTTTCCAGTTGACAAGCAGATGCAGCAACAAAAGCATGTACAGATGTGTTTTTTCTACTTAATTTGCATTTGCATATTTTTAGACAATCAAGTCCGGAGTTCTTTGACCAGAGATTGTTGTAATGGAAAATGATATGACAGTAAATTTTATTAAACGACTGAGTTCTAATTATGGTCATTAACGCGAAACTAACTTCTAAACATTGGCACGCCGCACAGGAAATGATAAAAGTGGACATGGCTTATGAGATGAAGGAATCAATGGAACATGCGTTAGTCCTGTGTATTCTGATGGATTTTCCCATTCATATAAATGTAATATGAATGGGTCTGCCCATTGTATATTTTAAGGGGTTCTAATTATGTTGTATCTAAAACGAATTGCTGAAGATTGTTTTGACCTAAGCAAAATGTGTAGACCTTATATAATGCAGCATCATGCTGCATTTCATCTGGGAATTTACTGATTGCATAATTACTCGTTTAGGGGATTCCCGAATACAAAGGGTTAATTATAAAAGTAAGAAAGAAGGCAAAGATCAGGAATTGGCACTACACCTGACCCAGCTAGGACACCATATAGGAAAGTGACTAAAACATAAAGAAAAACATCACACACAAGAGAACCAAGAGGCCAGCCCTTTCCCAGCAAATGACCACAAGGCTGCATAGAATAGAAAGGACTTAATGACAAAGACAAACACGAAGCACAAATAACATAAAATATCCTTTTTGTTTGGCATTTGTTTTTGAAAACTTGACTTACTTTCCAATTACAAAATACTTCCGGTAATGCATGGCTATTTTTAGAGACAACTGACCCAGGGCATTTAAGGTATTGAAATAAAAGTGAGTATGATCAGGAAATACCACAATCACACACTGCAGACCAACCCACGGCACTGTGAGGAAGAGTCACAGAGCATTTATAGAGACAAGCCGAAAGACAACTAAAGCAAAATAACCATCTCTCTCTTCCTCGTCAATATTATTGCAAAACTAGAACGGACACAAAGAAACACATACCAAAACAAAGACCAACTCAGAACCCCCGCTAAAAGTGAGAGGTGCATAAAACAACAAATGAACACAACAACAGAACCACTGCCTTAGAACAGACGGCAGCCTGAGCCACTGGGGGGATGCTTAAAGGCATTTTACTGGAACCAAACATTCGCCCTAGTTTCTGTCGTTGTTGTTAAAACACAAGTAATGTTTAGCTCACGTGAAAGTTTCCTAGTAACTAATGCAATGCATTATCACAGAGAAGTTTGAGTTTCATACTTCAAAAAACGAAAGTCGCAAGTTTACCATTTTTTCAAGCAAATCTATACGGAAAACAGAATAGCAATTCATCAATGTATTCCAATTAAATGAGATATGATTTTTTTTTTCAAAGGTAAGTCTGTATATTCTATGATACATAAAATAAAAAAGTATCATGCTTCTATCTTCTTCGTCCATTAAATTGTACAGTAAATATACACACACAAGTATTCAAATAATTAATGACGTCGCATATATGCTCGATTGGACTTCGATCAGCATAGCAGGGTGGTCATGGTAAAACACTAAATTTGACTATCAGAGAGGATAGAATTTTCATATGATGATTTTTTTCATAGCTAGATATAATTATAAATGTAATACTATACATTTTAGTGGACTGATGCCAGTCAACATTATTTGTGACTTTCGATTTTGACACTTTGAAATTAAATCGGCTATATTGTGCATAATAGCCAAATTCATGTTTTTTAACGTGAAGCAATACTTTGCAGAGACTCTGCAAGTTATTTCACTTAAAATGACATGTACTTCTTGCACGGACGAAGCTAGAGAAAAGGTACCCTCATTTCAAAAAGTAACATTTTTTCTACGATATAAACCATAACACAAATTAACGTTTTTGTTTGTTTGAAGATTTTACTGGCTAGCGTGATATAAGAAGAATAAACCTGAAAAGTTTTGATTCCATCGGACTCGTCGTTTTTGCTACTCAACAACATAAGACAAACACTTTTAGCAGGTTAATCATTGAAATTCAGCTTTAAGCTTGCAATTTACATAGAGACTTCACACTGCTCTGACTGCTTTTTTATCAGCGACACGCCATTGATATTTTCAGCATCTATTTAATATCACCAGACGCCACCGTCTGTCTTTGAGAATTGATAAAAACAAAAATATTATGCTATCAAATCGATTTTAAACTCTCACATTAAAACCTGAAGTGTACAGTAGTCGTAAAACAATAATCGCCAAAAATGTACTAATCAAATTCTACTGTGTTTGGTCAACAGAGTTCAAATAAAATTAAGTGCATTTAACAATTTTACTAGGAAATACTGGTGAATTTCAAAAATCTCGAAAAAATTTAAAAAAATGCAACATTTTAAAAATGCCTACAAAATCCACCATAAGCAAAACTTCAATTGTTTGGTGTTTTTCAAGTCGGACAGACCAGTTTGGAACCACCTAAACGTCAATTTTATAAAAAGCTACTCTCAAAGCCATTTTTTCTAAAAAAAAAAAAAGTCGATTTTTGCATTTTCAACCCAAAAAACTTTGAAGTAAAAGAAAACTGTTCACAAACAATGATAAACGTTTGTCAATTAAAATGCACATATATAGGCGAAAATCATTTCAATTTTATAAGCGTTTGGTCAGAAATAATGAGTTTGAAAAGTGACCAATTAGAACTTGGTTTTAGTATATGTCATGTTTGGTAGTAAATTTTGTAAAGATTCCTTAAGTATACTCTTTACACTGCATTGCCCCATAATCTAATCAAAGAAAAACTAAATAGATTAATTGAACAAGAATTTAACAGAGATGGTTCACTGTTTTGGCTTATAATGAGAAATGCAATTTTTTCACTTCTGGACAAAGATATAAATTTTGGCCATGTCAGAAAATGTGCGAAGCTCTCCATTATCGTCTGGACAATATTTATGGGTTTGTCTGCAATTTGTGTGGTATTCTATAATCATACTCACTTACTATTTTCGGTTCAAAATTATATATATATTTATTAACCGATGCGATATTTATTTGGATTCTTCAAGTATTGAAGAAAGGTAGGATTTATAGAGAGTGCACTTGTGTTCTGTAATTGTATTACAGCAAATGCGGTATAAAAGAACTCACTTGTTCGTCACGAGAAATTCGTGATTAGGTGCAATGATTGTTCAGCAAGGGTATAAATCATCATTTATGATTTTGTATGGTCATTCGTGGCTAGACAGACCAAATGAGAAATTCTGTTGGGTTTATGTGCGATTACCCACCCATCCACCCTCATGGTTCGAAAAATATTTGGTTATGTAGATTTGAAAGCTATATAGCAAAACGTTTTAAGATATTCCACGAATTTTTGTCTTTATATGATATTTGATTGGTTATCAGTTTCTTTCAGATAGGCTGTAAAATTGAGAGATTGGTTTTATGGATGAGTTGATTCAAAGTCTATGTGTTTTGAACCTTGAGCTACTTCCTAAGCAAGGAACTACATTTGGAACGAAGGATGCTGGCTGGCTAAAAATATTTTGTTATGAAATTTTGTCTTATGAATAAAGAGAAAGTGCTCAGTTCTGTGCTTGCCATCACACACGTATATGTTGTTACGTTTTGAAATCTTATGCTTTAAGATATAGTACAAAGTAGAATAGACGGTTATGATGTACACGAAAAACGCTAAATACTGATGTTGAGGCATATAGGCATGTACATCATAACAGTTGGTAGTTCTAGGTAGTGTATCTGGTTTCCAAAAATTAAGAAGTCTAGGTAATAAATAATTTATTTTTTGTCTGAATGAAATGAACGAGAACATAAAGATACATTGTAGGTATAATTCCCATTTGACTATTTATCCTCTTGTTGCAAATTTGTGTTGGTTTTGTTATAAGAGAGACTTCATGTTGTCTTTTACTGACAATAATCAAGCTGATGTTATTTAACTCTAAGTCGATATATCTAGATGGCTTACTAATTTTACTTCGAGCAAATGGTAGATCAGAGACTATCTGTGAGCCATGAGCCATTTTCTTTGTATCATCATACTGTGTTAATTTGATTGGATTGTTTCTCTGTGATGATACATTGCAATAGTTAGGAACGCCTCCATGCGACCTAAACATTTTGTGTGCTTTACATGTAACAACAACGGAATCTAGGGCAAATATTTGGTACCAGTAAAATACAGTTAAGCCTATCCCAACCCTGGTGGCATAGGCCCTTGTCATGGTTCTGTTATTGATGATTTATTGTTTATCGTTTCTTTTTTTGAAATCGTCTTGAAGGGGAAGAGAGAGCTGGTTGTTTTACTTTAACTGTCTCTCTGATGACTTGTGACAGTCTTTGGTCTGTGGCTCTTTCTCATGGTGCCGTGGGTGAGTACGCAGCGTGTGATTGTGGTATATCCTAATCATACTCATCTGCTCATCTGTCTTCTCACTAAAGAAAGGAAAGCATGTTGCTTAACATAGCCCCACTTGAGAAATAAAATTAGGCGTAAAAGTCTTATTATTTTCTACCCATAGAATTTAAACCTTTGTGTTTGGTGCTAAAAATGAACGTCACATCTTAGTTTTGTGATGCAGATATTTTTTTCCTAGTTTGCAATCACTTAAAGGGTTACAAAGGATGCAGAAAATATGGCATGTTAATGAATTATTCTAATTACTGCCAAAAAAGGAAGGCGGCAAAGATCAGGAATCGATACAATCAAGTACCACACCTGACCCTGAAAATCATATAGGAAAGTGACAAAGCACAAGAAAACATCACACACAAGAGAGTCAAGAGGTCAACCTTTGCCAGCAGTTGACCACAAGGCCGCGAGGAACAGCCCCTTGCGTAAAATAAACGTCTCCCTGAGACGTTTTTTGCTTCCCTTAAAGATGTGATTAATAGGAAAACAATTTAAAAATAATTATTTATTAGAGTTATAAATTTTTGTGTCTACAACTCTGTGATTTTGGGTATTTACGGGTCATGCTCACTTAATCTTATAAGCATGTATACTTTTATTTTGACCGTTTATGAAAATGTTATTATATTCATTAATGTCTGACCAGAAACTGTTTGAGTCTGTTAAAATTAAAGCATTTTTTTCTGTACCGCATTTTCTTATCTGGAAGCCTACACAAACGTACCAACATTGCTCATTGACAATGTCCAAAAATATAATTTAATTAAACTACAGTAAAATGCATTTAAGCTCCCCACACCCTCCCGGTGGTTTCGTTGATCTCAATGTTGTTCGTTCTACGGCAGTTGTTCTGTTGTTGTTGATTGATTGTTTATTGTTGCTCTCATTGTTTTAAGGGTTTTGCGTTTGGTTCTAGATTTGTTATGCAGCACTATGTGTCCTTTCTAGTTTTGCAAAATTCTTGCTTAGGACGAGGGAGCTGGTTGTTTTACTTTAAGTGTCTCCCTAATATCTTGTGACTGTTAGTGTTCTGTGTTTCTTCCTCACAATTCCATGGGTTTGGCTGCAGTGTCTGGTTGTGATATTTCCTGGTCACAATCACTTATGTTTTCATTGTATTTAAAATATTAAGTAAATATGAACAGGAAATGTCACAATCAAAAACTAAGATTACAAAGGTATATTACTAGTGATTAAAACTTTTTGTCATTTGTGTTTCGTGTCATACTGGCGTGTCTGTTCCTTGCAGCCTTGTGGCCACTGGCTGAGAAAGGGCTGACCTCTGTGATGTTTTCGTGTGTTTTTGTCACTTTCCCATATGGTGTCCTGGGTTAGGTGTGGTATTTGATTATATGGATTCCTGATCTTTGCCTTCGTCCTTACTTTATTTGATTCGAGTTCTACCTAGCAGGCACACAGCCTTGCAACAACGTCGTACCAACGTCGATGAGACGTCATGACGTCGCATCGACGATCATACGACGTTTTTCGTCGTTATGCGCTTGCTGGGTATTATCTTGTGTTTTATGCGTTTTGGGTCCAACACTAGTTTCAATAAGCCTTGCCGTTGTAGCAGAAATACTGATAAATCTCGACATGACGGCAGCATTACAAGGGCAATACAATGCAAGGCATTTATCAATGAGAAATAACATAAAGATGACTCGATTATTGGCATACTTTATTAAAGAAACAGTATGAGGCTGAACACAGTGAAACCATGGAAACATAACATGTGATAATACAGCTAACGAATTTGGCTGAGTTTTCATGTACATACAGTATAATATCATAATTTCGAAGTCCTAGGGACTAGAGATTTTATTTCGAAGTATCGAAAGTTCAAGTTATAGGGACGTAGTGTGTATGGGAGCAGCGAATAAGATTATGCGCTGGCTTACTTGTAAATAAGGTGCCAACTGAAGTCACTTTTGTGAAACGATTATTTCATGATATCATGCTCAGTTACAGTAACATTATAATGTGGCGATCAAAAGAGACAAAGAAACACTATATACAGGGCAGGAATATATAAATAGTAATATACAAACACAAATATACAATACATTATAAAATAGTGTACTAATTTTCTGATTTGTGAAGTCATCATCTGCATTTATTGTTTTAACTATTGTTTTTACTTTATTATTCATTTACTATGCTGATTGCCTTTCGACAATACTTTGTTTTTGCTTCATTTTAAAAGACTTTATATCCATCTTCATCATATGCAAAATTCAAAACAAAAATACATAAAAAAAATCGTTTTTGATAATTTCATTCAAAATACCTACTGACACATGAGCTACACACATAATGAGAATAGTAAACTTTAATACGATCATTAATCGAATTTTGATGAAATAGAAAAAAAGCCTTAACTAATGGCACTAGTCAGACAGCATGGATGCGCATATGGGTTTGTGCTGTTTTGTTCAACTACACAAATCAGTGACTCTCATAAAATGAAGCACGTGTAATGTGCTCAGTCTTTGAATTCTGTTTTCTGTTCTATTATATTTTTATGTGTCATAAGTATAATTTGAGATGTGCTTGTGGTAGTTACATGTCATAGCCAAATATTTTAGTTTGCTAAATAAGCAATGCAATGGTATTCTTACTGGTGTTCACCTGTCGTTTTTGTCATGGAATTTTGCATTTTCTAACGGAACAAGCACCGAGTAGTAAAGATACAAGCAGACCTCAGTGACAAAACATGCGAATGCAAAGCAGTAAGGATACAAATAAATTTAGAAATGACACAAATAAATACATTGTTCGATTGAGTTGAATATATGAACACGGAAAATGCAGATGAGCATACGAATCACAAACCAAACAATATTGATTTATAATGTAAAAGACCCCCTGCCGAATAGGTAAACTTGAATGATCAATCTTATCAACCTTTATCATATATTGCATAACTCAGCTATGAACATGATGAACTTAAAACATAAGAACGTGCGAAGCATTCGAGCGGTGGTTCTGCTGTTGTTTGTTCATTGTATTTGTTTGTTGAAGTTTTGTATTTAGTCCCTGTATTGTTGTGCAGTACTTTTGGTCTTTTCTAGTTTTGCAATCATTATGCTTGGGAAGAGACAGCTTGTTGTCTGACTTTTATTGTCTTCTGGATGTTATGTTGCTGTTATTGTTCTTTACCTCCTCACGGTGCCGTGAGTTGGTATGTGGTGTGTGATTGTGGCATTTCCTGACCATGCTCACTTCCTTTTTCATGATAACATGTGATAATGACCATCACGATAGTCTTGCTCGTTTTTTCTGTTATAACTTTAGGTATGTTTCACAATTACCAACATTAATAAACGGTTTAAAATCGACCAAACTAAATGTCTTCGGTGCTGTGTATTATCATAAATTTGGACAGCGTTTGTTTGACCATCTTTAAAAATCAGTGACAATCATTTGCATTACATTGAGAGTAGGCTTAAAGTTTAGCAGTAATAAAACTTTTTATGTAAGATCTCCTTATATACCAATTATTGTTTTATTTGAAATACAATCAGTATGATATACATAGATAAGAATTGATCAGTAGCAGTCCAATTTATTTTTGTATGCAGAACATTATACAATTATTGACTAATGAGGCATTGGATATGATGTGATATCGACCAGATAATATCAATATTGACCGAGGCGGAGCCGAGGTCAATATTGGTATTCTCTGGTCGATATCACATCATATCCAATGCCTCATTAGTCAATAACTGTTTTATTATATAACATTTAGAAAAGATGTACAGGTATCATTGCGCCCGGAAAAAAATACTGAACTTATATACAAATTTTGGGACAGTCAAGTATTTAGCAGAAACAGTGCAAACCTAGATAAGACCACCCTTTTATTATGTTATATATGTTGTGCATGAGTGTCATTATTCAGCATTTACTAACAAGAGTTCTAACACGCCTCGCCTGTAGAGCCAATGTTAAAACAATGTGATATATTAAACAATAATTCACAGCGTTGAAAGCGCAGGGAAAATGTGTGATAGCTGACGTCATTTGTTACTGGTAAATGACGTCATTCATGGCGTTAGACGGTGTAATGTCGTTTTTACGCTTAAAAGACGTTATAAATACATGTAAACGTATGCGACGTGGTCTAAGTATTGGCGGGAGTTCTTCAGTGCACAGGCGGAAAGTTTGAAGAAGCTGAAGAGTTCAAATTTGTTTTCGTCGTTTATTGTGCAATATAAAATCGAAATAGATCAGCTCCAGTGCGTGATTTGTTGCGTTCTCGATAACTACGATAGGATTACAAGCGGCGCTTTAGAAAAGCAGAACCGGAACGGTAAAAAACACAAGCAATCTAATTTTAGTAACTAATATTCACCAGCAAGCGCGCGCCAGCCAGTGAATATGACAATATATTGACTGGCCACGTGAGCGCTCTAAGCCAATGAAAATCAGTCTTTTAACTTAGTTATATAATAAAAGTAAATGTTGACTACTTGTAACATTACCCTGATGGAGTATTCAAAACAATAGAATTATGTCCAGATAATCCACACAGTCTGATCTGCGCCCTTGTTATACGCGTTATGGAACGTATTATGGCTTTACTTGTTACAAGCAATATGTTAATGTATTAGCAAGTCTCTGTAGCTGAGCAGACTCGTTTAGTTTTTACTGTGTGGGGAACTCCAAAGACAATTCTTTTTCGCGTGATCAGCTAATGTGTCAGCTAAAACGAAAATGGTACATGTATTTATCAAACAAAAAGGATAGGCCTGAGCATCCGCGCAGTTTTGTCTTTGCTTTTGCTGCTTACATGCTCTAGCCATGGATGGTGTTTGATATCAAACATTTGGTGACATCAAATAATTAAGCTAGCATGTTTGACTGTTTTTTTTTAAAATAACCCTTTAAATGCGTATTTTAGCATATAATGAAGACCCAGATGAAATGACACATATTGCAGCATTTCATCAGGTTCGACAATATTCTTTGGAAATTATAACCTGTGATCTCTCGATAGATAAAAAGGGTCATTCCAAGTGTATTTTAACAAACCAGAAAGAATAATCCATTAGTTCACAAAGGATTAAAGCATATACGATTGATAAGTACTATTTTCTCATAGGGTCATACATATAAAAGAATAAAAAAGGGGGGAAATAAATAAATAAGTTTTTACACATACAAGGTAAGTAACACAGACAAATTAAGGCAGTAGATGGCATTTGTCAACTTTAAGGTTACATTTTACGAACACAATAATTGAGGCTTTCCCGTGTACTGTGCAAAGAGTCTGTAATAATCAGGAGTATATATTGTCTTGTCTGAACACTGAGGTATGGAATTGTGTTCTTTATGTTCATTATCACTTTCCGTGTTGTCATCTGACTGTGAATGTGGTGTGTCTGTTGCAATAACATCTTCTGAATGGCTTCTTTCTCTAACGTGATCAGCATCAGCTGTGATAGTATTGCCCATTTCAGATTTTTCTTTTTCGTCACGATCATAGTCTTCCTCTGAGACATCTATCTCCTCCTCATCTTCACAATACTCTCTATCACTCATTACGTTTGCGAATGAATCATTCACATCTTCCTCAAACACAGAATCATCTGGATCATCAGAGTCATGTGATGGACTGTCTATAACATTTGGTCCATCTGTTTCGTGCTTTCTTAAATGGCGGTCAAGATTCGTTTGCTGTCCAAAGCAGCGATCACAAATATGACAACGGAAAGGTCGCTCTTTGTTATGGATGTTCCTGACGTGACGTTGAAGATTTGACGAGATTGAGAAAGATCTTTCACAGAACTTACATTTATATGGCTGTTCCCCTGTGTGAGTGCGGAGATGGCGTGTGAGGTTTGCTGAGCGAGGAAATATTTTGCCACAAAATTTACATGAATATCTGTCCTTTGGTTTGTGAATGATTGACCCATGTGGGTAGTCTACAAGTCCAGGTAAGCCTGAATAAGGATGAACTGGCTGATCACGATGATATTGCAAAGTGAAAGGATTTATCACTGGCAATGGGTAGTTGCTTCCAACGAAAGGGTACCTAGGGTACGGAAAGTACAGTGCTGGATCTCTGACTAAATGCTCGACTGGAGGTTTAATATCTATCTCAGGTACATGCGGTTTTACAGGTTTTGGGATGCTTATTCGATGGTGACTTGAAGGTGAATGTTTAGGAGAGTCATACTTTATATCTGGTACTCTAATTTTGTCTTCATGATGGCTATAAGCTTTTCTAACATCTGATAGACTGGTCTTTGTTTCAATATCTTCCCTTGAACGGCTTAAGTCAAGTGGCTGTTCAGATTTAGATTCTGATTTACTTTCCGTTGATGTGGTAGCCTCTAGTTTAGATTTGGGTGAAATATACCTTGGCAATTCATAAACAGGGACTGGCACCTTCAACCTAGGAGAAAGTGTAATTGGTTCACTGTTTGAATTATCAAAACTATCAATTCGTCTCCGCTCGTTGCTGTCAGGAAGGCTTTCACAGTCAGAACTATGATTTAGTTCAGACTCTCCATCGCTCGTGGTATTATCTTGAATTATTCTGATTTTCTTTCTCAAAGGCTGGTTGTCATGTAATCTTTCTGTTTTCAGTAAAGAATGTCTATCTGTTAGTGAAGGGTGTAAATGTAAGTCAAGCGATCCTTGGTGTTGCGGATGAGATGGTAGATATTTCAGGGAATCAAATGCGTTGCCAAATGGAAATGGGTTGATATGTTCGCTGATCGTTGGTAAGAATGGAAACGAGGGCCTGCCACCAAACATACGCATATACATGCTTGGATTCAGTAACGATGTAGGTGGTGTCATCCCATACGATGGAAACTTGGATTTGATATCATGTTGCAGATTCAATGGAATTCCATTTCTCAGTGCTCCTTCACAAAATCGCTTGTGTTTACTGAGGGACGTGATAGTAGAGAAAGCTTGGCCACAATCTGTACACTTAATCTGTTGTCGACAGTCGGCATGCATCCGCTTGTGTCGACAAAGGTTAGAAAATTGTGTGTATGCCTTGAGACAAACTTCACATTGGAAAGGCTTCACACTGCTGTGGATGTGACGATGTTGTTTAAGACCGCTTGAAGTAGCGAACGTTTTACCACAGTCGGGACATGCATGACTTCTTGCACCCATGTGTTGAGAACGGATATGACGTTGTAAGTTTGACGGATCAGTGAAAGTTTTTTCGCAGTGCTCACAAGAAAAGCGCCTGGAGGCATCTGCTGCCATCTGAAAGAAAATGAGAAATATATAAGTATTTTACAAAATCACATCTATTTATATACTTAAACGCAAAAGTTTCGCAACTCTTACTAAAATGCTATTTCCTTCTTTTTGAGCCAAATATTTTACTCCACGATATTGTGATAAACAAGTCCAATGATTTGCCATACAAACAACATGAAAATCAGACCAGTGAGACTTACGATTGCCGATCTTCAACAAGAGATGTAAGGCAACTCAAATTTGAAAAGTCACAGAGTTACAACACCTTACATTTTATCGAGTCACAGTGTTACACCACCTTACATTTGATTCGGAAAAGGTATTTAACCATTATCTGTTTTCAAAAGCAGAGAAGCAGACAAATCAAAGCAGGTTATTTTATGCATTTGTTAACGTTCATTACGTCAACGTAAAGCCTTCAATATTTGACGTAATTGGCCGTTTAAGCACAACTGGATATCAATAATCGAGTTTTTAATGTCACAAGTGAAAGCCTTCAACAGATTGCATGGAAAACAGAAGTATCGCGCGACATAACGGAAAAAACTGAACAATTTTGATAAACTGGTTGACGTTAACAAAGAAACGCAGCGACTTTGAGCGTTGATAAACGGTAATTGTTAAACCTTCAAATGTTTTCCGTCAGATACGACATCTGGATATCACATAGCACCGCTTGTTTTCAAATCGAGATAACTTTCTTTATGCTAGACGTAAATTGTTGAAAAACAACGACGTCATTATAACGTCAGAATGAAGAGTATGACCAAAACCAATTAATGGTAAATCATTCCGCATTGTGCAAGAGCATAACATATGATTATATGAATATCCTAATTTGGACCATACTGAAGAAAACACAGATATTAAACGGTTGCGAAACTTTTGCATTACATGTATAATTCAAAGAGGATAAAATAACCAAGATTTATCTGGAAATCATACATGCTCAAAAATGAGAATAATTGCCAGCGATACATGTATAATTCAAAGAGGATAAAATAACCAAGATTTATCTGGAAATCATACATGCTCAAAAATGAGAATGATTGCCAGCGATAGAGCTCACAGTTGGTAGGTACAGTAAAACCTGTCTTAAGCAGCCACCGAAAAAGAAGGCCAAAATTGGTTGTCAAGACCGATTATCACTTAATGCAGGCCAAAAGTATTGCAGAATGCTCCAATGCTCCAATGGGAGCATCCTGCAATACTTTCTACCTTCATTAAGTTACAATTTGTCATTAAGATCTTTGTTTTGTCTATATTTGAGTGGCCGCTTAAAACAGGTTTTACTGTATTTCAGTTTACAAACTGAACAGGAAGATGAGTTACATAAACGGGAGGATTAAACCACAAAAATATATGACTTAAAGTAAAAATTTGGTTGTCATTTCTTGGTTAGTTGAGTGCATTACAAGAACATGTTACCAAATTAATTTAAAGTAGATTAAAAGTTTCTATAAAATACAAAATTTGAATATACTTAAAGACAAAAACGTACAAAGCTCCATTTATCGGTGCCACAATACTGAATCACTAGACTGAGCTGGTCTGCAGTGTGTGATTGTGGTATTACCTGATCATACGATAAACATTTTTTGAATAAAAAGTGGTTTACTACGCATTGTCATTGTTAATGAATGATGGCAAACGTATAAATTATGATTACATTTCTCTGATCAGACGCGTGTTGTGTAAGTTTACCTGTTGGGAGTCTGTGTCCTTCCTCCACAGATACTGGGCGCTAGGTAGTGTTACTTCCAGGTTTGTTCGCTGTACCTCTTCGTCAGAGTGGCTGAAATATAAAGTACATGTATGTGGTGATATAAAAAAAACTAGACTAAAATTGTTCTAAACCATATAAGCCTAGCGTCCTTTTCATTGTAGGTCGGACATAGCAGTAAGCATTGGCATATTCAGGGTTCACTGTTGGCTTACAGAATGTTTTTCTTAACTATGGAAATGTACCATCAAAAATACCAACAGTAACTCTTAAATTTAAAAAAAAATGCCCCAAATGATAAGGAAGGTAACATCGTTATGGCTTAAATGGGTTTAAAATACAATCTTGGTTAAGAAATACAATCTTCACAATAGTGCTGGCTAGAAAATGTTGAAATAGCAATGTTAGCTATCAGTCTATCTTTGCAGCGAAAAAAAGATTGGCGCTGATTAGTATATACATGTGCACTGATGAATTGCAAATTTGATATTCATATGAATTTAGTGAATGTAAAAAGCATCAATAGTGATCATATAACAATCATTCTCATACGCAACTGTCTGTGCACCCACACTTTTTCGCGCCTCCCTTGTACTGACTATTTAATTCATGCTATGAACCCTTTTCAGATCAATGTAATTTTCCATAAAGCTACATATATGTAAAGTCAGGGTGATCCATTGTATATGTTAAGGGGTCACAGGTTTTCCAAAATAAAAATTGTAATTATTTCTCTGAAGATCGATTTTGCCTTAGCAAACAGTGTTTACCCTGATGAAATGCCGCATGATGCGGTATTTCATCTGGATCTTTACTGTTTGCCAAAATACATGTTATGGGTTGTCAGTCTAAAATGAGTTAAGCGTGTAAAGGGGAGATAATTATATACCTGTAAGAGTTACTGGCACTAGAGGAATGTTCTCTTGACTCAGGTACGTAACTCCTTTTTGAATACGGCAGGTGGTTTCTTTCTGAAAATAGAAAAAAACGATAGTGGAAAATTCTTTGAGATGGTGATTCTACGTGTGTTAGTGTTCTGTGTCTTCCTAAGGCCAAAATCTTTATATTTATTGATTTACAAACCCTCTTACTGTAATTTTCCGAAAAGGTGGAAAGTTGAAAAAAATAATATATTTTTGAGATTCTGTCTGTGTATTTTTGAGAGTGACACTGTTTATTGTCCTGTCCAGACTTTAAGAAAATGATGAAATAATTAAAGATTATATACAGACTGTTGTTTTACCTTACTATATTTACTGTTTGTTATGGAGATATTAAAACATGCTCTGAAAATGAAAAAAAAAGCTCTGAAAATGAAAAAAAGCTCTGAAAATGACCAGTCAACTGATCATTTTCAGACCGATTTTTTTCTTTTTTTCACCGTCCCCAACCCTAAATCTGAAAAAAAATCCTGTAAATCAACGAATAAATAAAATCTGGCCTTACAGTGCTGTGTGTTGGTCTGCAGTGTGTGATTGTGGCATTCCCTGGCCATTTTGAATTTTTAACCATTCGAACTAGTCTCTGTAACTGAAGAGATTGGTAGCAACGATTATCTTATCGTTATCTTAATCCAATCGACAAAATGTAATAATTTTTTTTCAAATATACAAGTAAGAAATGACTGAAAATAGTTGAAAATACGAATCATTTGCTCACATTTGCCTCGAATTTAGCAATTACATGTACTATATAGGAAATTCAATTAACAGGAGTCAACTGTTGATATTATTTTTGTTTTGTTTTTATTTCTTTAATGTTTTCGTTTTCCATTGAGCCAGACTCCTCTTCTCTCGCAAACACGAACCATAATTCTGTGGATGATAGCCTGCGGTAAAACTCTGTATACATTCAAATGAAGCTAATAAAGACTATTTCTGTCTGTTTAATCACCCTGAAACCAGATGTAACTCAAATCCGGATAACAAATAAAGCTCGTGCTTTATTAAGTCCGTTATTAAATTAATTTAAAATTAAAAATGCATATTCTTTTTTGTTAAGAAAAACATCTTAACAGATCTTGTTGCATAATAGCCAGAAGACTGAAAGACTTTATTGTGGATGTGGCGGGAATAACAATGACAAACGTTCATTGCTTTTGTATTGCATATTCTATCCCTAAAGCATATGTCTAGATAGACTTCTTATCTAATCGCAAAATTGTAAATATATTCTTATCCATCGGTTTAAACATGTGTTTTGGGTGCTCAAAAGAACCGTCTCAACGAGACGGTTCTTTTGAGTACCCACAACATATGTTTCGGTTAAGAAATGAAACAAACTGATTTTTCTCTTATCTGGTAGCCTTTTGCTCTTATCTGGTAGCCTGTAAAAATTAAATAATCCTAATCGAAAACCGCGTCATCAAGCTCAGCCATTGGAGCAATAGTGCCTTACAGTCAATGATATTCATATTCAAAATAGAATTGAGATCTGATCACCCACCTGCCTGTCGATGATGCCAGACAGAAGCGAGAAACAAAAGGTTCCGATATCATATCCTTGCCCTTTTGAATCCCTTAACGGATTTTATCAAAAGTACATTGTGATGCTAAAACGATGACGCTAATATTACGGAAGATGTGAATCGGTTATTCAACGATTACGTGAAAAGAAAAGAAAAGCAGAGTTGACACTGCCTTGGACTCATCAGCTGCTAACGGGAAACTAATTTGATCACTTTCACTGGAAGATTCTGCAGGTGCTTGATACTCAACAATTGGAAGGAATAAATTACACATTAAACGTGTGAAAAATGAAAATGGTTTGTAAAAGACGACATTTATCGTGAAAGCATATTGGAAAATTTATGACAACATGCACTGTCACACTTGAGAAGTTTGGGGTTTCAGCTTTAATGGTTGCAAAGGCAATTTGAGCAAGGTCGTTTGATTGAGTGCTATACTTACTCGTGAGATTTAGGTACCTATCGCACATATGCTCAACGTCGTTCTTTAAACACGCATGTACACAGCTCTCTTATTGGGCCAGAATCCTTATCATTGGCGTGAGCCTTTGTTTACGACAATACTGTGTGTGTGTGTGTGTGTGTGTGTGTGTGTGTGTGTGTGTGTGTGTGTGTGTGTGTGTGTGTGTGTGTGTGTGTGTGTGTGTGTGTGTGTGTGTGTGTTGGGGGGGGGGGGGGGGTACTCTGCGCTGGCTCGTCTAAGTCTTCCCTGCAATACCCAAGTCTCAGGAATTGGTTCTTAGTGGATACAGGTCTTGCTATAACATATTTTTGTAAACTAAATTCAAAATATATGCTAACAGTCTTAACGGCCACTCAATGTCTAAATAGACAATCAAAGATCTTAATGACAAATTGTAGCTTAATGAAGGTCGAAAGTACTGCAGAATGCTCCCATTGGAGCATTCTGCAATACTTTTGACCTGCATTAAGCGATAATTGGAATTGAAATGTGAAAACCAATATTTGACCTTTTTGAGAGTTTAATGTATGTCTTTTAGAGCGTTGGTATAGATAAAGGGTTGGTTCTGAATTGCATTTTATATTATTACCAATAATTAAATAAAACCATTGTAAGTAGAGGCAGGTGGGTTAATTCAAAATTATAAATTGCGAATCCCTTAGTTTTATCTTTGATTGAATTTACTATTTCAAACGTAACAAATATTAAAAGTACTCATGTTCCTTCAATTCCCTGCATACCATGTCATGATTACCATAAGCGTCGCATACATCCAGAGTAGCTTTTTCTCTTCCAGTTGAATTATGTTTTCTTGTCTTTTTCAACAGGCTAAACATACGTTTTTGGGTGCTCAAAAGACCGTCTCATTGAGACGGTTCTTTTAAATACCCATAACATATGTGTTGGTTCAGAAATAAGTAAACTGACTTAAGCTAATAACGAGCTCTTATTTGGATGCCTGTCCAGGGTGAGAGTCAACGACTTTCATTGAGCATGTTCCCCTTCAAATTTGTCAACTTTTCCTTTCACTGTTTGATCAAACACTGCTTCAATAGTCTTGTAAAGGGGTGTGAGTTCACCAGGTACAAACCTTTTGAGTGTGATGATCAGTCCATTCTATCTTGTCCTATTAAAGGATTTCACTATTAAGGTTTAACCCTAGCGATGGGTTGATTAAGGACACATCATTGTTGTGAACACTACAGTTTACTGCCGTACCAATGTACCCCAGTATCTTTATAGTTTCTTATTATTCTACCTTTATTGTAGACCGGAGTAGCAGGCGTTTTAAATAAATAAATGAATTAACAGGCTTAAAATATTGCCAGATGACAAAATCCTCAATATATCAAAAAGAGCATGTGTCCAGCTAAGCGAACTTTATAACGTAAAAGTGCGATCATTTGCTTATCAATCAGTTTAAACATACATTTTGGGTTATCAACAGAACCGTCTTCATGAGACGGTTCTGTTGAATACCCACAAAGTGTGTTTTGGTTTAAAAACAGCCAAATTATTTTTATTTCTTAATCTGGAGGTTTGAAAGATAATCTATATTGACAATTGTAAAAAATGAAATTTCAAGTCTTCCCATGTCAAAATGATAATCACATATTCTATTATAATAAAGAGTTTAATACAATCTTTTGTATTTCTTATGAAAATAATATTCAATTCGGTGTAGTCAAATATAGAGACGTTGAGGGAAGAATACAATCTATTGAAATGAATTATTAGTAATGACAATAGGTAATTGACAATTATCACTACAATTTCAACAATATTACAAATCATTTACTATTATACAATTGTGACACCTGAATGCAACTACTAAGTGCTTTATTTTATCAATAAAATGTATCATCACTTCACTTTTAATGAAAGATTTTAGACAGTCGATTGGAGCCGAAACAGCAAATTCATCAAGCAAGCATGATTTCTCGTGGATACAACATAAAATAATGTGGGTTTATCAATTCATCAATTACCAAATAGATTCCTGTCACCGAAAGGCCAGCACATGCGAATTTGCTATGTATTGCATTGTCGATCGACGATAGCTCAAGAGCTCTGCGCAGGCACACATACTCGCCAGTACATTCGCTACTCATACACATAAAGAATGTATAAATATAAAGACCAATCATACTTTAGGCATCTTATCATATTGGCGTTTAAAGGAGGTTTTTGCGCATATGCGATAAATACCCAAATTACATGAAATAATGTACATACATTTGGAGTGGCTCGAAACAGCTGGTTCAGCTACAGAGGTTTCAAAGAGCTTTGATGTTTGGGATTAAGCAACTGTCCAAGCAGCAAGCAACATTGTCTCTGATCAGATACACTATCTATATATTTAAGCCAGCTCATAAGAGATGTTAGTACTTTAAGCTTCACATTTAGTCTTATAAATGTTCGAAAGTTATTTTTTATGTATACAAAAAATGATATTACTAATAATAGCAATAACATTAGTACTAGTAAATAATACTAAGTATAGTGAGCTCAAAAAGATACCACAGTCACTCTCTATCAAAAGCTAAGCACAATTAAAACATCTTGTAAGTGGCTTTTTGAGATACCCTACTTGACTGCAGTAGTTAAGTTAAACTCGATTAAATCTTTCAAAACCGATTAATCATCATTTTCAATTTTTGATTTAAATCAAAGAGATATTAAACAAATCCATTTGATCTTGTTTTATCATGTTATTTCTTCTAATAACCTTAATGCATCACTTAAAGAAGAGTAATCTTCTAAATGAACATCTTAGTATTTCATGACTACCAAATGACATGCGCCCAGTGATGACACGTATCAGTCTTGGTGCATCAGGATCTTTATTGTACTCGTAATATATAAACAGTAAAACATGTGTAAATGACCGAAAATCGGTTTATAAGACCAATTATTGCTTAATGCAGGTCAATTGTATCGCAAGGGGAGTATTCTGCAATACTTTCGACCTTCATTAAGCTACAATTCGTCTTTTGGATCTTTGTTTTGTCTATTTTTGCGTGGCCGTTTTACACATGTTTTGCTGTAAGTGATTACTAGTATCTGATTGGATGGGTGCCCATGCATATTTGATGGATGCCCATACCCATTATTTTGTCTTCACTTAGCCAAACGTACTTTAATTTTCTTTGTTCACGACGTTGCAAAGTTGTACCAGAGTCTTACTTTTAACATTTGGGCGGGGCTTAAACGTGAAACATCTGTATTGTTATATAAAGTTTGATATGTTTCTGCATTGCTGAGCTTTGTTCTCATCAATATTTATTTAACTCATGCATAAACAATATCCTTTGATTGACTTTCTAAGTGATGAAAATTAAAGCCCAGTAAAATATTAAAATTCGTAACGTTTATATATTGGTTGTACATGTATTGACGCCAACATGAACGATACTTTTACCATTTGAATTCTTCCAATTCATCTTCCCCATAAGTGTTATTGATCTCAATAATGATAATTATAGCAACAGTAGTGGAATCTGTGATTAACTTTTTAGAGAAAAAATGTAAATCTGTAAAAACAGTTGTTGTCTCAGTTCCAGTAAGGATACGAAAACATTCATTTTTTTTTTCATTAACCCTTTGTATTCGGGAAACCCTAAACAAGTACTTTTGCAAACAGTGAAGACCAAGATTCAATGCAGCATAATGCTGCATTTCACCAGGGTCTACATTGTTTGTAATGTTCAGACAAAAGAATACATTTTTTTTTTAAATTTTAACCTGACACCCCTAGATGTGTACAATGGACAATCCCAAATGTATTGCATCAATCCAGAAGGAAGAATCCATTATCATAGAAAGTATTTAAGGGGAACGCAATATGCATAAACAATGTACTTTGTCATAGTGGACATTTTTACCATAATCTGAGTTTTAATTAGTTGCCATTTCTAATAAAATTTATTTCCTGTAAGATTTAACCCCACAGCCACCCCGAAA
This sequence comes from Loripinus fragilis, assembly GCA_964019695.1. Lineage (NCBI taxonomy): Eukaryota > Metazoa > Mollusca > Bivalvia > Lucinida > Lucinidae > Loripinus > Loripinus fragilis. The sequence goes on along the minus strand of OZ026529.1, from coordinate 15,081,573 downwards.
AATACTATTAATTATCAATATAATAATGCAGGCAAAATGGAAAGCAGGTAATTATTCGTCATATGTATGTTTATTTTAATTTGGGCTGTTGGTCGTCACACAGCCTAAAATGGCTGCCTTCTATCTGTAATTGGCTTATTTTTGCTGCAGATTACTTGGTTTAATAAGGAATTGCGTTTCCGATTTTTATATTTCATTTAATCTTCATGCTTAGATATTTTAGTTGCGATAGTTTAAAGTATGATATGGCAATAATGAGTAATGCCACAAAATCACTGTCTTTGAGTTAGTCTGGTTGTAACTTATAGTGACGTCAATGATTTAATACTCACCAGACTCATGACTACTATCTTCTTTCTCTTTATATTCTTCCTCGGAAGGATAGAGCAACATTGTTGGAATTTCAACCTGCAAAATATCGAAGATATGGTATATGTACATGCACACAAAAGTGACATTCATAATGTAGTATCTTATTAGCCAAATGATATTTCCCTCCAATCAGATGGCATATCATGATACATTACGGGTCATCCTACGTTTCCTCCAATCAGATGCCTTTACGTAGTTAATTGTGATCCAAACTTAAAACATCAAGTAATAGTTATATCATTGTTTGTCCGCATTTATGTCTAAATGTCGTGGATTATCTCCCGTACAATTCATGATATAACTATTCAATACCACCTACATCAGTCTAGACATTGCACATTACGAAACAACTTGTTTTTAAAAGTTGGCAAGGGTGGTATAATCATATTGGTTCTAGTTATGTCCATCTCATTACTTTTCGTATTAGATCTAGATTTCAAATAAAGACAACAAATAATAAATAATTTGCAGAATTTCCTTGATTGACAAACGTCCATAATACGAACTCTGATAGTTTACAGAACTCAAATAAGTCAAACGAGATGTGGGATGTTTAGTATTTTGCGAAAGGAGCGCCTCAATTTGCTCAGAAATTTATAAAGATATATTGTAAATTCATGTTGTCTTAAAATTTCATTAATTATAGTGATGCACTTTTCATGACTTTTGAAAAATTAAAGCCAAATGACGAACACAATTGCAGGTGCGTGTAATGCCACAGGCAAGTGATTGTGTGATTTATGTGTCTGTTCGTGCTGTAATCCACTCATGATCACACTGGCATTGTCTTTCTGTACAGACTTACAAACCATATGAAAAAAAACGCTTGTTTATATTTTACAGAAAATACATTTAATTGTTTTATCCACAACTGTTCTATGTATATTTAGTATGACAATAAATGATCCATTGATTATTAGAAATGAAACTGATTATATGCATAATCAACACTAAATCTTACGCGTCACATTGCTTACTCATTAATTAGCATCACTGCAATGACTATTCTTTTTTGCAAATAAAAATACTTTTGCATTGTTATATCTGTAAGCGCTTATACATGACACCGTCGACAGGGTTGATATTTATTATCAGGCCTTTAGTTAAGAGCGCGTACCAGAAAAATAATTTTCTTAATTCTCAACCAAAACATATGTTGTGGGTACTCAAAAGAACCGTCCCAATGAGACGGTTCTTTTGAGCATCCAAAACATATGCTAAAAATATGGGTAAGAAAATATTTACAATTTATTTTACGCTGAAAAGTTTTGTTTCTCTAAACCTATGTATTATTCACCACATGTGTAAGATATTTTCTTGCGTAAAGATTTAACATTTAGAGACCTTGACAATACTTGTGTAGGCTGATGTAATATGTATACCATGAGATGTCCGCCAGTACACGGAGATAGATACCTCCCATTAAGACAGACACATTCTGATGTAGCATACATCAGTGTAGAATTTGTACATGACGTAGTTTTAGCTATTGTTTGTACCTGGAAGATTGACTTTAAATAGCTTTGCTCAAAGTGTTATTGTATCCGTAAGTATTTGTTGAACTTTATGCAACCTTTAGAATATACAATATTTGTTAAAGAAAATATATTAACCATTTTGCATATATGAAGTGTATATTTTTGTTATTTATGGATGCAGCAGTTATGCATGATATGATATTATAATTGATTATATGATTTATCAAATAATTACCAACGCTTTGTAGCAATAATAGTATGAATTCTTCTACACTGCACTTTCAGATAATGTCTAATACGCAACGTTCTGAAAATACTATTGCATTGTACCCCTTTCGCTGCCTGGATAATATAGAATCCCCACATGTTACATCAAATTTTCAAGACCCAAACAAGTCTTTAAAGCTGAGAAGATGGGTTTCTTTGTTACATGATCGCCAATTCCAAAGGCCTGTATTCACGCAACATGACGTATTCATAATATGAATAAATCCTCTATAATGATTGTTTATGAGTAATTATGAGTGTCATCATAGCGCTATGACAAGATTGTAACTGAGATCATCCGTAAAATGATGAGCCAGTCTGTATCATCAATGAAACCTACCGTGCGAATGAGAGGTGTAATAAAAAAGACATGATTTACCAATTTGTGAAAACATCTTATCCATCCCGAAAATTGTTCACAATTATTCTGAATGAAAATGAATGGTGTAATCTAATACTTTAAGAGACAACTTTATTTAGGCAATGAAATAGAGGTAAACGGTAACAGCCTCGCGGACTTTCATTTTATAATTCCAGGTGGATTTCAACGGAGTAACTGTAATACCAAGGGCAATGCAAGATGACGCCGATGACGTTGACGACGATATGGGCCTCGTCGTGACAAAACCAGTCTTCAGGGTTTCCGACAAGACTCAAACCAGCCTCCTCAGCTACAGAGACTAGCTAGACAATTAAAATTTTGCTTGAAACAAGTTAAGATACGATACTTTCCAGTAAAAGAATTAAAAAGGCGCTGATCAGTCTGCGCGGATGAGCAGGCTGGTCTGCGGCTTTGTTTTTCCCAAACCCCGAAGACAGGTTTTGTCGCGACGAGGCCCAATTATATTGTTGGGTTAACATATTCCACCTCATCAGTATGGCTCTAGTTTTACAAAGACTTGGGCAATGAATATGGATGCTGCAGACTATGAATGCCGCAACTTCTGAGCATGGTCTTCACTGTTGGCTTACATTGATTTGAACTCACAATGAAAAAAGAAATTTAAAAATCCCAAAGCTTTCCCCAGATAATATAAGAATGGACTCACCAAATTCATAAGGATGATACACACCCTACGGCAGGAATTGGTGAATGAATTGACCAGAAAATGAGCTAATCACTCCATAACATAGCTGATTAGCTATATTAAGATGACAAGATTTATGAATTAAGTTTTCAATTTAATCACACTTGTAGCTACCATGCAACCAGCAAAGAACAACCTGAAAGCAATGCATCGAACGAGACCAAGCACATTAGCAATGAGTTTGATATAGATAACTTATGGACAAGCTTTTCAATATAAGCAACATTAAGTACACTTTGCGAAATCCAATAAGCTCGCCATCTATTAGTCTATATGTTATTTCCAATGTGTGAATTTGATGAGTCAGTGATATATGTGAAATATTCTCAGACTGGTAGATGATGAGTTCTTTCATGCAGACGTTTGACCTCTACCAGTATTCATTTAAGTACCTTATTCATGTTTGTTTGTTCCTTAACATGTTAGAGTCATGCAATTAGGTTTTTGGTGTCACTGTGACGTATTGTGGCAATAACGTAACTTGATGATGTCAAATTTGAGTATCAATGCAATCAAATAGTACACAGCAAATGCATTTGCCTATTCCTGCCGGTTGAATGGGTAAATTTTTAAGGACTTTATGAGGATTTATCATACAGTTGTTTTAGGATGGATGCATTTGCGATATTCCTGATTTAGGGAAGACACATAGATAGATAGATAGATAGATAGATAGATAGATAGATAGATAGATAGATAGATAGATAGATAGATAGATAGTTGAAAAATGCATCGCTTCTGCCTCAATCAGTTTATTGACTGTAAATTAGAAAAGCCCTTTATTATCGTCATTTTTTCATAGATTTGACTTACTAATGAAACTGAATATTTATAAGCATTGAACGTAAATGTGTTTCTTTTTTTGTAACGGAGGTAGCTTTTTAATCGTTTCGTTTGCTCTCATAAAGTATGCACATCCTCTTATCGAACTAGTTAAAATGAGTAAGTTTCATATTTAAAAGAGAAATAAATTTGTATGTGTATATGTCATTATGTTCATCCTCGAGAGTTAGCGTTATTAGCATTGCGATCATTGTCAAAACATTATACCCCTTGATATAACACTTGCTTAATTGTTGTTTGGCCAATTAATTGAGATGAGCAAACACTTGGGAATAGCATGTTTTTTAACAAAATAATTATTATCATTGACATGAATACATAGTATTTCAATAATGAACTTTGAAATGTAATATCAAAGAAAATACCAACAAATTTAAATCGCTATTAGTCAACATAAGTCATAATAAAGCAAAAAAGAAATAAATATAAACCTTAATCTTTGAAACATATTCGAAAATATATAAAGTTTGCTTTTTATTCGAAATAATGGCATTTTGTTATGTCTCATTCAACTAATTTTAAATATATCTAATTTCACTAAACAGTAACAAGTACATTGAAGACTTACATGTAAACCATATCAAGGATTAGAAAAGGAGCTCATTTAACTTGTATGTATGTATGTATGTATGTATGTATGTATGTATGTATGTATGTATCACAAATAATATTAAGCAAATTACCATACTTACGAAATGAATTATACTTTTATCTGAAACTTCTGTTCCACGTAATACAGATTGTTACTTTTCAGTGATCAATTGGCTTTAGTTTCTATTTGTCTTTTCTTGATTTTAAAAATGAAATCTAAACTGTTTTACAGCAAAGTTATAAACATTATATCTCCAATCAGTAGAAACAAATGTGTATATTACATCCAATCAACTTTTCTCCACAATTAATATCATTTAGTTAATACATATTGCACATGCTGAAGCTAAAAAGTAAACTGCTCAAAACGGTAAGGTGTTTAATTTTTTAATCAATATTGACGGAAGCTAAAAAGCTACCTTTAGAAATTGATACCCAGCGTTGACAAATATAGCCCAATCGATGACTATTTCATTTTAAAAGCCACCGCCCAATAAATTGCTGGTCCAATGAGAGTGTCTCACCTGACGAATGTCTTTAAGTTTAGCAATCACTGCAACCTGATACTTTATTGACAGTGGTGGTGCTTTATGGGGAATCGCTATTAATGAAATGTACTTAAATCTTTATTACCTGTGGTTTCACATAGTATAGCTACCATATCGATACAAATTTGTAAATTATATAGTAAAACCCACCTTAGCGTTCAATGAGTGACTCCAATGCGAAATACTGTACGTGCTTTCGCTCGTGGTGACTGACAATCCGTTGGTGGTTTATTTAGGCATTAACCCGCTCCCCTACCATAGGGAACTGTGTAGTTTGCTTTTGAGGTTTACTATTGAAGTTGATGTCAATGACAAACGTTTTGCTTTTAAGTTTAAAAACACATGTGTTTAGAATTAAAACTATAGGGGAGGTTGTGCGCCTACCTTTTTCAAAATGTCCAATATTTAGGTCCGAGGGACGAGGTTCTCATAGTTTTGTCATTTTATTTATGTACCTTGGTTTTGAATTTAGCCTGTGCGATATTTCTCTCTTTCATTACAGTAAATGAACTCTCTGTGACGATATACATAGTAAGTTTTCTAGCATCTACATAATAGCTAAACAATTCATAATTGAATTTCTCAACAACAGGATATAGGACGAGGATTTGCTAAGTATAGGACAAATTTGGCTGCATCACCTTGCGCTCCACGGCTGGCCTGTGTGTGTGTGTGTGTGTGTGTGTGTGTGTGTGTGTGTGTGTGTGTGTGTGCCACAGACTTGGTCAGTTTCCTTTGATTATGTTATTTCATCTTCATATTCAGTTGTTTAACAAAGCGTTTCATCAAATCATCTTGGTAAATTTGAGCGGTGTTATGCTAATTAATGACTAACATGTTGAATTTGTTTGTTGCTTCTTTGGTGTTTTGTGCTGAAGATTCTCCGTAACCTGCAAACACTCCCTTTTTGTTATTTCATAATATAAAGTTATCTCTGTCATTAGTGTAATTTAAACATCTACATAATCTAGGGAGATGATTTGGCACGTCTATCACAGGTGTTTGTTTATATCTTGTTGGATTATCTACTGCCCTGCCAGCAAAGAGTGACAGTGACGTCACATTTTATTTATAAAGTTACAAGGGACTTATAATCGATAGATCCTCTGTGTATCCGGATAGGATTAATACACATGTGATCTATCGATTCGCATTAGCTCAAGTGGAGTGTAAAAGTTAATGTTTTACTTAACAATTGTAAACAAAACACGACGTCACTGTCATTCTTTGCTGGCAGGACAGTAGTTTAATATGCTTCCTATGCTGCTTATAGAGGATCTTATATGAATGTTCATGTTTATTGAAATTATTAAACAAATTGGGGGAAAGGGATAAATGCGAGGCTTGTCGAGCATTTTATCTCTTTTTCGCAACGAGTTTAATAAATTCAATAACACAAGAGCACGAATGTTAGATTCTATTTATCATATGACATTAAAATTATATTAAAATCATATTTTTGGCGTAAAACGTTAGGATTTTGTCATATGCGTAACGTTTAAAGCGTCATTTCAGAATGTTTCCCTAAAATCTGTAAACCACTAGTGGTTTATCGATTTTAATGCATGACGTTATATCACTCTCAGGCGCGACGTCATATGATAATGTGAATTATGATTGAAGCGTTCCCTCGTTATATTCGCTTGTTGTTGTCGTTCTATGTTTGTTACTGCTAGTATACATAATCATTTAGATTAATCCTTTGACTTGTATTTTTATGACAACCCCACTCCCATATTGCCCACTTAAATTGTATAGTGGTACTGTGGGCATAATGTTTAACGTCTGCAGGGAACCAAAGCTCACCTTTAATACGATATGTTAACCTTTTGGTATTATACCTTTTGGTATCAATGAAATTCACTAATGCATGGATTTGAAGCGGCTTTGACTTAGAAAACATAACTAATAAACAACACACCTACTGCGTTAAAGCCATGTATGAGTAGCCACATTGAACTTTTGCCTACAAGTGTTGTATGCTGATAATCATTGCAAAAAGTTTGGACCCAGATGAGGACAGACAAATCGTCAGGCCTGATCTGAATCCAAACGATTTGACACTCTGAAGGAATCCCTGAGAGATTATTTCGAGAAGTAGATTTGAAAAAAAAACAGCAGACGACCATCAAAATTACTCAGTAGGCAAATAATAATAAACTTAACGCTATATTCTGATTTATTTAAAAGTAACACCAATCTGATACTCGTACTTACAATTTTCGTCTTTACAGTGATATAATTTTGCAACATTCGCCTAGGAAGGAAACCCTATGTAAGGCCAGCAAAATGACCACTCTGACCTGAGTCTTTTTAAAGGCTAGACTGATTCACAAAACAACTAAACGTGTTAACAAATCGCTAATATAAACACAGTATCTTTTGCACATGTATCTACCAATATGAACGATTTATTTATGTATTAATTTTGATTAATATATGACGTTACTGTTATTTAATGGATAACGTCATGTCATAAACAATGTTATGATCACACGTTAAATAACACTTTCGACGGGAACAACTACATCATGACGAAGTACGTTAAATCAATGTAAATTTGCATGGAAATAAACAGACTTTGAATAAAAGGTCATATGATAAACAGAATCTTACACCCTTGAGCATTTCATATTAAGCTTATTTAACTCGCCGAAGGCTCGTTTAATATATTGAATATGAAATGTTCTCTCGTTGTAAAATCCTCTATATAATAGTAGCCTTTAAATGTGAAATATGATTAAGCCTTAATACTCCCTCTCTTACTCAGAGGTTCGACAGGTCCTGCTTCTTTGTTTGTCGCTGTTCAACTTACGCGTGGGGTTTTGCGTTTAGCCAATTCATGCCAGTTTGACTTCATTTCTATCAATGGACGAATACTTTTTCAATGGTAGTGATTCTAGAAATGCATGTTTACAATTTACGCTGAGGAACTAGATTAGTCAGAGTGTTTTAGCATTGTTTATCCATACAGCATGTATCCCCAGAAAAGGATATTAAGCAACCATGTCTCACCACTCCGGTTTAAAAATACGTAGTTTTTTCCATCATGTCCATCATGGTAAGGTTTAAAATCTGAGGGTGAAAAAAACTCTTGAAATTGGAACCTATAAGGTTGGAAAACGGCAGTTTGGCTTAATCCATTTATTAATTATTGCAAGCATATACGTAATGCTACAGTTGCTATAGTACAAAAGTGAACCAGCACAATTATAGACTTAGGTTTACATTTAAGACCAAACTGTCCTCGTTAATCTGCTGGGTGATTGAAAAAGGAGAGACGACACAAAACTGTCATTTCTAAAACCAAACGAACAAACATACAACTACAAACCCCTGCACACACTCACACACAATGAAGTAAGCAAATACAACACAGACTGACAATAACAGTACAATCGCAGTTGAATGTGCAGAATCAACTGTCATTGTGGTGTTAAAATCCCCTTTTCTTGACAAAGGGGAGATCTCACCCTATAGGAAATTTACATAGGGTTCTGCCCACGCCTGGATTTTTATAATATTATGCATAATGATTGCCTCCCATATAACTATTCTATTTGTGATATAGTTTCCCACTTACCTATTTAAATGGTCAAAAAATGACATGTTATGTAATCGGGCATATGCTTGTGGGGGTACTTTCAGTTTAAGCCGCCCATAACTCTTATAGTTTCATATATTGTGTTCTAATTACTTTTAAAACTATCTAAGATCATCACTCATTAGATATGCATAAAACAAAAATCAGTTTCTGCAAAGTTAAATTCAGAAAATTATGATTTTGTTTGGAATTGTGCCCAAATTTCAGCTTCATAATATTTTTTTAACAATTATATTTTAAAATTTCGGCATGTTCTAGTTCTTGTCAACCTATGAATTTACTCTCAAATTAGGCTATACATATATAGATGTAATGCTAAAATTTTCAAGAAAATCGAAGACCGGTAACATGTTGTTCTAGAACTTTGAATGTTACAAATCCAAGTTCTCAGAAATGTAAAAAAAAAATGATTGTAGTTAATGAATTTGAGAGTTCGGTTAGTTTAAAAGCAAGTTTTTTTGTGTTTGCTTTCTTCTATAAGAAAGATGGAATGTCCAATATTGTTAAAACTATTAAATTTACATAAATACTGATCACTTAGGGAGAACTTTACCTTGTCCAACTCCTCATAGAACAGTAAACTTTGATAATCTTCATAATACGGTTTCAATACCAGATTCAGTCTAAAAGAAAGTCATTATCCATAATTCATTCATTTCATTTGTGTCAGGGAATAGTTTGTTTCATCATTTCTTGATCACCAACAAGATAAAATAAATATTTAATAAATATTACAACCTTATTTAATCATATACCACATTCTGCAGTTTTTCATACTTTAAAACATGTTGCATACTATCCTGCGTGAGCAAGACAGAATCTTTAATGTTTCAAAGCTGTCATCCTTAATCCAATACTGACCACATAGAGAGAATTTCACCCTTTCGAACTCTTCTTGAAGTAGTTAATTTTATTAATCTTCACAGTATGGTTTTATTTTGTTATTCACTTTAATATAATGCCAAAATACAGTATTCACCCATTTTATGTAGTTGTGGGTTCTGTTGCTTTATCATTTTCTACCACAAAATGCTGAAATATTTAAAGAATACATGTACCAAACTCTACAATCATAGGTGCCTACAATCATATTCCAAGTCCTGTAGAAAGTCAAAGAATCAAATGGGATAGAAAATTAATGTCCAAACTATCTTCTTAAAGTGTCATCTAGTACAATCAGATCGCTCAAAGAATAATTGATTCCCTGATTAAATTGCCATTTACTTGACTGAGGAACCAGTTTTGAAAATATATCATGGAAACTCCAGATAGTGTTAAGCATAAACCTTCAATTACAGAACTTATTGAATATATAAACAAGTGAAATTGCAAAAAGGGTCTGACGGTATAAGAAGAAGTTACAATGATCGGGAACTGAGATAATCTGACCAAAGTAGTGCCCTTGAAAGGGAATAGGCAATCGATCAAATCTTGAAGCCAATATTCAACCCGAGACTAAAACTACAAATATATATAATACTAGGAGAACACTAGGAAAGTAGAACCTATGTTCAACTCTTTCCAAAAGGTAGTAAAATTGCAAACATAGTTTAAAATAAAGCCATTGCTTTCAGTTAATAAGTTTGCATGTGCATCTTGGTATTCAATGAATTGACAAAATGATGAATTCAAAACAGTCATAACATTTGCCAGATATTAAATGCCTGTGCAACAGTCAGTCAATGGTATATAAAAAAATCCCAACAAGTACCTGGTATTAAAATAAAAAGCTTCACCCTAGGCTATTCCAAACACATTGACATTTCAGGGGAAAATCATGCATAACAAATTAATATCATATTAAACAAGGAGAATACAAGAATAATTAAAAAGGTTAGAGACACATGCCATTGTAGGTAGAATGAATGTCAGTTACATATATAACATAACATATAAGTTTACAAAGGGACAAAATAAAAAATAAATGAAATCAGCGATCAAATGCCTTGCCTTGTCTAGCACTATTTGAGACTGAACCGTCAATTAAAACATTGGTATGCGAATACAAATCAAAATACATTTAAGACACATTCTTCGAAGAGATCATAGCACTGAATCCATTAATTGATGTGTTTCAACTTGATTTGAGAAGTTTGAATATTGCAGACTTATTGTGTGTTACTCTAACTGATTGTTAAAGCCACACAAGTCTCAGATTTGTTTCAATGTCAAATTAAATATGCATTTGTACACGCATAGCTTTTTATTATCGATGTTTATAATATTTTTAATAATAAAATTGCGAAATTACATGGTTCCAGAACAAAACTAGCCTCAAACATTAGATTATGATAAATGTCAAAAAATGACCTACATGTATATAGTGTGTTTTCCTGCACTGTTACCGGTTTCAAAAAATCTCGAAACTTTCTCAGTATACAGAAGACATGTGAGGCAAATTTTATAGGCATTATCATAGGTTGACAAGGACAGGAACATATAGAAATCGTAGACGCATTTTGGCATACACATGAATTTCAATTATATTTTTTGGAAAATTTTTACTTTAAGATTTTGTTAAAAAATTGTGTGCATGTTTGTATAGGCCAAAGTAGTATCAAAACAATCCATATTGAGTCCTTTCACTATTCCAGCTTAAACTGGGTGAGATCCGATAAAACTGATGTTTAAAAATTGACAAAATATTAGACAGGTGTCATTGAAAAAATGGAGTAAAACAAGATGCTCTCCTGAGACCCAAAATGCACTATTGAAATAAATAAATGCATTTTTATAGTTGATAGGTCATAGGTACTCACCATGTAAAACTAGATGAAAATCCATGCGTGGGCGCATATGAGACCTCCCCTTTCACCCTAGGTTAGAATACAAATTGATTAGCTCGCGTAGAGCGTTTTCTGTTTTTACCTAATGTCTCATCAGAGACAAACAATCAATTAAAACTAAATAGTTATTTTTCTATTGAATTAAGCGAAGTGTTCAGACCACAACTTTGGGAAAACCATACTAGATATGTTTGGGATTCATGGACTATAATATGACTTTATGTCCCCATCCCCACCTATGTGGGTTAGTGCATACCAAAACAGAACCAATACACAACCAGCTCTGAATAGAACACACTAGGTGCTTAGGGCGAATAGTCAGTGCGTTCTGGCACGCTTTGTCTCTAGATATCAAAGTTTAGCTGCAGATAGCAAGGTGCTTTCAGTATGTTTGTTTGTAAGCTGGGTTTCAGCTGCCGACAACTAGGTTATGTTGGTAAAAGAAAATATATCAATTTGACCAGGAAATGCAACATTAACAGACCCAGACACACCCTTTGCACTTAAAGGAAGATAAACAAACAGGCAGCAGGTTGACCAAACTGACACAAACAAAACAACCCGCCCTAAAATTCCAAGATCAGAAAGGAAGCAAAAAAATACACCAAAAACCAGAACGCAAGTGGTTATGTTGTTATTGTTTCATTAAATATTATTATTATCCTCCCATTGTATTTAAGTGTTCTATGTTTGGTCCTTGTTATCTCTTTTGTTATACGGTACTTAGTTTCCTTCTAGTTTAGCAATCATCTTGATACGGAAGAGAGAATTGATTGCTTTACTTTAATTGTCTTTTTGATGTCCTGTGAATGTAAGTATTATGTGGCTCTTCCTCGCTGTGTCATAGATGTCTCTGCAGTGTGTGATTGTGGTATATCTTTATATCTATATAGAAATTTCTTCGTATTCGTTGGTTGGTCTGTGGCCTATTATTTTGGCATTTCTTGGTCATACTTACATGTTTTTTTGTTATGTTTTAGATTATTTGAAGGTCGCAAGAGCTGTCATTGAGAAGCGTTGAAGTCGTAGAACTTCTCCAAATACATCATTATTTTTTATATGTTTTATACTTTAGTACCTCTTGAAAACCATGGTTCTAGCACAATAGCCAAAGATCGCTTTTAAAACCTGCTAGGGATTAAAGGATGTCGCGTTTTCCATTATAAAGTAAGAAAGGAGGCAAAGATCAGGAATTGATGCAGTCAAGCACCACTCCTGACCCAGGATACCACATGTGAAAGTGACAAAACACAATAGAACGTCACATACAAGAGTGCCAAGAGGTCAGCCCTTTCCCAGCAGGTGACCGTAAGTCTGCAATAAGCAGACAAGAAAGCATGACAAACATGACACATAACTCATGAAACTGCACAGTAAAGCAGTCTACAGTCTCAAAAATATGTAGGCCATTTATATTTTTGAATTGATGATTCAAATTATCTAAAGACAATATCTAAGCAGGTAATATTTGCGAAAAGTAGATATGATCTGAAAAAACCACAATCACACGCTGGAGACTAAATAAGAAAGAAGGCACAGAACAGGAATCGATGCAATCAAGTACCACACCTGACCAAAGACAACATATAGAAAAGTGACAAAAACACAAGAAAACATCACATACAAGAAAACCTACGACACCGCGAGTAATAACCACAGAACACTAACAGTCACAAGATATCAGGAGGGCAATTAAAGTAAAGCAATCAGCTCTATCTTCCCTATCAAGATTATTGCAGAACTAGAAGGACTAAAAGTACATAATAACAAATCAATGACCGAACATAGAGCCACCACCAACGATGGGAACATCAATAAACAGAACATCTTCCTTAGAACAGACAGCCAATTAGTATAATAACAGAACCACAGCCGTATGGTGGACAACAGTCACTATGTGGTTTGAATGAAGTTTACAGGCAAATCCTGGGGCTTAAATGGTGTTGATGTTTAAATATATAAACGTCCTAATTCAAATAGAGGCTTCTTAATTAACAGAGAAACAATCAAATCAAGATATATATCTGTGACTGAACAACGTATCTGGCTATGAACATAGACAATCATAGTTAAGAAGGTAAACGTTGTGCTGCAGTAGGTCAAGCCAGCAAACAGTGTTTGGCACTAACCTACTTCTGTCTTAAGAGATCAATTTATATTTATTCAGATCAAGGTACGGATGCGGATGATCAGGTGTATCTGGAAATGTCTATCTTGGAAGCCCAGACGGCTCTGGCTATTGACCAAGTTCTGGCTATTGATAGAAATATGGCTCTGGTGAGTTTTGTCATCGAATCATCCATTGATTTCAGTCAAGCAAATGCTGGTAATGGATAGGCATAAAGTCGTGATAAAGCACTGGCTGCGGACATTCCGGTTGCTATTGTTTGTCAAGGAGCTGCATTCACCGTCTATCTGGCTGTGGATATTCGTCCTGTACAAAACTTCAACACAGAGCTAACAATGTTTCATATAAAACACACTATGCATTAATCTGTGATTATTATCATGGGTAGATATGCTGATGCTGGACTTTTAACACTTATACAGGTTTATCTTTAGCATCACTTTTATATAATGACTCAGTAATCATACAAAGCTGGCCACAATCAGCCGGCCGGAGAATCGCCTTTTAAAAAATATCAGCGTCTTTTTGTGAGTTTTATGCAAACAGTGCAGACCCAGATCAGACGCTGAAGAATGAATCTTCTTATCAGGGTCTCCACTGTTTTTGCTTACAGAATGTTTACAAAAGTGAAGAATACCACCCAGCAATTCTTTAAACGGAAAATTGGCTCGTCTTAAAATAAGAAATGGAAATACCTTATAGCTTAAATGGGTTTAATTGAGGATCTTACATGAGTGCTCATGCTTTTTTAAATTTATTAAACCATTTAATCTCCTTTTCGCAACGAGTTTTAAAAAAATCAATAATACAGGAGCACGAATGTTAGATTCTATTTATCATATGGCATTTATATTATTTTGAAATCATATTTTTCGCGTAAACGTGTTATGCGCGACGTTAAAAGTGTCATTTAACGTTAACTGAAAATCTGTAAACCATAAGTGGTTTATCGATATAACGATGGCGTTATTTCACTCACAGACACGACGTCATATGATAAATAGCGTTTCGCTGGTGGGAAGATAGCTGTGACTATATTCTCATTCGTTGCACAATGCATATCTACATTGTTAGTTCGAAGGTTGCAACGAAGGGGTAAGTGCAAGTTTTATCACATAACTGACAAATAATCGACAATTGCCATTTGTAAAGAAAACGTTGAGGTATGCTAGTACAACCTTGTAGGGCTTTTCAGTGTTCATTACCTTAATCGCTTTATCTGACATTTTTGACACTAAAATCTCGCGATTATCTGATAATCTTTACGAGAATCAAAAGAAGATACTTAGTAAATCAAGTGTTTGTGTCTCTCATGCAACGTCAGGTGGCGATTTCAATGTATGGATTGAATGTATGCGTATGTCACTTCTCCTCCCTAATTTAACAGTCTTTTAAGGTCAAAAGAACCGAATCGTAGTAAAACCGTGCATACAGACACCTATTAGAGCATTGACACATCTTATGTAGCCCTAGTCCGAGTTTTCTCTGACGATTTAGTGGCTTTTCTTTATTTTGATATTTGCCACTACTAGTGGCAAATATCAAAATATGAAAAGCCACTTAAACATCAGAGAAGGCTCGGATTAATGTAAGCCCCAACGAAACCCATCCTTTGCCTTCCTTAAACACGTATGCGCAGCTGTCTAGTGGGGTTGAACTCCTTAATTGTGGCATAGCACATTGCACGTATATCCCTTTTTTGTTTGAAAGAGCAGTGAATGATGTGAAGAGAAAATGCGTTGGCACGGGCATGTGCGGATCCAAAACATTTTGTCACAGGGGGTTCGACTTTAACTTTTTTATTCATTGGTTGATGAGATGATCAAAATGCTGGACCGATGATGAACCATCATTGAATGCTGGCGGTATCCTTGTAATTTTCCAGGGGACCTCCTGTCCGCCTCCTGTCCCTCCCTCTGGATCTTCGCATGCGTTGGTACTGGCTCGTCGCTGCTTGCATACGCACAACATACCAAACCTCCTAAGGTAGCTCAAAGTTACCTACTACTGAATTTTTAAATTAAATGATGAAAACTAGAGATATTTGATTAAGCTGATGAAAATTATAGTTATGTTGGATTCATTTTAGAAATAGTTCCTTAACATGTTAATGTAATGCCACATCAAACTGCATGTATCTATTTAAGTCAATATGTTGAACAGTAGCTAACTGCAAAGATTATGTAACCAACTAGATTTTGATAAGAAAATATTGTCACCAATTATTTGCTTTTATTCTTTCGTCACACCACTTTTAACTATTGATAACTCAACCTTAAACCTTTTACTGTGAATTTACATTCAGCTGTATCATACTTACAGTCTGTGGATGTTTTTGTCTAAACTTATGCAGACATGGTTTGGCCATCCCTGTAGTTTTACTGTTTACTATTAGCATTATTGTGATTTTCAGTTCGATCTTTTCTTATAGCACGGGGGTATATGTATCCATTGATAAGTGCCACGCTTCGAACCATTGCTAAATGATATGACTAAAGGTCGCGAACTAAAACCACCCAGTTAAGGTTTCACTCTGGCATTTAAATTAAGAGCAAATCTAAGATTGTAGAAGAATATGTAAAATTTAACACATTAAAAAGCATTGTTTGCTATCAAAGAAACCATTAACCCTATCTTGAATTCTGAGCAGAATTATAAAGCAACAATTGAGTGGAGCCAAGTAAAAAGAGGGTGTACTCTATATTTAAAATGTTGTTAAAATCACCTTCATGATCAACATAACTATCGTCTGTTTATTCGTGCCATTTAGTTAGTCTTTGATTGTATGCCATCCTGGACACTTGGTAACTTAGCATACCTAATAGTAGAAAGTTAGCACGATTTGAGGGCTGACTATCTTATATTATTATAAGAAATACTTTGTGCATATGCAAAAAGTACGATTACCACTTGGAATGGCTGATTGATATGTTCCGTGTGGGTATAGACAGTGTAACATTGTTCATAGATTTGTAACATTTCGCTTTTGTTGATATAGTCATTATTATAATGTACCGTTGTTTCGCTAATCTTTACTTGATTTGGCATGCAGCAATTAAATGACTAAAATATACGGAATTTCTTATAGGGTGATGTAAAAACTGATACCATGGGAGAGTACGGATATATAATCCTGGACATACTGTAGTGCCAACCAAAAGTGACAGTGACGTAATATTGTGTTTACAATTATTAAGTAAAACATTAACGTGTACACTCCACTTCAGCTAATGCGAATCAAATGATCACTTGTGTATTAATGTGTATTAATACACAAGTGATCTATCGATTCTAAGTCCCTGATAACTTTGTAAAAACAATATGATGTCACTGTCACTCTTCGATAGCACGACAGTAGCTGATCAAGCTTCTGGTAGTTAATTAATAATCAAATCCAATATTCACCATGTAGTATTTCATTCCTATTTGATACTATAAAACAGTAAATATAAACATGAAATGTCAAAGATTACAACTCTAAATGACTAGTATACTACAAGTGAACATTCTTCCTCGAACAATGGTATACTGGTACACCCTACAACACCATATACCCATCCTGCATACTCTGAAACAGTTCAGCACGGTTGTCTTCCCGGTAGTACACTAAACTCCTTAAAACCATCATCATTTTTATCTTTTAACTATACAAACACTGTTGATCGCACTGCACAATCTCATCTTACCAGCTTTCGCTTATTTCGCCTAAACCCCTTTAGCTTCTGCTATATATGCGGGAACACCATCTTATGTCCGCCTGGAGGTTTAGGTGTAAAGGAATATAGATAGATGTCTCAATCACATACCAAATACTAGAAAAGAGATATTAGAAAAATATCAATACACAAACTAGTGGCAAATTGTTCTTTATTTTCTCTAACAATGTTGTCAAATGTGCACCATCAAAAAGCCAGAAAAAAAACACGAAACGGGGGCAACAAAGCTCGAAGAACTAGTAACGACAGAAAAGCAGCAGCAAAAACGGATGACATTCACAGACAAATTATTAATCTGGGTGATTGTGTTCTCTATATTATATTCTTGGATGGGTTATAGGATGACATTTCCAGTTAAATATCTAACTTTCTTTTATTTTGGTCGACATTGTTTGCGAATTGCTAAGCTGGTTTATTGCATTACCGTGCAAATAGTGCGTGTATAAATTAGTTGCAATTTCACTAGACGCTCAAGACACTCGTTTCTTTTTAGCACAATGAGCAGCATGTACTTGAAATATACGAAAGCGTAACTTTTTTAACTAGTGATTAAGAATGATAATTAGTATGATGCATTATTGAATAAATTCACATATATGGTTACATAACTTATTCTCATCATTGGACAACACAAATGAGCCAGGACATGTGATATTAGTACATATCGCAGGCGAGCCTTTACAGTTGCGATTTCACTACTCGGACATATAAAAAATGTAAATAAATAAAGATACAGTCCAAATGGAGTCTAGAATGTAAACATGGTAGCAGTACCTTATTTTGAGGGAGAGAGCCTATAAAATATCCAGCAGATGCTTATCAGCGAATGGATTTCTCCATGCGACTCACTTGTAGAATTTATCTTCATTTAATATCACTCCGTCAACGTTCATAACGCTACTTTTTGCATATGCGACACTGTATCAAAAATTGTCATTGCTCTGCGTCGGGACATATAGATTATTACACGGTGTTTTTGATCCAAGCCCTGATCTCACCTGGGATCAAAAACACTGTGTAATAATATTGTTATCATACACTTATGCGTGCAAAAAAGCTGTGAAATTCTATATTAATTTCTTTATTTTGAAGCACATTAATAAACAATCACTAAATTAAGTGACTTTATCAGCCTCAACGCACAAAGCGGCCTTGACTGATCATTTCGCTGATCCTTTTGTTCGCGAAAACGTTGCGCGTCGTTTTGACGTTGGTGTGACGTCATGACGTTCGAAAGTTTGACGCTGACGCCATTTTGTATGGAGATACTCGGTGTAAGAAAATGGATACTTCAATGTTTATACGGTGTTTTCAGCGCGATTTTGGTTGGAATCAGGTAAAAATATGCAAGAATACGTCCACTTTCGTTATTTTTTACAACTGTTTTTTTACAGATATTCCCTGTTTTTTCTCAAGGTCGAGATCATATGCTGGGGAGGGCGGGACAGAAAAATATCAGCCCTGGTATCAGCCCCCGTATCAGCCCTCTACATGAGTTTTGGATCGCAGGGCTGGACAGCTCTATTTGACTTAGTCGATACGGTTGGGCCGAAAGCCTAGTATCAAGGGCAATGCTAGTATAAGTATATGATAAACGTAAATCTAATATGGCCGTTTTCAATTCCTTTTTAGAAATAAAGTGAGTGAATGGGAAATAAATTTAATTTGCTCTCAAAAGATTGTGATGTTGCATGCTGCAGAACATTAGACCCTTTAATCAGAAACCCTCTTGAGATTTATGTATTTTTACGAGTTCGTAGGTTTGGTAATAAAATTAAAGATAGTTTCCCCATTCAGGGTCAGTTGGCACGCCATCAAATGCAAACTGGTTTAATAACCTTTTTCCAATTAATATCGCATCAGCAAGCAGCCAAGGCCCAGATGAGGCTGCACAAACGTAAAACCTAGTCAGAGCCTTCGCTGCATACATAAACTCTCCTACAAACGGACGGAGTAAATACAGATCAGCTTTCGCTAGCGGCCTTATTGATGCTACTGTATAATGGACAGGAATACCAGCTGGTTGAGGTGAGGTGTTTAGACAACCCCAATGGTTTATATGTGCTTACGATCGACCTACTATCTTCTTTCTACTTCCGTTTTTAAATTACGATCAAAGGACAAATTAACCTAATAGCGACGTGTTTGGTAAAACAATAGAGATAATAAGTTCCGATCATTTACCTTCATAAATTGATATCTTACTGATACATGTTGATTGTTTTACATGGGTCAGAGAAACTTCGTGCTTATACATTTCACCTCTGGCCGCAAGAATAGATGGTAGATAGGTGCGTTACTAGCAAATTATATACGCAAATGTAACTCCTTTTAGCAGAAAGAGAGATTGTTCAGAAATCCTAGTCGATGGTGGCTATGGACATATGCGATAGGTTCAAAATCTCATGAACAGGCTAAATTATTCTTGTGGAAAGCATTAGTGGTTGTGCTAAAATGCAAAGACGTCCGTTCTTGTTTGAGTTGCAATTTTTCATTGGATACTGCAAATACCCGATAAGTGTGCAAAGCATGGAAGAAAAGCATGCATAGTTACTCCTAGATAGGGATACATTTTAAATTTAGGCGATGTTTGTTTTGTTTGTGGTGTCTAATTGTGAAGTTGTCACTTTCCCATTGGTATCCTGGGTCAGGTGTGGTGCTTGATTGTATCGATTCCTGATCTTTGCCATTTATCTTACTTTGATTTGGTAACGTAGCGCACTCTGTCGTCAGAAACCCATCGTCATTACTTTACGTTGGTTTCATTGTTTTTTTCCGCTGCTAGAAAGCACGGGCAGGTATTAAACTTGCTCCTTTCGAAACATGTTATGGATTCGATTAAAATCATTCGAATACCTTTGTGCGAACGGTCACTTACTCTTTACAAGACTATCGAATGGCGAATCAATTGTGAAGCGGTCATCCTCTCTGGGTAGTGAACCAGTGAAAGCACTTCACATAGAATTACGAAAACGCCTCCGTGCAAAACATGGCAACAAGTTTGCATTACATTATAGTAAAATCCTCTTAGATATAAACCATTTTTTTTCATGTTCAAGCTGAGCATGGAATTATCCTGCTCATAAATGTTAAAATACCAACATATTTCTGTTAAGGACAACCAAACCTAGTTCGAATATCATATGACTGTTGTTACTTTCCGTTCTAAGGAAGTGTTTATGTTGTTGATAGTTATATATTGCTTTTATGTTTAAGTTTCGTGTTGTGACCCTCATTGTACACGTGTATTGGTACCCGTGTTAGGTCATGTTGTGTAGTGTCATGTGACATTGCCAGTATGGCAATTATGTTGATGGAGTGTAGAAGATTTGTTGCATTTACTTAATTTATATCTGCATGTGTTGTACCTTGTTAGTAGGCCTTGCTATGTTCTTGCATCTCTTCCTATAGGTGCAATATGTTGACCTATGATCTGTGATAATTGTATTTTCTTGGCATATTTACTTCATCCAGTACTACATCCTTAACGCCATATCCTCCCCCTTTAACGCCGTATTTTCTTTGAGTACTTTACAGGTTTTCAATATTTTTCAATATTACTCAACATTAAGTATTTCCCACGTAAATTAAGGATCTTAGATTTTACTAAAACTATTATGAGTCGTAATCCTGATTCCCACGATGTAGAATACATTAGAAGGTACAGATAGTAACTGATTATAACAAATAAACATAAAACGATGTTCTTTATAATTTAATTGTCTTGATAAGTACATTCGGTTTTATCTTGGTCTCAGAAATATGAACGAGCTCATTTGACAATGTTACTTGTTGCATATCCGTAAAACAAGTTTTTTAAAGCAAACACAAGCGCATTTAGCAATGCGGCCAAATATTTAGGCTTAGAATTGAACTTTAATTTACTACCATATTTTGTAATAGCAGACAGTGAAGAATCTTGCGCCTATTCGGTTAAGGACAACCACGCCTGTTCGCCTATCCGTGCATACCATAATGTTATGAGCACACTAAAGTATGATTTATTGAATCATTGATGACCTGAACTTTTGATTTCTCATATGTGGTAGAACATTAGGCATACCCGAGAGATCAAGTAATAGACCAAATAAATGCACAAGACAGTGATTTCGAGCTCGTGGAGGAATGCACCAATGTCGAAACCTGAACTAATTGAAGAGAATAGTTATGTTCTGGATGTTATATTTTCACAATGTAAAAAGTTGGGGTGAGGCAAATGTAATTTTAGTGAATGTGCCGACAGTTGCTTTATGGTTTTAAAGTGATAGTTCAAACAGTGAACAACATGCTTAATTTCGCGTTCCAGATATTTTTGTTTTTACCTTTACCATGGGACCACTGCTTTGTAATGTGAATGAATATCTAAAAGAGAAAAAAAACATCAAAATCTGGAAAGAGTTCATTGAATGTAAATTTTAACATTACATCGAAGTGTTAGTGTGGTTAGAAAATAAATTAGACTTTGTGAATACTATGTTACTTTAAAATATCTAATAAAGGACAAAAACGTTCAAAGGTGCTGATTCTGTTATACTCGTTTGGTATTGCTCCAATTTTTTGTGAGGGTCTTGTTGGTCAAACTTGTAGGTTTCTAAATACTAGATTTACTGAGCACTATCGTCTTATAAAAATGCCTCACAAAATTGGTAATTTTCGTTAAAGACATTTTAAACACACTAATCATTCTCCTAAATATTCATAGTTTTATTCCACCTATGGAAAAGATTCATTCTGATGATAATTCTTCGAAAAAGTGTAGGGACATTCTCAGGCATGGATTAGAATTAAAATGGATAGAATTATTACAAACACTGCATCCATTTGGATTTAATCATAATATATACCATGAAGGTGATATTTCTAGATTTACATATTTTGATGGGAGTTCTCTTTATGATATTAGTAAACGTAATAAACACTTTCATGGCACACATGGCACACATAAAATCGGAATATTAAATGCACAAATAGATATTCTGACCTAGTATCAAATTGAAACAATCAGACCGTCGAATGATATGTTCACAATTAGTTACTCTTTCTATCTCTTCACTTCGTAAATTGTATATTGGGGCTAAAATGCTATGATAGAGCTTATCTATAGTATGATGCAGCACTCCTTTCAAGGCGTTATACTCAACATGCTCTTTGCCCTT
The DNA here is from genome assembly GCA_964019695.1 of Loripinus fragilis. NCBI lineage: Eukaryota > Metazoa > Mollusca > Bivalvia > Lucinida > Lucinidae > Loripinus > Loripinus fragilis. Next base: position 15,058,996 of record OZ026529.1, on the reverse strand, counting down.
ATATTGACTCTGAAAAGAATCACATTAACCATTTTATCAAAATTTAATTAGATTGAATTCACTAGCTTACCAAGTATATTTAAAGATAAATGTGTTATCTTTTCTATTCCTACTTATTTTGAAAGTAAGGAATCGCCTATTATTTGTAAAAAAGTACAATAAACCTATTCATAGTACTTTATTAAACATATAACAAATAAGTAACTGAACTTGATATTCAATCTACTATAATTCCTAATTCTTGAGATTGTAAGGGCTCTAAACATTGCTATCAACTTATTGGTCATATAGTCACTGGGAATTTGATAGTTATTACTGATTCGAGAATTAGGTCTATTATATGTAAATGAACTAAATACAGAGGCGAGTTCAACGACGCGAGCGCTCTCGGGCGCTCGTTGTACTGATGCCAGTATATCATAGTGTTGATATTTTTCATATTCTGGTCCTTGAGGAAAATTGGGTTCTGACGGAAAGCAGAATACCTCTTAAGCCAATGCTAGGGGGCGTGTGAATTGTTGCACTTTCCATTAGTTCTCATGAACAGACTCAATTAAACCGAGTCTGCTGTTTTCTTATAATGTAGGTTCACTATTTCTGAAGGATCCGTTTTTCCAGATTATTTAGAGGTCGCAACAGCTGTTGTTGTGCCGCGTGGAGTTGGTAAACATCTCCCCGTACATCGATATAGTGTTGATATTTTTCATATTCTGGTCCTTCAGGAATATTGAGTTCTGACGGAAGGCAGAATAGCGCTTAAGCCAGTGCTAGGGGGGCGTGTGAATTGTTCCACTTTCCATTAGTTCTCATGAACAGACTAAATAAAACTCGCCTCAGGTTGACATCTGCAAATGTCATGAAGAAATTGCAGGTGTCTTACAATAATTTTGTAATGGAGCAAGCGGGAGCATGATGAATCTAATGCTACAAATACTTGGACTTTTATATATATATATATATTATTGATAATGGGTTTTCATTTTATTGCAACAATTTAGATCTTCTGCCTAAACCTAAATTAACTTTTAGAGATTTGAGGAAAGTGGTCCAGGATTTCAATAGGATGTTTGATTTAGCTTCTGCAGATAAGACTGCTAACAATTTTGAGGTTGTTTGACAAGTGTACTAATCAAACATCCAAAAGTAAGAATTTAGTGCTGCAGAAAGCTATGAGCATAATATGCTTGATCAGAGGTATGCCGATGATAGGCTTCGGAGCCATGTGGCCGTTAAGTTTGGTGCGTTTGTAAATGAGGATCATGGCACTATTAGTCACGTTTTATTGCTAATTCTAGGTCATGTACTACCACTGAGTTGTCAATAGTTTGACTTCTGGCCTCATTGCGATTAAAAAAGCAAGTGAGTATGATCAGGAAATAGCACAATCACACACTGCAGACTAGCCCATGGCATCGTGGGGAAGAGCCACAGAACACTATAACTGGTACAAGACACCAGGGAGACGGATAAAGTAAAGCAACCAGCTTTCTCTTACCCATCAAGATGATTGCAAAACTAGGGGGACACAAAGTACTGAATAACAAAACAAGAACCAAACACAGAACCCCCACAAACAATGAGAGCAACAATAAACAATGAATCAACAACAACAGAACCACCGCCTTAGAAAAGACAGCATCCTAAGCCACTGGAGGTGACTTAAATGCTTTTTACTGGTCCCAAACCTGTAGGTATTCCAGTGGGTACTAAATGTGCCCCTCTTGTTGCAGTTTGTTTTTGTTTTGTTTTAATACAAACTATTTCATGTTGTCTCTTTCTGACAATAATCAAGCTGGTGCTATTGAACTTCAGTTAAATAAGGCAAATTCCTTTGATACTGAAGCCCCCTTTTTGAACTTGGACTTGTCCATAATGAAAGGCATAGTTTCATCTAAAATTTATGATAAACGCTATGATTTTAATGTTGAAATTATGCTAATTATTTCTTTCCTAGCAAAATATAGAGGATCTTACATTAGGCGTTCATATTTTATTGAACTTATTAAACGAGTCGAGGAAAAAGAGATAAAATGTGAGGCTTGCCGAGCATTTTATCTTTTTTTCGCATCGAGTTAAATAAATTTAATAATACACGAGCACGAATGTTAGATTCTATTTATCATATGACGTTGAGATTACTTTGAAATCTCATTTCTGGCTTTAAAAAGTTATTATTTTGTCATAATGTACGCAACGTCGTTGTTGTGGACGTCATAACGTTTCCCGAAAATCTGTAAAACACTATTGGTTTATCGATTTTAATGCATGGCGTTATTTCACTCACAGGCGCGACGGCATATGATAAACTGTATTAACCCATTTAAGTGTCTAGCATCCTTTTTATGGGACATCGGCAAATAGTGCAAACCCAGATCAGAAAATGCGACATCTGATCATTTTCAGCACTGTTTGCTTACATAATTTACTTTCAAAATTTGAATTTAATTGAAAAATACAACCTAACAAACCTTAAATCCTAAATGGATGCGTCTAAACGATAAGGTAGGGAAATTTCATAGGCATAAATGGGTTAATTATGAAGATCTAGTCCTGGCCATCATGACGAATACTCAGGTTCAGAAACTCAACTCCCTGCTTGGCCAAACGGAGAATGGACCATTACTCACGACTGATGTTAAACAGGCTAAAGACAAAACAATTTTAAGTCTGTTGGTGTCAATAAAAATTAAAACAAAATGTAAATCAAATCTTGAAGATAATATAAATATGCTGAGTAATTCTAAGTGACAAGGATACGCATCCTTATTTGATATTCTTATATACGAAATGAATTCAAAAGCAAAAATACAATTTAAGTAGTAAATAAAAGTAGTGTGATTTACCACTTTAGACGATACGGATTATTAAATAGATAAATGGGTATATTAGTACCTACAATCGGGGTGATACTGTGGTTTAATGGTGTGCGAAAATTGATTTGTGCGACAATGTGTAAAAAGTACCAACGCTTGCATGAGCTCTTACATAGTTCGTTCTAAATACGTGTACATGTAGTTCGAGAACATGGCACATGAGTATGGGGTGGGGCCACTCATCAAGAAAGAGAGAAAATATATTCTAGTTAAACTCTCAAAAATAACTAGATGGCGGTTTCAAGAGATGCGTTCTAGGATGATTTCGATAATATTATACTTTATCAAAGAACGTCTTCAGAATTGAGTTGGCCCTGTCTACAGAGCCATTCAGGCAGATATAATACATGTAATGGCAACCACAGACGCATCTGTTCATAAATGCACGAGCTATAGGACTCTATTGGAATATGACGTACCACAGTGCTTTTGCCAGATCTAACATGATTTCATAATTTAGCAGACGGAGTGTTGGTCGCATATGATGAAATGCCTATTTTTCAAGTAACGGTCCAAGTATCAATCTCTTTAGCAACCTCTGAACCATGATGAACACAGAGAAATAAATATAGGATGACTCATATAATTATCAAGAAAATGATATTTTCACACCTATGGAAACTGCAAAGAAATATGTTAATCTGAAGATCAAAGGGATACAACATACTATTAGGTACTTTCTATATGTCGCCTAAGTGACATCAATGGGCGTTCTCCGACGGCTGTAGCATCCAAATTCGCGCGCATGCATGTGTATGTGCGGGGTGGAGGAGTCAAGCTACATAAATTTGAATTTGTTACTTTTATTATGTTGAAAATTGTTAAAGAAATTTGAAAAAAATATAAGGTGTGAAAATGCAATACCTAATAAACAGGATAAGTAAATATAAATAAAATGATAAAACAATAAAAACAATCTTGAAAAGTAAGCAAGAAGGCAAAGATCAGGAATCGATACAAACAAGTACCGCACCTGACCCAGGGCATCACATAGAAAAGTGACAAAACACAAGAGAACTTCACATACACGCTCATACAAAACTCTCATTCAGACACGTTTAGTGCTTTAAACAGCATTATTACTAAAGATTGATCTTTAACACGAATTGTATACGACAGTTTGTAATCACAGCTTGTAGCTTTGATGTTCTTTTCAATTCTATGACAATGAGTAAGGCCTCGGAATCAGTTATGAGACTGACCTAAAATATAGGTGGGTTGGTGTCTAATGATTGTCTTAAGTTCGGCCTCTTCCTGGTTCAACTAGTTAGCCCTGACTGTCTGTTAGTTATAGCCATTTTCATAATACATTGAATATAAGTAAGCAAGCCGCCAAATTAGATAATATACAATTATTGACTATTGAGGCATTGGACATGATGTGATATCGACCTGGGAGTACCAATATTGACCGAAAATCTTGGCTATGGACGTTGTCTTGGACAGTCTTGATTTTTTTACACGATGACTAACTGATTTCATTTAGTAGAAAGAGGAATGAATGCATACTTTATTTGTAACTACAACTGCAGACAGAGAAAATCCAGATTATATGCCGAAAAATGTGGGATTTCATCTGGGTCTACACTGTTAGCTTAGACAAAATGATCTTCAGGGAAAAAAACTGCAATTTTGTTTAGAGATTAAAACCTGTGACCTATTGAATTATACAATGTTCCATTCCAAATTTTATTGACGAGTTGGTGAAAGTGATAAAATGCGAGGCTTGCCTAGCATTGTATCTCTTTTTCGCAACGAGTTTAATAAAATCAATAATACAAGAGCACGAATGATAGATTCTAATTATCATATGACATAAAGATTACTTTGAAATCTCTTTTCTTGCGTAAAAACGTGATCATTTTGTCATGAACGCATCATTGTTATGGACGCCATAACGTTACCCGATAATCTGTACACCACTAGTGGTTTATCAATTTTAATGCATGAAGTTATTTCACTCCAAGACTCTACGTCATAAGATAAAATTGTTTATTTTACCGCAAGCAGTGAATTCAATGCATATCCAATGTGAATAAAATTGGTATTTTTCTTCAATGAAAAAATATCGTATTTTTTCACTAGTGACTGATACGATTTATATTTTCACTGTAGCAAAACGAGGCGTGTTTGGCAATTTTGGAACTGGTATACGTTTTCAGAAGGTTTTACGAGAAGGATGATTGTGAGAAACAACGCTACTCATGTTGTGACGTCAACATCAAACATAATGACGTCACTGTTTGGCCTGGCGTAGCGCCAGGGTGCACGTGACGTCTATCCTAAGACACACTCAATAGACTTTCCTTAAATGCTGATTTCTACGTTTCATTCGTTAAAATATGATTCTAAGCCATTATCTAGGTACCCTGTTATAGTCACTTAACACAATGAAAAAGTCAAATCGTACGAGAATCGACCAGGGAAAAAGTTAGGTTGTGCTTTCTGTATTATCCGTTGAGAATAAAATAAAAAGAAAATTTACTTTTTTTTTGGTAAATACAAAATATATTTCATCTCGTTCGGTAAAAATATCAGCATTTTCACTCGTGCTGCGCACTCGTGAAAAATACTGATTTTTTCACCTCAGTCGATGAAATATATTTGGTATTCACCCCAAGAAGTAAATATCCTCTATTTATTACATAACCTATAAATAGACATCTTTTGATTGGCCCAGATACCTATCCACTCGAGTCCATAAAACTACATATCACATGGGCTGCTGGTTTTTCCAATTCAATATTAGTTACTAAAAATAGACTTCATAGAAACTTTCCATAACAGGTGCGCTTTCAGCATGAAACTTGCATGATTTGCTGTATATACAATTCAGTGAAAAGTCACAAGATTTGGTGTTTCATCATATACATGTAATTCAGACATTGCTGTTGAATATAGTAATTAGCAGAACTCTTAAATAAACTAACGAATTCTTCCTAATATGAGAACTCATGTAGTATCCTCTACTTAAAAATAGCGGACGCTGCTTATAAAATATATAGAATCCCTAATCCGCTGCTAAACTGAAAAAAAATGACGGGGCTGTTGATACTTAGAAAGTCGGGAAAATTTAGATATTTTACACTACACTCAAGACCGCAGCTAACGCACCACTTTCAATATGTTACATAAGTTGAGTATAATGCAGACGATTGCGTTAAAATTGTGAATGAAAATAATTCAATTCATGAGACTTATACCTCTTGTCAATCGATTGCCTAATAAATTCATATCATAGCAAATAAAAGTCACAAAATCACGTAATGGCATCAATTTTCAAAACAAAGTGACTGTTGCAATTACACTAATTGTCTTTATTGTTAAACTGTTATTAACAATCGTAGCAGAGCGATTAATATGATTATACAGCGTGGAAGAAGAGGACAGTGTCAAAATTTCTGATGTTCTGGACAAATAATTGTTGGAATTATGTAGAAATGAAGATAGCAAAGCTGATCGTTCAAGTGATTGTGTTTGGAGCTATTGGATGGACATAATGAAGATTTAAAGTGTCGCTGCAGTAGAAGTATGAGACAGTGTATAAAAAGCAGAAGAAGATACATTTATGGCAATTTCTTATTCAGAAAGTAGGAATAAAAAACATTGGAGACAAGTTTATACAACAGACAGTAATATTTGTTAACACTATCATTTATGATAAAAAAAATCGACTGTGATTAGAGAAGCAATCGTTCAAAACGTTAGAATACTTTGAGAATATTAAAAGATTAGAAGGAAAGAGTGTGTTAGAGTATATTGCTTTATTTGAATTAAATACAGGAAGATTGAGAAATTCAATTCGATGCTTTCTTCTGAAATGCTAGCATTTAAACTGATCAGGAAAGCTACAATTAGCAGAGTAGAGAAAATATTATTTTTTACTGGTATAAATTTTACTAATTCGAACAATTAATTTGAGGATGCGAAACCGTGACTTAAAATTCAGAAGTTGAAAAATATGTGCAAACGTCAAACTTTGATATATTTTAATTTTTGACTAGTTTATTATCTTTACTTTATTAAGAATCATTGGTTGTTTGTTTGTTGGCTGTATGATTGTTAACACTTGGAAATGGTTTTCTATGAATTGTAAGGCTAAGGATGAGTGGTATGCACATACAAACCAGATATTTTTCATATCTTATTTTTGTTACTCTGTTTTTTATATTTATTTCAATGTTTTCTGTTTTTAACTAAGACAGAAAATATAAACAATGATGATTTATAATCATTTATTAACTGAGATACATAATGGATCTTAAAGACCTATTCTTTACTCAATAATAGTGGTATGCCAGGCAGATCAAATGTCAATCTTAATGAGGTGTTTATGAGCACATTGCGAGGGGCAATAAAAAGGTGCAATATGGTTCTTACTTCTGTAAGTTCCAATGCACCTAATTTATACGTAAATTTTGCAATGAAAGGGTTAAAGTAAGAAGGGTGCAAAGATCAGGAATCGATAAAATTAAGTACCAAATCTGACCCAGGATACCAATGGAAAAGTAACCATCTCACAGTTAGACACCACAAACGAGAGCCAAGACGTCAGCCCTTTCCCAGCAGGTGACCGCAAGGCACATATAAACAGACGCACACAAAGGCATAGCAAACACTAGACAGAAAAAAACATAAAAGATCCACAAAAGAAGTACCGCCTTGGAACGGTCAGTAAAATATTTTACTGGAGGGCTTAAACCGGTTTCACGTCGCCAACCAAGTTTTTTAATACAGTGTCATAAACGCATTTGTTCAATCATATTCCACTCAGACTGGATAAGGCTCTGAGGAGTTATGGCCTCTCAGAGCGCAATTTGACTTTATTTGTTGAGAGCGCTTGTACTTGGCAATATATGTGTTATAAGGATTTTACAATAAAGGGTTAAGCATCCAACCATACCCCAATCAGACTGGCTAAGGCTCTATGATGTGTTTGGCCACTCTGAGTGCATAAATATGGTATCTAAGCACACTGATCGAAGCATTTCTCACTCAGACTGGCTAAGGTTCTATGGCGTTTTGGCCACTCTGAGTACAATATGACTCAAACAACATGTATAGAAAGTCATCGTATCTCACACTATACTTATTTATCCTGTATTACAATGAAAGGGTTAAGTATTTGAGCATTGTGTCTTAACGTACAGATCCAACCATATCCCACTCAGACTGGCTAGAGATCCATGAAGTTTAGCATCTCTGAGTGAAATATGGCTCTTACTACTGTAAGCTTTCATACATCTTGATATATGTATTTATTTTGCTTTACAATAAAAGGCTTTGTCTTAATGCATTTATACATATTCCAGCCAGTCTGTCTAAGGATCTATCGAGTCTTGGCCACACTGAGTGCAATATGGCTCTAACCTCTGTAAGCTCTCAAACACCTTAATATATATGGTCACATTGATGAAAAGCGTTCGTACTTCACAATACATAGGTTTATTTTGATTCAAAATGAAAGGGTTAAGCATTTGAACATGGTACCTTAACACATATATCTAACCACATCCCATTCGGACTGGCTAGGGCTCTTTGGAGTTTTGACCACTCTGAGTGCAATATGGCTTTTCCGGTAGGAAACTGTTGTACTTATCAGTGTGTATGTTTATATTGCTTCCTCATAACGAAAGGGTTACGCGTTTGAACCTGGTGGCCTGGGGCAGTCGTCAAGCCATATCCAACTAAGTCTGATTAAGGCTCTGGGGAGTTTTGGCCACTCTTAGTACAATATGTTTCTAACTGATAAAAACACTCATACATCACAATATATACTCCCAATCTGTTTTTTACAATAATATGGTTAAGCACTTTAACATGGTGTCCTAAACCATTGACCCATCTATATTCCACTCAGACGGGTTAGGGCTTTATGGAGTTTTGGCCACTCTGAGTGCAATATGACTTCAACTGTAGAAAGTTCAAATACGTATATACATGCTCTTTTATTTTATAATGAAAGAATGGTCGAGTTTTTGAACATGGTGCCTACATGCATTTATCATACCATATCACACTCAGACTGGCTAAGGCTCTAAGGAGCTTTGTCCACTCTGAGTGTTATACAACTTCAACTGTTGAATGCTCTCATACTTCTCAATATTTATTAGTAGCTCATTTTCTTTTTACAATGAAAAGGATAAGTATTTGAGCATAATGTCTGAACATATTAATCCAACCATAGCCCACTCAGATTGGCTGTAGCTCTACGGAGCAACCAGCACTCACTTCCTCACTAAGATGATTGCAAAACTAGAAGGACATAAAGTACTGCATAACGAAACACGGACCAAATACAGAACACCAACAAATAATGGGAGCAGCAATAAGCAATGAATCAACAGTAACATAACCAACACCTTAGAACGGACAACAGCCTAAGGCACCAGGGGTTTTCAATACGTTTTACTGGTACCAAACCTTCGCTCTAGATTCTGTTGTTGTTTAAATTTATACAAAAATGCTTAGCTCGCATTGAAATTGAGATAAGCTAAAACGCCATCACATTATCTTTGCACACTTAATTGCCAAATTCATGTTCGCATGAAGTTTAACTTACTTTTAAAGAATCTGGTTTCCACAGACGCATCGAGAATCAACATAAAATATTACCCAGCAGCTAAAAAGAAGCTTTGAATTTAGGGAGCTGACACATATGCATAGTGACAGTTAGCAGGTGATAAGACATCCAATTAGAGGGAAATATACAAATAAGAACTGAATATTAGCTTCCACTAAAAATCGCCAGGTGAGCCAATGTATACCAAATGCTATATTAATGTTGCAGCTCTGCATCACGTTATGTATGTATCACTGGAGCATGTGGAAAATGGGTCTGCTATTTTGTGTTCCTTTTGTACTAACTTACTTTGTTTCGTCTCTAACGGTTTGGTGCAAGAAAATGCGATTTCATGGCCCTTTTGTATTTGCTGAAATTAAAGCTTTATATTCACAAACGCAGCATCAGTCTGAACACGACAAGTCATGATTGATCTGTCTTTGACGTTAGCGAACTGCATATACCTGAATAAACTATTATCTAAGCACAGTCCTCAATCGGAGACAAAATTAATTTGCTGACAACGTACTTTAATGTTCCACTTCTGAAACTCTTAAAAGATTATCATTTGAGCCGTGACATTAGATTTCCAACAATGTGGTATGTGCGCCCAGCAAAGCCTCAGATCAGCCTGCGCATACGCGCAGTCTGATCAGAGCCTGTGCTAGTCGCTTGAATAAACTATGAGAATTAAGCTACTGACTGAACATCATTTGGAGATTTTAAGCTTTAAAGGAGGCTGCATGGACTCGTCTGAGTCTACACATATCAAAATGCCACATTGTTGGAAAGCACATGTCGCAGCACAATTTTGACATGTACTGTTGCAGTACTAGGATATGCCGGTTTCTGTTTTCTCGTGACGATACTCAAACTAAAACAAGGCATACTCACATTTTATGAAGGCGACAGTCACAGTATGATTTTAGTTATGTTGTAAATAAATATTTCATTGTGCATTGTTTCTCCTCGGATAAATGGGCGTATCTTTCAACACTGAGTTCATGTTTTGTTCTTCTTTGAAAGAAAAAAATGATTTGTTAAAGTTTTTATTACTCGTGAAAAAGTGTGACAGTTACCACTATAGTTGCGAGCCGCCTCAAGTTTTATACAGAATCAATGGGTAATAAGGATGTAGAATCAGCTAAAAAGCAAAGAGAGTTCGCAATGCATTTGTATATGCATTGCTCAGTAATGGGCTTCACACTGTGATGCTACTATACATAAGATTAGGAAGCATCCACGTGACCTTAACACTTTTTTTTGTATTTTAATACAAAAGGTGTTTCATGTTTATTTGAACAAATTTTAAAATGCCGTTTCTCATTCATTTCTCGTTATATTGGGTAATGATTGATTTCCATGGGTTAGTCTTATCTCCAGAAATACGCAGTCATCAAGAAAATAGTTCTTAGTTGTTGTTTTTCTGGTTTGAAGCAGTCTCTGAAGATGAGTAGTCAAATTTGAAGCGTTTAAAAATGCTGTCTGAAACGAAATGTACTAAATCTTACTCGAACAATTTCTCTAAAAGATATGAAGTTTTTCTCTTCGAACCTTTTATATATTGTACATAGATAATTAAAGTATGTTCTGTTAGAAAATAAAGCATTCCAGTTGGATATTTACTTTTTGGAAGCGACTTGAACATCAAATTTTAGGGTTTACAGTTTCCATAGCAACGCTAAATTGTATGCAAAATACTCAAATGAATATTTGGTGACCAGTTTTATCGGTAATAGATACTTAAAATATCTTAGAAATTAAGACGGCTGTGAGTTTTGAGAATTTGCTATTCAAACTTCTTCCAAGACACATTTTATACATGAGATATCCATTTGGGCACCTGTATGGAAGAACTTATTAAGCCCAGTTTCCAAGCAAAAACAGGCACACAAAGGCTGTTTCTCATTTTAATAATAGACTGAGTGTACCTCTAAACTTAAAACAAAATTTCACACTTAAATACGTATTTTCTTAGAAGATACACCCGTTTTAGCTTTTAAAATCAGTTAAAAGGGGGTGCGGATGTATTTAGGGCCACCGTGGTATGGCTATGCTTTAAATTGCCATCTTGTCTATTGGCAATACCAGGAACACGTCCGTTATGCATGAAAAAGCAAAATGTGTTTGTTTTAATTATATGCGACCGCAAATTCTAATCTGTTCAAATAAACATGAAACAGGTCTCGTAGCAACAGAATCTAGGGGCGAAGACATTTAAAACGCATTTAAGCACCCAGTGGTTAAAGCTGCTGTCCGTTCTAGGACGCTAGTTATCGTGTTGTTGAGTTATTGTTTCTCCCGTTTTTTAGCTTTTTTTGTACTTGTTTTGTTATGAAGTTATTCATGTCCTTTCTAGTTTTGTAATCAACTACTGAAAAAAGAGAGAGCTACTCGATTTACTTGAATTGTCCTCTTGCTGTCATGTGACTGTTAGCGTTCTGTGTCTCTTCCTTACTATGGCTTGGGTCGGTCTGCAGTGATTTTGACATTTCCTGGTTATACTCATTATCCCATCAATTTCTGCAACTGTAATAGAAGGTCCCCAGAGGTTTTCTAAATATACGTATAATCCTACATTACACTTACCCCGGCATCCAATTTAGGTTACCTTGCAAACCCTCAGGACAATTTTCATGGGTACCAAATTGTTCATTGGGACCCCTGAATGCGAAACGAAGGTGTCCTCCAAAAAAATGGTATCGGCTATGTGAAAATGCATGTTTTTTTTATGTTTTTTTAATCAAATTCGCTATGGGTTGCCATAGAAACCATGCAATTTCACATAGCCCATACCAATCTTTTAAAGACACCTTCGTTTCGCATTCAGGGGGTCCCAATGAACAATTTGGCTCCCATGAAAAATTGTCCTGGGGGTGCAAGGTAACCTTAATTGGATGCTGGGGTAACTTTGCCGTAACATTAAAGTTGCGATGACGGCAAAAATCTACCAAGTTAGACACTGTATACAGTGTCTCTTAAAACTTAGACTTATAGATTGGTATTTAGAAAATCTTAACTTGAATTGGTCTTCCTAATCGACTAATCAACTGACCATATGTGATTAGACAGGTAAATCTTTCATTATTAGCATCTTTACCCCCGACGGGTTAGGCAAACCAGTGCTAGTGTTTTAGTTGAAATACTTAAGGATTGAAATTCAGATGTTTAGCTTGCACCAGTAGTCCATTTGATAAGTATGGGAAAGCCAGGTCGGTAGATATGTGTTAAAGGCAGTCCGGTGTATAGTGGGCCTTGGGAGCATGTGATTTTCGTAAATATATTTGAGAATGTATATCTGCATATATGCAGTTTTGTGAGCTGGTCTTTATGGATTGTGTTCTCGGATCTTGCATAAGCAATAAGGTCATTTAGAGTCAGTCAATGACGCCTGTTCAGGCTTAGTCCATATTATTCACCCATCAGTTAGTGTGTAAGTACTGTAAGTATAAAAATAATCCGTTTCTCGCCTTGAGTAAAACTGTACTGTTTTTTTTATATACTAGAAGGGTTATTTTACAATGTTTGGGCACAATAAGGTCTGCATTGTTTTCTTATGTTCATATAATTTATGAAGATCCACTTTCTTCTGCAAATCAGATAACACCGATAGGCCGTAATTTGAAATAAAAAAGAAGAAATTAAAGAAAGCCAATGGACATCGATTTCATACAACATAATATCAGTCGCAGCATTAAATGTACATTTGCTGTGCACTCTAACCACACATTGTGCCCATACTCTTCATTAGTCATTGATATTGCAAATCATATCTGCCATCTAAATATGCTTGTCATCGAATCTGCACAACTCGAGTCTCGCTTATTCTTATTGTTTGATGCGGGTGGCAACATAGCTGATGCTCTTGATAACTTAACTCATAAAGCGCCATCTATAATTTGCAGCAGACGACAATTTGAAATGTTGCTGCTTTTTAAAAAAATAACAAATAAGGCATGATCTTTCATGAGAATCGTCTGCTGGCAGATGATTCTCATGAAATATCAAACCTTATTGTTTTCGAAAATTAGGAAAGATGTCGCAAATTTGGTCGTGATTGGCGCTTTAATGGTGAACATTACATTTAGGTGAAATCTGACATCGTTTTTTCTGACATGTTCTGTTTCACAATCACTTGCAGAAAGCATCATGTTTCTTTTATAACAAACAGAAATGAGCAGGCATTTAATATAATAATAGTTGTCGCAACGTGAGATAACATGTCTAAATAAGTTTGAGGTGAATTGCAAGACCCTAAAAAGTCATGACGGTTGGCTTTCAAAGTGTGCCCTACAATCGAATGGTTATTATCAGTAAGTGACATATCATGTTGTGGCAAACATAAACTTTAATTTAAGGCTGGCTTAGGAAGTGAACGATCCCTCTTTCAATCTCCACTAAAATACTTCCCTCGGGAAAGTCTTCTTTCTTCTTTTTTATAACAATAGTGGAAGGTCTTTAGTTCATTGCAATCGTTTTTAGCCCCAATTTTAAACAAAGCGGATATAGTATGGTAAGTTGACAATCTATTTGGTCTATCAAAATTCAAGAGAGGTTCTTAATGAATTAAAATCATAAGGTTTTCTAGCATCTAGTGTGTCTACATATGATTTCTATACGCTCTTTACTATATTGCCTCATAATCTAATCAAAGAAAAACGGTTAGTGATTTAATTGAACAACTTTCAGCAGAAAGGGTGGCTCTCTAAATTTGGCTTCTAATACGAAACATGCTTTTTTCATTTCAGAACAACTAAAACATATCAGTTATGGTCATGTCAGAAGTTTGTGACTCTCTCCATTATCTTTTGTACAATAATTATATAAGATTCGTCTCAAAATTGTATATGCAAATTGTAGGTATTCCAATTGGTGCTAATTATGCTCATCTTCTTCTTTTGTGGATCTTTTATGTTTTTATGTTTTTGTTCTGTCTTGTGGTGAGCGTCTGTTTATATGTGCTTTGTGGTCACCTGCTGGGAAAGAGCTGACCTCTTGGCTCTCATTTGTGCTGTCTAACTGTGAGTTTGTCACTCTCCCATTGGTATCCTTGGTCAGGTGTGGTACTTGATTGTATCTATTCCTGATATTTGCACCCTTACTTACTTTGTTACAGATTTATTTTTGTTTTGCTATGGGGAATACTTAATGTTGTCTCTTTCTGACAATACTCATGCTGGTGTAACTCTATTTCAAGACACATGTATGTAAATGACTTACTGAATATTAATAATCCTTAATTTGATCAAATGGTGAGTCAGATATATCCTGCAGAATCTCAGTTAAAAAGGAAAATTCTTTTGATACTAAAGCATCCTTTTATGGACTTGGACTTGTCCATAACTTATGACATGGTTTCTTCTAACAATAACATTAACGAGGTGATTTTTACCAATTTCTAGATAGAGATAATTATCGCTCCCCTTCTGAAGGTGTATAGTACATAGTTTGTAACGTATTCGTTTTACAAGAGTATGTTAAAATGTGAGTGACTTCAACAATAACTGCCTAGACGTAGTTACTAAAACAAGGCTATGAATACCATAAACTCCGTGAAGCATTTTCTAACTTCTACTCAGAGTTATTTCTTAAATACAATGTTTGCTTGAGACATCTTCCACAATAAGGCATATCATTACCCGTATTTTATGGCGATTAAGTTTATCAATATGAAAGAATTGTTGGAAAGCTTCTTTTCTTGATCAATTCATAAAGATCGCCAAATATTATAATATGAGCCGTGACATGTGATTTCCTACAATGTGGTATTTTGACAAGTGTAGACACAGACGAGCCTGTGTAGCCTCCTTTTAAGCTTAGAAACTCCAAATTGCGTTCAGTCAGTAGCTTAACAGTCATAGAAAATTCAAGCGACAAGCAAAGGCTCTGATCAGACTGCGCGTATGCGCAGGCTGGTCTGAGCCTTTGCTGGTCGCACATACCACATTGTTGGAAATCTCATGCACTGGCCCAAAATTTTATTATATCATGGAAATAATGCGACAGTCTGCATTCCTGGTTCTAAATCCAATCACCGCTTATAGCTATGGAATTTTTGTTGTTTTTGTTGTTGTTTCCCGGTGGCTTAGGCTGCTGTCCGTTCTTAGGCGGTGGTTCTGTTGTTGTTGACTTTTTGTTTATTGTTACTCCCATTGTGGGAGTCTGTAATTGTTCTGGGTTTTGTTGTACGTTACTTTATGTCCATTTTAGTATTGCAATCATCTTGATGGAGAAGAGAGAGCTGGATGCTTTGCTTAATTTGTCTTCCTGGTGTCTCGTAATGGTTGAGGGGTTCTTCCTCGCGGTGCCACGAGGTTGTCTGCGGTTTGTGATTGTGGTATTTCCTGATCATACTCACTTACTTTTTTTTCGAATTATTTACAGCACTAAACCTAGATGTATTTCAAAATATTGAGCAGGTCTGTGATCTATGCACTCTATATTCAATTGTTTTATTCACTGAAACAACTTAAAAGTAAAAGTAAGTAAGGGTGCAAACATCAGGAATCGATACAATCAAGTACCACACCTGACCTAGGATACCAATGGGAAAGTGACAAACTCACACTAGACACCACAAATGAGAGCCAAGAGGTCAGCCCTTTCCCAGCAGGTGACCACAAGGCACATATAAACAGATGCAAACAAAGGCATAGCAAACACAAGACAGGAAAAACATAAAAAGTCATATTTAGGAATAGAAATGATGATTAATCATTTAATGAAGTTAAATAAATTCCATCTTGCTACATTTTTGCTTAAAAACCATATAATTTTCTACAATATTCATTGTACGATTCTCAAATAATTCAACCGAAAGTTTGTATGAGCACCAGAGCTGCTAAATGGCACATGGCGGTACATATTGCAATACTTTAGAATAAATAGTAATCCAATAGCGGTATTAATGGTGGTGCCTTTGATTGGCTTGCAGTGTGTGATTGTGGTATTTCATGATCATACTCACTCACTTTTTGAAACAAAAATTGACATTAAAGATAAAATTTTAAAGTACATCTTGTCAGTGAGTAAATATGACGCTGGTCTACAAGAGTTTTGAACATATGGTAAAGATTCCTAACCCCTTTGCAGAAAGACCATGGTATGTTGTAGGCTAGATAACATTGTATAATGTTTAATGTCCAATAAACTATTTATATTTATACTTTTATTACGAAACGTGCAGCCATCCTCTCATCCCATGCGCGGCCAAGAGATGTTCTTCTTACTGCCGCACCTCAAAACTTAATTTACCAGGATATGGAGACATATCCATTCCATATCCTTGCACCGAAAGACACTCTACCTATCCTCAAGCAAAAATGATAGCTATTGCTAAATAATATATACTGCCCAACAAAAGTTTAGCACGGATAAATAAAAATTGTTCTTATTTAAGCTAATGGCTAAAAGTTATAAAATATCTGCTGAAATGATGGTTTGCTATGGGTTAAAGTTGAGGAAAGCAATTTGTGTACTTTAATTGGATTTCTACTGCGTCGTTCATTATTTTAAACAAGAGAGGGGTCAACAACGGGTTTCACCTGCAATATTAACAATACAAAATTGATACAGCATCGGTTTATAAATTCCTTTGTTTTCCAGCTTGGTCGAATCAGCCATTCTGAAAAATAAAGGTCGTCTCCATTGAGCATTTGAAGCAAAAGTTGAGTCTTGATTACAACTTTAACTAACGTCGCTGTTATAATGACGTTTACATGTCAAAAACAGTACTGTTTTCCTTGTGTGAGCATGCTTAATTGAAAGAGTTTTCGTGTTTAAACGGATGCCAAAAGAGAGACACTTAAGGGTTAAAGCATATTTATAAAATTTTGTCACTGAGTATTTAATTCATAAAAAAGTGACGTTAATCTGATGTTAAGGCTAAATGTTGGCGGTAACGCTATCTAAAGAAGACATTTTCAAAGGATCAACTAACATAAAGGATCTAGGTGCTTGTGCCACTCTAGCATCAAAGATATTACTTGACCGCTTGATTCAGTTCACTGAAAAGTCAAGAAGTGGAAAAATACAATTTTAACGTCATAATGGAAAGGTAAAACGTGGCATAAACGGGTATCAAACTTAAATGGTTTAATGTTTTTCATCATTAAGAACCTTTTGCTTTACATTTGAATCAAAAGTTTCAATTTAGATGAAGACGTGTATCCATTACATGCCCATGACATCAAATTTAACGTCAATCCACTGACGCCTAACCAGATTACCTTTTGTCTGGCAGACACAAAAAAACGTAAATTTCAAGATCCCTCTACAAGTTGATAACATCAAATAAAATGTTTCATCTTCATTCAAAGTGGGGCATCATATTAAAATCCGTGCTAAGCTTTAGTTGAGCAGTATATATTTTTTGTAAATAAAGTTGACTATAGCCTCGATTTGACTTAATCTTCTCGCACGATGTAATATGATGACAAAACTTTCTGGAACTGCGCATGCGTCACGAGGCATATACACCAGAACATAGAAAAATCAAACAACAAGGCAGATACACAAACTTTGTGTATTTTCTAGTTTTGCAATCATCTTGACGAGGACAAGAGAGAGAGAGAGCTAGATGCTTTGCTTTATTTGTTTTCTTATGTCTTGTTAAGCCCTCCAGTTAATATTTTTATTGACCGTTCCAAGGTGGTACTGCTTTTGTGTATCATTTGTGTTATTTATGTCTTGTGTTTGTCATACTTTCGTGTCTGTTCATTGCTGCCTTGTTGTCACCTGAAGGGAAAGGACTGGCCTCTTGGCTCTTGTTTGTGATGTTTATTGTGTTTTTGTAACTTTCCCATTTGGTATCTTATGACAGGTATGGTACTTGATTGTATCGATTCCTAATATTTGATGTCTTTCTTAATTTGTTACTGTTAATGTTTTGTTGCTATTCCTCACAATGCCGTGGGTTGGTCTGCAGTGTGTGATAGTGGTATTTCATGATCATACTCACTTTCTTTTTGAACATTTTAACTTATTAGTCAGCTCTTTCCTCTTAGTGAAATGACACTAAAAACTACCCAACAAATTATGACTAAATAAAATACCTCTCGCACAAAATGTAAGCAGCGATAACCAAAATTGAAACTATTATCAACCAAGTAACCGCCATTTGAGTGGCGTTGGTTGGTATGCGGAGTGTCTTATTCATATTTCACTTACCCGATATTCGTAGAAGGTTCTATTGTTCTTAAGACATACATTTTCAATAGATGGATTTCAACTTTAATGCCATTCTACCTTAGTGACTGTCTGATATATTATTGTGGTTCATGTTTTGTTTGTTCTTTTGTCATGTCGTTCCTATGTTGAGCGTTAAGATTGTGTTGCTGTATACATGACTGGTAAGTTTATTCTTGCAATGAAACTTTAACTTCTGGATTAGATTGATCTGTGTTCATTATGTCATTGGTATCAAATGTGGTATCGCTTGGTCAGATCAATTTGTATTTGGTGTATCAATCTTGACATCTCAAATCCCTAGATATTGGGCACAGACAGACACTAAAATGGATAAATAGACTAAAATACCTTCATGCAATGCCATAAAAGCGATTGGCGCCACTCTTCAACAAGTTGTTTTATGTCCTTTGCCAGAGTGATTTATATTTTCAACAGTTGTAAAATGATAAGGTCTGGTGTACAAAGGGCAGATGAGACTGAATGTACCACCAACAGTTGCTGTGTCAAATGTTTGCTCTATCTAACCTGGATACAGCCAGGCGTAATCGCAGTAGTTGTCTGTGGTGCTGTCAGGCCTCCAGATAAGAGTGCGTATTGGAAAGCTATTTTCTTTATTTCTCATCCAAAACATATGTTGTGGGTACTCAAAAGTACCGTCTCAATGAGACGGTTCTTTTGAGCACCAAAAACGCATGTTTCAATTGATGGGTAAGAAAATAACTACAATTTTACGCTCATAAAATTTCCTTAATAGTGGTTGGACAATATGTTTAAGCAACGTTACAATGTCATGTGTCTTACTGCGCTCAGACAAAACATACCTGATTTTATGAAAAATCAAACATGCAACTACTATGTGATCTGCACCAAATCACACAATTGCAAGAAACGAAATGTTTAGATATAACCAGTCGATATAACCAGTTTATATATTCGAGATACCAACCAGTCTGTGTGTATGAATATTACTATGAACATATTTAGAAAACGCATTTATGTCATTTGGTACATTTTTCATATTATGACCCTCTATATGTGCATGTCACAGGTTACACTGACAGAATTTATCAGAAAAGAAAACCACCGGCGTAGGCTGGAACAGGAGCCTTGAGAGTCGAAGGGGAAACTATTTTATTGTGTGTAAGAATTTCGACAGTGAATGGGAGAGATACAGAGACGAGTTTAATTACATGTAATGTCATTTGGGTTATCAAACGAACCAGAAGAATTATGTTGCAATGATCTTAACATGCAACCTCTGGTTTTGATTGACATTTGATGCATGTATCTATGCCCATCTACATGTACCTCACACAGAGCAAAGGATTTGAAATTTAAAGTCTATGAGATTATAATAACGTGCTGTATGTATAACGTACATTTTTTGTATCCCTTCACGTACAATTGGTTGGATACAATATATTTGGGAAAATCTATAGTATATATAAAGAGGCCACAGATCAAAGCTTTCAAATTAAAAAAGAACAGTTTCCCTGGATATCGTATTTGTCTTAAACAGCAGCACGTCGGCCGCATGCTGGCCGCACGTCGATCCGTCCCTTGCGATCACCATTTGCCATCACTCGGCAAGCCTCGTGATGCCAATCGCTTATTATTGGGACGGATATTTTTTTATCCCGCCCTCACACTCATGATCGATTCTTATATTCTTTCTAGTTTGGAAATCATCTCGCTGGGAAAGGGGTGTGATTGTTTATATGTTTGTGTTCTTGCTTTTATGATTTTTTTGTAAGGCATCTCCTTGTCACAATTACAGGTTTACCAATTACACTTACCAAGGAGAGACACTAAAAACACACAAAAACACACACATTATGTGTGTGTTTTTGTGTGTGTTTAGTGTCTCTCCTTGGTGAGTGTAATTGGTAAACCTGTAATTGTGGCAATTCCTGATAATATGAACGTGTGTTTTATTGATGTTTATTTATTGAGTATTTATCATCTCTTATACAACCAACATGTCAATGGTACGTCTCGTTATTATCTCAGGATTGCAGGTTATATTACAAGAGTCAGCCCACAGACAAATACTGGGTATTTCATTTCTTGTTCTCTTCTAATAGCAGACACGGCGAAGAGCATGTCATGTCTTTCATTGCATTTGTATAATGCGATTTTTATACATTTAACACATGTGTCTCGTGAAAACCTGTGTTCGAGGGTTGCCAACAGCAAAGGCGCAGTCAAGCATGTATATGCGTCCTTAGTAGGTGATTCTGTTCTTATTGGTTCATTATATACTTGACAGCAAAAGAAACGCATATTTTCAATATCCATTTAATACCAGAAACCCTTATCAAATTTTACCCTAAATGATATGAACATGTTTGAACGGACTCATTCGTCCGTTCCAGACCATTTTATTCGTCATTACACAGTTAATTATTATTTTTTGCTAATTAATGCAAAAAACGCAAAAACAGTGCCGTAAATTGGAAAACACATGATTTGAATCCAATATCATTGCATGTCACGATAACACACTGTAACAGATAAGAAAACAGCATAAAACTTTAAAATCCACTGCTGTAGAAATTATACTGCTAATCCAAAAATCTTCATTTTTTGCAGTTTTTTCATTGGTATTGAAAACCACCAGAATCTTTGGGGTGTAAGAATATCTGGAACAGTAGGATTGATGTCAAGTTAGGTAGTGTCGAGCAGTACCTTTTAAAACAATTGCTTGGGCCCTTTCATGCCTGTATTTAACACACTTCCGGTTAAATGTCCGATAATTTAACTGGGTCACAATAGGCCACCGTAAAGAATATCGAAAAATTTAAATTTCATAAGTAGTCTGTATGTCATGATTATCACGCAGAGTGATTTTCATTTAAATCCGTTCAGTGGGTTTAGGCATACACCATCTCGAAAGTCTCCTTTATTATGAGTTATTTTATTACGTCAAGAGTTACGACCCTTTATTATCATCATTCCAAAGAGCCGTCCAATTGTGATGTATTCGATGATGCGCATGTTCAATACATCAGGGATGCCTTACATATCATTAGATCAGTATTTAATTCCCAATTTATACACTATACCAAATATGCAAAATATGCGTTTCTTTTGCTGTTCAGTATAAATTGTTGCTCCATTGTGTGAGTGGCGCAGCGTGTTTGCAGTTCTTTGTGTCCTTTTCAGATTTGTATAGATCTTGCTGACGAAGAGAGAGAGAGAGAGAGAGAGAGATGGCTGCTTACATTAATCGTTGTCTTCATGTTGTCAAGGTCGTGTGGGTGATTGTCTTATGTGCCTGTTCCATGTGGTGAAGCTGGTTGGTCGTTGCATTTCCTATTCATTCTTACTTGTCATTTTGATCAACATTCAACTTCCTTTTAAACGGAACTAGACTGTACCAATTGATAAGAGCAGCTTAGATAGGTTAATTTCCCTTTTCTTGCTTTCGACTCGCCATGCTCATCCTAGGAGATGACTATCTCCTCCAAACACAAAACCAAAATGTTAATTACCGACCACAATTTGTGATACGTTTAGATAGTGGTAAAGGAGTACTATAAGCAGCGTGCTTTCATTCTTAAAGTAAAAAAGAAGGCAAAGATCAGAAATCGATACAATTAAGCACCACACCTGACCCAGGGCCCAGATCCATTGTACGTGTCACATTGCTCACTATTGTATGACGTTATATGATTTTACTAATAAAATAGGTTTAAATCATTTGTGATAATGTATCTTATGAGAAAAAATACTGATACTAATTCCCAAGGACATATATCAAACCTACCCTGGTACTCTCACGAACTGTAGGTGTCATCGTCTTATGAGCCATTTCAAAAGAAAACCACTTACTGAGTTTGTGACCGTGACTTATTCAATGCCAGTCTGCTCAATGCTCAGTCACAGGGATTATTTGATAAATACGTTAGTTGTGCATACAGCGGACATGATTAGCGCTGAATGTCTGTTTCTGTTGATGTTTTTCTTGTTGTTTTTGTTGTTTTCTGTTTTGTTTTTTCATTGTGTGCTTTTTCATTGCTTCCCCCCCCCCCCCCAATGAATAATCAGAAAAACTCTTTCCTTATTATTTTTTTTTTCAAACTTTTTCGTGAATAAAAATTGGCTTCACCCTTTTCGGCCATTTTATGCCCTTACAAACTTAAGCTTTTGGAACTAGTTGAAAGCATTTCACTACGATGCTTTTTAGTAGTGTACATAACCTGTCATTTTCCTGATGACGGGAACATAGACCAGTGAAAGACACCAATTGTAATGTTAATATCAGCAAAGGAAGTGCGAAGAAAGGGGAAGATGCCCTCGTACTTGTCATGTAATTTAACTATTGACTGAGGGGGTACAGAAGAAGATTTCGTTACCATCCCGGCGACATGAAATCACTTTTTCTCATTTTCTCATCACATTAAATGAATTATAGTATTGTAGTCTCGAGTCGTTTTTATGTATCATATCCCTTCTTTAGTCAATATATACGCTCGCAATAGTAACTGATAAATGACATCATCACTAGAAAACTAAGAGAACAATAAGGAACTCCCATGTATGTCAATGTATACGATAAATGAAAGTAAAATTAGTACAATGAAAGTCATTCACTGCATTCTCAAAGATACAACGATCCGTCCTCTTAAACGTATTTATGAACCTAACCAGTGGGATCAAACCTCCCGGTTGTGCCCGTTTGATTCATCAAGGCATTGACTGCATGCTCAAAGATACAACAGTTCGTCCTCTTAAACGTACTTATGAACCTAACCAGTGGGATAAACAATAACTTTTGCAAATAGTGAAGATCCAAATGAAATGCAGCAAAATGATGTATTTCACTGCATTTCACCAGGGTCTGTACTGTTTGTACGTGTAGAAATGATATGATCTTCAGACAATAAGAATACAATGTTCTTTTAATATAACTTGACACCTGATATGTACAATGGACTATCCCAAGTTTATTGTATCAGCCCAGAAGGAAGACTCTATTAGTATACAAAGGGTTAACTAGCCACAGGGAGATCTTTCTTAATTATGATGCATTTCTGGCATGAGGATTTTTTTTATCTTTTTAAATAGTACAAACCTTGATGTCGCATTATGTGGCATTTCATTTGGGTCTTTACTGTTTGCCAAAATACTTGTTTGCAAGCATCTAGAATTCTTGTCCTTCCAGAATATTGGATTCCACAAGAAATCATAAAACCACTTAATCTCTTGCTGGAGGTGGAAGCATGGAGGTTCTTTAACTGATATTTTTGTTGGTTTTGCATTTTTTGGAAGGATCTATTTTTTATTAATTATTAAGTCCGAGTCTTCGCATGTCGTTAATGTGATA
The DNA here is from genome assembly GCA_964019695.1 of Loripinus fragilis. Classification (NCBI taxonomy): domain Eukaryota; kingdom Metazoa; phylum Mollusca; class Bivalvia; order Lucinida; family Lucinidae; genus Loripinus; species Loripinus fragilis. The sequence goes on along the minus strand of OZ026529.1, from coordinate 15,035,043 downwards.
AGTACCATTTCTTGTGGTCATACGACATGAAAGCAAAAACAAGATATAGGCATAGATGAAATTATTCCCGCACCCTGGCTGGGAATCGAACCTGGGCATCCAACCACTATGCCAAACCATTAACCCTCTGACACAGTTGTAAGATATTGATTATAATCTAGAAGATATGCGAAATATACTATGTGTATATATTTAAGGTGAGAGTTCCCCTCTCCAAAGAAGTCGTCGTGATATTCCTGCACCCTGGCTGGGAATCAAAATCGGGCCACCACGGTACGAGACCAATGCTCTAACCACTGAACCAAAGATTCGACTCTCTGACGCAGCTCTCAGAGATTGATTATAATCTAGAAGCTTTGTGAAATCTACTATGGGTAGATATTTAAGGTGAGAGTGCTGGCCCGCAATAATGTGCTTTCTCAATTATTTAGGCTAATTCTTCAGAATGCAGCATTAAAATTCATCAGTCAGACAAATAACAGTGTCATTTTACAATACTTTCCCCAGCAAAATAGAGTGACATCAGTTAAAAGTGAAGTATTAGTAAGTATGCAATTATCCTTATTTGATGAGCCACTGTCAATTACAAATAGATCTTAGTCAATTAGAATGTCACTGATAGCTTAACCTACGTCGTAGACAGTTGACACAGACTATCACCACAGTAGTGGTATTTTCTAGATATCTTAATGACAACACCGCCGAGCGGGAAACGTAGTTTATCCATTTTAAAAGTACGAGGTCTCGTAAGTGAGTGTGATCAAGAAATACCACAAGTACACACTGCAGACCAGCCCATGGCACTTTGAGGAAGAGCCACAGAAAACTAACAGTCACAAGACAATAAAAGCAGAGCAACCAGCTCTCTCTCTCTCTCTCTCTCTTCCCCGTCAAGATAATTGCAAAGCTAGAAAGGACACAAAATGCATTACAATATAAAGACCAAACACAGAACCCCAACAAACAATGGGAGGTACATTAAACAATGAATTAACCCTTTAAAACCAATAGAAGTTCCATAAATTTTGAAACAATGAAGTCAGGGTGATTCAATGTTCATATTGGACGGTCACAGGCTATAGGTACTAAAGCAATATTACTTTTCTCTCCCTAGAAATCGTTTTTGTTCCAGAATACAGTCCAGACCAATGCCTTTTCTAATCAGGAATGTCCGGCACAATTCGAGAATCGAATCAAGCCTCGGGTATACGTAAGGCACATTACAAAAATATATGAAAAAGCTCCATTTCTGGCGTAAGGATGTGGGCCCAGCCCTATTAAAATCCATTTTTTCTGATTACCCGAAAAGTTTAATCAGCAGAATAAATGAAGTTTATGGGATTTTTTTTCAATAATATAGTGATATTTATTTTGAAAAAACATAAACATCGTTTATAACCGTTTCTTTAGCTCCGATTGCACCTTTTCATCTGGATTTTCACTGTTTTGCCAGGCTACAACTCTAAATGGTTTAAGCCAAACGTTATGTAAAGATGCCATTTGAAAACAGTATGTATTCCCTTGTCTGCAATATTTGACACGCTGACAAGTATTCAAATTTACAAACGAATGAATATAGTCCTTTAACATAGCAAAGGAATGTCACAAAAGAAAACATTATGTTTAATTGACAATTTCATTCAACATGATTGGATATATTAATAAATAAAATTGGCAAAGACAAACATGAAACATAAATAACAAAAAGGATCTACAAGCGAAGCACCGCCTTAGTCAGCAAAGATCACTGGAGGACTTAAACATGTTAACGGTACCAGCCTCACCCTTAGTTCTGATATGGATCAAGAACCAAAGATTTTGTTTCAAGACGAAACTTTTCAATGCCTGGCACATTTTGTCAAATTTTTACAGCTTCATGAACCTGTTTTTTTCATGTAAGTCCAAAGCCATTTTCAGATATTATAATACATCTTTGTGTAAGGAAATAAAAAAATATATTATTAGACAATGTGTCGAATGCATGAACCATGACTATGGGTTGCATTAGTTGGTGTTTTTGAAAATTGAAATTACGAATGTAAAGAATGAGTTCATATATTGGTCTAAAGATACAGTCCGTACTCTCTCCTGCCTGGTCAGTGACTTAGCGGTCAAGGTTATAGTCTTAGAAATCTCTTCATTGATATCACATGTTTAACTGTTAATGTTGAGGGTCAAATTCTTATTTAGAAAAGCTATGCTGCCATGTGAATGCTACATTCATGCTCAGGCCAAAGCTATGCTGAATTCATGTTCAGGCCAAAGGCTTCATTAAAGTGTTGACCAAAAGAATCACAGTTGTCATTACTCAGGTTGCGACGCTTATCACCATGCAAAATTATTTAAAATTGAACATGCATTTTGATAAAATCGGTTGAAGCTTTATAGTGTAATATGTTCTACATTGGTAATCAAAAATGTTGTTTTAATCCACCCCCACCAAAATACTCATTCTTCCTGCGGTTTGTTAGCCTAACTAGATTGTCATCTGATTTCGACCAACAATAATGCTCTCAAAAGGCTACTGTTTCTAATACCTTAAATTCTTGAGAGTTAAAAAGCGTGTGCTATTTGACAAACACTTTAAGGTCACCCGTATTAGACATCAATAACTCTACCTTTTCTATCAGTAACTTAGATATTGTGTCGTGATCTTTATCATGTCACAAACAAAGCATGTCAGACGAAACAGATATATTTTATAAGATGATGTCAAACGATAAACTAAAGAATGATAGGACTTGCACCCTACCGCATGTTAGGTCCCAAAAAGCGTGACTGGTCACTCTTATACCTCTCAATTCGAAGTTGATGATGTATATTTTAAAAGATATGATCAGTGAATCACTTAATCTGATAACAAGTAATACTTGAATAAAACAAAATAGGTGCAAAAGCATTGTCTAAATATTTTGCAGTGATTTGTAACAGTGTAGATATAGATGATCTGACATGAGTGTTCTTGTATTATTGAAAGTATTAAAGAATCGAAGAAGGTGATAAAATGCAAGAAATTCAATGATACAGGAGCACGAATGCTGGATTCTATTTATCATATGACATTAAAATTACTTTCAAACTAAGTAATAAGGCAAAGATCAGGAATCGATACAATCAAGTACCACACCTGACCCAGGACACCACATGGGAAAGTGACAAAAAACAAGAAAACATCACATACAATGTACAAGAGAGCCAAGAGGTTAGCCCTTTCCCAGCAGGTGACCACAAGGCTGCAATAAACAGACAAGAAAGCATGAAATCACAAATATAAATTTGCACTTCATAGCTTCAAATCACATTGTTGGCGTGATGATGTTAAGAGTTTGCTATTACATATGCAATGTTGTTATGAATGTTATTAAATAAATGTACTATGTAGACCATTAGTTGTTTAACGCTTTTAACATCACTCCCAGGCGGGACGTCTAATGCTTTCAAATATTGTAGATTCTCTCTATTTCTGAAGGATCCGTTTTTTTTTCAGATTATTTTGAGCTTTAGAATGGACAGCATCCGCAACCGTAGCCTCCTGGTGCTTAAACATATATTGGCCAAATGTTTGCCCTAGATTCTGCTTTTGTTAAATACATCAATCGTACTTACGCTTCCTATTCTATGCAATGTAACATCACATATCAATTGCAACTTACTGTGGTGAAGCAAAAAAAGGCTCATAAACGACCGACAGACAGAGTTGTTGAGTTCTCGGGTTCCAGCCAAAACCATTTGATTGTTTTGTTCCGTTATACACTAAGAAAATTAGGACGCCCTAATGTGGGTTAAAATGTGTTTTAATACCAACATACATCTAGAATGAGGATTTGGTCAGTACGATATAAATATAAGGCCACACATTTGCTGTGCCTGCTGTCCAAGAGGTGGCTTTGTTATTGCTAGTTAAGTGATTGTGTTGCTTCCATTGTGTGTTAGTAAACTCTCTAATACTTTTTTATAAATATGTATTGCTAAATTGAGGATCTTACATGAGTGCTCATGTTATATTGAAAAAAGCGATAAAATACGAGGCTTGTCGATCATGTTATCGCTTTTTCGCAACGGGTTAAATTGCGAGTTTATTTGAGTGAAAACGTCAAGAAGCTGTCATCTTTTTCGCAACGTTATAATGGACGTCATTACGTTACGTTACTAAATATGTAAACCACTAGCGGTTTATCGATTTTATTGCACGACGTTACATCACTCCCAGATGCGACGTCATGTGAATAATATGTTTAATGCTGTCCAACAATTCCTTTTGAAGGCAAACGCCTGTAATTAATTTACACAACATATGTAAGTGGGAAGCTGGGTCAAGCTGGTGAAAATACTATTGAAGGATCCAGATTTGTCTATATACAATCGGAATTGTTGACTGTATTTTACATGCGTAAAACAGAATGTTAGTATGACCAGAAAATACCACAATCACACACCGTATACCAACCCACGGCGCCGCGAGGAAAAGCCACAGAACACTAAATGTCACAATACACCAGGAAGACAATTAAAGTAAAGCAACCAGCTCTCTCAAGACGACTGCAAAATTAGAAAGGGCACTAAGTACTGCATAACAAAACAAGGAACATACAAAGAGCCCTACAAGCAATGGGAGCAACAATAAGCAATGAATCGACAACATGGTGGGGACATATTGGTTTTAGTGCGCAAGCATACTGACCAGACAAATCGTAGCTGATATTGTTAGGTAAATCTATTTTACCTTCTTTTAAGGTAAAACATAGCTATGGGAAACTTTTTGTGGCTTTTCCATGGGTAGAAACCAGTACTGGGCCGGGAGGGTTTATTATATGACGGGAACTCCCGAAGGCTCTACCGAAAGTGGTTTTATGGAGAAGCCGGGAATCGAACCTGCGACCCCTGGTTTACAAGGCATAGCGCTTATCCACTACACCACGGGGGCTTATGGGATTGGTAAAAAGCTGACTGTTTTAACCCATCAACTTATATGGTATCAATATATAATTTCTAGAGTAGTTATATATATATATATATATATATATATATATATATATATATATATATATATATATATATATATATATATATATATATATATATATATATATATATATATATATATATATATATATATATATATATATATATATATACCTACTACACTTACTTGAACATTATCAATTTTGTTTTAATAATGTGTGTATGTATGAACATATATGTCCATTTATAGTCACGGAAAATATTGCAAAAATCACATTATGAAAATTTAACGTTTTTCACAAATGACTTTTAGGGGGTTCACACCTTGATGCTACAAGTTCTTTGGTATTTCAATACAGTAGTTTGCTTATCGACTTTTCTTTCTATCTTTGTTTATCACATGACGTCACGACTTTAAGTGTGATATAATGCCAAAAACACGATTTCTTACAATAACTACGTCATATGATAAATAGACACTAACATTCATACTCCTGTATACTATTAATGAATTTATTTAACTCGTCATTAAAACCGATAAAATGCTTGCCAAGCCTCGCATTTTATCTCTCTTCCCAAACTCGTTTGACAGATTCAATAATACATGGGGAAACATATAAGAACCTCTATTCGCCTGTTTACTTATGTTCTTGTGTTTTGTCCTCTTGTTGCCACGGGTTGGTATGTGATTATGATTGTGGCAGTTCATGGTCACATTCACTTGCTTTTGTATACGTACATGTAGCTGTGTTTCTTTAATTTACAGAGGTTTATATAAACATTTTTGAGCGTGAAATCGCAAGTATTTTCTCACCCATCAGTTTAAACATATTTTGTGTGCTCAAAAGAACCGTCTCATTGAGAAGGTTCTTTTGAGTACCCACAACATATGTTTCGGTTGAGAAATAGGAAAACTAATTTTATATTTCACACTCTTAACTAAAGGCCTGTTTAAAATTATATTGTCGCGTAACCGCTTGTGGTTGAAGGCAATAGTAGTGTCATGTACGGTGAGAACACCTCGAGTCACCTTCCCTAACCAGACATAAATCTGAAACCTATGATAAAATTTATAGCCCTAAGACCAGGTATCAGCTCACAGTGACCAGGAGCATGTGTCGAAAACAAATTATAGGTATCAACAAACAATGTCCACTAATGATGAACATGTAATACAAAAACAGGAAATATTGGGGAGTTGACCTTTATAGGGTCGTCTCAAGTGGTCATTTGTCACCTAAACTTTCCATGATAAACTCCTTTCTGGAGGATTAGGTGGTAAAACCATCCTTTTCTCTCAAAGACTTTTCATCAATGACTCTTATTTGAGACATTAAAGTGTCAGTAATAACTAGCTTTCTTTTTTTAAGAGCCTAGCTACAATAGCAATGTATCCAGAGGTCAAAGTTCCAAGCAGATGGTGGAACATACAATACCGCTTATTATTATTTTGACACTTTATCAAACCGTCTTAAAGCATAACGGCAAAATTAGGTTACATAACAAAGGATGCCTGATAAAAATAAGAGAAATATCTGATCTGATATAATCACACATGGAAACATTTACTCATAAGATGACAGTTATCGCAGCTGGGCTAACTTAATGAAACTTTAATGGTACGTTCAGGATCCTACTTTGCATAATTTAGCATTTTAAATGGATGTTATCTCACACACCTAAACTTAACGTTTTCTATTATTTTCCATGTTCCTTGAAAGTTTCGCGAAATGTATCTGGGCAGTGTGGAAAAGGGCACCATAGAAGATATTTAGCGATACTCATTCCTGTTTGTATTCTCACGAAGAGAGGTTACTAGCATGCAAAATAAATGAAAGTATTGAACTCAGACATACTATATCGAAGGCATACATTCACATTATACTGCATTAGTTTCCACAAATATTGAAGACGTCAATATTTCAGTGATACGATATGAAATCTAAATATCTATTAAAAGTAGCTTCCTCGTCAATTAGACTCAAACTCAGTAAATTAATCCTGCTCTTGACTAGTTGATTTAAAAAAGCTAACTATCTTACAAATGGCAGGTTGATGTTCGTTCATCATGCGCGGATCCAGAGGGGGTCCGGACCCCCCCCCCTCTAAAAGATCATAAAATATAGGGTTTCTTTGTAATACTTGTCCGGATCCCTTGAAAAAGCACAAGGCTACCAAGCCAATGTTGGGCCATCTTCGGCACGCCAGCGAAACGCGTATTTGGATTCCCCTCTCCTCGTAAACTAAAAAAGTTAAATAATTGATATACTGAAATAAGGTCAGTTGCATGAATCCATTATATATTTCTAAAATAATAGATTCCGAGTAATGATAGTCCCAAATTAGGGATAGCAGTCTGATCTGGATCTAGTCTTTTTTCATATGTAGTCCTGCCTTGGTCGTTTGAATACCATTGTTATATGTTTTGCATTCCTTAAGTGTAAGCTATTCTTTTACACCCAAGCTTATATGTCAAAGCTTATTTATTACCAATAATATTTCTATTTGGATTAAGTTCTCAAAATGTGCTAGGGTTCGATAAATAGTCTCATGTCATAATGGCATTATTTAAGTTTTACTGACGGTTCAAAGGCGGTGCTTTTTTGTGGATCATTTTAATTTATGTTTCACGTTTGTCTTTAATATACCGTCTTGTCTATTCATTGTAGGCTTGTGATCATCTGCTGGGAAAGGCTGACCTCTTGGTTCTCTTGTGTTTGGTGTTTCCTTGTGTTTTGTCATTTCCCATATGGTGTCTCGGGTCAGGTGTGGTACTTAATTTATCGATTCCCAATCTTTACATTCTTTAATAAAATTGCCTTGATTTGACTTTGTACGAGTGTCCAGGAATATAGTTGTCACTGATTGACATATATGTTGTCTTATGCAAGGCACTGTTATTTACTTTTCCCTGCACTTGAATGATGTTTCATTTTCTTCATGCAAATCGTTTGTAAAATGTAAAATTATTTCAAATCATAATACATGCATATGCAGTAATATAAAGTAACCAGTTTACTTGTTCCGTGACAAATATTGCAAAGATACTGAAATTCCCTGATACAGGTTCAAAGAAGACATTTCATGAATTGTGTGGACTTCACGCAATTTCTATGTGTTAAGCTGATGAATGCTTTTAAATAAAGTCAATCCCTCTGATTTCGAAGCCGCATTTTTAGACTTGTATTTGTCAATTTCTAATGATATTGTTTCTACCAAAATTTATGATAAACGACTTAAATTTTGAAATTTTCAATTTCCCATTTTTAGATGGTAATGTTCCACGCTCTACATCCTATGGAGTCTATATCTCTCAACTCAATCGTTTTGCTAGAGCATCTAGCTATATTGCCGACTTCAACACTAGCAATAAATTGCAATTGTTGACTCAGAAACTTCTTAAAGAATGCTATCAGTACCATAAACTTCGCAAAACCGTTTCTTAATTTTATAGACGATACTATGATTTGATTTCTAAATTCCAAATTGGACTTAAATCTCTCTTGCGCCAAGGACTTTCGGAACCTGATTTCTATGGTGACTTGGTGTATAAATTGAAGAAGATTGTTGCCTCTAATAATTTTTCAGCGCAGTTCATTAAAATAATTTCCCATTATAAAAAGATTGGCTATAACATTAATGTATTGCAACAAACTGCATGCTTAGTGGTCAACCCAATCATGGTTGGCAACTTTGCTTTTCTCTTTAATTTCACGCCGGTGGGTGGGACTTCAGACTCTATGATGGTTCCGACTTAAAGACTTATCTACTGATGAAACGGTAGGGGCCTGATGCTTTGGCTGTTTGTCGGGTCCACCGGGGTTTACCTGTTGGATTTCTTTTGTCTTGGTATTCAGTTTTAGTTACTGTTGAGTCTTTATCGTTGCTTTATCTCCTTGTTATATCTTGATTTATATGTTTTAGGAGATGATGCATTGATAAGTTAGGGGTCTTTCATGCAAACCAAATATCTATGTGTCTTGATCCACATCTGAATTAAGGGTGAGGTTGGCGCCGTGAAATCGGTTTTAGCCCCCCATAAAAATATTTTACTGACCGTTCCAAGGCGGTACTTCTTTTGTGGATCGTTTATGGGTTTTTTTCTGTCTTGTGTTTGTTATGTATTTGTGCGCGTCTGTTTATATGTGCCTTGTGGTCACCTGCTGGGAAAGGGCTGATCTCTTGGCTCTCGTTTGTGGTGTCTAACTGTGAGTTTGTCACATTCCCATTGGTATCCTGGGTCAGGTGTTGTACTTGATTGTATCGATTCCTGATCTTTGCACCCTTACTTGCTTTTTTTAAAGCCGAGAAATTGTTTGTAAAGTGTGACACCCGTTCTTGTAGGGCTAAAATCTTTGTTACTTCTTTAAAAGCTGTGGCTGAACATGATGATTGTCTGTAGAAAATAGCCAGCTGCACTGGCATATTGGAAGGCAGTATGCAAACAATTCTGACCCAAAGTATATATATATATGTTTGTACTAGATTGTGCCCCATTTGGTCACCGAGGAAATGCCTTAAATGTGCCCAGATGTAACTATTGAAAAGATACAAATGCTGACATAGATGTTTTATTTCTAACGTATCCTGAATGCACAAGTTTGAGTCACATGGAAGGTCCCAAAGATATTTTTGCAGGACCATTGTGGGTATTTTTACAAAATAAGGTTTCATGGCTCTCTCTTGTGTGATGTTTTTTGTGTTTTTGTCACTTTCCCATGTGATGTCCTGGTTCATGTTTGGTACTTGATTGTATCGATTCCTGATCTCTGTCTTCTTGCATACTACTTATCTTCATCAACTTGTTTAAATTTACGAAGTATAATTTTTAATTAAGCTCAACTTGATATTTCTTTTAGTTCTGACTATTTGTGAGTAGTGAGCCATTTTCATTGTTTCATCATAGTGTGTTTGTTTAATTTGTTGATTTTCTGTGTTGATCCATTGTTAGGTTAGAAAGCCTCCGTGCGAGTTAGATAAGTCTGTGTTTTAACAACAACTGAATCAAGGGCGAGGATTTGGTACCAGAAAATGCATTTCAATCCCTAGTGGCAATGGCTGCTGTCCGTTCTAAGGTGGTGGTTATGTTATTCTGCGTCATTGTTTACTGTTGCTCCCATTGTTTGTAGGGGTTCTGCCATTGGTCTTTTTGTTATTCTGTACATTGTGTCCTTCTAGTTTTGCAATCATCTAGATTGCGGAAGGGGGAGCTGGTTGCTTTGCTTTGGTTATCTTCTTGGTGTCTTGTGACTGTAAGAGTTATGCGGCTCTCCCTCACTGTGCCATGGTGTAAGTGTGGTATTTCCTGATCATTATCATTTTTATACATTTGACAATTTCAAATGTACCGATTAAGCTGCAGTTGTAGTACGATCCTCTGGCCGTACATCTATTATGTACTAAGTACTAGATCGGAGTACTGTGTTTCTTCCTTGTATAATTAAACCTAAGGTTATCGAGGACACTCTTAGTTCCTATATTAGTTTTTTATCATCTTTTATAATGGACAGAATTGAAAAAAATATATTAATAAGGATTCGTAATTTGGGTTTTGAAAGCGCAAGTGCAAATCTTTTGACCCATTATATCTTTACTGAATAGGGATATGATAAAAGTCACCCAAGAATCATCTACTTAATGTGGAGGCGGAGAAAGGTGTACTCTTCTCAAGAAACACTAGAGCTGTGCCATGTCAAAATGGTCATAAGATTAAATAAAATCAGTCGGTATGGAGGACATACATGTAGTCTAAGCATACCGTAGGTATTTAGAAAGAGGGACCGGCCTATAGGTGGATCGATCTTATTTTGGGTTTGTGCTGTCTCTCATATTTTGTCAAATTCCCAAAAGGTAGAACTGTTAGATCTTTTTTTCACCGATATTCCCTAGCATCTTCATTAAAGTCAACAGGTGATGAACCCATAATTACATCCCGTTGTTAGCTATGACCTACGATTGCTTAAATATTTTAAGGCATTCAAAATTTCGCTTATTCATATCTAGCTTTAACTCCATAACAAATGTTTCTATCATTTTAAATAGACCCTTGATCATGTTACATTCTTCATACTTGGACTTACAACGTTCATTTTGACTATCAGTACTGTTGTTTATAGAATAACAACTGTCAGTACTATGGTACGGACATACACTTTAATATGGCAGATGCATAAAAAGTAAGTGAGTATGATCAAGAAATGTTAATTGCTCAACACAGTAGGCAGCAATTTCTGGGGCGAATTAAGAACGATGATTGAGAATTAGCTCTGATTATCACATACATAGCACCATAATACTTAAACAATAGTTTGCCTTGCAGTTTGTCCAAAGTTTGAATGGCCCGTAATACGCATTGTATCTGGTACGATATCCAAATTACATGCTTACTTGTAAATTAACCTTATCAAACAATACAGATATTTTGTGCTGTTCATCGTGGTTAACGTTGCACATTAGTGTTACCGTTTCCAGTATAGAAATCTGACAGCACATGAGAAGTGTTGACGAACAGCGAGGATTGATCAGACTAATCTGAGTCTTCACTTGACGCACATGCCAATTTCAGTTTTGGGCACTCTTAAAAAGCGTAGTTTTGCACTGCTTTGGTGTAACATTTCATTTGCTTTAAAAAAAATTATATCTATCCAAAAAATAACTACAACAATAACAGCTAAACTGATTTTACATTTATATCTGGAAAATGTTGGCCTCAATTTCTCAATTTGTCTTAGTATGAGAATAAGTGTAAGTCTATACCAAGAGAGGCGACAGCTCATCTGCACCTCTTTTGGTGTTAACTTGCTTTTATTTTACATTGCTTGAGGCGGCTCAGATACTATTTTTAAAACATCATGTGATATTGTTTATGAAGAACACAGAATTCACAAGAAAAAAATCCGTAAGTTAGCTGTCGTTTGGATGTGCTATGTGTCACTTCCTCACGATACTGGGGTTAACCTTTATAAGCCAAGTGTGCTTTATGGTGGGACATAGGCAAACAGTGCGGACCCAGATCAGACGCTGTAAAAAGCGGTGACTGATCAGGATCTCCATTGTTTGCTTACAGAATGTCCTATTTTTGTATAAAGATGAAAAGTACCATCCAGCATCCCTTAAATCTGAAATCGACTGGTCCAATTGCTAAGAGTGGGAAATTCCATTCGGTATAAATGGGTTAAGTGTCTGGTCTGTGATAGTGGTATATCTTATTCATAGTCACTTATGGTTTACAATCGGGAAAGCCCGGCACAATTCGAGAAACTAATCAAGCCTCGGGTGTACCTAAGGCGCATTACGCGTAGTACTACGTGTATGTAGGAAGAAGCTCCATTTTGTTAGCCAGAACTGGCGTACGAAAAATTAGTTCTCTGGCGTGTGGGTTCAGCCCTATTAAAATCCATTTTCTGATCACCCTAAAGGTTTAATCAACAGAATATTTTTCAATAAAATTCCGCTATGCTATAGCGATTTTTTATTGAAATAAACATAAGCTTCATTTCTAAACGTTTGTTTTGCTGCAATCACACTTGCTATTGTGTTGGCATGGTTACTTTCACGACAGCGTCAGTGTATGTAACTTCAGCTTCACGTTATCAAAGTAGATCCTGGATGTACACCCGAGGTCTGATATAACGGGATTTCACGGAATTGGCTGAGGCAGTTCCGATTGTTGTTTTTAAGTGCAGAGCGATTCTCGTTGACGGATTTGACTCTGTACTAACAAGTATTGTGCTCTCCTCCTATTTCTAATAATTTTATAGAAAGCAAGGGAGTGGACTCAATGCTAGGATTAGTTCCGGCAGTCGATTAATAACAGAGAAAAACGGACATCATTTTAATAAACAACTTTCTCAATACGATTCGCTGTGTTCTAAGGAAAGTCGATTTAAAAGAACATCGTTTAATTGACACCATTATAGGAGTAAGAGATAATAACTGTCCATTGATACTTGAGTGTAATACCTTGTCAGAAAGCGACTTCTATTCACAGGACAAAGCATATATCAAGACGACACTCGGTGACTTTCCACATCTGCTCAAACGCCTCAATACACCCATTGAAAGTGACCATAGTGCACGGATGGTGGTAGGCTTGAGACAAGATTTCTCATTTTAGAAATAAAAGACAAATTATCACTGAAGACTTGTGTTTGGTCGCATGAGAAGAATTGATGTCACAGCATCCAATATTGTTTATTAAAACTGTAAGACTGAGTCGCAGGATGGGACCGGTTTATGGAAAGAGCAGTGCGCCACTTTATTCCTACGCAGAAATCTTTACGAGCTTCATGCGCTGATCTTTTTCGAAATAGTTTTTTAGTTCAAATGACAAGTACCTTATCACATGACGTTGCGCCTGGGAGTGATATAACGCCAAGCAATAAAATCGATAAACCACTAGTGGTTTACAGATTCAGTAACTTTAAGTAATGACGTCCATTATACCGTTGCATAAAATATGGCAAAATATTGAAGTTTTCACGCCAAAAATGCGATTTTATAGTATTTTAATGTATCTGATAAATAGAATCTAACATTCGTGCTCCTGTATCACTAAATTTTTAAACTCATTGCGAAAAAGAGATAAAATATCGCATTTTATCTCTTTTCCTCAGCTCGTTTAATAAATTCAATAAAACATGAACATTCATGTAATATCCTCTATTTCTCCAGTTCATATATATAGTCTTATAATTGAATACAGTTTCTGTTCAGTGCAGTTTCAGATCGGCCACCGCAGACTGCAGTGTCTAATCAAGTCTTCACTGTCTGCTTACAGAATATTCAACTTATACATGTAGTTTAATAAAACTACCCTCATATTGGAAATTAACTCGTCTAATTGATAAGGACAAGAACTTCTATTCCACATATATAGGTTTACCATTTAATGCTCAACCGCGGTGATCTGACCATCTTCTACACGTAAGAATTGTAAACCCCGTTGTTCTCCTCATGGTCTCAATGTTTGATTGTTATTTTGTTTTTGTTGTTTTGTGTTGTTTTTTTTCTTTTGCTGTTACCAACGATATTTTCAGCAATCATAATACCTGTAATGGGAAACGTTGAAAATCTTCTCTACTCAAAGAATGCTAGGCATTTCCGAAACAGCTGATAGCTACATTCGTCAGTAGTGTGTGCATATACGTATTGGTTCTGAAAATAATGTTAAACTTGTAAATACGTGACAGTACTCTCAAAGTGGATGCGCATTAAAGTTACTTGCTATTAACAAGCAATTACTTTTAACAATAAATCAGCTATTTAAAAATTAAAATCATTTCGGGAAATAATAAAAAGAAATGCATTAGGCGTGGGAATGTTTGTTGCTCATGTTTGATACAAGTGTATCCTTTGTCTCTTAAGGACAAAATGCTACGCGGCTATTCGCTAGGTATGTTTCATATTGCAGCGTCCACTTCATATGAATGAGCGCATTGACTGGTCACTTATTCGGTAAGTGGGGGTTGACGAGGTCTCGATTTTTTCTACGGGATCATACAAGGTCACGGGAACATGGACAACGGTCAGTGCAAGGTCAAGCGACATGGACATTACTCGATATTACTTCCCGTATCAGTTGGCGAATTTGAAATATTTTGAGGGGTGTCATTTTAAATTATTGTGTTATAAATTTAACAAATTATAAAATATTCAGGTATTGTATTGATGAAAAGCATATAATGTCAATTGTCCCCAGTGTCATATCGAAATGAAGGGCTTTTTAGGATCTTGAATGGAAATTAATTTTATTTTGAGAGATGTAATAAATAATGGAGATTGATGGTTGAAAATTAATCGCTTGAATAAATATTGCTAACTGAAAGATTCGTCTGAAGGTGAAATGTGGAGAACTGTTCAAAATGCCATGGCAACATTTTGGCATCGTCATTTAGCATATAGGCCAGCTAATCAGATCTTAATACCTATAGTATAACCATGAATATACTATAGGATTCTTCCTTCTGGTTTGATTACACTTAAGATAGTTCACTGTACATTTCATCCTTTGCAAAAATACTCTCGTTTAGGGGCTTCCCGAATATAATGGGTTAATATTTATTAAATAGCTATCTGTGTGGTGTGTCCAGGCAGTTGAGGCTCTGGCATGACTGGCGCGTTGGCGCCGTGCGAGCCTTCATTGCTGATAAATGCGATAGGAAGCAAAATCTCCATTAGGAACTTACTATACAACGGATTAAAAAGATACTTACTATTATTCATTTGTGACCTCTCAGTATTGACCTTTGGTCGAGTCCAATTTTCTGGGTTGAGTAGATAATTTACCGTTAGCCGTTTGTAAAATGTCTTTATATTCTTAAAAGCATAGTTCTATTGGTATCTGTATCTATGGTTCAGTGGTTAAACGCTTTTTTGAAACACGCGAAGTCGTGAGTTCGAGCCTCATTTCGGACTTGTTTTTTTTTTCTTGCAATTATATTGCATGTATTGGTGTTTAATTATTTTAATATAGCAAAGTAAGTTTTATATGTTATAAAATGATTTTTCGTGTGTTTTTAGCTGTTTTTATGTATATTTAGCTATTTCATCACCATACTAGAAATTTTCAAATTTCATCCTGGTATCGCAGAGTCATTATCATCTGAATCCGGATTTTATAACCACAGGTTCAGGCATCTCATAGTAAGTAAGGTTGCAAAGATCAGGAATCGATACAATCAAGTACTTATAGCTCCTTATTGAGACGTAAACCCCGTGTAAAGTTAGCGTTGTTATGATCTTTCTAAATGAGCATATGCCAGCAACGAAGGATGCTGATATCAAAGTAAGGAAGAAGGCAAAGATATAATCAAATACCACACCTGATCCAGGACATCAAACCTTCACATCACCCATCATCCATTTATATACCCGACAAAAAAAGAAACGCACCACTTAGAACTGTTCAACTCTCAGAAAAAGCACAAGTGATAGGCCAATTTAGTTTATATCAGTGCAAAGGTATGTCAGTTACTGCTGCGTCACACGTCTTTTGCAATCAGGCGTCGAAATTGTGCTAAAGAAAATCGGTCACGAACCAAGCGGGGGTCAAATTGTAAAGTCACAGGAAATAAGCGTTTTTATAATGCTCTCTTGCTGGATAAGGTCAATCAATTGGATTCATCTCAGTAGACCAAATTGTACCCAGACACTTATTCTTTGCACATTCTATCTTTAAATTCAGCATTCGTGGTAATTGAACGCTAGGTAGCTCATGTTTTGTGACTACACTTTGGATAACGATTCCACACTGGAGATAAACCTTACAAACATTTAAAGATTTCAACATTGTTTTTATCTATTTAATAGATCCTAACTGATGAAAATGGGTTTTTGAATAACAAAAAAGCATCATTAATCACATTGGTTGTCTCACATAACGACAACATATCGTTTTCATAATTTGCTGATGTAAAACATACTCGGAATATCATGTAGACAGTAGCGTTGAATTAACGCTTCCAAAACTCCTTTACCCTTCGTAATGATGTGTTTTGAGACTACACAGTAAAAGTAAAGATACTCATCTACGTCACATTAAAGTTTTAGTAAAATTTAATCAGAAATGATTATTTCATGACAATTTACATTTTCGTATTAAAAGGAGATCTTAATGGGAAAATCGTAGTGGTGCGTTTCTTTTTTTGTCGGGTATAGTATAAGAAATCTTACACGATAGACTGTATATTATAAATGCAATGCGTTTGTTTTCAGCGGCAGCTGACTAATATTTGTTTTGACCTAGATTATTCACCAATCAGAAGCAATCTCAAATTGAAATAAACAGCGCATCTTATAGAAAACGGTGTTCTCATTGGTTAATATTTCTGACTGTCATACAATCTTATTACAAATTTAACTTAACTTGAAAACTAGATGGAAACGATTGATATACAGACTGCTATTTAAACATGCACACGGCATTTCGTAATCACGAATATAGGTCTACTAATTGCAGCAGCATTTGAAAATAATTATTATCACTCTTTGCTTGCCTTGCACAATGACATCACCTTGCACAATTGCACAAAGTAAAGAAGTGAATCATAAACTATCTAAATAAGGATAACCCATCATTATTATTTAACAGCGCTTAAGCAATTGTTGAATATTTCAAAAGCCACACCCTGTCCTGAGAGGTAATAATTATAGTCGTTTTCACACATTTTGAAAAATAAAAAAAAAACTACCTATAGTAAATTTATAATATTAAGCCCCAATGGTGTTTTTAAATTCGTAGAGATTTAAATATCATTATTGTTCAAAGTGTGTCTATATTTGAAAGTCGCTGCCTATCTTTTTGAATATATTTCTTAATGTTATAAAAGTACAGGAGAACCCAATCGAATATTATTATTAGGTTTATTTGGTAGAGAGATTAATTGATAGAATCAGACCTTTTGTTAAGAGTGCGTAACGAAAAAAATAGTTCTCTTATTTCTCAACCAAAAGATATGTTGTGGGTACTCAAAAGAACCGTCTCATTGAGACGGTTCTTTTGAGCACCCAAAACATATGTTAAAACTGATGGGTAAGAAAATATTTTCAATTTTGCTCTTAAAAGTTGTGCTTATCTAATCCTGTATCTAAAATTGAAAGTCATTCGTCATAACAATTAGTTCAGTGTTCACTATCAAAATTAATGCTTTACTTATGTCAAACATCAAAATCAGCAAATCAGAGATTGAAATGGATAATAAAACCAAAACGTCCTCCAAACAATGTATCTCTATAATAATTTAAAATTCGAAGCTCTCCTTTCTTCATTGGGGCAGTCAGTAACAACAGCAATATAAGTTACTGATCTATCTGCTGAAATTTGGAAATTTTCGCGAGAAATTTATTTTCACGAAAAGTGTTAAGTTACATATATGCTACGTAAAAATCGCCACGTGTGCATGATTTACCTACAACAGTAAACGACAGAGTGATTTCGATGTTTATTTCACAAAACTTGGCATCAATAAGTAAGGGGTAGTCCAAGTTTGTTTTTAAAGGGGTCACAGCTCAACATTTTCTATATTATGATATACTTATGTCTCTAAAGATTGATTTAAGCTTAGCCAACAGTGCAGATCTTGATTATAGATTTGCGGATCCAGGGGGGTCCGAACACCCCCCCCCCCCCCAAAAAAAAAAAATCACAAGTGACTAAAGGTTTTCGTAGAAATACTGGTACGGGCCCCCTCGAGAACCTGCTAGAGGGATGTTCGTATGGGTCTTTGTAAAATACGTTGATGACTAAAGAATATAAAAAGCGTTGTCAAGTGTCAGAAATTTCTGGATCCGCGCACGATTTCATCTGGGTCTTCACTATTTGCAGAGTCAAATGGGTTAATATTATTATTTAAGTTGATTTGAAAAGTACACCCGGCCCTGCGGTTATAAACCTTTTTTCATACTCAACTCAGCTGAGCACGAAATTTATCCTGCTCATAACTGTTAAAATGCCAACAGTTGTTGGCATTTTAATATTTATAAGTAGGATAAATACACCATCTGAGAGACTTAAGGCAAGAAACTTCTTTATTTGTCGGTATTTTAATTTTTATGAGCAGGAACAATTTCGTGCTCATTTGAGTTGAGCATGAACAAAGTTTTATAACCTCGATGCCCGGTCTTATTGCAGAGCTAATAAGGTACGTATGTGACTATACCATTATATTATTGGCTGAGAAAAGAACATCAGTCAAAAGCATATAACATGGTGGTTTTGATTATGCGAATCCTCCCTACGAAACATAAAACCAGTAATTTATTAGTTTAAGACCAGATTGTAGACACTTAAACATTTGATCAGCTTCCCATTTGACACTGTATGTGGACAGATGACACGTGACCTAAAGCGCACCCTGTCGTTCGACCTTTAACACGAATGATTGTCCATGTCGTTAAGACAATGACAACCACTGAGCCAAAAAATGAAGACCCGTTATTATCGACAATATGGAGAACTTGAATGGTCATTGGAGACAACCGGACACTCCAAAGATTTAGTAGCGCTTAATTTGGCAGGACAATGAAATCTTTAAATGGAAAGTGCAGATTGCAAGTTCTTCAGAAGCCTGGCTTCAGGATCTGAGTTCAAAGGTAAACTACTGCTGCTGGACATAAAAGTATCTGATATAATCTCCCCTCATGGTCGTAACTCAGAACTGTTAGCAGAATCAGAGAGATAAAAATATTAGATCATAGGACTGAAGTTAAGAAGTTTTCATTTTTAATTAGTTGCATTTTTGTAATATGATATAGCATCAGTTGATAGGGGTCAGTCTAGTTCTTCAGTTAAATGTTAAAATTTTAAAAAATGAAAGTTTTCAGGCTGATGTAAATATACCATAGGGTGTTGTTACTCCGATTTTTGCGAGAAGTTGTGTTGGGTTCTTGTTTTTGAAATGATTCTTATTGTCCTTTCTAGTTTTGCCATCATCTTGCTGATGAAGAGGATCTTGTTGCCGTGCAGGTGTCTATGTTCTCTGTCTTTTCCTCGTACATTTTAAGAGGGGAAGATGGTGAGCCAATTTCACATGTACTGTATGATGATATCTTGGCTTGCATTATGTTTGAGTTTTATGTGTTGGCTTAGAAGTGCATTACTCCCATTTTTGATGGAAGGTATGTTAGGTCCTTGTTTTGTGATGGTTTTCGTGACATTTCTAGTGTTGTAATCATCTTGCTGGTGAAGATGTGCATGGTTGCTTTACATAAGTTGTGTTCTTGCTAACGTGTGGATCTCTGTGTTATGTGTCTTTTCCTCGCAGTGCCGTGGTTGATCTGTGGTCTGTGACTGTAGCATTTTCTGGTCATAACTGCTGCTGTATTGGTCAATGTGATAAGCGACTGCCCAGAATTCAAAGACACAGCCATCTCATGAAAAAGTGTTACTCATCTTAAAGGCGATCAGCGAATGCTAAGCGAGCATGTGGTTTGCGTATTCCGGCAGAAACTCTACTGCTTACACAGGCAGATTTAAGAGCTACGTGTAGATAATAATTAAAATAAAAAGAAACTAGAATTTTATTTTTATTAAAATTGAAGCTAGGCGATACAGAATGAAATGACCTTTAAAGCGCCAATCACTACAAAGGTTGCCTGTTTTATCATTAACTGAAAATTTAGAATAATTTTGATGTAAACAGTGTAGGCCCAGACCAAACTGCTCCTGTGAGAGCAGTATGGTCTGGATCTAGACTGTTTGCATCAAAGCTCACACAAGTCAAAGCATTAGCTTTAATAGACGATATTTTAGATGTAGAAGCATTAGCTTTAGTAGACGATATTTTAGATGTAGATGTTCGCTGGCGTTTGGAGGGTTAGTACAATTATCACCTTGCCTGGTCCGAATAATGACATTCCAGTTTAGGGGCCATCGCAGAGAGAGACATTGTCCATAAACATAAAAAGAGCAATCACATTTTACCGTTATCCATCAAACCATCACAATGTTTAATAAAACAAGATCGACATTGTCATATTTACACTTACCATCTCTTTTCTTAATATGAGAACTCTGACCCCTGGCCAGATAATTATAGGATACATCAAAGCACATATCAGTCTTGAACCATGATATTATCTCCCTAGTCAAAAACAAGATATTTGCAATAAAAATAAAGGTCACAAAATTGCTCCTTGGGTCAGACCTAGCGGTTTTCAACAAAGACATCGAATGGACAGAGGTATTTTATTAAAAAGCATCTAGACAGAGACGCTTTCTTGGGTCATATGCGAAAGACAAGGTAGGTATTATAGTATGTCTTTGAAGTATTATTGTCAGCTTCTAGATATCAAATTATTAAAAGAATGACTTTTATTTGAAAGAATGTTATATTAAAATGAGCATCAAAGAAAGTTCACTGAATATGAAGTCGAGGGTCACAGTTCATACACTTCAAGGAACCTTTAAGCCATATTATAAGCCTGTCTTCAACAGAACTTTATCCATGCAGAAATATGAATGTGCACGTTTAAAATTCCTGTTCAATATCATATACCCTACGATCAGATATTAATGACATCTGCGTCCAGTTTACACTTCACAACCATGTTTTTTTCGAAAGTAATATAAATATTTTAACAGGACATAATGAAGATTTAATGTCCAATCTGAATCTACTAAGTGTCTCTCAAACATGTATTGGTATTCCGTGTCTTTTTGCGGAATTTCAGTACATATAGTTGTCTCTTTGGTTTAGTGGTCATAATCTAAGAAACGCACGGTGTATCACAGGCGGACCAATGTAATAAATATTGAAATAACGAATTAATGTAAACGTTTAAGTCTGACTTAAGAGTCTACAATTATTATTGTTGGGATCGTCCTGTTACTTTTCTGACGGATACCAATGCTCTATTCAACGAATAATGTTTCGTTAACGTTATTCTTAGTTTAGGTTTCAAAAATTAAAATTTAAATCCAAAAGCTGATTTTGATTATAAAGGCAGAGATTGACTATGAAAAAGAAGGCAAAGATCAGGGATCGATACAATCAAGTACCACACCTGACCTGAGACACCATCTGGAAAATTGACAAAATCACAAGGAAACATTACACACAAGAGAGCCAATAGGTCGGTCCAGTCCCAGCAGGTGATCACAAGGCTGCAAGGAACAGACAAGACAGTATAACAAATACAAACGTGAAACATGAATAACAAAAAGGATCCACGAAAGAAGCAGTAAGTGAAAAATCACTGGATGGCCTAAACATATTTAACGGTACCAGCCTCAACCTTAGTTCTGATGTGAATCAATGCGCATATTGGAAAGTGACACAAACACAAGAACAATAACACACAAGAGTTTCAATAGAGGGCCACCCGTTCCCAGCAGTTTACCACAAGGCTGCAAGGTACGGACAAGACAGGATAACAAAGACAAACATGACACATATATAACAATAAGGATCCACAAAAGAAGAAATACAAACTAAGCTTCTACAGCAATTGTAGGAAGAGACACAGAAACAGACAGCCACAACACAATCATAGTAAAACAACCAGCTCTATCTTCCTCAGCCAGATGCGATGATTGCTAAACTAGAAAAGGCACCAATACAATTGTGTTCTGTTAGGAAAATATAAGACGCATTACCTTAATCACAACCCTCCCTCCCTATGATATTGTTATGTATATCTTTTATTTAGAAAAACATTTACACATCACAAACATAAAAACATATTTAAAGCATCATATGCTATAGCTTCACATGCAAGTGACATTCATTTAACAAAATATAACAATAACTTATTTATTCACAAGATGATGTATGAATGCAATTCTAGATGTTGTAAAAAGAATTGTGTGAGTTAGAGATAAACCAAATACAAACTGATGAAGGTTAAAAGAGGAATAAATAAATAGATAAATAAATAGATAGACAAATAAATAAATAAATAAGTGTAACTTATAGCAAAACAACATGTCTCTCAAAGTGCTTTGAACTGGGTAAATACCATTTTAAGATGCTTTAAGGGTATGAATATTATTAATGGGGTATGACTTGGATCAGATATACTGGGCTGAAAAAAAGTAGATATACTCTTTTGAGATAAGCAATCATTTCATTTTGGAGGATAAATTTATTGTGCTGGAGAAACAAACTGCATCTAGGAACCCCATTTTTGATTATGAATCAACTTTGTTTTTAGTAATATTCTATTTCTTTTCTTTGTTTTAGTATTGTTATGAAACCTTCAAAATTGTTTTTGCTGTGTTTGTATTATGATTTATAAATGTAGTATTTCGCTAATAGAATTATAAATTAATCATTTCATTTTATGAGAATCTTGGTCGACTCAACGCATAGACAAAATGAGATAGAATCGTAGATGCACTAGAAAATATAAAAAGAAGACTTTATCGTGGGTTATCTGACGAGAGAATTTCTTCGGGTTGTATTGAAGAGTTTATGAAAAAGTCAGTCTATATCAAGGTCAATACATCTGGGGTGTTATCTCTTTAAGATCAACTAAACAGACAGTAAATAACATTATTATTCGACCTCGGCGAAGCACCTAAGTTAAACAAGTTTAACCATTGTGAAAGCAATCTGCACCTCTTGATGTCTTCATTTGTGGTGTTGTGACATATGACATCAATTTTTCAGATCGTCTTGTCAAGTGTATAGGTAAATGATCGAATCTGTCGTGTCAAGATATTTCCTTGATGACTACAACTAAACAAAACAGTCTGAAGATAACTCTCATTTTTGTTGATTTGCGATTAATGTGTTTTACCTGCAGAGAAGCTATTATGATTAATATTTGGGCCTTTGATATAAAAACTGTACTTATACCATAAGCATCGACGAACAGTCAAAAAAGGCTGCACATCCGTCGAGGCTAGCTAGAGCTGTCGGTGCTCGCAAACTAACAATTATGGATGTTGATGATAGACTATACCAAGAAACAGACATGTATCTAGCAAAATAGATGCATGTAAACGTTTGAAAATAGTTTTGGCATATGCGATACGCACCGTCTTACAGGGGCTGGCTCATTACAATTTCTACTTGTATACAACTGTCATCTGAACCTCGATGTGAGAAAACCTGTCTTCTGGGTTTGCGAACAGCAAAGGCGCAGACCAGCGTGCGCATTCGCGCAGACTGATCAGCGCATTTGTTATTCGCTTACTGGAAAGCATCATATCTAAACTTGCTACAAGCGAAAATTCAATATTCTAGCTAGCCTATGTAGCTGAGCAGAGTGGTGTGAGTCTCACATTCACTCGACGAGGTCCCTATCGTTTATGATAAGACTAGATTGTCCATTGTCTAACCAGCCCACCAGGGAGGTGATGTTTCTAGGATAAGGATGACAAAACATTATTCAGAGTACGTCTACACGAAATCTACGATAACTGGTAAAATCCTATCAATCATTTCAAATAAATCAATTTTTCGATGTTCATTCTAACAATTCTCAGTTATCATTACCTCTTTTAAGGCCAATGGAATTTTCCATAAAACTACATATTATAAAGTCAGGATGGTCCATTGGAGATATTGACGGATAGCAGGTCATGATTTTCAAAATATATTGCATTTATTTCTCTAAACTTAGCAAACAGTGCAGATCCGAATGTTTTGTAGCCGCTTGTGGATGCCCAGTCCTCAAAGGGTAACTTTAAATAGCAGGGCTATGTGGATAGGAAATGGCACAATCGCAGATTCAGAGCCAACCTGCATTGACACCAAGGCTAAGAAGCAAATAATACATTGACGTTCTAATAAATGCACATATATTAGTGAATTTATTAAACAATTGTAGGGAAAAGAGATAAATGGTATGCTTGTTGCAAAGTAAGAAAGAAGGCAAATATCAGGAATCGATACAATCAAGTACCATATCTGACCCAGGACACCACATGGCAAAGTGAAAAAACACAAGAAACATTACATACACTGCAATGAACAGACAAGAAGGCATGACAAATATGAAACGTAAATAACAAAAATGATCCACAAAAGAAGCGCCACCTTGGAACGTCAGTGAAAACTATTTTTACTTGAGGGCTTAAACTAGTTTTATGGTACCAATATCACTCCTTTTTTCAGATGGGGATCAAGACAAATAGATGTTTGATTCAAATATAAGATCCCTTATTATCGATGTATCATCTCAAATTAAATACAAATCGAGATATATAAAGGAGATAAAACAAAGATAAGGACTCAACAGTATATACAACTGAATACCAGAGTAAAATAAATACAACAGTTAAAGCCCGGTGGGCCCGACTATAGACACGACATCAAGCCATAGCCTTCTCATCTATAGATAAGTATTTAAGTCGGAACCGTCATAGAATCTGAAGTCTGACCAACCGACGTGCAATTAAAGAGGAAAACAACCGTGATTGGATTAACCATCAAGCATGCAGTCTAATGCAATACATTGATGTTATAACCAATATTCTTATAATGAGAAATTATGTTAATAATCTGCGCTGAAAAATTATTACAGCCAACAATTTTCTTTAATTTATTCACTAAGTCGCCATAAAATTCTGGTTCCAAAAGCTCCTGGCGCAAGTGAGATTTAAGTCAAATATTGAATTTAGATATTTAATCATAGTATAGGCGGTAAAATTTAAAAAAATGTTTTGGGATATTTATGATACCGATAGCCTTGTTTGAGAAATTTCTGAGGTAACATTTTATTGCGAGTGTTCAAGTCAGCAGCATGGCTAGATGCTCTAGCAAATCGGATGAACTCCATAGGATGTAGAGCGAGGAACATCACCGTCTAAACAAGGGGGAAATTGACAATTTCAAAATCAAAATAATCACGTTTATCATAAATTTTGGTAGAAACAATATCATTAGAAATGAACAAATACAAGTCCAAAAACGAGGCTTCAGTATCAGAGCTATTTGCTTTATTAAGATGAAGCTCTGCAGGGTGTTTTTTCTTACCATATTGCCAAAATGAATATTATTTATGTTTTAAATAGCACCCAAATATCTGGATGTAGTATTAAAAGCATCAATAAGTTCAGCCTGCTTATCATCAGAAAGAGACATCATAAAGTTACTTTCATAACAAAACAAGAATAAATACGCAACTAGGAGAGCACAATGAGTGCCAATTGGAATCCCTACAACTTGTTTGTACAACTTAGTGCCAAATCGTATAAAAATGTTGCCCAACAAAAAGGTCATTTTGACAAGACCATGCATGTTTTTTAGGCTTTTCAGAAGTATAAAATGCGTTTCTGTCGTTACATGCAAGGTAAGGAGAGCATTCTCTTTGGAAGGTTCTTTCACTAAGATCAATAAGTTTATCTTCAATTGAACTATGAGGTAAAAGTAGTGTAAAGAGTAGAAAAATCATATGTAGACAAACTGGTCGCGTTGCAAGCTCTTCAAGTAAACAAAACCCCTATTTTGGCGAACCTAATACATGTAATCGTTTGTTGTTGTTTGTTTTTCACAGAATGATTAAAACTTGGTGATAGTTCATACTGGAAAACACTAGATGACATTCCCTGAGGCTACCCTCAGTCCCATCCCCCATGGCAGAGAAAAATATACCCCTACTATAGGAGCATATCTAACCAATTTTTCAGACTCTAAAATGTTGTCTCAGAGCCATAATATGTGACATCCGCGGATTCAGAAAATTCTCCTTCGAGAAGCAATTGGACCTAAAATTGTTTCTCGATGGGGGTCGGTACCAGAATTTCTAAGGAAACTATAGCCACTTAAATTTTCCAGGGGCGTCCGGAACCCCTGCTCCCCCACCCCCACCCCCTCTGGATCCACCCGTGGATGTAACACTATTCTCTCGAACTGTTCAACGATGTCCTCCGTGGAAACTAGTACTGGTCATATCACATTTGTATTTTTTTTAAATTAGTAGCTCGATAGAAATAGCCCAAGTATAGATGGTGGGTAAGGGGTCTATCGAATGCACCTTCTAGTTTTATTGTTAATACCTGTCCGACAATACAAGTTAAATGTATCAGTGCGTTACGGTGTATCTGGGCAATAGAACATATTTGAATTGTGTCCCTTTGACAGTAAAAACCTCATACAGTTTCAACATTCGAGAGACAAAATAAATGCCCTCTTTGTCAAACAAGGAAAAAGAAGAGTGCGAGCCTAAAAGTAAATTATCTAAAAAACACTGTATCTGTTTAAATCTGACAGAAACAATAAAATGACAATTAAATAGAAATAGCATTTAGTCCTATTTCAAGCCTGTCAGGTTAAAAATAACGCAGATGGAAGTCAATGTGTGGGGGATGCGTGCGTACGTACGTGCATGTGTGCGTACGTGCATGCGTGAGTGCGTGTGATGTGATGAGATGTGATGTGATAAATATTAAGGTAATGTTGGGAGCTATCGGGTAACCTATTCATGTTTTTTAATCCCAGCAGTCATTTTAAAAGTCTAAACGTCAATATGTTTACCCAATTAAGCCTAGCGTCCTTTTAATGGACATATGCAACCAGAGTAACAGTATGCAAACGAGGAGCGCGGTGTCTCAGTGGTAGAGTGTTAGACTTGAGATCGAAGGAATGTGGGTTAGAGACTAAGTAAGATACTTTATCCTCTGCCTAGTAATGGTAGACAGAAAATCGTCCCGACATGGCAGAAAAATCGTTGACTGGGACGTTAAGAATCAACACAAAAATATGCAAACAGTGCAGACCCATACACGGCGTCTGGTCAGGATTGCCACTGTTTGCTTTCAGAATTTTTGAAATTTAAATAGGATGATAAAAATACCAGCCAACAACCTTTGAAATCGACATGGACTGGTCCAAATAGTAAGGTTGGCAAATTCCACAGCCATACATGTAAATGGATAGATTTATTTCCTAGTGTTGTTGATTCATTAGTGATTGTTGTTCCCATTGTTTTAGGGGAGGAGGATGTGTTTGGTTACTGTTTTGCTATGCAGTGTTTTGTGTCTTTTCTAGTTTTGCAATCATAACGAGATGACTGGTTGTTTTACTTCCATTGTCTCCTTGGTGTCGTGTGGTTGTTGGTGCTCTGCGACTGCCGTGGGTTGATCTGTAGCATTTTCCTGGTCATATTCACTTACCTTTTATGATCTGTTTTACACTTAGTAAAACGAACGCCTCTTGTAATTTTGACAGAGGCGCTTCCTCTTCCGTGAAGTG
The DNA here is from genome assembly GCA_964019695.1 of Loripinus fragilis. Lineage (NCBI taxonomy): Eukaryota > Metazoa > Mollusca > Bivalvia > Lucinida > Lucinidae > Loripinus > Loripinus fragilis. The sequence continues at coordinate 15,007,441 of OZ026529.1, read as the reverse complement.
GCTGCCAATATGACATTTTAGCCAAAGTTCAAGGTCAAAAATATGTGTATATAAAATCTGGCTGTTAGGCTTAAATTCAATCGGAACTGCCTCGGCCAATTCCACAAAATTCCGTGGATTCAGACCACGGATGTACATCGAGGATCTACTTTTATAACGCGGGTGATAACGTGACGCTGACGTTATATAATGTGACGCTGACGTCACAGAAAACACGTTAACACAATAACAAGTGTGATTGAAGAAAAACAAACGGCTTAAATGAAGTTTATGGGTTGTTGTTTTTTTCAATAAAATATCGCTATAGCGATATAATACTAAAAAAATACACAAGCATCATTTATTCTGCTGAATAGATTAAAATTTTCGGATAATCAGAATTATCGATATTTATAGAGCTGAACCCACATGTTACAGAACTAATTTTCCATACGCCAGTCTTGACTAACAAAATGGTGTTTTTTTTTGGTACACATATATATATATATATTGACACAATGTTTGCCTGGGCATTGTGTTAAAACATAAAATGGAATGAAATGAAATGGATTGGATTGGAATGGAATGGATTGGAATGGAATGAAATGAAATGGATTGGATTGGAATGGAATGGATTGAAACTGTGTTTATCATGATTCCTTTGCAGGGATCAGTATGATTTGTCTTTTTTTCTACTGGAAACTTAGACTGTGTGAATAATTAGAACTGCCTCATAGAGGCAGTTCAAATTGGTAAACACGGTCTCTATTTAAAATGAGATTATTTTTCTGTCCAAAACATGGATATTCCAAGTATCTAAGACAATCTTGCCCCCAGTGCCACAAAATTAACAAATATAGTAGAGGATAACTGGGTGGTGCTTCATATTAAATTCATAGACTCCGGAGCCTGTTGGTTTTTGACAAGAATAAAGGTGTTTAGATGTTTTTTCTATACAATGTATAAGCTTATGCCATTGGGAAGAGCACCACTAATATAATAAATGCTACAAGCCAATATCAAAGCATTGTGGTTTCATAAAAACGAGTTTTCATGTTTCGCTATACAAGCCAATGTAAAACACGTGTCCCTCGGAGCAGGGTTATTATTGTTCACAGGACCATAATGTGTACAAGGGGTTAATGGCATCAAGAAGGACTATATTAGTAGCCCCAATTAGTACACACAGTGCGCACACGCATAATGAAAACTGTAAACATTCAATAGAGGAAGCTTAATGTATGGAGGCATTGTTTTCCCATATTAATAGACTTTTCGCTTACTGTAAGGGCGACAACTTAAATATTCATATCTGGGCATGGTTTGGCTATTTCATTTGCTAAGGAAAGGAAATCAGGTTTTATTTATAGTTTGGTAAAGAGTAAATAAGCTTTTTCGGCCGCGAAAACGTGCGTGCAATTCATGAAAATCCTAATCGTAAACACACTGAACTCACATTTATTAACCCTTAAAGCGCATAATCACAAAGTGTATGTTTTTGTCGTCCACTAAAATATTTGAAGCCACATAGACAAATAGTGTGGACCCAGATCAGACAGCTTCTGTAGGAGCAGTCTGATCTGTGTCCACAATGTTTGCCTCTATGCTTATGTTAAATAGACATTTTCAGATGCAGTTATTTTGCTGGCGTTTGAAGGGCTAAATAATGTGCTTTGTGTGTGTAGATGATACAGTTATTTTTGATTAAAACCACGCCTCATTTTCATCTTTTACCTATGTCTAAGGTTGACCAGTCCTAATTACGCATTCATGAGGTGCCGCCTTTACAATACCCCAAAGTCATACAATACCATAATGGGCTGATCTTCAAGGACAGAATCGCTCCCGTCGGAAGCAAACTCTATTTCAGAGTTGGAGCGATTTCGCAAAGGAACTCAATGCTCGTAACAGTAGTCTCCCTTTGATGCTAGTAAATGTAGTGCAGCGTTTCGTTTGCCTCAAACAGCATCTAGGACAATAATAGGCCTCGTCACGAAAAAGTCTGCCATCGAGTTTTGCAATCAGGCAAGGGTCAGCTATCTAGAATATTATTAGAATAATGAAAAATTGTCTGAAGTGCATTTAGATAATGAACTTTCAAGAGAGTGAAAAAACAAAGCCACCGATCAGACTGCATGGATGCACAGCTGGTCTGCGCCTTTATTGTTAGCATACACAAGATATCAGATTTTCTCACAAAGAAGCCCTTATGTTGTTAATGTCAAACATCTCGAAGAAATCGCAGGCTAAAACATAACTTTCTAAGTTTATGTCCTCTCATCAAATGGCAATTATCCACTTCCGCTCGCTAAAACTGTCCTTTCGGTAAAAAGAGTGTCACACTTCCGCTGACAAATTGTGTCTCCAAACCTGAAGAGTAGCAACCTTCTTGTCTGTAAATGTCAATTACGCATCAATTACGCATCTTTTCGTATTCATTATTTTAGATGGTGTCGGTTTCAACTGTAATTAGTGGAAACTTGTTAGACAAGTCAGGACATAATTGGCACATCCTTCTAACACTTAAAGTGTCACTTCAAGTCATTGTATGAGGATCTCAGACTCCTTCAGACCATCATCTGCTATTAGGACAATTTTAGGTTTATTGGAACATTTGTTGCTTGTTAAAATGTTCTAAAGATGCCGTGGCTTTATCTGATGCCATCATCACGCCTCAATTTCTTAACGCCAAAAACTCATATTTCAGAACTTATACACAAGATAGTGAGTATGACCAGGATCATGTAATAGTTATACCATGGCTTGTTCGCTTGTATAATCCACGAGCTTTAGCGAGTGGATTATCTTACGTACAGGTGGACAAACATGGTATCATTATTTCATCACACCTACATCAGTGTAGACCTTGCACATCACGAGCCATAACGTGTTAAAAGGGGTAAAGGTTGTATAAGCCACACTCGCACGTTGCAGACCGACCCACAGCATCGTGAGGAAGAGACACAAAACACTAAAAACCACATGACATCAAGGAGACAATTACAGAAAAGCAACCAGCTCTCTCTTCCTTAGCGAGATGATTGCAAAACTAGAAAGGACACTTAAATACTGCCTAACAAAACAACGTTCAAGCACAAATTCCAAGAAACAATTGGAGAAACAATAAACAATTAATCAACAACAGCAGAACCACCGCCTAAGCTCGGACAGTAGCCGAAGGCACTGGGAGGCGTTAATTAATGTAACTGGCCAAATCGTCGTCCTAGATTCTGTTCTTATCAAAACATACACAAAAATGACCTTGACCTTTGACCCCATGGCCATATCAATGATCTGTAACCATTGTTGTCATTTACACACCATACGCAACAATTGTGTTAAGTATGAACAGGCCCGTTGTCAAATAATGAAATAGGGGTTGGTATTACAAGCTTTAAAACTGATTTTATGTATATTTGACCTAGAGATATGAATAAATGGTCATATCAGTGATCAAAAGTCTATGTTGTAATCTACACAACATAGGCAATCATTGTGTCAAACATAAACCCTCGGTTAAAATATAAACTAGAATTTCAGGTCACAAGCCGTTTTACAGATTTGTTATAAATTTGACATTGGCCTTTGACTCCAAAGTCATATTCTGTATGTCTGGTTGAAAACCCAATCACGGTTTATAGCTATGGTTTCCTCTTTAATTGCATGACGGTGGGTCAGGTCTCAGACTTAATGATGGCCCTGGCGTAAAGCTTTTATCGGTTGATTGGTGTCTGATGCCTGTCTTTGGCTGGTCCAACCGTGGCTCAACTTGAGGTTTTCTTTAGCTAGGACTATTTGTGAGTTATGAGCCCCTTTCTTTGTATTATCATAGTGTGTTAATTTTATAAGATTTTTTCTGTGATGATACATTGCAATAGTTAGGAAGCCTCCATGCGAGCTTAACAATTTTGTGCTTGTACAACAACGGAATCTAGGGCGAGGCTTTGTACCAGTAAAATGCATTTAAGTCACCCAGTGGCTTAGGCTGCTGTCCGTTCTAAGGAGGTGGTTCTGATGCTGCTGATTTGTGGTTTATTGTTGCTCCCATTGTTTGTTGGGGTTCTGTGTTTGGTCTTTTATGTGCTTTTCAGTACTTTGTGTCCGTCTAGTTTTGCAATCATCTTGATGGGGAAGAGAGAACTGGTTGCTTTGCTCTAACTGTCTTCCTGAATCTTATGACATTCAGTTTTCTCTTTGCTCTTCCTCGCGGTGTCGTGGGTTGGTTTGCGGTGTGTGATTGTGGTATTTCCTGATACTACTCACTTGCTGTTGTGATGATTTCAAACCTTACTTCTCATAAACACTCTGTGATGAGGTGTGGCATAAGTTAGGAAGCTTCCAGATGTGGTGTGAATTAAGAGTGATGTTAGTACCGTTAAACATATTTAAGCCCTCCAGCATTTTTTGTTGGCCGATCTAATGCGGTGATTCCTTTGTGGATCCTTTTTGTAAGTTATGTTCCATGTATGTCTTTGTTATGCTGTCTTGTCTGTTCCTTTTAGCCTTGCGGTCACCTGCTGGGAAATGGCTCTTGACTCTCTTGTGTGTTGTGTTTACTGTGTTTTCGTCACTTTCCCATATGTGTATTGACCCAAATCAGAACTAATAGTGAAGTTGGTACCGTTCAACATGTTTAATCCCTCTAGTAATTTATTTTACTGACCGTTCCAAGGCGGTGGCTCTTTAGTGGATCATTTTTGTTATTTATGAATCATATTTGTCTTTGTTATGCTGTCTTGTCTGTTCCTTGCAGCCTTGTGATCACCTGCTGGGAAAGGGCTGTCCTCTTGGCTCTCTTGTGTGTGATGTTTTCTTGTGTTTTTTGTCACTTTCCCATATGGTGGCCTGGGTCAGGTGTGTTACTTGATTGTGTCGATTCCTGATCTTTGCCTTCTTCTTTAGTTCAACAACAGCTAAATGTAGGGCGTACTAAATGTAGTACTTTATTGCAATCGTCTTGAGTGTAGAGTGAGTTGGTTGCTGTACTTTAATTGCATTTTTGTATATGTTACTTCGATAATCTGTGTTAAGGTTTTAACAATGCAACTACAGAATCTAGGGAGAAATTGTCAGTAAAATGTATTTAAGTCCTGTGGTGGCCTAGACTGCTGTCCGTTCTAAGACGGTGATTCTGTTGGTGTTTATTCATTGTCTGTTTATTGTGTGCTTGGTTTCTTTTGAGTCCTTGTTGTGAGGTGGCCTAGACTGCGGTCCGTTCTTAGACGGTGATTCTGTTGGTGTTTAATAATTGTCTGTTTATTGTGTGTTGGGTTTCTGTTTGGTCCTCGTTGTGTGGTCGCCTAGATAAGACGGTGATTCTGTTGGTGTTTATTCATTGTCTGTTTATTGTGTGTTGGGGTTCTGTTGGGTCCTCGTTGTGTGGTCGCCTAGATAAGACGGTGATTCTGTTGGTGTTTATTCATTGTTTGTTTATTGTGTGTTGGGTTTCTGTTGTGTCCTCGTTGTGTGGTGTGCTTCTTTGTGCCCTTTCTAGTTTTGCAGTCATCGTACTGAGGAAGACAGATCTGATTGTGTTGTGGCTCTCTGTGTTCTGTGTCTCTTCACCGCGGTGCCGTGGGTCGGTCTGCGGCTTGTGATTGTGGTATGTCATGGTCATATTCCTTTTTTAATCATATGTGAAGTCCTGGCCTTGAGGTTATAAAATATGAGTACAGTATCAAACTCAATATAATGCGCAATGAGTGGCTGCTTGCGGTCCTGGACCTGGACGTAGGATATTGGCTTAAAGACAAAGATTACTGTCCAATAGAGATCATTAAAGGATTAACTGATAAGGGACAGTTTCAGTATCTCACAAAATTAATGGGGCCTCAAGAGGGGACTTACCTGTATGCAACACAATTTCATTCACTAAGATAAAGATCAATATTTTATCAAAAAATACCTAATCCCTATATGGGACCACTTTATTGCCCCTGTAAGGAAGTCATAATCACCTCATTATGGCTGTCCTTTTGATCTGCCCAGTATGACCCCTGGAGAGAGTCATAATGAGTGGTACCAGTATTATTGCTCAAATATTTGTCTCTTTAAGTCCTGAAGTGTTGTTTCACACGATTGTAGTAAGGTATGTTCAATAACTAGACTAGAGCAATAGTCGGCTCTACTGTTGAGATATTACGTCCATCATTAACCCTTTGTAAACTGGAAACACCTAGCTAGTGGGTCGACCTGGACGTAGAATATTGGCCTTAAGTGTTGTTTTCACAGGATTGTGGTAAGGTATGTTCAATAACTAGACTAGAGCAATAGGCGGCTCTCCCTTTGAAACAATACGTCCATCATTAACCCTTTGTAAACTGGAAACCCCTAGTGGCAGCTAAGAATCGACCTGGACCTGGACGTAGAATATTGGATAAAGTCCTCAAGTGTTGTTCTCACTGGATTATGGTAAGGTATGGTCAATAAATAGACTAGAGCAATGTGCAACTCTACGGTTGAAACAATGCGCCCGTCATTAATCTTTTGTAAACTGGAACTCCCTTGTGGCAGCTAGAGATCGACCTGGACCTGGACGTAGGATATTGGCTCAAGTCCTGAAGTGCTGTTTTCACAGGATCGTGGTAAGGTATGTTCAATAACTAGACTAGAGCAATATGCAGCTCTACTGTTGAAACAATCCGTCCATCATTAACCCTTTGTATACTGGAAACACCAAGTGGGAGCTAGAGGTCGGCCTGGACCTGGACGTAGAATATTGGCCTTAAGTGTTGTTTTCACAGGATCGTGGTAAGGTATGTTCAATAACTAGACTAGAGCAATAGGCGGCTCTACTGTTGAGACAATACGTCCATCATTAAGAGAAGGATTATTGCTCGCGTGATATCTGCTGCTTTAATTGCAGCAATTTAATTCGACAGAACGTCTGCAGGTCTTTAGTTTCAAATCAATTCTGTCGTGCTTGATGGCTTAACTTCACTTAATTCCTAATATCCTTATCTTGCATTTGATTCTTCGCAAAAATTTCTCATTTTAGCGACAAGGTTTAGTCGTGAGGAACTAATTAAGTGCGCATAGTGATAGGTCGATCGTTTCCTTGTCAATTTCAATATGTTGAAGTTATTTAGAAACCAGGGGTCTTGTAATCCTTATCTGATTGTCACACATCATCCGTTACTTCACGTGCTGCCACGGTAACAGAACATGGCTTTAATACGCTCATATAGACAGATGAATTCAATGATAACTTCCAAGACATGGTTGCTAAATTGTCTTAAAACATAAGTCAGACTGACGAAAAGAATGCCACAATCACACACTACATACCAACCCATGGCACGCACTTCGAGAAGGAGAAAAATGAATTCAATGATAACTTCCATGACATGTTTTACTAAAAGGTCTTAAAACATAGGTGAGCATGGCGAAAGGAATGCCCCATCAAGTATAAGATTTTCAAAACACCCTTCCATCTTGGGTTGTCAGTAGCCATTCCAAAAGCAAATTTAAATATAAGTCTCAAGTGATCCATAAAATGACACACCAACCTCATCGCCATCTCCGCGAGGCTGCGACACCATTATAATATAAATACAGGTATTTTTTACAGATAGGTTTACGTCATTCCACACCACTTAGTCAGTGCTACCTTACAGGTTGCAAACTAAGTCAATTATAATTGCTATCTTGCCATCCTTCAAGAGGATGGCATTGACGGACTACATACAGTGATTTTGTTACCTACACATCCTGCATCTTTTGCGCATAATTTTATCTCTTGGATGCAAAGTTTGTATTTCAGCGAGTCCTAGGATGCAATAGTATTGCAGACTTGTCATTTAGAAAAAGTGTTCTGGACTCATGTTTGCCGATGGACTCATTGATATGGGAAACAGCGAGTCCCAGGACCCATAAGCCCAAAATTGTAAATGAATCACATCCAAACTCGCGGTACTTCAAGGATGAGACACAGAACACTGACAACCGTACAATCAAAGTCAAGCAGCCAGCTTTCCCTTCCTCATAGAGATGATTGTACAACTAGAGCTTTCACTAAGTACTTAATTGCAAAATAAAGACCAAACACGAAAACCCTATACACAATGGGAGCAACAACAAACAGCGAATTTACACTAACATAATCAACGCCTTAGAACAGACAGCAGCTGAGAGGGGCTTAAGTATATTTTACCAAAGGAATCTTTGCCCTAGGTTTAAAGTCTACACTGGAGTCTCATGCTTCTGTGTTGTCATAAACAGTATACTGATGTGCATCATTACACTGTTTATGACAAAACAAAAGGCATCTGTATATCATTAGCCAAAACATAGAAAGAGTGAAAAAGTTCAGTCTTAGATCGCTGCCTAAAACATCTCATTTGAATAATACAGTGTGATTATTAAAGGGATGAAAAGCTGGCATTCACAATGTTCTGACTGACACTTCTGATAATGTCAATTCTATATGCCAAACGCGATTGCGTATGGTGAGTTTGAACAACATGTAGACAGTGACTGGTAATGCCTTTGCATTGTAAAATGATCCTTCGTTGTGTTAAATGTTCTATTTATATAAAGAAGAAGGCAAAAGATAAGGAATCGATAGAATCAAGTACCACACTTGACCCGATACACCATATAATAACATAAAGAAACATCGTATACAATAGAGCCAAGAGGCCAGTCCTTTCTCAGCAGGTGATCACAAGGCTGCAAGGAACATACAAGATAGCATAATAAAGAAAAACGTGAAACATAAATAACAAAAAGGATCCTCAAAAGAAGCACTGCCTTGGAACGGTCTGTAAACAATCACTGGAGGGTTTAAACATGATTAATGGTGACAACCTCACCTTAATTCTAATGTGGATCAAGACACATTGATGTTTAGTTCGCATGAAAGATGCCTACCTTATCGTAGCCTAGGTTTCAGCCTGATCATTTTTCCTTTTTATTTTTTTTCTACTGCGTTACTTATTAATGCATAAGTAACTAATATTAGTTCATTTATGAAACAGTGGTTACTTAGCCTATAATTGTAATTGGTTTTGAAATGGACTATTCCAAAGAGGGGTGTGATCAAAATTATTTTTCAATGAATAACGTTTTGATTAAATTTTTCGTTTTTCCAAAAAAGTAAAAACAAATGTAGGCTTCTCATATTAAACGAGTATTTAAAACGTCTAAAATCGGGTGTCTTTTCAGTGTAAATGTCAGATGTTCAACATCTGTTCTACCTACGGGCTGTTCCTATTTTTCACTCTCGCCAGCTGGTCAAATGGTCTAACTTAGAATAACTTAGAATTGTAATTAATATTTCGACCAAGAAAATATTTCCAATTATGTGTTATCAGCGGTTTTCTGGGGCGAACTTATTGATAAATTCATTACTATAGATACGAAATTCTTAAATAAGTATATTAAATAAGTATTCTGTAAATCATTGTGACGTCATTCATTCTATAATTAGCCATGTGCGTGGTTAAATATTGCTTCGTGCCACGATAAAACAGAAACGAACTTTTCATTTTATTAGAAAATAGGAGCAAGAAAATGTTAAACAAACAAACAAAACAGACAACGGGTATACAAGCAGAAAATATGAATAAGCAAAGAAAATAACCTTAGAAAGATTAAAGGCAAAACGCGGATAATAGGTCATTCGATTGGTTTAACCTGAGGTTCGATACGCGGATCATGTTAGTAGATTTTTCCTATCACCCACAAATTCATGACTGGGTCTGGATTTTTTCCTATCTGAAGGAGGAAAATGCATGGGATAGCATTTTGGAACTCACAAAAGTTGACTTTTTCTTAGACTTTTTCTTTTTTAAATACTGATTATCAAGGGACATAATGCAGTCTAACTTTTTCTTACCCCGCGGACAAGCATTGGTTTTCATAAAAGACTGAAGATAACAAGTATTCACAAAAGCTTGCTTCCCCCATCATTGTCTGATTGAATAGTTTATTAGCGAAACGTCAAGCATTTAATGACTCATTTCAAAGCCGCTTTAATGTATATCTCATTGCGAAAAAAAACCTTCATTATTATCCTTCATCTATTATTACTCATAAGAACCTTTCAACAACGCCGTTTATAACATGTAACACATGTTATAGTTTTTCTTGTTCCATTTCTTGGTTAAAATGTCAATATCAAATGAAGTTTATAACGGACAACCGATACCTTTGATGTGTTATCTTTCTATTATCTTTGTTTTTTGGATTATTAGAAAAAGAAAATATTGACGACTGGACCCAGGCCAATCTTATCGACATCATATCATAGTAAATACAAATCAAGATATAAAAAGAAGATAAAACAGAGATAAGGACTCACAGTACATATAACTTAATACCGAAGCCAAAGAAATCCAACATGTAAACCACAGGGGGACTGACCAAAGACATGACATCTAGCCCAAACCCTCTCATCTACAGATAAGTTTTTATGTTGGAACCATCATAGAGCCTTAGGTCCGACCCGCCGGTGTGCAATTAAGTAAGAAAGCATTAAATTTGTCAACCTTGATTGGGTTGACCACCACACATGCATTATGTCGCAATATATTAATGGTATAACCAATCTTTTGATAATGAGAAATTATTTTTATAAATAGCGCTGAAAAACTATCAGTGCCAAAATCTTTCATTTATTAACTTAGTTGCTATAAAACTCTGGCTACGAAAGTACCTGGAGCATGAGAGATTTAATTTCGACACGGAATTTATATCAAATCATAGTTAAGCGATAAAATTTAGAGATATTTTGCAAAGTTTATGATACCGATAGCCTTGTTAAAGCAGTTTCTGGGTTAAAAGCTTATTGCGAGTGTTGAAGTCTGCAACATTGCTAGATGCTCTATCGAATCGGATGTGTTGAGAAATATAAACTCCATAAGATGAAGAACGAGGAAAAAAAACACTAAAAATGGGAAATTGAAAATCAAAATCGTCACGTTTATCATAAATTTTGGCAGAAACAATATCATTAGAAAAAGACAAATACAAATCCAAAAACGAAACTTCAGTAACAGAGGTATATACAATGTATTGGCGTTATTAAGTTGAAACTCTAAAGGGTATATTTGAATTATCATTTTGTCAAAATTGATATTTTAAAATACCATCCAAATATCTGAGGGTCGCAATGGGGTACCTCTGAAATCGGCAATCAGAATAATTTAGGCCCAAAATTCGGTAATCAGTAAAATTTAGGCCCAAAAATAGGTAATCAGTAATATCAAGGTCCAAAATTCGGTAATCAGTAAAATATAGGCCTGAAAATTGTTTATCAGTACATTTTAGGCTCAAAAATTGTTAATAAGTTAAATTAAGGCCCAAAAATCGGTAATCAGTAATATTTACGCCCAAAATTGGTACTCAGTAAATTTGGGCCTAAATTCAGTATACAATAAAAACTTGGCCAATTCTGTGAAATATGCTTTAAAACTTTTCATCTGGGGTAGAAGTTATTCATTTCTTTAGCATGTAAGACGGCCTACTGTAAAATGGAGCTTTTTATCGAATTCGCTAATAGTTTAATAAGCGTTATTCCGCTATTCGGTATTTTTTCCACGCAAAATTCGCTAATCTTTTTTTTCGCCCAAAATTCGCTAATCACTAGCAATGCTCATTCCGCTATCCGGTAAAGATATCCTTTAAAAATCGCTAATCATAAAATTTTAGGGCCAATATACGCTAACGTTATTTTAGGGCCATAATTCGCTAATCCGTAAACCCATTGACACCCTCATATATGTATGTAGTGTTAATGATATCTATCTATCACATACAGTTTGACAACCCCATGCATGATATGTTTTGGGCTGTTCCAGGTGAAAATGCGTTTCTGTCGTTACATGCACAGTAAGGAGACTCTTCTCTTAGGACGGTTCTTTCAAAAAGATCAATAAGTTTCGAGGTAAATTTTAGCCGTATTAAGACAACTAACTGAAAGTTCTATAACTACTACAGAGATAAATTTATGATACTTCATTACTTCCCCCATTTAATTGCTCAGATTACAGTAAATAAGACAGTCAGAGATATTTTTCAGATATGTATATGCTTGTTTTTGTTTGTGCACATATTTGACTATTTTTCTATTTAATGGTATGATACCAGTCTAGGTAGTGGTAAATCATATGTAATTATATACTTTTTTGCAGTACTTTTACATGTTTTGATAGCGGTAGGAAAAGACGTTAACAATTTAGAAAGTTCTGCTAGAATTGGCAAAAGTGAACCCTGCACGATAGGCATTAGTGCCAATCGGTTTACGTTTTAAAGTATCAACATAATGCAATCGTCAAACAACTTCAACATTGTTTGCGGCTTTATCTGCTGGAACTAAGACATACGTATGACAAAATGGTCATCTAAGCTGCGCACACTCTCCAGGGCATTCGCTGCTGCCGCATACAAAAAATATACATATAGATGGAGACTCAGATCAAAAGTTTTACCTCTAGCCCCACATGATACATCTGGATTGTCACTTTTTGTCTTTTTTTATGTTTTGTGTTTTTTATCTTACATTTTAGGTGGGGGGGTGCTTTTAGTACCAAGATCTATGTGCATTAGAGTGTGAAGTATACATAGTGAATATGCAATGTTGGCATTTCCCGGTCGTACTCTTCTTTATTATACGACTTGACCCTATTTAAACACATACAAGTATACCTCGGCAACCTGTGATAGAATCAGATTACATTGTTTTCATATTCTGATCATTGGACACTACTGTGGTTCTGAAGGTAGTGTTTTTGAGACATGGATCTGTTGCACTTTTCATGAACACTTAAGACTCATTTAAACCGTTACTTACAAATTGTGTTGGTCCACTGTTCTTTCAAGGGATCTTTTTCCAAATATAAGTAGGCTAGAAAGATATATTAGCCGTGACAGGAGATTTCCAACAATGTGGTATGTGCGACCAGCAAAGGCTCAGACCAGCCTGCGCATACGCGCAGTCTGATCAGAGCCTTTGCTAATCACTTACATATTCTATGAGTGTTAAGACACTGACTGAACATCATTTGGAGCTTCTAAGCTTAAAAAGAGGCTGCACAGGCTCGTCTGAGTCTACACTTGTCAAAACACCACATTGTTGAAAATCACATGTCACGCCTCAATTATTTATGCAAGCGCACGATGTTTAGGTACGTATCTCATATGCGCAATAATCTCCTTCAAACGCCCAAACTGGCGTATCAAGAGGAGCTAGAAGTCTAACTGTGGTCCGAGTCCTCGTCTAGATCCATACTTTGTCTATACGAGCAGCACAGGTTCTGGCGCAGACTTGCCTGAGGCTCACTGTTGTTCGACAATGCTGGCTTATTCAAGCCCGCTGCTGTCTATCCTATTTGGTATCGATTTGGACAAATCACAATATTGGGTCCGAGGTATTGATCAGTTGCCACAGTTTTCTCATCATTATATTAAACCTGTCTTGCTTTTGGTATTATTTACGCCACAATTTTCAACAACATAAGCCTTCCTGGCAATTATTCTGTAAAGATAAGACAAAACATATGATATAAACAATAAGCAGTTGTCATGAAGATCGCTTGATTCTATAAACGCCTATAATTGAAAGTTATTAAGGGCAGAATATGATAGCAAAATAGCTCTAATAGACGTCGATTGATATCGCGGATGAAGCTGCACAATGTAATCCGCCGGAAGTGAGTTTCCCTGTATGGAATTCGACATGGTTAGTAGTCGGGTTTCACCTTAATGACCGGAAGTCACTACAAAATATGATATGATGGTGGGTTTGAATAATCTGACAAACGGTTTGCTTTATTTCATTTATGACTAAATTTGAGAAGAGCTATTAATATGACTATGGTATATCAGATAAATCATGGAATCATACAGTATAACTTTTGTCACCACAGGGAACAGTATTCAGACTGTATGCCTCTAGCATAAGACGAGTATCAGTATACTGTTAAGAATATATGAGCCGTGACAGGTTATTTCCAAGAATTCGGCATTTTGACATGTGTTGACTCAGACGAGCCTGTGCAGCCTCTCTTTAAGCTTAGAAACTGCAAATGGTGTTCAGTCAGTAGCTTAACACTCATAGAATATGCAAGTGACAGGCAAGGGCTCTGATCAGACTGCGCGTATGCGCAGGCTGATCTGAGGCTTTGCAGGTCGCACATACCACATTGTTGGAAATCTCATGCTGTGGCTCATATGCTACGTTGAAATCTGTTTAATATGTTTTATGCATGGACTATCAATTTATGAAATAAAATTGTTATGTCACCGTGTTCAGTTTTGCCATAATCTCATATGGGAGTTTTCAGCATTATATCGTTTTTCTAAACAGACGAAATATCAAGTTAAAGGTACATGTACATGTAGCTGAAATAGTTCTTTTAATTTCAACTATTGCCTATGACCTCAAACATTCGAGACAGTTATCTCAAGCGCATGATATATTTTTGCAGTTCCTCGAGGGTAGGGTTTGTTAGAGTAAATTATATATTTATAAATCTTGGATTGAAAATCTAAATATTCTATTTTCATTTCATGGACTGTTATAATACCGTTGAAAAAAAAATGGAAATGAAATCTGAGATCACCGCACTGGAGATTAAAGTTTATCCCAATCTCAATAAATTCTAATGCTATAAATTCTAATGTCGAATGCTCTACCAGGTAATCTGATGCGTAACCTTGCTCATGAGCCTTCGTAATAGATGTTCTATATATTTTTATCACCAGACTTTTCGAAGAAAAGCGATAGGACATAGTATTCGGCCTCCCGTGATTCCGTTCTTCCATCCTACTGTCCCCCTAAAGTAGATAGAAGGTACCTCGTGTGCGCAACTCCTCCTACAGTTTTATGCCGATTCTTTTAAATCTTTACATGCGTTTTGGTCATGGTCTGAAGATGCGCTTATGGTTTGGATATAATCCAATTTTGTGCAATAATGATGATCCCCAAATGATTTAATTTTTCAAAGTGAATAGAAAGTGGGATAAGTGACTTTATCCCAAAGAGTGGACAGTATCAACTATCAAGGGATAAAGTTTCGACACTCAGTCAAGATATTATCATATTCCCTTGATAAATGGTGTTTATCGGGTTCCGTAGTGTAGTGGTTATCACGCTCGCTTCACACGCGAGAGGTCCTGGGTTCGAGCCCCAGCTGAACCATCTGTTCCCTTTTATTTTAACCTCTATTTGTCGTTGTTGTATTTCTTTGTTGTTGTTTTTGCAGAGTTTTATCCAGACATATTAGTTTATCTTGTCCGAACTTTTTCAACATCTTTGTAAACAAATCAAAATATATGAATCAAGGGCAGGTAACCACAGTCACATTTTAAAATAGGCGAATTTACAAACCAGCAAACTCGGACCATCAACTACATTACCCATGCTATGGTATATGTTTCCCAAGTATGCCAATTGTAGACATTAGGATTGGGGTTGAATACCAAAAATGCTTAGTAATGCCATCTTTGCTTGTAAACTGAATTCCATACCCCAGACTCCATAATCCAAGCCTAGTTCACACACTCAGAAAAAATCTCCATGTTATAATAGAGCCAAATGACAAATATTCTTCATCCACCATTTAACCCTTTTCATACTGACAGCCCTATATAAGACGACTTAAGCAAAACGTGAGGAATGCTGCATTTCATCAGGGTCTGCACAAAAAGCTGCATTTCATCAGGTTCTGCACTGTTTTCTAAGATGGACAGAAACACATAATAAAGAAAAAAAATCTACCTGTGGCCCATTGAAGTACACAACGGGCAGTCCCATACCTATTATATCAATATGTATGGGAAAATCACCAGAGTATAGTGCGACCAGGTAAAGCCCCGTTCTCACTGTCCCGGTTTAAGGTGCCGGTTCATCCCGGTTTGATGATCCGGGATGAACCGTGTCACAACCGTGGCGGCACCGAGGACAACCTTGGAGATCCGGGATGAACCGTGTTGAACCGTGTTAAACCGGCTCATGTCCCCGGTTGTTTTAAAATGTTTTAAAACAACCGGGACTCACCGGGAGTAACCGGGAAGGCTGTCAAATACCGTGATAAACCGGGAAGACGCCGGGAGCAACCGTGTCTCCACCGGGACGGCGTCGGGGCGATACCGGCGCAATCCGGGAACATCCATGTCTCCACCGTGATAAACCGTGCGGTTCCACTGCCAATGTATGTGTAATAAAATGCAAAATAAAAATGAAGACACTCCTGCTGCACCATAAATGAAAGTGGATTCATCCAAATGATAAGGATGGGAAAGTCCATTCGTCACAAGTTGGTTAAATTGTCAGCAGTATAAATGTGCTCATTTACAAAGCTTATGAATAAATGCACTTATAGCTACTGAAGAATCAAGCATATATGAGCCACGAAATGAGATTTCCAACAATGTGGTAGTTGCCATTAGCAAAGCCTCAGATCAGTCTGCGCCTAGGCGCAGTCTGATCAGAGCCTTTGCAAGTCGCTTGATTATTTTATGACTGTTAAGCTACTGACCGAACAATTTTAAAGCTTAATTGGGGACTGCACAGGCTTGTCTGAGTCTACACTTCTCAAAATATCACATTGTTGGAAATCACATGCCCCGCTCAAAGTGTTTATATATTTTTTTACGAAAAAGCAAGACAATCTGGGCCTAGAATTACAATGTATCCTTAAAGTTAAGGAGTACTTAAGTTAAGTATTGAATTTCCAGGATGCGAAAAATAATGTTTCCAAACAGATTAAAACCAAAATAGTTTCATTTTTTCTGTAGATCACAATGATATCTTTGACCATGAGTACTGCATCGGCCTTGGCAATTTATTAAGCATTTAATGTACATGTTGAAGTATCAATACTTAAATTAAGTCTTCCTTAACTTTAAGGAGGCATTGTAATTCTGGGCCC
Organism: Loripinus fragilis; assembly: GCA_964019695.1. Classification (NCBI taxonomy): domain Eukaryota; kingdom Metazoa; phylum Mollusca; class Bivalvia; order Lucinida; family Lucinidae; genus Loripinus; species Loripinus fragilis. Next base: position 14,990,588 of record OZ026529.1, on the reverse strand, counting down.
AGATCAACAACATTTAAACCTCGTCGTAAGAAAACAGGTCTGCTTCTGCTTAGTTGTCATGCAAATGAGCTGCGAGGTTACTAGGCATTTGCTTTCGCTACACATTCCTCTAGTAATTTGTGTCATAACTGTTGAAGAAAGCTGATGTTACTCCACGTTTTTATCCTGGTTTTATAGAGTAGAGTAGCACCGGGACGCAACCGTGGCCCTACCGGCATGTAACCGTGGCGCAACCGGCAGTTACCGGGACATCACCGTAAACAACCTGGGTAACACCGGGGTATACCGGCACGAACCGTGGCTCCACCGTGCTGCACCGTAAGTACTCCGTGGTGAACCGGCGTCTTGCTTTCTCGAGAACCGGGACTATACCGGGGTAACGTCGGCAATGTGAGAACGCAATTTATTTTTTATGAAATGTGTCCCGGTGCATCACGGTATACCGGCTGTCCTGCATCGGGATGAACCGTGGCTACATCGGCACAGTGAGAATGGGGCTTAACGGACGTTGGGCGTGTCAGATAGAACACTGTCATTTACTGACAATTTAGACTGGTCTACAGTCAATTAGGTAAAACAGAATAGGTGCGCTTTAATCGTGCCAAACAACTGAACCGCAGACCCCTTATACGGTTAGTACGCCTGGCAAACGTTCGCAAGCAAATCTAAACAGAAAACCTAAGTCTTAGTTGTTTACAGACACATTGGTATATACTATTACTCACTGATTATGGCCTCCTCGAACGTATGTGGATTTAAGCACAGGAGCTTGAAGTTCGATCCTTAAATAACCTCTATAGACTCAAAACCAAATGCTTGCAATGTCATTACGTAGTAATGACCAGGAGTGAAACTAAATTTCAAGCACCTTTGAATCGCCGTTACCAGAAGGTTTTAACGAAAAACTGAACATCTAACCATAAAAACTATGTCAACAGGTCATGCGAGGCATGGATAACTTTTTCTGACACATCACTGAGTCAGAATAATGAGCGTTTGAAAATAAGGAAAAAATAACGGTAGCCATTCCGGCTCCAGTATCCGGCTTGACGTAGTGAATCCCAGCCTTTGTCACACTTGGAGAAAATACATTTCAAAACTTACAAATTCTTCAACCAAAAAATGAAACGATCAGTTAAATGTGTTCAGAATATTAGATAAATCAAACCCTTACATTTACTTATCACGAAAAGTTCTGTTTTTCATAAACTTTGCGGAAATTCAAAACTGAAACCGTTGTTTTTCAAAGATCGTGTGACGTTGACGTCGCGCAAGATTTGGCGTACAAAGCGTAACGTCAAGTTAAAGCGTCTCGGGGCTAATTACGTAGATGAAAACGTCATTGTCTCATTGTTTGCCCTAACAAATAGGTTTCTCGGTACTATATCGACTTAAAGTACATTTGAGACATTGTCCTGTTTTGTCTTAACGTCGCCATCTTGATCATGAGGTAGAAGAAAAGTTATCGAATACTTTGACGTTGCTGTCGCAACATTCACTGCCGATTGACCGGAAACTGGAGCCGGAATGGCTACCGAGAGCTTAGTTTCAATCCTGGTCATGATATACGGATATAGACGGCGTACATGTAATATAGGTTTAGTGATTACACATTATAAACAGACTGACTTGAATGACGCCTTCAAAAATCTGTAGTTATTAATCAGCTTTTGGGTCACTGTCTCGCCACGCCCACAACTGGTTTCTATCTCTGTTAGCTATACATGCAACTGGGACAGTGCATAAAACGAGGTGATACAGTGACTGAATAGCTGTATAATACTTGTCGAGTCAACCAGTGGTAGAGTGCTCGACTTTGTAATGTCCTGAGCAAGACACTTTATTCTCTGCTAAGTACTGATTCAACCTAGCTTGACAGGTGGCAATCGAAAACACTTTTAACAATCGACGAACGCAGATCAAACATCGTAAGAAACATGGTTTTTGATAATCATTTGTCGCCAGTCGGGCGACAAATGGCAATCGAAAACTCTGTTTCTAACGGTTTTTGAACTGCTGAGTTCGACAAAGTATTAACGTTTTCGATTGCCGCCTATCCGATGTGTTGTGGAGGAGATACAAGAACAGACAAACAGAGAGACACACACATGCAATAGCAAACATACACAGAGAGGATCTTACATGAGTGCTCATGTTTTATTGATTTTATTAAATGAGTTGAGGAAAAGAGATAAAATGCGAGGCTTGCCGAGCATTTTATCCCTTTTCACAACGAGTTTACTAAAATCAATAATAAAGAGTTTTTTCTTTGTTTGTTTGATTTGATTCCTTACGTTCCAGTCAACAATTGTCCAGTTATGTCCGGACGAGTCTTCCTGGGTTGAACCAGTTCTAGGCAAGGATTAATGTGCCTTGCTCGAGGACACAGCGCAGTGACGCCGGTGAGGCTCGAACCCGATACCCCTCGGTTTCGAGTCAAGCATTCTACCACTGAGCGACTGCACTCCCAAATAATAATACAAGAGCACGAAAGTTAGATTCTATTTATCATATGACATTAACATTACATGTACTTTGAAATCCCATTCCTGACATAAAACGTTGTGACCTTGTCATTATGTACGAAACGTTGTTATGGACGTCATAACATTACCACCAGTGGTAAGCGATTTTAGTGCATGGCGTTATTTTACTCCCTATTAGTAACGTTACCAGTTTCCTTTCCTCATCGAGATAAGTGCGAACCAAAACTGAAACAAAGAACAAAGTTATATAAAGTAAGTGGGCATGACCAGAAATTGCCACAATCACGCACTGCAGACCAACCCACTGCATCGTAAGGAAGATGCACGGGTAACATTCTCTCTTTTCCTCATCGGGATGATTGCGAAGTAAGAAAGACGCAAAGATCAGGAAACGATACAATCAAGTTCCACACCTGACCTAGGATATCACATGGGAAAGTGACAAAAATACAATAAACACCACCAACAAGAGCCAAGAGGTCAGCCCTTTCCTAGCAGATGACCACATGGCAGCAATGAACAGCCGCGTAAGCATGAGAAACACAAGGCACAAAAACACAGATGATCCGCAAAAGAAGTACCGCCTTGAAACGGCCAGTAAAAATATTTTACTGGAGGGCCTAAACCGGTTTCACGGTGCCAACCTCACCCCAGTTTAGATGTGGATAAAGACACATCGATGTTTGGTTTGCATGAAAGACCCCTAGCTTATCAATGCATCATTTCAAAAAACATATAAATCAAGATATAAAAAGGAGATTAAGCAAAGATAAGGACTCAACAGTACATAAAATCGAATACCGGATCAAAAGAAATCTAACAGGTAAACCCCGGTGGGCCTGACGACAGCCGAAGCATCAGGTCCCTACCATCTCATCCATAGATAAGTCTTAAGTCGGAATCTGAAGTCCGACCCACCGGCATGCAATTAAAGAGGAAAGCATAGTTGCAAACCGTGATTGGTTTGACCATCAAACATGCAGTCTGTTGCAACAAATTAGTGTTATAGCCAATCTTTTTATAATGGGATATTATTTTAATGAACAGCACTGATATATCATTACAGCCAACAATTTTCTTCAACCTATACACCTAGTCCCCATAGAATTCAGGCTCCGAACTAAAATTGAAACAAACAACCATATCATATAAAGAAGGTGTGTATGACCAGAAAATGCCATAATCAAACACTGCAGACCAATCGAAGATGCATAAATAACATTCACTGGTACTCTTTTCCTCACCGAAATGATTGCGAAATTAGTTAGGACACGACACCACACATAATTGTAGCAACGGCAAACAATGAACTAACAAACCAAAGAAACATAGCCTACGCCGACAGAGAGCAGACACGGCTACAAATGTGGTGGGGGCTTATATACTCAGAAAAACAATTGAAGGATATTAAAATTCTTTTGACTATATAACAGTTGAGAATATAATTTCCATACGTGGCATTTTAATATCTGATAGAACTACCAATATGCAATCCAGCAGAATGCAAAATAAAATTTACGGGTCGTTGGTTACGATATAGTACCACACCAAATGTACCAACCCTCTTTACCCAAAGTTCACAAGCAAAATATTTAGCGTTTATATTTTTTGCTTCAAACTTTACCTGGTCATTACTTATGTTCTAATTCTGACCACAGACAAGTTTTCACTCCCATTTATCAATAATTGCAACTAATAACGTGACAACTTCTTCAACAAAAATGCACAGATATGACATACCCCAGCCAATATGAGACTAAATTGGAAGTAAACACTTACAAAAACTACAAAATTAGGTTTCATACCTTTGGTTGAGAGCCAGCAATGAATTTGGAGCCAGCCATTATGGAATACAAACGATAAAAATGGGTTTCAATCATTTTTGAATGCTTGTGACTTTTCAGTAAAATGGGTTGCATCATCTGCACATGTACTGTACTTTAATCATTTAAGCGTGATTTAATTCAAACATTCATTTTGATTGCAGATATCCGGAACTATGATTAGTTTAGTTTTTATTGTATTAAATGTTAGAGATGGAACTGAATCTAAATATCCTTCAATTGTTTTTCTGAGTTATTACTATTATTATTATTATTATTATTATTATTATTATTATTATTATTATTTATTTTTTATTATTTTTATAACTATTATTATTATTATTATTATTCCATTAAAGGATATAGCCGTGTAGATACATGTGCGGACCCAGAGGGAGGACAGGGGGTCCGAACCCCCCTGGAAAATCACAAAGCTATAGTGCTGGTCCGGATCCCCTGGAGTATACCAGCATTTAAATGGCGTTTCGCTCATGGGCCGATAATGTCCCGTTTTAAGTGTTATTTGGATCCTCTCTCCTCCCCTCATCAACCAAAATACCGTTTTCAGAGTCGGACCCCTCTGACAAAACTTTCTGGATCCGTGCATGAGTTAATAAAATGAGTGGCAGATCCAGTCGAAATTGTTCATCGGGTTCCGTAGTGTAGTGGTTATCACGCTCGCTTTACACGCGAGAGGTCCTGGGTTCGAGCCCCAGCGGAACCAGTTATTATATTTTTGTTTCAATGTCATTTTTGAATGATATATACCGAGCAAACGTGAAAACGCTTCACTGCAATATTTTATTTTGTGACAAAGTATTGGCCAAAAAGTATCAATTCAAACCTGATGTTGTTTCCCAGACACACAGCAAAAGATTCGTCGAAACTCCATCAATATGTCTCTTTTGATGTATGAGGTATGTTCCTTTTCTATGTTTTAAGCTTTATTCACTGAATTTCGCAATTACGCATGCGCAAAAAAATATTGTTAAACGAAGTCTTATAATTTCATTGTTGACCTAGAAAAGCTAGCTTGATCTCTGTATGGAAGAAAGTTCATGTCATAAAATGGTGATAAACTATTAAGGTAGCACACAACCATTATTTTTACACTAGTCGCAACAAACAGCGAAAAGGAGCTCTAGCGATAAGGCGTATATTTTCCCTAGTTGACATGATTACAAAACCTAAATTTTCAGATTGCCCTAATATTTTTAAAATTGGACTGTTTCGGTAGTAAAATATGCATAGAAAGCATCAAAATAGGTTTCAAAGCGATCCATCATTTACAAAGCCATGAAAACTTGCGCCTTCTACTCCCACCCCTCATTTTACGTCTTTAGACTGGGTGCCGTTTAGACGATAGTTTTAGTAAATCCTTTGCAGGTTTTCAAAAAGTAAAAGCGCTAAAATATTAAGGATACAAGTGCCCTTCATTTCCAAAACTTTTCGGTATTCCTTCTGCGCATGCGTACGAAATATATTTAAAATTGTGACGTTTGTCATTGAAAAGATGAAATTGGCGTCTTTCAGTTTGTTTTTAGATGCTTCCCCCCCCCCCCTAAACCCAAGATGCCATTTGGACAATTAAATGTCGCTATACAAATATATAACATATGTAAATGGCGTCTTGGGTCTAGGGGGGGGGGGGAGGGGTTGTATAAGCGAACGAAGACATTAAATATCTGACAAAAATAGACCACCTTGCAAGATGGTCGTTTTTATTGTACATCAACTGTATAAATAGTTTTACTGTACATAGCGTGGTTCCCTGTTTAACGGTCTAGTTCCCATATATGTTACTGAATAACAAGCACAGTTTATGATCGAAATAAATTCTCATTCAATAAGAACTAGAGTTATTACATGCTTGAAGGAAACCCCGTTTTAAATATACAAATTGGGGGCAATGGTGCATCGACGTCTCGTCTATATATAATTCTTGAATGTGCCTAGTTTCTCCAGTCGTTATTTCAAATAAAACGAACCTCTCGTTTAGGGAGATTGCTCGCCTTATCTCTAGAAATTCTTGGGTTGCTCCCAATGTCGGGTTCTGTAGGTGCTCTGTGTTTTGTTGTGCTTACTTTGTGCCCATTCTGGTTTTGCAATCAGCTTGATGGGAAGGGAATAGATGGTTACTTTGGTTAGATTGTCTTCATGTGTCTCATGATTGCTGTGTTGCTCTTCCACGCGGTGCCATTAGTTTGTCTCCATCTTGTGATTGTGATATTTCCTGATCATACTCACTATATTAAATGTGCGTCGTTTGCGTTTGATTTCAAATGTTACTCATATCAAACATGTTTTCTTTCACTTCGTCGTATATATTTTTTAAAGATATTTCTTGTTTTGCTTATCATACTCGTATTGCATTGAAACACTGACTTATCACTTGAAACAAGCTCAGAAATCAATTTCGAATGTATCCAATTTGTTTGACTCCCTTTGACAAAAACAAATAGGGAATATTAAATGTTTGGTAATCTTCGATTTATCACGATTTTCGATAACTTTCTTTGGCCAAATCAGTCAGACTTATCACAGGACATTGTTCCTACCATTTCTTGACTAATAGTAATGAACTCAACTCATACTTAGATGCAACAACATATTGATTTTTCTATGGAGATTTCAGTGCTTGGCAATTTGATGAAAACCCCGCTTTTCAAAATTTATTTTCTAAACAATCAAAACCACGCTTATGACAAGTCCTTGACATTACTGGTTGTCGCATGTCCAGACTACCATGCTGTTCAGTTGGACTTGGTATTGGATTTTTGTAGGCATAAACTGAGTTAGATTTCTGTTCAAAGGGGTACGTGCATTAAGGGGCTAATTTGGCCCCCTCTGGAGCCAAAAACTAAAAACTGTGTTTCACCAATTTCTTTTGATTTCTTTATTAGAAGAATAACTGAAGTGTACAATTTGGGCATTTATTTAAATTTTACCGTTGCTATGGTTACAAAAATGGCCGACAAAGTAGGCTTGAAATAGAGGAATTGCCATTTTGGACCAAATTTAAGCCTTTTTGAGACCTATTTTTTTAAATTAGATATCAGCACAGCTAAATACCAAAAAATCCTTTTGATATGTTCTGTGCCGTGATAATTCTCATCAGCTGTTAAAATATCGTTTTGGTATTCGCTTGTGCTCTATGTTAATTGGTTTGTCAAACATCTCAAAGTTGCTCCAAAATGGACATTTTCCTGTTTTTCAGCCTAATTTGGCGGCCATTTTCGTTACCATAGCAACGGTTAAAGTTAAACGGTTAAAGTCGAATTAATTCGATACTTTTACACTTTGGTTAATCAGTCTTGGGACAAGATGCCCTGTGTACTTTAAAACAATCAATGCAGTAAAATTACATATATCAACACTCTGTCAGATTTGCTTTCAAAATAAACAGCCTAGATACAATCTGTAAGCTTGTCGTATCTCCATGCATGTAAAACGCGAGGCCAGTGATTGATTAGCTTTGGATACAAGTAAACTGTGCTTGACTCGAGACCGAAGGGCCGCGGGTTCGAGCCTCACCGGCGTCACTGCGTTGTGTCCTTGAGCAAGAACATTAATCCTAGCTTAGTACTGGTTCAACCCAGGAAGACCCGTCCCTTTAGAACTGAAAGATTGTTGATGGGACGTAAAGAATCAAATCAAACAAACAAACATTTTGTAGATACATGGCAAATAAGTCAGGTGCAGCGTTTTCACTTTTGTTCAGTATATATGTTTATTTGTTTTTTAATTTCTTTTCAAGATGGGATTGAACAATTATGATTATCATATCTTTAAAGGGTATAGCCAAATGTCTTTAGACTGAATCTTATAATTTCATTGTTGTTGAAAAGCTGACTTGATCTCTGTATGGAAGAAAGTACATGCCATAAAATGGTTATTTATCTATCGCAGAGATTTAGTAGTATGCTATGTTACTTTTTTGTTTGCACGTTTTTATTAGTTTTCCATATGATTTTCACGTTGACGCTGAAAACGCGAGAAATGTAAAGAAACATCTGCGTCGATTGTTAAAAAAATAAGGTATGACGATACGTTCGATATGTGTAGGTTACGGTCAACTAAAGTAATATGTGTAGGTTACGGTTGACTAAATTTTACTACTAATTAGATTTTTTGGACCAGGCATTTGTGACAACGAGATATTTAAATATGCAGCATTTGGGCGCAGGGCATATTTTTTTGTTCTGACTCGGAGTTTTCGCGATATTCAAGCAATCCTGTACCCTACAAGGATCACTAAAGATAATTGGGAATAGCATAGGTTCCGTAGTGTAGTGGTTATCACGCTCGCTTCACACGCGAGAGGTCCTGGGTTCGAGCCCCAGCGGAACCATAATATTTAGTTTTTTTACACCTTTTCGTGATTTTATTATTGCAATTATTGTTTTTTATTTATTATTATCTGCTGAAACTATGATTCTCATAAAAATAGAAACAATTACTAAAGCACATGAGAACAAGCAAATATGAGTTGAAAGATATATGAAGCTGTCTGTCAGACTATCGCATGAGTACATGTAACGGCCACAGCCACTGTGTGGTGTGTACCCGGTTCCGTAGTGTACGTGGTTATCACGCTCGCTTCACACGCGAGAGATCCTGGGTTCGAGCCCCAGCTAAACCAAAAATAGTTTTTTTTGTTTCAGCCCTATTTCCTGATTTTTTCTCATCATCACCATCGTTATCATTATATTTAGTTCAATAAAACCTGTGTAAAACGGTCACTCATAAATAGACAAAAGAAATATCTTTATGACAAGTGGCAGCTTAATGAAGATCAAGATCATTCTGCAATACTTTTGACCTGCATTAAGCGATAATTGGTCTTCAAAGACAATTTTCGGTCTTTTTTAGAGTTGCAGTTTTTCACAGGTTTTACTGTATTATTAATATTAATATTATTATTATCATTATTATTATTATTATTATTATTATTATTATTATTATTATTATTATTATTATTGGTGGTGGTGGTGGTGATTGGTGGTGGCGGTGGCGGTGGTGGTGGTGGTGTATTATATTAAATACAACAGTATTTCTAAGTGGGAGAAAATTTCTAAGGGAGTCAAATAAAATCAAACGTTGGTTAATAAAATTCTGACATTTAAAGAAGTATTTTTAGCGTTTTAAAATTCCGCTTGACAGCTACAAGTTGGGTCATGACGCAAACGCTTTTTGATCAAGCAGAAGTGTGTTACGTATATTACTCCATGTTACATACGTTATATTTGTGAACTACACTCTATAAATTATTGATTTTTAAATATATTTATTCGATAAACTTTGATGCATATTTTAGTTCACAAGACCATGACCCTTACAGGTATTTTACTGCTAAATGGAAAACTGCAAACAGTTAGATTCATTCGCAGGAATTATGAGAGTTATAAGCTGACCTTTAATAGAATGTTGTACATTGTATAAGGTAAAGACATGTTCATTGAAGTTGAGCATACAATCCTATCTGTAAGCCTTTAGACACTTTAAGACTTTAAATAATATAAGCATTCTATTGATAAAGAATAGTGTAAGGCGATATTTAACATTTTCTGGTGTAAATTATCAATACGTTGTTTGTTCATGTTATATGTAGAATATATTACTTACTTGAATGCATTCTATTTAATGCCTGATACTTGATATAAAGTATGCATCGTGAGGTGTTTAAATGTATTTAAACCTACTTTTTGCACTTAATATATATATAACTACTAGCTTGTACAAATAGAACTTTATATACACTCAGTGGCCATTAGTGAGTAGCCAAATCAGCTTACAAGAATTTGACAAAATATGGTCTGAAACAATGTTCTTTTGTAGCCAATTAAGACAATTTCCCCAAATGATAATTGCCCTGGATAAATATACAGTGTATATGTTTACGCCATTACCAAATTGTATGATGTCATCATCTGTTGCTCTGGAGATATTGTGTATTACAAGAATTGGCTCTTTTTCTTCAAAACAATAGCAGGTGTTGAAAAAATGCTGTAAAAATGCCAGATTGTAATAATCTTTATTGAAAATTTGCAGAATATTTGAAATGTACTGAAAAACATTCTGTTAAAGTTCAAATTAGTACAGACACTGAAAATAAAATAATGCAGAGCAGAGAACTGGACGGAAAGTAAAAACTAAAATAAACAAATGCAGGAATATGTGGTATGTCTGTTTTGTGAGGTATCATAACAGTGTTCAAATTGAAAATAATATATTTTGAATAAATGTTGATGGATATAAGCTATGGTTGGATCCAGGTAAAATCTGCTAATTGTCACTGTCAGTCCTGATATTGGTGCCACAAGCAGCATACCCGGTGATATAATATATGTGTAATAATTATTTTCAGCTGAAAGTACCATTTGGGGTTACATTTTTACAGAATATTTATTATTAAAGAAGAACTATCCTGGGATTTCGCATGTAAGTTTGGGTACCGCCTTGTAAAGAAAAATTTGACCAAGGGGCTAGGTATGGCTGGGTGCTGTCTTTTCGATTTGAAAGAACGAAACATTTAAAGACTAATTGCTTCAAACACTCCTATATAGACCCTAGAAAGACTGATACTTGTTGCTAAGTTACCATGTGGATTCATTCAATAATTTAGATTTTTGGGTCAGGGGTACAAATACCCTACATCCCTAATATGACGGTGAATAAATTGAGAAGATGTGAACACATTGTGTTCACAGCTCACGATTATAACAAATTAGCACCATTATCACCAAAAAAATATAGAAAACAAGCATTAATAGCCATGTAAAAACGGAAGAAGTTTAGAACCCACATCGAATTTTTAAATTGTTTCAGAAATCAGGGGTGTTAAAACGAATAACATCCACGAACTCTATGTGATATTATTTCTATAATAATCAAGCAGTCTTAAGTTGATAAATAGCAAATAGTGATATGTTCAAACTTTCAGATAATTTGCATTCCTCGTTTTCAAATTAAACAAATTTTAAATGTACTTAATTTTTTGCAAACGAAACAACGTTTGCCATTTTGGCTACTCACTTATGGCCCGTGACTGTATATTATTAAAAGTCATTATCAATCCACATCTATCTTTGCTAAACATAATGTTTTAAAAATTTTGAAAAAACAAAATGATTTTATTGGTTTGTTCAAAGTTAGTAGGTTTAAATTTCATAAAAAGTGATTATAGAAGAATTCAAGTAACAGCTGAATAAATACAACTCCCATGTTATGTCAAATTTTAAAGGCAACATATAATATGAATTAAATAGGCACTACCTATTTCCATGCGTCCAAGTTAGTTTATGAGAAGAAAAAATAGACTTTTTTGAAATTAATTAAATCAGATTCCTTCTACAAGGGTTAGGAAATACAGTATTGATTTTGCTGATAACTTGAATTATCTTGTAGGTACAGTACCATATATACGGACAGTAAAAGAAGTAGTTAATTAACTTACTAAAAGGTGAATTTCTAAGAATAAAAATGATGATTAATTATTTAATGAAGTTTAAAACATCCAGTGCATTATGCAGCATTTCAGCTTCAAAACCATATAGTTGTCAAAAGTTGCATTGTACAATTCTCTAAATCATCACATCGAAAGTTGGTATGAGCACCAGAGCTGCTAGAAAAGTAAACAATGAGTACATATTGCAATACAATAGATACACATTCCAATGATGTTTAATGGTTAGATTGTGTTATTCACCATATTATGGTGAAGAAATATTAATTCAAATGAGTTATTAAGTAAAATTTGACATTAATGATAATTTCTGAATGAACAAGTTGTGTGTGAGTAAAGTGACATATCTACATTAATTACTGGTTCCCAGTCTACAGGCAGACAGTAATGTTAATACAGGTAACCAGTACCGCTAAACTCCAGGTATTGCCCGTTTTTCCATTACCTATGAACAATGAACCAGCAATTAATGTAGGTATTGGGTATGGTCAATACACACTGGCCTACAACAGTTTTTGAACATATGGTAAAGATTCCTAACACTGTATAGAAAGACCCTGATTAAATGAAAAAATTTTTTGATATAAGCAATACTTTAATGCCATGCCCCATAAGTAAAGCATAGCCACTTGCTACCTTTACAAACAATACCCATGCAAGGACAATACCGTTAAGTTCTGATATATGTACATAAGGGAAAACGTCCACGCCCTTGTTTTTTGACAGACAAAATTCGTTTATAATAAACTTTTTGTAGGTCACCCAGTGGCCACTACTGCCAACTTGTTTTGAATTCTGACGAGTGCTTTAAGAGGAGTTTTTTTTAACAATTTTCCTTACCATGATATTACGCCCCCTGGTGGACATCATTTTTGACAGATCAAATTCGTTTTAGCTATTTTGTATAGGGTCACCTAGTGATCATTTATGCCAAATTGTGCGTAATTCTTACCATTGATTTCATAGAAGATTTTTTAAATTTCTTATATAGATACTTAAGGGAAACTTACCACACACCCTGGTCGTCATGCTTTTTGGTGGATCAAATTTAGTTGGGCTAATTTTGTAGAAAATCTTCCAAGTGATTTTGAATTCTGGCCACCAGTTTCAGGGGAGATTAAAAAACCCTGTTTGGACCCCCCCCCCCCCCCTGGAAGCCATGCTTTTTGATGGATCAAAATTCAATCTAGCTATTTTTGAAGAGGGTCATCCAGGAAACACATTCCTGTGATGTTTGGTTGAAATTGGCTATGTGGTATAGGAGGAGTTGTCATTTGAAGCAAATTGTTGATGACGGATGAGGCTCGATGGGCAGTGACTGATCTCAATAGCTTGATCACTTCATGTTCAGTTCATTTTTGGGAGTATTTCGCCCCTTCAACACAGAGGACAATATGCCGGGCGCGTAGCGCAGTCGGTCACGTGTCTGACTGCAGATACATGCCTGACGGCAGTTACAGGGGTAAAGAGTTTGATCCCAGTCTGGACTCATACTTTCGTGGAGATTGATCTTAAATAATTTCTACAACCATTCTCCTCCCTTCCTCTGATTCAAAGAAAGGTTGTTGAGAGTTACAAGCAAAAGTATGTGCATGAAGTACTGTTCAACCGCTTAGTCAAGCTTGCCCAGAAAAAAAGTGTGGTTAGGTGAACTGACCGTCCCGACACAAACTGAAACATTAAGCATCAAACCAAACAAAAAGAGAGGACAATACAACTAAATGAGCAATTATAATTATATTACCCAATGTTGGTTCACTTCCATCCACATCGATGGGTAGTCTGACATGTCTGTGATTAAATGTGCCATCGCAAGAGAGCCCAGGGCCCTTAAGTCACTTACTCGAGTTCAGGGCTAACCCTGGCTCAGATTTGTTGTATCCAACACTCTAGCCAAATGGAAAAAGTTGGAGCCAAATGAAATTAACTTTAGCCAAGGTTTTAGCCAGAAAGTAGTATCAACAAGTTGTTTTGTATTTATCTCTTTGCCCGCTAGGGGCGACTTTTGCTGTCTGCTGATAACGTTTGCAAACAGGTTGGACCCAGATCAGACCCAACATAATGTCAGGCCTGATCAGGATTTAAACTGTTTGACACCCATCAGTGCTGATGGTATTGAAAATTCAAGCATCCAAAGAGTAAAATATGGCACAATAAATAATAAAAGCAATATTGGAAAATCCAAAAGCTGATCAAAATACACTTTTTCACAAATATGTAATTTTTGAACCACCTAGACTGTACTTTTAGCCACTGATTTATATTTGTAGCCATTCTACATTTTAGTAGCAAATGGCTACAATGGCTAATGGCAGGGTGAGCCCTACGAGTTTCAATATTCCCTAAGTTTAAGGACAACAACATGAAGTTGCAATACAATACTCAAACCTTTAGGTGAATTAATTTAAAATAAGAATGTTTGTGTTCCCTTATTAGCCTATGTAAATCATATCACTTCACAGGACGGGGCTATCCCAGAGTTATTGTTTGAATCATTTAGTAGTGGACCCACCAGACATTAATTCAGTTTATACCTATAAAACTTTAACGGCGATAATATTGGGTCTAATTTTTCATGGATTCTGGCCACAAAATTATGGTTATATTATCATGGATGGACTATTTCCTGGATTCTGGCGATAATAAAAGTATCACCAGTGTACAGTTTGAAGCTAAGTTAATCGTTGAGTATTGCTGATGCCTGGCAGTAATCCGCAGAAGTACCGTCAAACTTTTCGCACAGGGAGGCTTGCAGTTGTAGTAGCTCCATCCTTTCAAACTCTTTATAGTTAATCATCTCTGAATAGAATCATCTCTTTGTATTATCTGAAAGTAAATTTTGAAAGACTTAGGTTCTAAATAACAGACACACTTACATGCAGCATAAAAATTATATAACACAAGATTTACCCATTTAAGCATTGCTACATGTACCTTTTATGGGATGTACACAAAGAATGCAGACGCAGATCAGATGTTCCCTAGCACCTGATCAAAAACTACACTTCTATCTTAAAAAATATTCTACAGAGCCTTGAATAAAAATGAGAAATTCAAGAAATCATTCTAGAACAGTTCTTGAACATACAGTTTATCTACGGTATGATATTAAAGGTTATTTCCAGTACCAGCTCATGGCTTGTGTAAGGATTCTCTCTAGTACGAATAAACATTCATATAGGAGTTCTCTCCAGTATGAATAGACATCTATATTGTTAATAACCCTTTATGCAGTAATAAATTTATCCTTCTGATTTGATAAGGTGATTTTGAATTTGGGATGGTCCATTGAATATTTGAGGGTTCACCCAGCTATAATTTCCAAATAACGATCAATGTATTTGATAACATAGTGTAGTCCTTGGTGAAATGCCGCAAAGTACGCATTTATGAGTCACTAGTATACAAAGGATTACCAAATAGTGTAGACCTTGATGAAATGACTTCTGTAGCATTAGATCTGGGTATACATGTCACATGATTATTATTGTTTAACTTATTACAATGTATTTATTCTCTCTGGTATGAAATTGAATAAATAAAGGTCAATTAATGTTAAATTACCATCAGTTTTCACATATTTCACATGTGTTTTGGGGGCTCTGGGGAGTTTCTCATTGTAGAGACATTTCTTTTGAGTACCCACATGATGTGAATACTGAATAATGAGTTTTGATTATGCTCATTTTCACCTGTGTCTTGTGGTTCTTTGAGTCTCTGTTACAATGTGTCACATGTTTTGGTTGAGATTTTCTATTACACACTCTTAAATCTTATCTAGAGACCAGACTCTGTAGATGAACTGCTAGATGCAAAGTGAATTCTATTTATTAATTATGCAGATACTCCCTCACACATATTTTTGTGTATCATCAGTTTTTCCAGCAGAATTGTCTCATTGTCATTGAGATGGATCTTTTGAGCACCCACAACATAGGTTTTGGGTGAGGTATGAAAACAAGTTTTGAATACAGATACTATTCAGTATTCATGATTAAAGTGACGCTCATACACATTATTTTGTATACAATCAGTTTTTATATGTGTTTTGGGAGCTCAAAGGAATCATCTCATTGAGACGGTTCTTTTGAGTACCCAGAGCATGTTGTGATAAATAAAAAAAATATTTTGGTTATGCATTTTTATCCAAGGGTCTGTCTTAATTCAAGCCTTGAAGGTGAATTTTAGTCATTATCTTAAAGTTTATTCCAACTTTCCTTAGAATGTTTGTTTCATTTATTACCCATAGGACAGAGACCAATTGCCTTACTAGATTCTAGTAAGTCAATTAACATTAAATCCATCTCCACAGCAGCAACTATTTATTTAATGTCAACTGCTCTTCAAAACTGCAAGATTAATTGTTTATACAGTGTGCTCCCTGGGAAACTGGAAGTTATAATGCTTATCGCATTAATAAATTGGTATAAAAGCCATGTTTTATTCCATTGTCACAAAATGGATCACAGCAACAACAATAACAGGTAGAGATGTCTCAGCTTTAGTACAAAAATAAGTGTAAGTTTATACCAAAAGGGATGGCAGTTCAGCTGCTACGTAATAACAGATATATATTTGTACTAAACAATACGAGGTTAAACATTTACCGGTGATAAATCCTTCACATTTCTACCTATTATTAGGTGGCAGCTGAACTGCCTACCTTATTGGTATAAACTTACCACTATTACCGTACTAAAACAATATGAGTTAAAACATTATCTGGCGATAAATCCTTAAAGTTTCTACCTGTTATTAGGTGACAGCTGAACTGCCATCCCATTTGGTATAAACTTGCACTTATTTCTATACTCAAACAATACGAGGTAAATATTTTTCAGGCGATAAATCCTTCACATTTCTACAGGTTAATTAAGTGGCAGCTGAACTGCCATCCCTTTTGGTATAAACTTACACTTATTTTCGTACTAAAGCAATATGAGATGAAAAAATCCAAGTTATAAATCCTTAACATTTCTACCTGTTATTGTTGTTGCTGTAATCTAGATCGTGACAATCGAATAAAACATAGCTTTTAAAGCAATTGTAATGTAACACAAGGATCAGTTGCAGTTCTGCTGTCACCAAATTCTGAAATGTATGCTATTTAACTGTAAGTTTATACCATAAGGATGGCAGTTCAGCTGCCACCTAACTACAGGTATAAAAATTAAGGAATTATCATTCGAAAATGTTTTACCGCATATTGTTTGTTTGTTTGTTTGTTGCTTTACGTCCCAAGTCAACAGCTATGGTCATTGCAAGGCGGTCAGTTCACCTAACCACACTTTTTCCTGGGCAAGCATGAACAAGCAGTTAACCAGTACTTCGTGCACATACTTTGGCTTGTAACTGACAACAACCCTTCTTGAATGATTCAGCGGAAGGGAGGAGAATGACCGTAGAAATTATTTCATGATCAATCTCCACAAAAGTATGGGACCGGGCCGGGATCCGCATATTGTTTATTGCACAAAAATAAGTGTAAGTTTATACTATAAGGGGTGGCAGTTCAGCTGCCACCTAACAACAGGTAGAAAAATTAAGGACTTATCACTGGAAAATGTTTTACCGCAGATTGTTTATTGCATAAAATAAGTGTAAGTTTATACCATAAGGAGTGGCAGTTCAGCTGCCACCTAACTACAGGCAGAAATGTTCAGCACTTATTACTGGAAAATGTTTTACGGCAGAATGTTTATTGCACAAAAATAAGTGTAAGTTTATACCATATGGGGTGGCAGTTCAGCTGCCACCTTTTTACAGGTAGAAATATTAAGGAATTATCATAGGAAAGTGTTTTATCGCAGATTGTTTATTGCACAAAAATAAGTGTAAGTTTATACTATAAGGGATGGCAGTTCAGCTGCCACCTAACTACAGGTAGAAATGTTAAGGACTCATCACTGGAAAATGTTTTACCGCAGATTGTGTATTGCACAAAAATAAATGTTAGTTCATATTATAAGAGGTGGCAGTTTTGCTGCCACCTAAGTTGGTTTAAAGCTTACACATTTGTTTTACAAAACACACATAAATTAAGATTACTGTTATGTAATTTTTTTCTTCAAATGAAACAGTATTTAGCCACTTATCGTCTGCTTCCCTAGTCTGTTGATGTTCTTATGTAGCTCTTATGTAGCTTATATCGCAAACAATATGGACCCAGGTCAGACTGCTCCCCCTTAACATTGTCTTTCATGAAAAGAAATCTCCATGAAAAATCTAGTCTGAAGTGCATTTAAATGTGTGCAGCAGACTAGAAATGCATACAACATTTTAAGAAAGCTAAACATTAATCAAGCTTTCTGGTGTAGATTTGTAAAAATACTTGTCACAATGCAGGATGCTGATTGTTATTTTAACAACTGAGAGTCTTGCTAGCAAATTGATGTTGACAGATTTTTAACACTAAAACAAACACTGATTTTGAAGCTCCTCCCCACATTTTAAACTCTGGTCGTGTGTCTCCTGGGTATTATGTTGTTTGTATGCTTTTTTGGGGAAAAATACTTCTTCTTCTGCAAGCAAAATTGGTGAATATTAAAATGTTTTATATAGACTCTACATAGCTGCTTGCTAGCTTGCTATACCCTGATATAACTAATATACACCGGTAACTGGGTTATTGATAACTGAGCTGCATATAATGAGTATTTTTCCCAAGAGTGTGTGTGTGTGTGTGTGTGTGGGGGGGGGGGGGGGGGGGGGGGGGGGGGGGGGGAGACGGCATAAGTACAAGGGGAATTAGACCTCAAACAAATCCTAAGCCCCAGAAATAATATAGAGTACCTTAACCCTGGGGTGAGAAATTAGGTACTTCATCTGTTTTTTCTAAATAACAAATTTGATGGCCTGTACAAGGGATTTTAGACAGAGACTAAAAAAACACATATCACATACTTATG
This sequence comes from Loripinus fragilis, assembly GCA_964019695.1. NCBI lineage: Eukaryota > Metazoa > Mollusca > Bivalvia > Lucinida > Lucinidae > Loripinus > Loripinus fragilis. The sequence continues at coordinate 14,971,906 of OZ026529.1, read as the reverse complement.
CAAGAGTGGGTAATTAGACAACAGTTTTTTAAAATCGTCTCATTTCCCATCGGTATAGCCCCTTACCCCTCTCTCTCTGTGGGAAATACATGCAATGACAGGTGCATAAGTCTTCAAATAAAATATACATACCTGAAGTTGAATATTCCTGCAATGTAACAGCTTTCCATTTCTCTAGATAGGACCTTACACTTGCTAGGTAGAAACCAGACTAGATTTAAGTGTTGTACTCCTTGCTTCAAGATAATGGTGTCAATGTTGATCATGACATCTAGGTGTAGCTTCAACAATACTGGCAATGATCTATCTATCTCTTTATAAGATTTCCGGAACCCTCTTCTGTGTATTATTGGGATGTTTACATGATCTTTATATCTGTACACATGCTATTCACATACGAAATATTCCTACTTGCCGTTTACCGAAGTTTCACTTTAAAAAATTTATGTCTTTGTTATTGTTGTTTTGAACAAACGCATCTGTCAGTGCAAATCTGGCACTGAATCTGTAAATTGCAGAGCCTTTCCGCATTGATGCAACAGGGAGTGCTGGGTAGATAGATAGCTAGTCTAGACTCACTATGATGGACGGCTTTTCTGAAGATGTCAAATAGATCTACCGCACAATATCATCATCCAAACGGTTACAGTTGATGATAGTCCTGGGGAAGAAGGAGTTCTTGTAGCTTTCAGAATTACAAGTGTAGTGTCAAAACATTTATGATTTGTAGATTGTTTGTCAATGGTGTAAACTAGTGACACAGTCTGTATATTCTTTAAGTTTAATGAGCCGTTTCCTCCGAAAAGTAGTCATATAGTCGTGGAATTACATTGCTAGCACCGTCACTCACGAATACTGGTTACATCGAAATAAAAACTGCCTCAAAAATCACAATCTGGGATACCGTATCTATCATCCATTGCGTCTTACATTGTGAACCCCGACGGTCAGACCGGCAGACTGTAGATTTACAAAGTTTACCATCATTACGTACCAATGCCACCATAAAACAGACTGTTGTTGTTGTTAAAACAGATTTCAAACATCGTTTGTCAAAATCCAAGACCGATAAATCTTACAGTATTTAGATCAGGGGAGAACTGCAAATGCAGTCGTAGGTGTTCAACAAAAACGGTCAATTGAGATAATTTCTCGCCGTTACCGAGTGAAATGCTGAGATTGTTCAGTAATTTGTCAAACGAAGTGTGAAATGGCCTAGTGCATGCCTGCTTCATTGTAGGAGAGCTCATAATTAAACTGAAGCGGGAAACAAAATGGCCGCGGTTTGGAAAATTATATTGCAGCCGTGCCATTGTCTTTGCGCAGGCGCGATACTAAAGAATCGACCTGTCTGCTAAGGCACATCACGACGGAAAAGACGGATTTGTGTCAATACGCGGTGTGCATTACCCAAAACACTACGTTAAAAAAGTAGCAAGCACAGGATGGCTGTAAATAATCCGTTTATGGAGACATCAAGTAACCTTTCCTAGCTTAACAATAACAATGTTTGGTATTACAGTATTTAGCGATACAATAATAATATTTTCTGCAGTAAAATATATTTTGAAACATGTCCCACATGGCCAGGTCAAAAAAAGGTTTCGGTGACGCGTGATGACGCAGATCAATAACAAGTTTGAATCGACCAATCGAGCGAATCACATGATCTGATGACGCTATTGGTAAACAAGTATGTCGCACGCACCCACAATGCTCTAATCAGATAGGTCGGTATGCGATAGTCATGCGACCTAACGGTTAGATATTGGCAGCCGTGCCTTTCAGAAATGTTTTCTATTGGCTAACCAAGTCACGTGTAGTTAGTGAGAAAATACGTAGGTTGCCGAGCTATTCCAAATAACTGTCTCTGCTGCACAGGCGCTCGAAAAAAATGAAGCATTGAAACGCGGACCGAAATCAAGCTCTTACTGATAGAGCAAATCATTGGAAAATTGTCTGAAAGATATCTGATCCTGAATGTATGAGCCTGCGTCCCATTGGACGACACGCGCTTCGCGCGTGCCGCCCAGGACGCACGTATAATGATATATAACATAAGATATGGCCCTATGTTTGTGCAAAATGTTGTCATAAATAATAAAATTATAGCCTGAAATGCTAAGATACGACGGATTGAGATGGATGTAATATTTATTTGGATTGATTGATTAAGTGCAGGTTTAATATTCCAGTAAACAAAATGTCAGTCATGGCAGGGCTCCTGGCAGAGGAAGGAAGAAGGAACATAAGAATTTGATAGACTAAATGGCCCCCACCAAAACCTAAGTTTGCCTCATGTGAAACAAATCTCATTCTGCCAACATGCCAAATATGATGGACCATCTCTTTGAAAGCTGTGACAGAGATAGCACCTCTCTTACTCATAAAACTGTAAAAAGGTGTCTTTATTAGATATAATCATACTGCAAGTCATTTGCTGTCAACTATAAATACATGTAAGAATGAGAGCTAACTTAATAATATCACTTTAGAAAATCCTATATTTTAAGATAACGTAGTTAATTTTGATATAGCGGGGTATTGCTGGAGTTAATATGTTGGTGGATTATACAAATAGTTTGTAATAGAAGATACTGAACAAAGCCTTGGACAGCCAATAGTCTAGTGATATCACTGTTCTAAATATTAGTATGTTTGAAATTAAGCAACGTATTTTACAGTATTATTAAAGATTAAGATTGGTTTACTGCATACTGTTACTGCTGGGTGAATTTTAATACGAGCGTTCAATGCGTTCAAGAGAGCATGGTGATTAATAAGAATTAGATCTGATTTTTTTACTTGCACAATAGGACTGGGGACTATTATTAGGTAACAGAGTAAAGATTGCTGTAACAAATTAAACCCCCAACTGCAAGAAGCAACATGAGCCATTTCGCATCTCATATTCTTATATACATTTGATGCAATTTTAGAAAAGCATAATGTTTAAAATATTCCCTGAATGGGGGAGGGTTTACATTAGCAGGTTTTAATGTTACATACGTTACTATTTGCATTATGGTTTCAAGATAAGCATGCTGCTGGCAATCACTCTATTTACATAGTTTTTGAATATATTTGTGTGTTTTAAACCCCGTGACTTTATTATATTCTTTATAGCAAAAAGATGTCTTTGTTATTATTGAAAACTTATGAAGTGGTAGCTCTTTTCAAATGCCAAAAATATTCTAAAAGGTAGGGAGTTGGTCTTTGCAGTTTTGGTTAGGTTACTTAATTGCCTTTGTAGCAGCATCAAAAATTAGACCCTGTAATTTGTAATAAACATTTCAGAAGATTCAACAGGCATAAAATGTTTCCCAGAAATAGGGTAGTAATATGTCACATAAGTACATATTTAATAGTATGTTACAATGTTACATGACACAGGGACATGGGGTTTCATGGAAATCAGAGTCAGCGAAAGTCCCCCTGTGTGTGCTGGGGGTGAAGGAAATGGATTGGAGCAGACCCATGCCTATCCTATGGCTGGGTTTCATTCAGGGTCTTGCATCATAATAATTTTAATGAATGAAATATGGGTCAGCTTATGACATTTTGGATTGAAATTTGAGTTTAAAAGAATAATGTTTCTCAACGGTTCCGTAGTGTAGTGGTTATCACGCTCGATTCACACGCGAGAGGTGCTGGGTTCGAGCCCCAGCGGAACCAGATTTATATTTTTTTTTCAATTCAATGCACTATTTTATTAAACAATTTGTTTAGATCTATACTAACACATGAAATCAAAAAGCTAAACTTCATTTTTCATATAGCATGGAAAATATTTACAGCATCTCTTGCTGCGTATTCACTCTTGCTTAGCGGTATAGTCGTTTGTGTCATTTCTAGTTTCAACCTGCTCGCTGAGAAAATATTGCTTTTCTTACAGTTCCCATGCTTTAACTTTTTCAACCCTATGATTCGGAGGTAAACTCGTCCGCTGTAATTTGTACAAGAGTTCATTGTATTAAAAAGGGGAGTTAAACATACTCTAAAAACTGAAACATTTGAGATTGAGAAAAAAATGAATAAACAAACAGTGTAGACTCAGTTGAAATGGCTCATATGAGCCATCCATCTGGATCTACACCGTTTGCCTAGACATTTTTCAGGTCCGTCGTATTGAAAGGTTTAATGTCTGTTTCCTTGCTTGTCTGTTTTCTAGTATTTCTTCCTCTTCCAAGAATTGGTCTGTCACCTGTTGTTCTGCCATTTGTTTATATACTCCTCAAAATAATTAAAGGACCAAGATTTTAGAATGCGAGTATAATTAGCTCAAACATTTAATTTCTGTAAAACTTTGCCCAAAACTTTCTATTCTTTATGCCCATAAGTCAAGAAGCATTATTACTGATTTCAATGCCTAATTCTGCCATAACTGTGTCTCAAATGCACATACCCTCAAAAACACACTTTCAAAAGGCAGTGGGTGGGGTAAAGAAATTCTTCTGTGATCAATCGAGTAGAATGAAAGTGACATTAAATTAATCTTTGTTTTAAACAAGTCAGCTTACATGCAAAACATTTCTTCAAACAGTTTCAATATACTGGGAAGCAAGCATTTTCATCTCTGACAATGGAGTTGTGACATTGTTTTGTTTTCTGAAAACAATGTGCGTACTTGACCATTAAGAATCAGATTTTCAACTGTCATTCTTTGCCTTTGAGTGTTAGAAAGATGTCACGGCAAATTGTTTAAAGAATAACACAGACAAACGCCAAAACCAGTCGTCTGAACCCATAGACTGGCCATTACGCCACAGCCAAAAGGGGCAATTTTCTCTCACAGGAAGAGGTGGATGGTATCGACGGGAATAATACACCATAAAATCATGTGAAAACAGAGATTTCAGCATCCTATAACATTTTAATTCATTTCATGCAGTTTTGTGGTCCATGGGTCACACACAAAAATGGCATTCCAATGCATTTAGGTCAAGTTTCAAAATGACAAAAAAAATCCTTGTTAGTAACATTTTCTACCATTTTCTTTTTGCCGTTTCACTTGGCAATTGGGCACCAAAGATGTCGGAACAATTTAGGCTAGATCGTAAAATTGGTTTTCAAAATACGTTCTACACAAAATGCATCAATGTTATAATTGATAGCATTGGTCCTTCAATTATTTTGTGGAGTATAATTGAATGTAGACCAAGGCTAGACTTTTCTCTCCAAAACTGGCGGTGGGGGAGCGCAGTGGCTCAGTGGTAGAGTGCTTGACTCGAGACCGAGGGGTCGCGGGTTCGAGCCTCACCGGCGTCACTGCGTTGTGGTCATTGAGCAAGACGCATTTATCCTAGCTTAGTACTGATTCAACCTAGGAAGACCCGTCCCTGTTTAACTGAAAGATTGTTAATTGGACGTAAAGAATCAAATCAAGCAAACAAATAAAATTGGCGGTCAGAAAAGCCGCAGATACACACCTATCCTCTTCCAATCCCCTGACCCCAGTCCTAAAACGGCTTATATAAGCTAAAACCAGTATCCGGGTTTCGGTCATTTTCGTATGCACAGCCATACTCTCCACTTAGAAATCGTGTGCCTGTCTTCTTGTACTCAACAATCAGTTTTGATAAAAAATCAATAACTATTACAGACATATTTAAAATATAGAATGTCGATCATAAAAGCATCAGAAAAACATGTTTTGATCCTAATTTGTAAATAGTCGAAATACAGAAAGGAATTGACCTTTCAATGCAGTGTCCAGTTTCCTGACGCCTAGGATTGAGCCACATTAGTGAAAACTAGTCAGATGGCTTATATCACAATTCAATGAACGTACATTGTAGTTCTCTGTATCAACGGTTCCGTAGTGTAGTGGTTATCACGCTCGCTTCACACGCGAGAGGTCCTGGGTTCGAGCCCCAGCGGAACCAGAATTGTAATTTTAGTTTCAATTCAATACCATGTTTCATTTTATTTTCTTAGATCTATTCTTACAAAAGAAGTCAAAAGGCGTACGTTATAGATACGAAGATAGAAACAAACGCCTACCCGAAGAACTTATCATTGACAATGAATGTTTAACTAACTCTGTTTAACTAAAAAAGCAATCTCCCTACAATATGAGTCGAATAGAATAAACGCTACATATGAAAAGTGCTTAATATATCTTAGTAGGCCTTGAGCTGGCTATAGACCCCCTCCCCCCCCCCCAGGGGGAATTTTGAACACTATGATTTTCTGAAACTACATTATATAAGACACAAAATAAAATATTTAGCCCTCTGAGAGTGGCAGCGTTAACGTGAAACATTACGTTATATACGTTACCCCCCCCCCCCCCCAAAATAGCATTAAACATCCCTGATAATGTCTCAAACATGACATGTTCGTACATATTTGCATGCTGACACAGGTTTATGAACTTCTTATAACACAGTTACATATTTTTAGTGTCAATTTTATAAAAGTCTTGAGTAATTACCGATGTATACTTTACGTAGTGTTTCCTGCGCTATTTCCGAGTATCAGTATGGTATTTATTGACTATACGCGTATTAAATCTGTCACAGAATAAAGTAAATCTATAAGGCTGCTACTTAAATGATATATAGGTCTTTATTATGGTCGCTTACACTATTACTCAGGTCCATGTTATGTATGTTACCTTTAAAATAGCATTAAGCATTTAAATTAATGTCTCTAACAAGCCTTGTTTATACTTATTTGCATGCTTGCACAGGTTTATGTACTTCTTTTGACAAGGTTTACCTATTTTAATTATTCATTTAATAAATGCCTTGAGCTTTAACTGTTATGCGTGTTACCAAATGATACATAAGTTATTCTTAGAATCTGTATAACAGTTGTTGACTATACATGTATAAAGTCTGTCAGAGAATTTAGAAAATTTATAAGGCTGAATTAAATTGAAGTTCCTTATTCATTTATGGTGACTTAAACTAATAATATAATGTGATCTATCAACCTTCGCTGTTTGCTCACATAAACAGCATAGATACCATGCATTCAAATCGGAGTCAATGTGAAACAGCTCAGTTCTGGGCAAGGTATAAGGATATGATTCAGATGGTGTTGACGCTGATTAGGGCTACAAGGAAAACAACTTTGAATTGCATGTTATCTCTATCTGTATGCCTTGTTCCCAATGTTCATTGCAAACGATCACAACAACTACGCACAATATGTACCTGTGTAACTGATTACACTCATAAATTTGGCTGATACACATCGCAGATGCAAAGAACTTCTCAAACAAAATGGGTTAAGTGTGTCACAACCATTGGTTCTTTGCTTGAGAAATGCTTTTCACATAACTATCAGGCAAACAATAAAGAGGTATTATAGGCTTCAGCAACTAGAACTACGCTTCGTACAACAGATGGAATGGTGTATTAATCATCACATCAGAGCTCAATATAATGAAACAACTCTTCAATGCATTGAAAAGAAATATTCAATCTGCTCAGATGCAAAGTAGAACGAATACTAGAGGCAGTTTCAGGCTTCACCAATCCTTTTAGTTCTAGTTTTGAAGAGAATGAACCCGTACTTTTTGTTTTTCGGTGTACCTGCTAAGCCTGGCATAGCTAAGAATCTTATTGAGGCTGATGATATTGGCAGTAAGGCTGTTGCAGACACCATTGACTCACTTTTAGTTTAAAAAAATCTGTCTTTCATAACCCCATTAAATGCTACAAGCTAATTGCGAGGTCAAGCAAGAAGAAATTGTCCAATTTACAAAACGTAAATGGCCAGAAGAGAGCTTAAAGGAGAGTCCTTGGTTAGCATGACCTTCTTTCTATTGGACATAATGTTGTCCTTGAGTTGACACTGCCGTTACTTCTGGGACCTGTACCATGGTCACTGTCAACTCCTGATAGAATTTCCACCAAAACTGACATGTCCAAACTTCAGCATGGCTTGCAATCACACATTGAACCAACATTAGATTGGCCATGTAGTGCTGCACATAACCTTGATGTTAATGCCGTAACTACAGAGCATAATAGCTTTTCCTGTCACCTTCAAGGATCTGATGGCACCAGTATTCAACCAGGCACTTAAGGCAGGGCATGTTGGTTTTGTCACTGATACATATATACAATGTATAAGCAGCAGTCTACAAAGTCTTACAAACATTCTCGCAGAGGATAACCCGGGTGTTTTGCTCAACAATGGTGTATGCGACAAAAGGTGCACCTTCTGAATGTCAACAGCATTGGCCAGAATATGAGGGAAGAGATCTACAGTAATACACTGTTTAACAGATTGTGACACTACCAATGTGCCGATGTGTTAGTACCTCGGAAAGGTTATTCCAATCAAACTGATAGAGAACCCCCCCACTAGGTCATCAACACTCTAAGAAGGGTAGGAAAACAAATAAAGATTACTCTAGGAACTCATCAGTGATATGAAGCCCTAACATGTGCTATTTATGTAATTGTGAATACGCTGTAGTACGACATGTTTCTGAAAAAAGTACCAAAGCCATAACCATATTCTGACTATTTCAAATGGCATGAACATGGGCTTACCTCCACCCTGCTTTTCTGTACTTAAGATGCACATACAAAGATTTAACTATCAAGTCTTTCCCATGAAAACAAGTGAGGCTTTCCAGATATAGACAAAAAGGGTGGATGATAAATGGGAAGGAAATCGAGTACCTTTGGGTGACAGAAAACTTGATTGTACCCTAACAAAAGAGCCACAGAATTATATTTCACATTTTGTGTGATATGGGGTTACCATGTTCAAAACTCAACAACTCAAATCTTATAAAAGATAGAAACATATTATTTGCAGTTTCCAAAAGGTACATAAACATTCTTTAATACAAAATGAGTTAGTAAGCACATTCACATTAAAAAATATCAAACTATATTAGTTTCATAAATCATTTATATAGGAATAATGAAAAAAGTAACATACGTAACACTTTGGGGTGCATATAAGTTTTCAGAGGTCCATATCTGTGATGTAAAAATAGCTTACTTGGATGATATAGCCAATTTGGAAATCTTACCTTATGGTTTGCACTTTTCAGAAGTCATGTCATTTACTAAAATTATCAAAGAAGTTGATGGTATATATATGTAATTGGCTGTTACATGGTAATGGTGCCATTACCAGAGTGCTAGTATATTGCAAAAGTTCTAACCGACCACGTGTGTTTTTACCAACTTGCGGAAAAGCTATAAGGACTATATCAACTTCATTTGCATTCCTGAATAGGCCAGCCTACCAGTCATCGATAACAGAAAACGGCTAAGCAAAACTCTTTAAGTTGTATCAGGAGGCTTTGCCGAAAACACTTACCCTCAATTTCAAAATTTACAAGAAATTGCATTGGATGGTGGGGTAATTTTTGACATTTTAGCCAATAGCAACGAGTTTCATGCAGATGGAGTGTTCATTTCAGCACTTTAGTGTTCAATATGTGTTTGGCTTTCGAAATGAAAACGTTTTGCGTGTGAAATGGGGTTATTTCAAAAAGTCATGACTCACAAGTTGTGCCAAAATGCGAATTTTGAAAATGGGGGTAACACTATTCAAGTTAGCATCCTGCATGTACTGTTGAACATTTTGTCAATATCTTCACTGCCAAGGGTACATGACACGTCTGTCAATTTCGAGATACAAAAGAATAGTCATGTCATTTTACGTTTTGAATAAAATTAATAAAATGCAGGTGGATGGTTAGAACTTTTGGCTAGTATATATATAATAGGCTGTTGCAAGGTAATGGTGTCATTACCAGAGTGCAGGCATATTGCAAAATCCTTGCAAGATAAATCTGATAGAGGATTAATAAGTTGTATAGGAAAATTCTTTAAAACCCTTGGATAATATATGAAGATTTGCTCTATAACTTCTACCTGATGGGGTTTCTTTGATCTTTTAAGTTGTTACTCGCACATTGCACTGAATGTTACAAACTTTCCATGAGTATTATGTCAACTATATTTGATGTCTCTATAAAAGAAAAGAAGTTTATTGGTAGTTTATGTTTGAGTTACTTCCTCAGCAAATGAGCCAGAGTAAAAAGAATAACATGGACCTATTCCAGCATGCAAATAAGTACAAGCAGGTCGTGTTGGAGACCATATCTTGAATGTTTAATGGTATTCAGAGAGTAACGTATGAAACCTGGGCTGTAAATTAGTATAAGACACCATAATAAGGAACTTTAAGTAGTTTGAATAGCAGCCTTATAGTTTTACTATATTCACTGACGGATGTAATACATGTATAGTCAATAACTGCCATTCTGATACTTGGAAATAACATATGAAACACTAAGTAACATATACAACGGCAAAAACTCAAAACATTTATAAAATAAATGCTAAAATTATGTAACTGTGCTATAAGAAGTTCTTAAACCTGTGCCAGACTTCAAAAAAAGTGTGAATATGTCATGTTGGAGACCTTATCAGGAAAAATTAATTCTATTTTGTGGGTAACGTACGTAACATGATGTTACCAGCTAACGCTGCCACTCTCAGAGAGCTAACATATTTCATTTTGTGGCTTAGATAATGTAGTATTTGGAAATCATAGTGTACGAAATTCCCCCTGGGGGGAAGGGGGGTCTACAGCCAGCGCGAGGCCTGGAGAATTACATTTTACATTTTTCTGTGATATGGGGGTACTTTGTTCAACATCTAATAACTCAAAAAGTATATAAGATAGAAACGTAATGCTTGCAGTTTTGAAAAGGTAAATAAAAAATCTTTAATATAATACCAAATTAATGAACATAAACTGGTTTCAATAAAATTTAAAACAAACTATATTAGATGCATTTATCAATTAAAAGGGAGTTCAATGAAAAAATGTAACATACACTACATTTGGGGTGACTATATTTGTTTTCAAATGTCAGTATTTGTGGCCCAGTAATAGCTTATTTAGAAAATATAACCAATTTGGAAATTTTGCCTTATCTTTTGCACTTTTCTGAAGTCTTAAAAAGAATTTTAATTATCAAATATTTTGTAGGGTAACATATGTAACAGGCTGTTACAGCTTAACGCTGCCATTGTCAGAGGGCTAACATGTTGCAAAATCCTCGCAAGACATTGGGCTTTAAGAAAAATATGGTCTACAAAATTCCCCCTGGGGGGGAGGTAAACCATATCCAGCCAGTGGCCTATAGAGTGAAGCAAGCATTCTGTTATGTTCAGGCAACATCGTGACGGAATGTTCGAACGAAGTAGCACGTCATAGCTTTTTGTTGTTTTATTCATGCCCTTAAGAGAAATAAACAAATGGATTGGGTTATTATTTATCGCTCAGATCATCAACTTCACAAAAACACAAAAGCCGACTGTCGTTAACTCAAAGTACACAAACCTCAATTTGTCAGTTTGATCTTATAAGAACTTCATCATGAGTGTGAGGGTGGTATTGAAACATCCATCCTGAGGATCACCGTTTGGTATCACAAGGTTTCCCTAGTGATGACAAAAGGTGATCACGAGGGACGGATTTATGAGCACGATGAAATTCATGCTCAGTTGAGTTGAGCATGAAAATCATTTTATAACCTCGGGGCTAAAACACAGACATAAAATCACCCACATAAAATCACATGACAATAAACAAAACTATCTACTCCCGATGATAAACTGTCCTAGCTACTGGACAACATCACACAATAAGAACCGAACCTGAAGCTGAACCAAAAAATATCAGCAGTTACTGTCGTGCCAACCGAGAGTGACAGTGATGTAAAATTGTGTTTACAATTGTTAAGTAAAAAATTAACATGTACACTCCACTTGAGCTAACGCGAATCGATAGATCATTGTGTATTTATCCTATCCTGCGAATAGGATTAATACACAATGATCTATCGATTATAAAGTAAAGTAAAAGTAAAGTGCTTGTTTATTATAGTGTCACCCCTATTGAAGGGGCCAGCCATTTCTGACTAATGAGACACCTCAATTTGTCACATTTACTTCCCAAATCCCATCCTTTTGCCAGGCACCAGGCAGGCTAGGAATTGGTAACCATTACGTTTAACTAGCTGGCGGCTCACCAACTGGCCATATCAGAACGAACCATGTCCATTATAACCTTGTAAACAAAAAATGACGTCACTCTCACTCTTGGCTGGCAGGACAGTAAAATTAAAGAGCTAAAGCAACAGAACACACCCTTGTGTGTTGATAGACTGAGTACAGCCCAGTTGTTGTCGTTGTTTATTTTGTTTGTTTGTTTGTTTGTTATCAAAACATAGCAAACTGCTCCCTTTCATTGATTTGAGGTGTTCATGAAAGAAAGCCAAACTGTCGGTAGAATACCGTTAACACATTTTTGACCAATATAAGCTTCCGTCAAATATGAGCCAATTCTGTACATGTTAGGATATTCTGCTACATTGTATATATTTTGAGGACCCACAGTATACAAACAAAGCTGTATTTCTGTCCTTTCTAAAACAGTTTAAGACGACCTACCCCACCCCTCATCCCCCCAGCCCACGCACACACACACCAAATTGGGGGAAACACACAAACTGATTAAAAAGAATTAGCAAACAGCATCAATAACAACATAATCAATGACCATCAATCCCTTTAGAACGAACATCGATCACCATTATGATCCAGCGGCATCTCATCTGGGTCTACACTGTTTTCCAATGTACTGTCTTAAGTACGTAGTGCAGTCAGGAAGGTGTTGAAAATTGTCCAGAAACTGGTAGATTTAGCATTATTGTTCAGTGTTCTGTCTAAACATGCATACGATGCAATACGTAATTACGTAATTCAAGACCAGAATCTGTCATATCTGTCATACACACACTTACGAAAGAACGTCATATAATCTGAAGTCGTCAGCTAACAAGCCTGCCTCTGATGCTTCATTGTATATGAGCCACAACATGTGATTTCTAACAATGTGGCATTTTGACAAGTGTAGATTCAGATGAGCTTGTGTAGCCTCATTTTAAGCGTAAAAACTCCAAAAGCTGTTTGGTCAGTAGCTTAGCACTCATAGAATATTCAAGCAACTAGCAAAGACTCTGATCAGACTGCGCGTATGCTGGTCGCAAATACTACATTGTTGAAAATCTCATTTCGCGGCTTATACATACGAGAACACCATAAAGTTCAAAGGGATGTCGGTTCTAATACGTCATCAGTTTTTTATGCATTCACAAATGTTTTGACACACAAATTGAACCCTCCAGGAAATATTTTAATATGTTGACTGTTGTGAAAATAATGGTACCGTCAGGTGCGTTCCTGAGACATTTTATAGAGTACGCATCCTGAAGGGATCTGGGGGTACTCCTCCCTGTATGGGGCCAGGGCAGAAAATGGTTTTATGGCATTTCAAATTGCTAAAATGAGTCCTCAAGACACGTAACTAATGTTAAAACACTATTAGTTGGATTTTTCTTCAAAAATCAAATTAAATACTGTAAAACCTGTCTGAAGCGGCCACTCAAAAAAGAAGACCAAAATTGATTTTCAAGACCCAGCATCGCTTAATGCAGGTCAAAAGTATTGCAGAATCTTTTAATACTTTCGACCTTCATTAAGCTACCATTTTTCATTAAGATCGTTTTTGTCTATTTTTAGTGGCCGCTTTAGACAGGTTTTGCTGTAACTGAAAACCCTATACTTGCAGCGTCAAGTTGTACGCACATGCGTACACGTAGGTACGCCCCTGACCGTCAAACATGTTTAAGCCCTCCCATTTTTTCATACTGTTAGTTCCAAGGCTGTGCTTTTTGTGGATCTTTTTTGTTATTTGTGTATCGTGTCTGATTGTGTCATTGTGCAGCCTTCTGGTCGCCTGCTGGGAAAGGGCTGACCTCTTCGCTCTCCTGTGTGTGATGTTTTCTTGTGTTTTGGTCACTTTTCTATATGGTGTCCTGTGTCAGGTGTTGTACGTAATTGTTTCGATTCCTGATATTTGCCTTCTTCCTTGATTTGTGCAATAAATTATTTATATCGAACATATACTCCATATGCACTTAAACACTCTTGTACATCCAATCTCTTTGCATTGTATGAAAGTGTTTAACATATTCATGTGCCAAGTAACTACTATTGTCATGCCAACCAAGAGTGACAGTGACGTAATATTTTGTTTACATTTGCTAAATCAAACATTAACTTGTACACGCCACTTGAGCTAGCGCGAATCGATAGATCACTCGTGTATTAATCCTATCCAGCGGGGAGGATTACTACACAAGTGATTTATCGATTACAAGTCCCTGATAACGTTGTAAGCAAAACATGTCGTCAATGTCGCTCTTGGCTGGCAGGACAGTAGTATCGAAGATGCATTATCACTATTTAAAATGCGACTCTTTTGCTTGCTAGGAAAGTTCACTCTTACTTTTTGTTCTGATGGATTTTCCCATACATATTGATACAATTAGTACGGGACTGTCCATTGTGTACCTAAATGGAGGTCTCAGGTAGAATTCTCTAAATTATAATGTGTACCTGTCTTGATCTTAGCAAACAGTGTAGACCCTGATGAAATGCAGCATTATGCTGCATTTCATCTGGAATTTCACTGTTTGCCAAAGTACCCTTTTAGGGGTTTCCAGTATACAAAGGGGTAACAGAGTTAAGAGTAAAGAGTAAACTCAGGGGCGGATCATGGATTTCTGGAAAAAGTGTTCGTATGTATGATGGTATGGGTGTTGGCTTTGCTGATCGTTCTCATCTATACTTAAATATCCCATGAAAATGAAATAATTTGGTCTCTCTGAGACCAAATTATTTCATTTTCAATAATTTGGTCTCTCTGGACCCAAATTATTTCATTTTCATAGGAGACCAAATTATTTCATTTTCATAGGGTATTTAAAATAGGGGAAGGATAGTGGGGTTCGAGCGAACCCCCTGATCCCACTCTGGATCCGACACTGAAAGTCAACATATGTGTTTAATATTTGATTTAAGATACACCAGATATGTGTAAAATATGTGTAAATGAAGACTTTATTATGAAATAGTTTAACCATATCCCAATGGCAAATAACTATCGAACAGACGGACAAATTTAAACGTCATTCCTTACACGTATTGGTCGATGACTCTAACGTCAGTTTAGGGTGTGACAGTGGAGTGGACCTTGTTTCCCTTTTAGTGACAATAAACTGTCACTGTTATCTGTTCATTGGTTTGGTATCATATCAGTATTTACGAGGGCATCTGTTATTGTTTACACAGCATCATCAGTAAATTTCTGTATTTCTGTATTTAGGCCATCAGGCCATATATTCCCACAGGTACGGTCTTCTTATCACGGTATTTTCAACACTTGTATATTTACTCTCGGTATGCGGTGATGCGTGGTCGGACTATAAGCTTTACTGTCGTGTGGTGAAACGCCTGGTTCCAACCACAAAGTTCTCCAGTTCTGTTAACATGAAACTTCTCCAATCTTTATATTCGTCATCCTCTCTTGCATCCAACAACAAATTCAGGTCCAGATGTGTGATGCCGCACGTATCAAAGATTCGTTTTCTCATAAGTCCTCTTGTCGTTTCAAATTCTTGGCACTCTAGTAAGAAATGACTGAGAGTTTCTTTTGCTCCACATTTGCACAGATCAGTTTCTTTAATATTGCATTTGTGCAAATATTCATTTAGCCCTACATAGCCTGTTCTTAATTGGGATACAATGCTCTCCCCTACTGGTGAAACAAACGAATGTTGAATTTTATGTCCCACCTTAGGCCTGAATGTGTACAGGTTCCTCCCTCTATCTGATGCCTCCCATCTCTCCTGCCATTTCATAAGTCCAGACTCTTTCGCTGCCAATTTCACATCACCAAATGAAGTTACTTCTCGTAAATCTTCTGCATCCTTCGCCTCCTGAGCTGCCTCCTTCGCAAGCTGATCTGCATACTCGTTTCCTTTTATATTGGCATGCCCAGGTGACCAAGACAGTTCTACCTCTACATCACAATCATGCAACTTACTTATCTCTGACTTGACCACCTTTGTAGTATTCTTATGTGACTTTGCTTCCCAACCCAATGTGAGCTGCCCAACTGCACTTTGGCTGTCTGAGAAAATATGAATTTTCTGGAAGTCTGAGTTTCTCTGTACTTTACACCGGGAAAGGTACTGCAGGGCCATTTTAATAGCAACCACCTCTCCAAGGAGAATTGATCCTCTACTACTTACTGGCTGTTTTAGCAATACAGGTTCACTTGCGCCCGGAGGAAAGATGCAAGCTCCAGCACCACAGGGTCCAGGATTTCCAAGACAGGAGCCATCTGTAAACACTACTGCTGTTCCATCCCCACAACTGTCAAGAATACCACCTATTATCTCTAAATTGAACTATCACTTCTCTCCTATAATCGACATTTGAGCCGCAACATGAGATTTTCAACAATGTGGTATGTGCGACTAGCAAAGGCTCAGACCAGCCTGCGCATACGCGCAGTCTGATCAAAGCCTTTGCTAGTCGCTTGAATATTCCATGAATATAAAGCTACTGATTGAACATCATTTGAAGTTTCTAAGCTTAAAAGGAGGCTGCCCAGGCTCGTCTGATTCTACACTTGTCAAAATGCCACATTGTTGGCAATCACGTCACAGCTCATTTATATTGGCTCTAAGCTAAGGCTCTATAAGTCTTGTAATTGATAATAACGTCATGAGCACACGACTGGTAAAGTCTCAAATAAACCCGCATGTATACAGCGCTTGCTTATTTTATTCTAACTGATTGTTTTGTCAATTATATTATTTTTACGTGCGTGCGTTTGTGTGTTTCGGGTATTGGGATACTGGAGTTAATAGGTTCGCCTAATTGCTGAAATATATGCAGTTCCAGGAGAGGTCAGCAATATCCTTACAATCCATTTCAGAATACGAATTTTAGTTTTAAGAGCAATTCTCTGTAACCACTTAAATTTTTACATAGGGTCATGGCACGCATAGTCATCGATTTTGCTGAAACTTTCCTATCTTGGTCATGGTGACCCAAAACCAAGCAATCAACACTCCTTTCATCCATATGCATGCCCGTTGCCATGGAAACGGCGTATGAACATTTTGGCTAAAATAGTGACAAAAAATCACTTAAAATTGATGGATTTCCCAATGAAATCATTACTTTAACGTTAACCAAATGCCACTAATGATCCATATGTATGAATATATAACACATCTTGGTTAGAAATAAACAATCAAAGTTACATTTGGAAAACCTCGGTTTTTATCCATGCTCTGCAAAGTGGGTGGGGTTTCAGAAATTTGACAAATGTGATTTTTGAGCATTTTCAAAGGACATTTTCATATTGAGTGCGGTCGGTTACAAATATGCCGGCATATTCCAGAAATATTGCAAGGTTTCCTTAATTGATATATGAAAAGACATGTTTGGGAAAGTATGGTTCCTGAAGCGTTACCATAGCAACAATCAATGTACCGTCACAAAAAGCAAATTTATCTGTGACTGTATTTCTGATCTCATAAAAATCTGCTGAAGGGACATATCTGATTTTTAAATGAGGAAATATGTTCCTTATTAAGATAATGTACCGAAAATAACATATTATGTTGTAAGTGACCTGCTGAAGGTCAAGGTCAAGGTCACAGAAGCAAGAAATTGACTTAAAATGAGCATTTTTGCCACATATTTAGGTCTACCTCTCTATTATTTGATGTGACTTGGTTTGTAAATTTAGTCTTCTTATACGCAGCTACACTGCCTATTAAAATGAAATAATTTTATCCTCCATATTACCTCAAGGTAAAGGTCAAGGTCAATGAATTTTTAATATTTTTGGTTTTAAATTGGAGATATTAACACTATTCGTTAACCAATTTCTTTAATTCAGTAATATTTAGCTTCTTCTTTTAGAAATATGCTGCACAGTATAACATTGTTAAAATAACGTGACAATATGCCATAATTATCAGTTTGAAGGTCAAGGTCAAGGTCACAGAAGCCAGAAATAACCATAAAATGAGCGATTTTCGCACATATTTTAGTATATTTCTCCATTATTTGATGTGGTTTGGTTTATTTATTTAGTCTTTACATAAGCAACTACAATGCCTTTTAAATTAAAATAATTTTATCCTCCAAATTACTTCAAGGTTAAGGTCAAGGTCACTTAAACTTTAATATCTTGGCATAAAATGGGCGTTTTTCACACATATTTAAGTATATTTCTCCATTATTTGATGTGGTTTGTATAAATCTTTACATAAGCAACTACAATGCCTTTTAAATTGAACTAATTTCATCCTCCAAATTACTTCAAGGTCAAGGTCACTAAAACTTTAATTTTTTGGCTGTAAATTTGAAAAATTGACACTATTTGTAAACCGATTTCTTTATTTCAGTTATGTTGAACTTCTTGCTTGAGAAATATGATGCACGGTATAACATTGTTAAAACAACATGACGATATGCCTAAATTTGTCATTTTAAATGTCAAGGTCAAGGAGTCAAGAAATTGGCATAAATTGGGAGATTTTCACACATAATATTTTTGGTCATAAATTGGAGAAATTTACAATACTTGTTAACCGATTTCTTTATTTTAGTTATGTTAAGCTTCTTCCTTAAGAAATGTGCTGCACAGTATAGCATTTTGTAAGATATCATGACAACAGGCCTTTAAATAGGAATTTGATGGTCAAGGTCAAGGTCACAGAATAAATAATTTTACATTAAATGAGCGATTTTCGCCCATATCTAAGGCTATCTCTCCATAATTTGGTGTGATTTGGTTTGTATATTTAATCCTTATCTACACGACTACAATGCATTTAAATTAAACTAGTTTAATCCTCTAGATACCTTCAAGGTCAAGGTAACTGAAACTTTAATATTTTGTACATAAATTGGAAAAATACAATATTTGATAACCAATTTCTTTTTTTCAATTATGTTTAGCTTCTTTCTCCAGAAATATCTTTCTTATTCTTTTTTTATAGTTTGTCTTTCTATTTTAAGAAACATGTTTTCACAACAGCAGCTATAGACAACATAGATCATAACCCAACAACTACAACAGTCACCGCTTCTTTGCATGGGACAAGTATCTTACCAGGTTACAGTCTGTAGTCTCTACAAACTTTAAAAAATAGTTGAAAAAGTAGGATGTAATATGGATGTAAATGAGGAAATATGGATAATGTATCGAAAATAACATATTATGCTGTAAGTGACCTGCTAAGGGTCAATGACACAGAAGCAAGAAATTGACTTAAAATGAGCAGTTTTCGCGAATATTTAAGTCTATTTCCCCATTATTTGATGTGACTTGGTTTGTATATTTAATCTTCTTATACGCAGCTACACTGCCTTTTAAATCCTCCATATTACTTCAAGGTTAAGGTCAATGACATTTTAATATTTTTGGTTTAAAATAGGAAATATTGACAATATTTGTCAACCAATTTCTTTAATTCAGTTATGTTTAGCTTCCTCCTTAAGAAATGTGCTGCACAGTATAGCATTTTGTAAGATATCATGACAACAGGCCTTTAAATAGGAATTTGATGGTCAAGGTCAAGGTCACAGAATAAATAATTTTACATTAAATGAGCGATTTTCGCCCATATCTAAGGCTATCTCTCCATAATTTGGTGTGATTTGGTTTGTATATTTAATCCTTATCTACACGACTACAATGCATTTAAATTAAACTAGTTTAATCCTCTAGATACCTTCAAGGTCAAGGTAACTGAAACTTTAATATTTTGTACATAAATTGGAAAAATACAATATTTGATAACCAATTTCTTTTTTTCAATTATGTTTAGCTTCTTTCTCCAGAAATATCTTTCTTATTCTTTTTTTATAGTTTGTCTTTCTATTTTAAGAAACATGTTTTCACAACAGCAGCTATAGACAACATAGATCATAACCCAACAACTACAACAGTCACCGCTTCTTTGCATGGGACAAGTATCTTACCAGGTTACAGTCTGTAGTCTCTACAAACTTTAAAAAATAGTTGAAAAAGTAGGATGTAATATGGATGTAAATGAGGAAATATGGATAATGTATCGAAAATAACATATTATGCTGTAAGTGACCTGCTAAGGGTCAATGACACAGAAGCAAGAAATTGACTTAAAATGAGCAGTTTTCGCGAATATTTAAGTCTATTTCCCCATTATTTGATGTGACTTGGTTTGTATATTTAATCTTCTTATACGCAGCTACACTGCCTTTTAAATCCTCCATATTACTTCAAGGTTAAGGTCAATGACATTTTAATATTTTTGGTTTAAAATAGGAAATATTGACAATATTTGTCAACCAATTTCTTTAATTCAGTTATGTTTAGCTTCCTCCTTTAGAAATATGCTGCACAGTTTAAGATTGTTAAGATAACGTGACAATATGCCTTAATTATCAGTTTGAAGATCAAGGTCAGTGAAGCCAGAAATAACCATATAATGAGAGATTTTCGCACATATTTAAATCTGTTTTTCGAGTATTTGATGTGATTTGGTTTGTATATTTAATCTTTACAACAGCAACCGTAATGCCTTTAAATCTGAAATAATTTTATCTTCCATATTATTTCAAGGTCAAGGTCACCACTGAAATTGTCATATTTTTGGTTGTAATATGGACATATTGACAATATTTGTTATCCAATATCTTTATTTCAGCTCTGTTCAGATTATTTCTTTAGAAATATGCCGCACAGTATAACATTGTTTAAATAGCATGACAATTTGCTTTAATTATCAAGTTGAATCTCAAGGTCAAGGTCACAGAAGCCAGAAATTACCGTAAAAAGATTGGTTTAGCTTATATTTAAGTTTATTTTTCCATAATTTGATGTGATTTGGTTTGTATATATAATTTTATATACTCAACTACAATGACGTTTAACCTGAAATAATTAAATCCTCCTCATTATTTCAAGGTCAAGGTCAATGAAATTTTTATATTTTTGGTTTTAAATTGGAAATATTGACAATATTGTTAACCCATTTCTTTGTACTAGTCATGTTTAGATTTTTTTAAAATTCTTCCTCTGACAGTATATGTTTTCATATATCAAGGGAAACATGACGCCATAAGCCACATCACTTGTGAATGGTCAACTTAGCAGCTAAAATTTGTACTTTATACCTTCGTCTTGATGGTTTTAAGTAGAACAGGTTAACAAGAATCTGATAACCATTAGAAAAGGAATTGAGATAACCATTTTTCAATTGTCAGTACGTTCAGAAATCATCTTTTACGGCTACGCTGAAAACTTACCATGTATCTGATGATATAACTCTCTAATGAAATTATTGACAAAGTTTCAAGCTGCTAAAAGAGTTTGAAAGAGTTTACATATTTTTAATTGACCAAACCCCAAACTGGGATACAAGTCATAAACATACAAACAATATAAACCTGAAACAAACATACTGAGGAAAATTTCAATATTTTATTATATGATGTCGAGACTGGGAGTGATATACAAATGTAATAAAATTGATTTATCACTAGTGGTTTACACATTTGGTCAATGTCAATTTAATGTAATAGATGTCCATAACAGCATCAAAGGATCTTACATGAGTGCTCATTTTTAAATCAATTTATTAAAAAAAAATAGGGAAAAGGGATCAACTGTGAGATTTGTTAAACAGTCAATAGGTTTTCACTAAAATTAAGAAATTCATTAGTATAGAATCATCAATGTTTGATTCAGTATATCACATGACTATGAAATTACCAAAAATCATGTTTTTGAGGTGAAACCGTCATTATATTATGCTAATAAATCTGTAAACCACTAGTGGTTAATCAATTTTATTGCATAGCGTTATATCAATCCTGACAGAATGTATGTGATAGACTGCAAAAATCTCAAACAAATAAAATTGTTTAGTTTGAAAAGTATTTTGGCTATGTATACCAAGAGTGAATATCAAAACAATATCACACTAAATTACGAATAAAGAACTTAACTATTGGGGAAATTGCTGAATTTATGTTAAATTCTAGCTTATGACCTATTTTAGGCACATAGTCATGTTTTACCAGTATTGTACTATGCTTGATATTTCTAAAGGCAAAAGCTAGACATAACTGGAATAAGGATGCTGTCATTTTTTTCTTTGTATGTCAAAATATGTTAAAATTTCAGTGAATTTGACCTTTAAGTTATGTGAAGGATAAAATTATTTCCATTTTAAAAAAGTAAGAAAGAGGGCAAAGATCAGAAATCGATACAATCAAGCACCACCATTGACCCAGGATACCAATGGGAAAGTGACAACCTCACAATTAGTCATCACATACGAGAGCCAAGAGTTCAGCTCTTTCCCAGCAGGTGACCACAAGGCATCAACAAACAAGATGTGCATGAAAGCATAACAAAACAAGACAGAAACACATAAATGATCCACAAAAGAAGCATCGCCTTGGAACGGTCAGTAAAAATATTTTACTGGAGGGCTTAAACCAGTTAAATGGTACACCAACCTCACCCTTAATTCAGATGTGAATCAAGACACTTAGATGTTTTGTTTGCACGAAAGACCCCTAACTTATCAATGCATTATCTCCTAGAATATATAAATCAAGGTATAAAAAGGAGATAAAGCAAAGGTAAGGACTCAAAAGTAAATAAAACTGAATACCAGCGCAAAAGAAATCCAACAGGTAAACCCCGGTGGGCCTGACAACAGCCAAAGCATCAGGCCTCTACCATCTCATCAATACATAAGTCTTTAAGTCAGAACCTTCATAGAGTCTAAAGTCTGACCCACCGGCGTGCAATTAAAGTCTTAAGAGGAAAGCAAAGTTGCCAACCGTGATTGGGTTGACCACCAAGCATGCAGTCTACTGCAATACATTAATGTTATAGCCAATCTTTTTATAATGGGATTTTTTTTTGAATAAGCCAAGCTAAAAAATTATTAGGGCCAACAATCCTCTTCAGTTTAAACACCAAGTCACCATAGAATTCAGGTTCCAAAAGTCCTTGGCGCAAGAGAGATTTAAGTCCAATTTTGAATTTAGATATCAAATCAAAGTATCGACTATAAAATTTAGAAAAGGTTTTGCAAAGTTTATGATACCGATAGCCTTGTTTAAGAAGTTTCTTAGTTAACAATTTATTGTGAGTGTTGAAGTCAGCAACATGGCTAGATGCTCTAGCAAAACGAATGAGTTGAGAGATATAGACTCCATAGGATGTAGAGAGAGAGAGGAACATCACCATTTAAAAATGGGAAAATGATCATTTCAAAATCAAAGTCGTCACGTTTATCATAGATTTTGGTAGAAACAATATCATTAGAAATTGACAAATGCACGTCTAAAAAAGGTGGCTTCGGTATCAGAGGTATTAGCTTTATTAAGTTGGAGCTCTGAAGGGTATATTTGACTTATCATAGTGTCAAAATAAACATTATCAATGTTTAAAATATCGTCAAAATTTCTGGATGTAGTGTTAAAAGCATCAATAATATCAGCCTGCTAATCATCAGGAAGAGACATCATAAAGCCCCTTTCATAACAAAAGGCTAGCTGTGTGGATAAAAATTAAAGATACAAATCAAATATGGGTGAAAATCGCTCACTTAATGTCATTTTTATTTATTCTGTGACCTTGACCTTGACGCTCAAATTCCTATTTAAGGCCTAATCTCATGATATCTTAACAAATGCTATACTGTGCAGCATACTTCTTAAGGAAGAGGCTTAACATAACTGAAATAAAAGAAATTGGTTAACAAATATTGTCAATTTCTCAAATTTATGACCAAAATTATTATGTGTAAAAATCCCCCCTTTTATGACAATTTCTTGACTCTTTGACCTTGACCTTTAAAATGATAATTTAAGAATATTTTCATGTTATTTTAACAATGTTTTACCGTGCAGCATATTTCTAAAGCAAGCAGTTGAAATAAAGAAATTGGTTTGCAAATAGTGTCAATATTTCCAATTTACAGCAAAAATATTCAAGTTAGTGACCTTGACCTTGAAATAATATGGTGGATAAAATTATTTCAGTTTAAAAGGCATTGTAGTTGCTTATGTAAAGAATATATATAAAAACCAAACCACATCAAATAATAGAGAAATTGACTTAAATATGTGCGAAAATCGCTCATTTTATGGTAATTTCTTGCTTCTGTGACCTTGACCTTGACCTTCAAACTGATAATTAAGGCACGTTGTCATGTTATTTTAACAATGTTATACTGTGTAGCATATTTCTAAAAGAAGAAGCTAAATATAACTGAATTAAAGAAATTGGTTAACGAATAGTGTCAATATCTCCAATTTAAAACCAAAAATATTGAATATTCATTGACCTTGACCTTGAGGTAATATGAAGGATAAAAATTATTTCATTTTTATAGGCAGTGTAGCTGCGTATAAGAAGACTAAATTTACAAACCAAGTCACATCAAATAATAGAGAACTAGACCTAAATATGTGGCAAAATTGCTCATTTTAAGTCAATTTCTTGCTTCTGTGACCTTGACCTTGACCTTCAGCAGGTCATTTACAACTTAATATGTTATTTTCGGTACATTATCTTAATAAGGAACATATTTCCCCATTTAAAAATCAGATATGTCCCTTCAGTAGATTTTTATGAGATCAGAAATACAGTCACAGATAAATTTGCTTTTTGTGACGGTACATTGATTGTTGCTATGGTAACGCTTCAGGAACCATACTTTCCCAAACATGTCTTTTCATATATCAATTAAGGAAACCTTGTTATACTTCTGGAATATGCCGGCATATTTGTAACCGACCGCACTCAATATGAAAATGTCCTTTGAAAATGCTCAAAAATCACATTTGTCAAATTTCTGAAACCCCACCAACTTTGCAGAGCATGGATAAAAACCGAGGTTTTCCAAATGTAACTTTGATTATTTATTTCTAACCAAGATGTGTTATATATTCATACATATGGATCATTAGTGGCATTTGGTTAACGTTAAAGTAATGATTTCATTGGGAAATCCATCAATTTTAAGTGATTTTTTGTCACTATTTTAGCCAAAATGTTCATACGCCGTTTCCATGGCAACGGGCATGCATATGGATGAAAGGAGTGTTGATTGCTTGGTTTTGGGTTACCATGACCAAGATAGGAAAGTTTCAGCAAAATCGGTGACTATGCGTGGCACAACTTTTTAAGTGGTTACAGAGAATTGCTCTTAAGTATATAATGAGTGCG
This sequence comes from Loripinus fragilis, assembly GCA_964019695.1. NCBI lineage: Eukaryota > Metazoa > Mollusca > Bivalvia > Lucinida > Lucinidae > Loripinus > Loripinus fragilis. The sequence continues at coordinate 14,946,736 of OZ026529.1, read as the reverse complement.
ACGTTTACATAATGCAGGCGAAAGTTATTGATAACAGCAAAGCACTTTTCGCACATTGGCGCATCGCAGGCTATTCGCCAATTTTTCGGTTTGGCATTAAACCCTCTCACGACAGTGATGTATTTTTTTAGATAGGTCACTGCTCACGGTCAGTTCATAATACATGGCCTGGGTATAACTACGCAATGGTTTTATACAGATTAAGGCATATATAAACGTCCATTTAATGTGGCAAATATATGCATAACCAAATATGCCTCATTCAGATCTAGATCATCTTGCAGCTAATTAAAATGCAACGCTCGCAACGAATCTGTTTCCTAGAAGCGCTGCCTGGAAATCTCTGAGGATTAAAGAATCATTTAGTATCTGACAGATGATGAGATAAAAGGATAAAGAAACAATTACCAGTGATAAATATTTGACAAGATAAGACAAAATGAAAGTAGGCGCATTAGTATGAGATTTGATGGACTATTTTCTTGGAAACCGGAAATAGACGCCTTCATTTGCATACAATTTGTCTTCGATTGACAGTTTCTGTTGACAGACTGCTTTTATTACGGAAACGAATGGCATAATTTGTTGCTTCTTGCAATACAGATGAACCAAGAAGGAAAGACTCTTTTGCGAATATGCGATAAGTACCAAAATGTCGTGAGCACACAACATTTTGTTACATATCGCATATGCGCAAAAAGGTATTTTAAACGCCTATATTGACGTAACCAGTGAGGCTAGAGACCAACGTTTAAACTAAGCGTTTGTCTACTTCAATACTTTGTGTATGCGACAGTGAATGCTCTATCGAGACTGCGCATATGCTCAGGTTCGTCTGAGTCTTCGCTTCTAGCTAATGTGATGGTGAACTGGCAAATGTAAAAACTTTTATCACGAAAACTGACCGTTGCACAAATGTTTATCATTAAAATACAATCATGACAGAATACAATGGTTTCTGGGGTATTATAGACTCATTTGAAGAGCCTCAAAAACATTTTATTCTCACTCGCTGGATTAGCTCAATCGATAGAAATCTCATGGCATCAAGACACCATGTATCATACCCGGCTATTCCTGTCGCATGACTACCATTTGATTACAAAACACGAACAGTTTTGAGCATGGTTTTGATCAAGTTTAAGTATTACGGAAAGACAAAAATCATAAATAAACTATCTGTAAATGTAAAGCATATTCAAGATACTACCTCGGACCCAATAAACACGGACTGGTCACTTACATACAGGTAAATGTATATATTGGAAATACGTTGTAGTGGCTCAAAGGTGGCTGAGCTTTCAAAACTGATGTATGTTGAAGATTAAATAGTCATATCTCCTTTATTTCTCTGCATATCTTTGAATGTTCTTCAAAAAGCAATGGTTCAATATACTAACTTTAAGACTGTATTGTTATATTTATTTAAGGTTTACCTATCTTTTTGAACATTAGCAAGAAATCTTTGTATCCGTTTTAGCTATTTTCGGCACTTTTAGCCGAAAATCGTCAGAAATCAACATAAAAAGATGAGAAAATTTCAATTCTTTTTACTGTAACTCGTAAGATTTCAGCTTCGCATACCGGGAGTAACCCCTTATAACCTCGTGTATGTTCAGAATCATTTTATTGGCTCTAGTACTTTGAAATAGCGCTAAAATAAAGCCTCGACAACATAACTGTGTATTTCCGTCAGTGACCAGTCTGTTTATACTGGGTCCGAGATACCACGAAACCCGTGAATAAACACTTCCAAAACATTCTTACCGACTGCATTGCTGTCTTTTGTTGATGCATATGCAGCCTGATTCCTCTGCAGCTGGCGATTATCACAAAAGACAAATCCTATTGTGGCCAGCACATGAGACTTTGGTACTTATCGCATATCCAGAGCCTTCTCTTTTCGCTCAGACAAACTAAAAAAGATATATTCACATAAACTGACAGTTTAAAGTAAGAAAGAGGGCAAAGAACACCGCAGCAAACAGGGAGCTATTTGTGATGGAATACCACCGCTTTCAACCAATTATGGGGCGTGGCTGTAGTCTTACTACATATGCAATAAGTACAAAAAAAAATCTTTTGTGCGTGCCCGTTTGCTCTGCAAAAGAAGAATGGTTATCCACACCGGGTAAGCGACAATCGAAAACGCCAATACTATCGCGGAACGTAGATCAAAAATCGTTAGAAACAGCGTTTTCGATTGCCATTTGTCGCCACACTGGCGGCAAATGGCAATTGAAACACTGTTTCTATCGATTTTTGATCCGCGTTCGTCGGTTGTTGAAAGTGTTTTCGATTGCCACCTACCCGGTGTGTTATCCATAATTCCGTGTGCCATATTCGCGATTGGCTCGTCTTCAGCCTGAGGGTAGCTGATCAGTGTATTGTATTTTTAAAAAGCGATCATACACAATTCAACCATTGAAACAGAATGGACTTATCAGAAGGACGAGACCATTTTCAACTTTATGCGTGTTGGGTGGGATTTGTTTCGTTTTCTCCAAATTTTAATGGAACATTCTTTAAGCAAACGGTGAGAACCTGATCATTATACGATGTCTGATCTGGGTCTGTACTGATTGTCTGTGTTCCATTAAAAGGATGCTATGCTTATACATAATATGTGTTATGGAGGTATATCCTTATACCAACATCTGAAAAAGGTAGGAAAACTGATTACCTTCCATGGGTTATTTGGGACCAATGCTCAGTACCCTCCCTACCTTGACTGTATGACTCATTATTGTTTGGACCATGGGGAATATTGACAAGCGAAAATTCCATATAGTTTGACCTTGCAATACTTTACTGATAGCAAACCATTCGAATCACTGAATTGTTATAATTAAAAGCGAAGATGTAAATTCCAATCCGATCCGAATGTCCTCAAGTTAATCGAACCTCATCGGACAAAATTATCGAAAATTGACTGAGACCAATAGACCCAGCTCGAATAAAAATGGTACTTTCCGTGGCAATCCTATTGACGCATTTTGGGGTAAATTCAATTTTCCTGTTGGGATCGTATGCAGGTCTAAGCAGACTTAGCCCATTGTAATGTTCCCCTTTCCCAGGGTTTTCTGATAAAAAAAAAAAAGAGAAAATAAACAGACGAGTCCCAGAGCCTGTAGGACAGCGGTTGTAAATGATATTTATTGTGAAAGTGAACTATTTTCAAGTTCGTCACGCTCATACATAAAAGTAATTGATAATTGAAAACGCAGGTGCATTTGCAAAAAGTTTGGACCAAGAACAAGACCAAGACAATGACCTGCCTGATCCAGATCCAATCTGTTTGACATTCTGATTAACTGTTTTCAAAAAGAAGAAAAATCTTCATGGAAATAAAGATTTTTCTTCTTTTTCAAAACAGTTAATTCTGAAGAAGAATAAAAGCTTTAGAAAACATTTCAGCACCTAAATAGTGTTTTCCATACAATGAGGGACTGCTTTTGATCCCTCCTTCCTGGAGCAAATTCGTTCCTTTAACAGAAGTCCTCGTTTTTTTTAAAGGGACGCAATTGAAAAGAATGATTCAGCTTTTTCAGTAGCCTCCCTTTGTTATGTGTAACTGGTTACTCAAATTAGTGTTCAGATACGCAGGTTCGCATGCACTTACAAAATCCCATAGCCCATTGTTATCGTATAGTGTATGCAATTGTCCATAAATGCATTGTAATATGTAAAGATCATTTTCCCCACACATAGGCGACTGACCAACGAAATCCACCTACCCATGATTTCAACAAGGTCACCATTGTTTCCAATCGTGGGTGACTATGTTTGATTTATCGCCGGTGCCATCGCTATATTTCTGATTCATTTTATAGTGCGTGGGAAAAGTTTACTTTTATTATTCAATGCATGCTGGCTAGTTTTGTAGGCCCTTTTGTCGTCTGCTTATTTTTTAATATTTCATAATGAGTTTTATTTAAGAATACCGCCAGAATGCCAAACGCGGTTTAGATCCAGATCAAACGTTTTGTCAGGCCTGAATTGGAAAAGTTTATCAACAGACGACTCGTGTCGCCACTTGCAGGAAGAGAGTTAAATGTCCATGAGCATGCTTAATTCGACAAGAGAAAGATTCGAACAGTGAAGGCCCCTATCCGACTGCCCGTTGAATCTAGGTTTGTGTTGCTCAATTTGATCTCTAGATCTACTTTGACGACATTTCTTTCTAGTTTGTTGCGAACAACACTGCATATTTTCTGGTTCATTATTCTCGAACCTAAAAAAGGTGCTAATGAAGTGAATCACGACATCGAATTACGTTTTCATTGACACGGAAGATTCCGTCCCCGCCTTTATTTTCCGTGAGTATAGTACAGACAACAACCATTTACCCATGCAAAACTAGTCAAGGATCGCCATGGTATTGCACTGGCATTGCACTGGGAACGCCGCTGTACCAGCTCGCTTTAAGCGGTCCATTCGGTGCTTTCCATGGAATGGTAAGTCAATTGGAATGCTTGGAATGGTTGTGTGTTTGTTTGTTTGTTTGATTTGATTCTTTACGTCGCATCAACAATCTTTCAATTACACAGGGACAGTTCTTCCTGGGTTGAACCAGTATTAAGCTAGGTTAAATGTGTCTTGCTCAAGGACCACAAAGCAGTGACGCCGGTGAGTCTCGAACTTGCGGCCCTTCGGTCTCCAGTCAAGCACTCTACCACTGAGCCACTGCACTCCCATGGTTGTGTGTAAAACAAATAAATGAATGATTTTTCTTATCATTATTTTTATTATTATTATTGTTGTTGTTATTATTATTATTATTATTATTATTATTATTATTATTATTATTATTTCTTTTACTTTCAGCACAATTTCATGATTTTGACATAGTCATATTAAGTGTCTTACGTATATGAAATTATATATTATCATTTTGAAGGGATTAAAACTGGATCAAAGAGATTATCATGACCTGATAAATAAACCCCAACGTGAAAAAACCTGTCATGTACGAATAAAACCAGCCTGCTCAGTTACAGAGACAAGCTAGAATGCTAAAATTTTACGTGTGTCAAGTTGATCAATTACACTTACTAGTGAGTGAATGATAAATTCGCTGATCAGACTGCGCAGATGTGTAGGCTGGTGTGTCCATTTGTTGTTCATGTGTTACTAACATGGCCTATAACGTCCATTAGAACAATCCTTCAACAATGATGAAATTAATCAAACAGGTGCTATCATCTGGTCTGTGACGGTAAGGATTGACTAAGTGAAAGACTCACATGCCTAAACACTTTTTTCAGGACAGGCACCTTTGTGGCCGTCTTTTCGCTTTTTACTTTTCGCCTTGAGTTTTTTCATGCAAAGCGACGAGTACAGATGGCAACTGTACTAGTGGGAACAGAGCAAACTGACATTTTTCTAATCAAATCGGATGATATATCTCTGCCATAAAATATAAACATTTTGCCATATATTGATGGTCCTTAATGCTACATTGACTTGGTACATATATAATGATTACTTAGTCCTTAAAATGCCATCTCCTTATTACGTTTGCTGCAAAAATTTAAGTGCACTCCAAAAAAAATCACGATGTGAGCATACACTAGGAGCCCTGATCAGACTGCTATTAAGGAATCAGTCTGATCTTGGCCTTTATTGTTTGTCACATAGGCCATCAAAGTAAGTAAGGGTGCAAAGATCAGGAATCGATACAACCAAGTACCACACCTGACCCAGGATACCAACATCACGGAAACGTCTCCGTGCGAAATACACCCCAGATTTGCACCTAACATATAGTAAAACGAGGGGATTGGTTGGGTTGAAATAGCAAAAAGATAGTGCGTCTAAAAATGAGCTATATTTCCTATTAAAAAAGCAACTACACCACCCAAAAGATTAAATATATATAGAAACTAGTTAACTTTTTAATTTATTTGATTTTTAATAAAATCAAAACATTAAATTGATGTAAAAATTATCATCCCACTTTCATAAATATTACTACGCTGACTCGGCGATTTCCGGAAGCAGACGTGTGGTACGATCGGTTTTTAGCTACACCATGGTAAAAGGTCATATTGAGTTTCCGACAAGTATAGAGCGCAAACTGGTCTGATCAGCTGGGATACTTCCAAATTCAATTTGAAATATTTTCATGGATACCAACAGTATAGCTGCAAACCATTTTGTGCAAATGTGAAGGCTGATCTGTACCTTTGCTGTCCTCATATAATCAATCTCAGTTTTCTCAGGGACGATTCGCCGTTCGTCGCACCGCTCGCGCGCCACAGAAAAGGAGCACTGTCACTTATTTAAGTACTAATGAATTAATATAGTTCAATATCTGTCCGAAAATGCCTGTTGTGTCGGTGGCTGAGACGTCCGAGTCGTCACTTTTTGCAAAAGTAGATATATACTGGTATCCAGAATGAAAAGGATTAATATTTTCTCGACGTCATAGCATTGCCGTACACAAGTAGAAATGTGTTTTTCATTTGGTACGGCTTTTGGAAACAGTTAAACTTGGGATGGTCTATTGTGTCACGGTATTGAATTTGCGAATGAAATTTTCATTTCTATTCCTGAAAATCGTTTTATCTACTAGTAGGCAAACAGTGAAGACTCTGATGACATCTAAGTCTTTACTGTTTGCCAAAGTACACGATAAGGAGTTATAGGTATAAAAAGGTTGAAGCCCAAAATGGAACCTTCACAAACAGTGCAGACCAATTACAATGTGTATGTGTGACCAGCAAAGGCTCAGACCTGCCACCGCATACGCGCAGTCTGTTAAGAGACTTTGCTAAAAGCTCTAATACTCTATGAGTGTTTAAATTACTGACCGAACATTATTTGGAGCGTTAAAGCTAAAAAGGTGGATGCATAGGCTCGTTGCATTCATGCCACATTGATGGCGGCAATCTTATGACACGGCTCAATTAAGCTACCGCTAATAATTTGCTGTAAAAAAAAAGAAAAAAAACATGTAGCAAACGAAATAACTAGCAATCCCGTATGGCATAACTGGGGTAATAAAACTACATTGCGTTTTTCTTCAAACAGCAAAGGGGGCTCGGTGGTAGAGTGCTTGACTTGAGACTGAAGAGTTGCGGGTCCAAGCTTGCATTGTGTCCTCGAGCAAGACACATTGATCTTTGCTCAGTACAGGATCAACATGGGATGGCCCGTCCCGACATACGGCTGATTTTTGACTGTGACGTAAAGAATTAAGGCACACACAAAAAAATCAAACAACACATAAACTGGTGAAACGCACACAGTGAAGACACAGATCGACTGTCGCGCGTTGGTGCATATGACCTGGCTTTACACTGTTCAATCAGGTCGATCTAGATATTTAACATCATTCCCGTATCAGCCATTCTTTAATGTAGATATAAGGCTCACCTAGTTTCACTGAGTCTGACATTTTACGACCTGATCTACATCCAAACTGCTTATAAATATTACCAGCAGCCATCACTAACGATCTTTACATATTTGATAATACCAGGCCGTGTAGCGCAGTCGGTAGTCTAGCTCCTAGACCTTGATGTTTTTTGTCAATTTTACTTTACTTTTCATTTAGTATAATTTGATTTCATACAGCTAGTCTCATCTCTCTTTGACATCATGATATCCTCACCTAATCACAAATCTTGCTATCAAAGAGGAAAGGAAGAGACTAAAGAAATAATTGTTTTAAAATAAAATTATCATTTATTAAAAAAAAATTGACAGACTAGTGGCTAGTCTAGCGCAGTCGGTAACTACAGATGCGTGTCTGACTGCAGATCAAGGGGTCAGTTAGTTTGATCCCGGCCCGGTTCAATACTTTTGTGAAGATTGATCATGAAATAAATTAATTTCTACGGTTATTCTCCACCGTTTCGTTGATTCATTCAAGAAGGGTTGCAGTCAGGAAAAGCCAAAAGTATGTGCACGAAGTACTTGTTGCCGCTTGTTCAAGCTTTGTTAGGTGAAATGACCGTCCCGATATGCTCGTAGCTGCTGACTGGGACGTTAAACAACAAATCATAAAACTTTTTGTTAGGTTATCTCCTATTGTCCTGAAGTGGACCAGTCCACATCCGCTGTTGGGCGGTATTTGTCATGTCTATTCAAATTTTAATAGAACATTATGTTTAGCAAACTGTGGCGACCCTGATCAGACGGCGCACCATGTTGCGTCTAATCTGGATCAGCACTGTTTGTCAATTTCCCTAACTAAGGGTGGGTTAACCCTACCTATCCAGACCCTCTTACCTCTTGACAAGTAAAATTTTGTTTTCTTCCCTCTGGAGTCGTTATAAAAAGCATTTAACCGATGGAACCTTCCTTCTACTTTGTAGGGGATTCAAAGTTTTCTGAATTACCGAGACCCCCCCCCCCCCACCTACTCCTCCCATATTTAAGTTGGGTGTTCAAAATCATACGCTGCGCGGATCCAGAGGGGGACAGGGGGTCGGGACCCCCCTGAAATTCTCAAAGCTAACGAGCTATTAAATGGCGCTTCGCTGGCGGGCCGATGTTGGCCCGCTTTTAGTGGTATTTGGCTCCTCTCTGCCCTAAAAATATATTGTCAATGTTGCAGAGTTGGACCCCCTCTGACAAAACTTTCTGGATCCGCGCCTGAAAAGAATTAATATATCGATAATTCGATGCAAAACCGGCAGGCGCACTTCTCGAGCGTGTCCAATTGTGTAGACCAGGCGTGTTGAAAAATGTGTATACTCATACGCACTAAATGTTCTCTTAAACGCTTTTTTCGCATCAAGTGCACCGAATTACAAGTATTAGCTTTTCAAAAAATCTGGCGGTCGTTTAGCCCTATCATTGTATGTATTCTTGCCCACTGCATGCTTCCATTTTGAACTTCTATAGCTTGTTCATGTAGATTTATTCTAAGCTCTGATTTTTAACATCTGAACTGTGATTCGTTACCATTTAACACATGCTTCCAGCGAGGATGTTGCTTGATCTTTTGAAAGCACCCGGCTTATGCATGGTATTTTATGGTAATGTATCTAGCATGCGACACATTTATGATAAATCATTTGACAACACTAGACAGCACATTTTTCTTAAAACTGATGCCAGAAAATCAAGGTCACAGTGGTCGCTTAACTGTATATGTACAGACTCCGTGACCCCAAGATGTGTTCACAAACCAAATTTGGGATTCCTAGGATTTATGTTCGTGACACGATTTTTCTAGATCTGATGGCAGTGGTAAAGGTGTGTGACGCTCCATGACCCTAAATGCATTAAGACACGAATTTTGGCATTCCATCCTAAAATAATATAGGAGATATACTCCAGATATGATATGAACACTCAAACTCTCAAGGACACTAAGGACAGGCAGTTTGATTACTATATGCCCCCCTTTGAGGGCATAAAATTCCTGTTTGTCATGACCGTCATAAGACAGTGCCTGAATTCATAGTAATTCTATGTGATCAGATGTGGATGACAATCATATAAGTACGTTTACTGATGTGAAGTTCGCTCGCACTCTTAGCCAATCAAGGACGTTTTGACTTTGGGACGTTTTGCTTTCGCCAGCTTTTTTGAAAAGCTAATACTTATTGCGTTTATGGGCAGGACAAATTGACGCTTTCTTTGCGCTATAGGTAGCCCTACAGATTTCACGGACAGTTTACTTCGCGCTGTAGGTCAACCCACGATATTTGGTACCCCACTCGTTGTTCGGCAGCGAATAATATATAGCCTGAGCACGGCATAAAGGTTTGGTCAAAACCTGAATTTGATGTGTGTTTTGATTGAAGTTTATATAAGCGGCCGGCCATGGCCGACCGCAATGAGGGGTCTTTTTTTCGCATAAAGGGCACCGAATTATGAGGGGTCGAATTTATGTACCGATTAAATGCCAAGCTTGCTTTGGGCCAAAATGTCTCGGACTCGTTTACAAATAGTATTGTTGGTTTTATTTTAGGAGAATCGTTCTACACACCTGTGTCGAGAGACTCTGGTCAATAAACAACTTTTCAGCTGCGTTTAGGCGGCTAGTAGTGAGAGTTTAGCGTAATATCAGACTCATTTTTCTTTTTATTTATTTTTTATATAGCCATTGCACATTCGAGCAGCATCAAGCCAGTTCTCGACATCTACGAGGATAAGAACCCCCACCCCCCCCCCCCCCCCCCACCAAGTAACAAGCCTTCGAATATGAAACGCATTTACAGGAATTTGCACACTCTGATGAGAGTTTATCATTACAAATATTGGGAAATAAAGTAAAAAAGTGCACAGACGATGTATTAATGTTTCAGCAAACTGCTCTTGGTATTTCAAAAGCTAAATGACTGCTATTGGTTTAAAAAGCCAATACTTGTTCTGATACACTCGTTATCGGGTATATACGGAAATCTCCGATCAGCAGAAAGTAGTCCCGTAAAAATTAAATTTCACACGGAGCCGTTTCCGTAATGAATGTGAAAGTAAAAAAACTCACAGTAAGACACCACAAACGAGAGCCAAGAGGTCAGCCCTTTCCCAGCAGGTGACCACAAAGCACATATAAACGGATGCCCACAAACACATAGCAAACACAAGACAGAAAAAACATAAAAGATCCACAAAAGAAGTACCGCCTTGGAACAGTCAGTAATATATTTTACTGGAGGGCTTAAACTGGTTTAACGGCGCCAACATTAACCTTAATTCAGATGTGGATCAAGACACATAGATATTTGGTTTGCATGGAAGACCCCTAACATATCAATGCATCATCTCCTAAAACATATAAATCAAGATATAACAAGGAGATAAAGCAAAGATAAGGACTCAACAGTAAATAAAACTGAATACCGGAGCAAAAGAAATCAAACAGGTAAACCCCAGTAAGGAAAAGAAATCCAATATGTAAACCCGTAGGCCACTGGCTGGATATGGTTTACCTCCCCCCACAGGGGGAATTTTGTAGACCATATTTTTCTTGAAGCCCAATGTCTTGCAAGGATTTTGCAACATGTTAGCCCTCTGACAATGGCAGCGTAAAGCTGTGACAGCCTGTTACATACGTTACCCTACAAAATATTTGATAATTAAAATTCTTTTTAAGACTTCAGAAAAGTGCAAAAGATAAGGTAAGATTTCCAAATTGGTTATATTTTCTAAATAAGCTATTACTGGACCACAGATTATGACATTTGAAAACAAATATAGTCACCCCCGATGTAGTGTATGTTACATTTTTTCATTGAACCCCCTTTTAAATGATAAATGCATCTAATATAGTTTGTCTTAGAATTTTATTGAAACCAGTTAATGTTCATTAATTTGGTATAACATTAAAGATATTTTATTTACTTTTTCAAAACTGCAAGCATTACGTTTCTATCTTATATACTTTTTGAGTTATTAGATGATGAACATGGTACCCCCATATCACAGAAAAATGTAAAATGTAATTCTCCAGTCCTCGCGCTGGCTATAGACCCCACTTCCCCCCAGGGGGAATTTCGTACACTATGATTTCCAAATACTACATTATGTAAGCCACAAAATGAAATATGTAAGCCCTCTGAGAGTGGCAGCGTTAGCGGGTAACATCATGTTACATACGTTACCCGCAAAATAACATTAAATTTTCCTGATAATGTCTCCAACATGACATATTTACACTTTTTTTGAAGTCTGGCACGAGTTTAAGAACTTCTTATAGCACAGTTACATAATTTTAGCATTTATTTTATAAATGTCTTGAGTTTTTGCCGTTGTATATGTTACTTAAAGTGTTTCATATGTTATTTCCAAGTATCAGTATGGCAGTTATTGACTATACATGTATTACATCCGTCAGTGAATATAGTAAATCTATATGGCTGCTATTCAAATGAATTGAAGTTCCTTATTATGGTGCCTTACACTATTTTACAGCCCAGGTTACATACGTTACTCTCTGAATACCATTTAACATTCAAGATATGGTCTCGAACTCGACCTGCTTGTACTTATTTGCTTGCTGGCACAGGTCAATGTACTTCTTTTTACTCTGGCTCATTGCTGAGGAAGTAATTGAAAACATAAACTACATAAACCCTCTTTTCTTTTATAGAGACATCAAATATAGTTAACATAATACTCATAGAAAGTTTGTAACCTTCAGTGCAATGTGCGAGTAACAACTTAAAAGATCAATGAAAACCCATCGGGTAGAAGTTCTAGAGCAAATCTATATATATTATCGAAGGGTTTTAAAGAATTTTCCTTAGTACTTATTACTCCTCTATCAGATTTATCTTGCAAGGATTTTACAATATGCTAGCACTCTGGTAATGGCACCATTACCCTGTACCAACAGCCAATTATATATATTACCCAACAACATCTTTGATAATTTTTGTAAATGACATGACTTCTGAAAAGTGCAAACCATAAGGTAAGATTTCCAAATTGGCTATATCATCCAAATAAGCTATTTTTGCATCACAGATATGGACCTTTGAAAGCAAATATGCACCCCAAAGTGTTATGTATGTTACTTTTTTTTCCATTATTCCTATATAAATGATTTATGAAACAAATATTGTTTGATATTTTTTTAATGTGAATGTGCTTACTAACTCATTTTGTATTCAAGAATGTTTATGTACCTTTTGGAAACTGCAAATATTATGTTTCTATCTTTTATAAGGTTTGAGTTGTTGAGTTTTGAACATCATAGTAACCCCATATCACACAAAATGTGAAATATAATTCTGTGGCTCTTTTGTTAGGGTACAATCAAGATTTCTTTCACCCAGAGGTACTCAATTTCCTTCCCATTTATTTTCCACACATTTTGTCCATATCTGGAAAGCCTCACTTGTTTTCATGGGAAAGACTTGATAGTTCAATCTTTGTATGTACATCATAAGGACAGAAAATCAGGGTGGGGGTAAGCTCATGTTCATGCCATTTGAAATAGTCAGTATATGAGTATGGCTTTGGTACTTTTTTCAGAAACATGTCATACTGCAGCTTATTCACAATTACATAAATAGCACATGTTAGGGCTTCATATCACTGATGAGTGCCTAGAGCAATTCTTTATTTGTTTTCCTGCCCTTCTTAGAATGTTGATGAACTAGTAGGGGAGGGGTTCTCTATCAGTTTGATAGGAATAACCTTTCTGTGGTACTAACACATTGGTAGTGTCACTATCTGTAAAACAGTGTATTACTATAGATCTCTTTCCCCATATTCTGGCCAATGCTGTTGACATTCAGAAGGTGCACCTTTTGTTGCATACACCATTGTTGGACAAAACACCCAGGTTATCCTCTGCCAGAATGTTTGTAAGACTTTATAGACTGCTGCTTTTACATTGTATATATTTATCAGTGACAAAACCAACATGCCCTGCCTTTAGTGCCTGGTTGAATACTGGTGCCATCAGATCATTGAAGGTGACAGGAAAAGCTATTATGCTCTGTAGTAACGGCATTAACTTCAACGTTATGTACAGCACTACATGGCCACTCTAATGTTGGTTCAATGTGTGATTGCAAGCCAGGCTGAAGTTTGGACTTGACAGTTTTGATGGAAATTCTATGAGGAGTTGACAGTGACCATGGTACAGGTCCCAGAAGGAACGGCAGTGTCAACTCAAGGTCAACATTATGTCCAATAGAAAAAGAAGGTCATGCTTACCAAAGACGCTCTTTTAAGCTCTCATCTGGCTGTTTACGTTTTGTAAATTGGGCAATTTCTTCTTGCTTGACCTCGCAAGCATCAAAACTTCATTACATGTAGCTTGCAGCATTTTATGGGGGATGCCAAAGGCAGATTTTTTAAAACTAAAAGTGAGTCAATAAAGTCTGCAACAGCCTTCCTGCCAATGTCATCAGCCTCAATAAGATCCTTAGCTATGCCACGCTTATTAGCGGCACACCGAAAGACAAAAAGTACAGTTCATTGTCTTCAAAACTAGAACTAAAAGGATTGGTGAAGCCTGAAACTGCCTCTAGTACTCATTCTACTTTGCATCTGAGCAGATTGAATATTTCATTTCAGTGCATTGAAGAGTTGTTTCAATATATTGAGATCTGATGTGATGAGTAATACACCATTCCATCTGTAGTACGAAGCGTAGTTCTAGTTGCTGAAGCCTATAATACCTCTTTATTGTTTGCCTGATAGTCATGTCAAAAGCATTTCTCAAGCAAAAAACCAATGGTTGTGACACACTAAACCCATTTTGTTTGAGGAGCTCTTTGTATCTGCTATGTGTATCAAATTTATGAGTGTAATCAGTTACACAGGTACATATTGTGCGTAGTTGTTGTGATCGTTTGCAATGAACATTGGGAAGAAGGCATGCAGATAGAGATGACATGCAATTCAAAGTTGTTTTCCTTGTAGCCCTAATCAGTGTCAACACCATCTGCATCATATCCATATACCTTGCCAAAAACTGAGCTGTTTCACAGCGACTGTCTTTCAGAACTTCCGATTTGAATGCATGGTATCTATACTGTTTGTGTGAGCAAACAGCAAAGGTTGATAGATCACATTATATTATTAGTTTTAGTCGCCATAAATTAATAAGGAACTTCAATTTATTTCAGCCTTATAAGTTTTCTAAAGGACCTCTGACACTTTGATAGGGTATCTGCCTATTTTTCAGATGCTTCCCAAATTTCCCCTATGCGTAAGGTATCGCTGGTATTCTTTGGAATATGAAGCTTGATGTATTAGGAACGAATTAAGGTTATAATTAGACAGGCAGATCCCTAGGACAAAACAGGAGATGCTACCAAAGGGGGTAGGGGTTGCAAAATTTGACTTCACCAAAACATTTAGAAATCAATTATTTTCACGTGTAAGGGTATTATATCATCAATCCTCGATTACAAATTACAGCGAAAGTATTTTAAAGTCCAAAATCATGAGCATTTTAATTATTATTTTTGTTGTTGTTTTTCTCTATTTGATTTGTTAAGAAATATTTTGAAGTGCAACTGTAGTCCAACTGTAGTCCATATTCAACCTTGATGACAATGTATTTACCTGGTGCAATATTATGCAGCAATGTACTTTAACCATTTATCCATGCATAAAGTACACCTAGTCAATGGCCATGTAGTTTATGTGTATTGGATAGATACAGCATATGTGCAAAATAATCTACCAACTTAATTTAGTAAAAGGACAATTTTCATAATCTAAAGAAAAATATCCTAAAACGTTGTAATATTTCATGACTAATGGGTTATGAAAAGGAAGCTTACTTGTATTTATCATTTCATTATACAGGAAAAAAGATTTTCAAGAGAGCACACCAAAATTCCAAATGCTAATGATCGGGCTCGCCCAGACGTCACATTTTGGGCTGTGGGATATCATTCCCCCCTGAGTCCCAGCTAGCTTTTTACATATATTATGTGAAATATGAGAACACACTTACGTGCAAAAGGATTAGTTGGGACTCGGGGGGGAATGAAGTTTTAAAAATATTTTTCTATTTCCTATATGTATAATACAAAAAGTGATCATTTTAGCCCCAAAATAAAGCCGTACATTTATGGAAATAGGAAATCAAATGCAAAATCATAAAATAGAGACCAACAGCGAGCTTATATATGAAGATGGAAGCATTTGATCAACTTTAATTTTTATCAAAATAATAGGCAGCGATACACTGTGATTCCCATTACCACCGTCAGAGGTCCTTTTCTGACAGACTTTATACACATATAGTCAACAACTTCTATACAGATACTCAGAATAACTTATGTATCATTTTGTAACACACATAACAGTTAAAGCTCAAGGCATTTATTAAATGAATACTTAAAATAGGTAAATCTTGCTAAAAGAAGTACATAAACCTGTGCAAGCATGCAAATATTAAGTATAAACAGGGCTTGTTAGAGACATTAACTTAAATGTTCAATGCTATTTTGAAGGTAACATACATAACATGGACCTGAAAAATAGTGAAAGAGACCATGATAAACAATTTTAAATCATTTAAGTAGCAGCCTTATCGATTTACTATATTCTGTGACAGATGTAATGCACATATAGTCAATAAATACCATACTGATACTCGGAAATAACGCAGGAAACACTAAGTAACGTATACAATGGTAATTACTCAAGACTTTTATAAAATGAATACTTAAATATGTAACTGTGTTATAAGAAGTTCATAAACCTGTGTCAGCATGCAAATATGTACTAACATGTCATGGTTGAGAAATTATCAGGGATGTTTAATGCTATTTTGGGGGGTAACGTATATAACATGCTGTTACACGTTAACGCTGCCACTCTCAGAGGGCTAACATCTTTTATTTTGTGTCTTATATAATGTAGTTTCAGAAAATCATAGTGTACAAAATTCCCCCTGGGGGGGAGGGGGGTCTATAGCCAGCTCAAGGCCTACCGGGTAAGCAGACGAGAGCAGACGACGATTGTCCTACATGGTGGGGGAAAGGTTAACATACCTTCAACATATGGTAAAATATGGGCAACATATAGTGTAAATGTTTTACCCATTATTTCTTACCTATTTTATTGTAACATAAGGGCATGTGCATTTTTGGCAGAATAAAAACATAATCAATCGAATGTAGACACCCATTTAGTTACCCAAACGCATTTTGTTAATCGGTTTCAAAATGTGTTGACAATATGTTGTAATGCATTTTGCAATTTGGTGACAAATTGTGTTACATTTACCACAAATTTTGTTACACGCTAACGCATTTTGTTACCTGGTAACAATATGAAGGGATAGCATAGATATCATGTAAAGTACCCGCGCATTTTGTAACTCACACTTATAACTTAAAGCTGAGAAGCGTTCTCAACCCAAACAGAACCTGAACCAAATACCAATGTGAGCCACAAACCAAACTGAACTGCCTCAAACAGACCCTAGAACCTAATCTAAGCATGTTTCATGTTGTCAATAAATCTCTTTCCAAGAGTGTAAAGTGGCATAACCAATGAAATTAGGAAAAAAGTCTTAAAATGCAAAATATAAAATTGTAAACAAAAACATTTCAAAGAAAGTCAATTTTCTTTCAATGCACTTGGGTCTATCCTCCCTTTAGTGCTTCAGTCAGTGGGCCAAGGACATTGGCTAATCCAGTCATAAGAGTCAACCTTTGATGTACTAGAGACAGTGCACCGCAGGAGTGGGGGGGGGGGGACAATAAACTCATTTAGAACAGCCCTACTGTTGCAGGATTAAATGCCTTAAAGAATGTCTTTACATGTATCTGTAGAACCCATCGATCGTTCCAACTTGTCCCAGGGGTCAAAATATAACTGGTCATAAGCAAAGGGAGATAACTCTTACTTGAATAATAACACTAGGTTATCTTTCCTGATGAGCCTGGTACTACTTTTAACTATACTTAAAGCCATTAAAAACGCAACTGATGCAAATGATTTTTTTTCTATACATAGCAACGTAATTCCCTTTGTCTGTGTATTTATAAGCATCCCTAACATACAAGAACGTATTAAAAAACATGAGCTTGCTTACGCACATCTGCTAAAAATGTTGGTGAAAAATGCAAAATTCATCAAAAAAATTCTTAACCTTCTGTCATCATGAAATTCTACTCAATTTTAGTTTAAATGAATGTTGTTTCACTCAAACAACAAAAATACGTAATACAAGCCAAAATTCGGTTTACCTTAGGGGCCTAAAAATAATGTTTAAAGTTCAGTGTTTTGCATATTTTTCGCTAAATATGAGAAATGACTAAAACTTCAACAAAATCAAATCATTTTGTAATTGGCATACATAAGTTGTTTAGCCATTACCTATGGTTATGATTAATCACGATATCAACCATCGAAAATCTTGCGTTTTCGTCAACTTCCTGTTTTCATGCTTAAACTTTGGTGGCAATTTTAATGGTCAAGCTTCAATACACAGTTTTCCAGTTGTGTGTGGCTAAAACTTAGAGCATAATTGAAATTTTCAGAAAGTTTGAAACCAAAACAGCCAGGCAATATTTAGATCTGATGTCCTGATTAATAAGGTGATTTTGCTCTTTTGTTTAATCTATTTGGGTTACAACATGCAGTTCGGCTTATCTGGAGTGCTTTATCAGTACCAAAAGGATATTGCCTTGATACTGCGACGATAGTTTTGTACTTTTCATTTAATACGAATGTTAAAACAGCTTTAAATCTAGGGTAGGTTACATCGTAAAAGTTGCGTTTTTACTGGCGTTAAGTATATTATTTGTAACGAAAAATGCGACGCATTTAGCGTCAAAATGAAATTAAATGATCCAAAGCTCCTTTCTCAGAGGTCGTACTACACCTTCGCTCACAGGAAGACAGACTGGACAACAATACTAAATTCTCTTTGCTAAGCTACAAGAACATAGAGGATTGCATCTGTATCTGTTGATTCATTTAAAATTGTGACATTAGCAGCAACTGATTTTCTTGAAAAATGGAGACACGAAAAAAGACATTGAAACAACACATTTATAATGACCCTGATTCTAAAAGCACTGGTGTCGCATCAACGCTAGCTGTCGAGACGATGTTTTGACCCTACATGTCAGCTAAGGCATTTACTGGGCAGTTTGTCCAAAGATTTTGTTTTCTGTGTCGTATTTCGTAGCCATTGCTATTTATTAATGGACGCTTTTATTAGTAAAACATGTAAATAAATAGTTTTCCTTCTTTTTATTGTTCTGATATTAGTTTAATTTAAAACCAGAAAACAGATACTATAAAACATACCCCATACTAGATCAATAAACCATGTGACAACAGATGGTGAAGCAGATGCATCGATCAGTTTGTTGGTATGTGCAGGTTCATCAATGCCTTTACTTCCCAGCAAACGTATTATGCAAATAAATTTAGGTAATTGGTTTAAACAATATTTTATTCACAGTAACTTAAACATTTTATGATATATACATGCATACAATATTTCTATGATTTGACGGTAAGCGTTGAGCTTATATGATGTCATCTCCGTTTAGATATTCAGATGCACATTGTATCTGAATGAATGAGAAGTAAACAAAATAAAGGTATAGTATAGTAATGACCCTAAAGGAAATAGCAAGATGACCAATTTGGAGAGAGAGAGAGAGAGACAGAGAGACAGAGAGACAGAGAGAGTTTGATTCGCTATACAATATACAATATAGTTACATCAAAATATGAGGTGCTGTATATAATTACTGGTCAACATAAAACATGGTAATGTATATGTGCAGTTTGGAGCACTGTGGAGGTTTTGAAAGTGCATATCACATATTTTTCATTTGCCCAGCATATGTTGCTGCATGAAGTTATCTCCCTGACAATCTTCATGAATACTCTTTAAAGGATCTCTTATATGGCACTCAACATGGCACAGGTCATGAGAACAAGACTTTATTCTTAAAAGTACAGGATTTCTTAACGAATTGTGGAAGATTTAATTCATCAATCATAATTTGATAAGTCATAAGACATGAAATGGCAAAGAAAGGAGTCATATTACTTTGTATATATGCTACAGACTTTGAATGGTGCTTATACATATACATTTAGGTTATTGTTCAAACTCCTGCGTGCAAAAGGTTAACTATAGCCACGAGAGACATACTCTATCGTCCAAACGAGGACGTTGTGGCAGACATGTAGTACACATAAATATTAACTTGTCTGACCAGAATTGTCAGACCCTGTATCATAACACTAGGTTACCTTTACACATAAGTCAGGTAGTACCTTAACTAGAACTACTCGTATCTTGAAACTATTAGTTGGATGGGCGACGCGTTTGGAATTTTCGCTGTGCAATAATTGATCTCAAAACACTTTCAAGTCAACGGTTTTGAACAGTAAACTGTGATTAAATATCAACCATACGAATAAATAAAAACAGATAAAAAACGGTGTGTTCCATCATAGCAATCATATGTCAAACATTTCAGTTTTTTTCTTCATTTCCACGTACTGGACCGAAAATCGACCATTGACTCAGATGATCTAATGACTATAAAAGACTTTTAAAAAAATATTCTGAACGTGATCCAAAAGAGATCCACTATTACAGTGGTGATTTGTCGCTAGAAAATGTGTGTGGGTGAGGCGGGGCTTAGCAATGACAAATATCCCTTCAATGTTGTTCTAAAAGGGTAACAGTGTGACAAATTCTTAGAATGAGATGAACACGACGATAACATTGCGGTTATTTGACACTTGGTTCTGAACAGAAGGGCACAATACAGCTAGCCAGATCTGACGAAATAATAACTTACTTATTGCACGCCTGCTATAATTCCATGCGTTTTGTAGTTTGGTGATATTTTTTTTCAAAATTAACGTTTCAGGAATAACAACAGAGTGTCAAACACAAAGGATCAGCGCTTTCAAGGGCCTGAACTTGGTTCTAATTGTTTGCAACGGTTTTCAGAATGCAATACTAGCAGATAAAGAGAAAAGTAAAGACCCATAGCCCAGCATCAGGCCATGCATGTACGACTCCTAACTGAAAGATATATAACCGCCATAGAGTGTTATTACTTTTTTGGCCAAAAATACACTTATCTCGAAAAAATATAAAAAAAAATCCTAATATGTTTTCCCTTTCTGCTAACCGACTGAAAAGAGTGCAATCTGTGTTTCTGAAAGACAAAATTCTTTCTTTGTTTTTATTTGTTTTGAATTTTGCGTGTCTTTGGTTTTACTTAAGTTAGTAATTTGTGTTTCATTATCTCTCGTTCTAATAGGTAAGTTTTTTAACAAACAATTCGAAAAAAATTAAGAAGATTGAAAAGGGATAAATGACTAATCAAGTCTTCCTGAAGATTGCCAATTTTCAAGCAGAGAGTATGCTGTGCACTGACTTGCCAAGACCATGAAGACTATGCTCACCCCTTACTTACCTGAGTACTCGCCCTTCGCTCGTGACAGAATCAAGGCGTTTTTTTCTTGGCTCGACTATGTTTAAGAAAGTGGTCACTGATAAATTAATTAATACAATAATTACATTGACAAGTCAAGTAAATGACTGCATTTGAGATATTTTATCTCAGTAGCTCAGATCGTGCAGAAAATT
This sequence comes from Loripinus fragilis, assembly GCA_964019695.1. Taxonomy (NCBI): domain Eukaryota; kingdom Metazoa; phylum Mollusca; class Bivalvia; order Lucinida; family Lucinidae; genus Loripinus; species Loripinus fragilis. The sequence continues at coordinate 14,925,711 of OZ026529.1, read as the reverse complement.
GTAGGGTTTTACAGGTGATAAACTCGATGGCAAGAAAATATCCTATAATAATCAACCACTTTCCTCAGCATTGAAATGTCGAAGTGGCAAACAGTTTTGCTAAAATGGAAATAACTTAAGATCAACAATGGCTAATTATAAGCCATTGTTATCAATAGAGCTATGTCACGACAAAATGGCGTTCTGGGTTTTTCGACCAAGTGATGCTTTTAAAACAAGATTGCTCAACTGCACAGACTAGTTTGAGTCTCTAAATTCTCGATATACGAAGTACAGATATTAAACTGTATATGGAGCGAACAACAAAGGCACTGATCAGACTGCGCTAGTGCGCATGCTGATCTGCGCCATTGTCGTTCGCACATTTTCGTTCCCATGGTCCAAATTTGAAAATGCGTTTTAGTGTTAATGACTATTGTTGTGTCTGAAGATAATAATTTCAAAAGTTTAGATGGCATTTGAAAGTGAAATAGAGTAAAATAGGGTTCTTTGATGAACACCTGTTTCAAAAATGACTAAATATGTTATTAATAAGCTGTTAAAAATTTAACGGTACTTATACAAAAGTGAAATTGTTGGATTGTTTTGAACAGATAGGTAATGAAAATGCCATAATTATGGGTTGACATGGCCTAGACAAACACAATTGCCTTGAACATATTGTGAGCCGATATATTAATATTGGAGTGAACAGAATTTAATTGACTGAAAACTAGTATATTTCGCCATTTCTTTGTCAAAGAAACCGTGAATAATATAGTGAAATATGTCTTTTTTTTACTTTAGATATTATGTTTTGTAACAAAATAAACATAGACTTATACAGTCTGATGAGATGTGATTTTTATTCATATAGATAATTTTTATTCATATTGATAAGTTTCAACACAAATTGCATATTCCTCTCAAATACTGGTTTTCTTCTGATATCTCATCAAGTCAGCATAAATTACAAAAAGTAAGTGAGTATGATCAGGAAATACCACAATCACACATTGCAGACCAACCCACGGCACTGTGAGGAAGAGCCGCAGAACATTTACAGTAACAATACATCTGTAAAAGCAAATTCTGGACTGGAATGTTAGCTGGAATGGAGAATTAACAGCCAAATGTAGGAGTGATGTCAGTCTTATTTAAACATGATAAATAGATATGCAAATATAAATGAAACAGTTATAGAAAATTTGATATTTTACTGCATGTGCGTAAAGCTAGCATTTTATTATACATACACAGCCACCTAGAAAGATACACACCTACCTTTTGATCTGAGACGTCGTCTACCTCAATATCTTGTGTAAGCATGCAACGAATGCGCTGACGAGACGCTGAGACCCGTCTGAGCCTTAAATGCTCATAATGCAATGAGTGTCAAAATTAACGTATGCTGGCTAAAATATATATAGTCAAACATTGGTATTACTGATGCTGTTGTCCCAAACGACCAGAAAATGCAAAAATCATAGACTATAGAAAGGCTTTTAGCTCTGTTTTTGACCAAAACTTTAAGATAATAATATAAATGGCAAAACTGTTTAAAATAATTTAAAACCTCAACGCAAATGCTTAATCCTGTGGAAGAATTGAATTTTTTAAGTTGTCACCATTTTCAAGTACAATTGGTCAAAAACGTGTCTCCTGTCATTTTCTAAATTGCTCTTTAGAATTTTACGCCATGCATGATATGGTCTGAATGATATTTCTGATAGTTCTTGAACATTGACGACATAAAAATATTTCAAGTTGTATATTTTGCCTTATGCTGATGATACTGTTATTTTCGCAGATTCTAAGACAGAGACGCAGTTAGCTCTGATTATTATATAATTGAATGAATATAACGAAGAAACTCAGCCAGACACAACATTACTTATTTTTCCAATCCAACCTGTTCCAACGTTTGTGTTTTGTGGTCAAGAATCAGCTGTTGGTGATACTTATGTTTACGTACCATGTTTTCTTCCAACGATCATTTTGTCAAAAAGAGCCTGCGAACTTTTAGCAGACCATTTAAGATATGTTTTCTGTCCTTAGTAAATCATAAACATTGTTAACATTAGCTAACATTCAAACACAGACACGTGATAGGCTTCGAAAAGCTTGCTATTCTTAACTAGCACGTGAGCATGACTTAGACATATCAATATCCAAGACCAACCCATGACACCGTAAGAAAGAGACACAGAACACTAGCAGCCACTTGGCAGCAGGAATACAATCAAAGCAAAGCAACCAAGAACGTACAGCAGCCGAAGCCAATGGGGTTTTTAGACTATTTTACTGGCTAAATCTTCGCCCTTAATTCTGCTATTGTAAAAACACAAATATTGTTTAGCTCACATGAAGGTTCCTTTACACATGCAGTGAACCATCACTAGGAAACACTCAAATCAAAATAGCATACTATGATGTAACAAAGAAAATAATTCTTAACTCATAGACATTCAAAGCTGTTAAGCCAAGGTGCTCAAACCCAACGAGAAGCATCAGGCTCTGACCTAGACTTCTTCACTGCTTACGTATGAAACATACGATGGCAGTGTAGCAGTCTAGTTCTGACCCTCCGATGAAAGTATTCGGTCAAGTCTGCGGTCAGACTCAATGTCATGCAATTAAAAAGTGGAAACCAGAGCTTTACATCATGAATGGATTTAAAACAAAGCATGCAGACTGTCGCTAAATATCCATGCCAAATCCTACCTTTTTATAACGATTGATAATCGTTGAGATTTGGTTGTTGGTTGGTTTTGTTGCTTTACGTCCCAAGTCAACAGCTATGGTCATTGCGGGACGGTCAGTTCACCTAACCACACTTTTTCCTGGGCAGGCTTGAACAAGCGGTTAACCAGTAATTCGTGCACATACTTTCGCTTGTAACTGACAACAACCCTTCTTGAATGAATCAGCGGAAGGGAGGAGAATGACCGTAGAAATCATTTCATGATCAATCTCCACGAAAGTATGGGACCGGACGGGGATCGAACTCGCGACCCCTGGATCTGCAGTCAGACACGCATCTGTAGCCAGACACGTTACTGACTGCGCTACGCGGCCTCGTTGAGATGGTCAGGAAAAGAAGGTTTTTCATCGATTCTTTTGAATCTATATAATAAATGCCTTACGATAACAGTTACTGGCTCCGGTATTCCTTAGTGTAGAAGATTTTTCAAGACTTCATTGTAATTAACAATCATCTCTTAGTGTCTTCGGTAGAATTTAGAAAACACTTTACGAAATGTATGATATTGATAGCCTTGTTTTTTAAACTTAGCAGTCAAAAAATTGGTTTCTATTATTGAAGTCACTCAAATAAGAAATTACTCTTGCAAAACGGAAAAGCTGTGAAATATATAACCAAAATAAGCATTCTGAAAAGTCCGCAACAATTCGAGAATCGAATCATGGCTCGGGTTTATGTAGGGAGCATAACGCGTAGCACTATGTACCAAAAAGCTCAATTTTGTTAGCCGGAACTGGCGTGTGGAAAATTAGTTCTGTAGCATATGGGTTCAGCTCTATTAAAATTGATTATTCTGATTATCCGAAAAGTTTAATCAGCAGAATAAATGAAGTTTATATATTTTCAATAAAATATCGCTATAGCATAGTTTATTGAAAAACATAATCTTCATTTATATTCGTTTGTTTTGCTGTAATCACACTTGTTATTGTGTTAACATGGTTTCTGTGACATCAGCGTCACGTTATCACCCGCGTTATCAAAGTAGATCCTCGACGTACATCCGTGGTCTGATTCCACGGAATTCCGCGGAATTGGCCGAGGCAGTTCCGATTGGCACAAAAAGGTAAACGTACCATCCAGACACAGGAATTTAACTATTTATCATAATTTTTGATAAAACTACGCCATTTGCTATGGACAAATCCAGATCCAAAAAGTGGGATTCAGTATCAAAATGATTTGCTTTGTTTAAATGAAAGACAGTTTTATAAAAAAAAATATTAAAGAAAGCCAAAAACTCTACTTCAAACTTGATGTTCTATGGTTGACCAAGTCCCAGAATGTTTGTATCACTTAATGGGAAATAGGGTAAAATAATAAAGTACGGAAGAAGGCAAAGATCAGAAATTGATACAATCAAGTACCACACCTGACCCAGGACACAACATGGTAAAGTGACAAAAACACAAGAAAACATCACATACAAGAGAGCCAAGAGTTAGCCCTTTCCCAGCAGGTGACCACAAGGCTGCAATAAACAGACACGAATGATAAATAACAAAAAGGATCCACAAAAGATATGTTTACTTGAGGGCCAAAACTAGTTTTATGGTACACCTCACCCTCATTTCTGGTGTGGATCAAGAAAATAGATGTTTGGTTCGCACGAAAGATCCCTAATTGATCGATGTGTCATCTCCTAGTAAATACAAATCGAAATATAAACAGGAGATAAAGCAAAGATAATGACTCAACAGTATATACAACTAAATACCAAAGTAAAAGAAATCCAACAGTTAAACCCCAGTGGGCCAATCTGCAGACACAACATCAGGCCCAACACTATCATCTATAGGTAAGGGTTTTAGTCGGAACCATCAAAGATTCTGAGGTCTGACACGCCGGCGTTTAATTAAAGAGGAAAGCTGGTTGCTTTGCTTAATTTGTTTTCCTGGTGTCTCGTGATGGTTGAGCGGCTCTTCCTCGCGGTGCCATTGGGTTGTCTGCGGTTTGTGATTGTGGTATTTCCTGATCATACTCACTTACAATTTTTTTGCCAACCATGATTGGGTTGACCACCAAGCATGCAGTCTGCCGCAACACACTAATGTTATAACCAATCTTCTTATAATGAGAAATTATTTTAACAAATTGAGCTGAAAAATTATTAGTGCCCGCAATTTTCTTTAATTTATACAATAAGTCGCCACAAAACTCCGGCTCAGAAAGCCCCAGGCGCAAGGGAAATTTATATAAGTACAATAATTATTGAATTCAGATATTAAAGGGATAGTTCAGACTTTTTTTCATATGCATTTATTATATAGCCAACAGTATACTGGGAACCATGTGACCATTAATTTAGTTAAAACTGCTCTAATTAGCCCATAATCTAATTGCACTCACATGCCACAGGGGATCGCCATTAATCGCTTGAATACTCCAAGAAGTATTCCTCAGGCATCACTACAGAAGTGGCAGTTACCAGGTCAAATAGATTAATTACAGTCAGTGTATAGCGTCAGTCTGATCTATTTCTAAACTGTTTGGAAGGTTTATCAAAGAGTATCAAACAGTGTGGATCCAGATCAGGCCCGGTAAAATGTCAGACCATTCTCTTGATCAAAAAAAATTGTAAAGCTTATCAACAGACGACACAAACAGGTTTAAAGTTAAATGGTATGAGCATCCAACATCGCATCTGCATTTGATTATAGTCTGATCAGTGTTTTCACAGAACAGAACAGTAACATAATGGGTAGGTAAGTATCCAAGCTTTGAGGACTGACTAGAATTGGCAGATGCATGAAAAAAAAGCCGAGACTCCGATCAGCCTGAATATTGACATTGTTTGGTCAGAGTCTTTGCTGTCTGCATGGACCAATGCGCATGCTGATCTGGGTCTCTTTGGCTTGCAAGCCATTTTGTTGGTTTGAATTTTCAAGAATTTGCTCAGATTTATGGAAATAATAGGAATGATAAAAATTATGATGTTAAATAATGCTCTTTGCGAATACAGGATTATTTTGAATGTTTTAATTGTCTGCCTATTTCTTTAAGAAATCACGTTTTCAAAAAACTTTTCAGGAATGCGATCAGAGCACCAAACGGTTTGGATCCTGATCAGGTCCCTTATTTTATCAGACCTGGTCTGGGTCCAAAATATTCGCAAAGAACAATACATCATGAACAGAGCTAAATGTTAAAATTTCAATAAATGCTATAAACTATTACTTACTTAGGGGCTCTTAACCAGACTGCTTAATTATGCAGTGGAAAATTGTAGCATGGGTCGTGTCTAAACCAATTCTCATTCTTATCACTTGAAGCCATCATTACTCAATGAAATAATTAAATGGAATCATAGTGAATTATAGGCCCCTCTTCTGGGAGCTGATTCCATTTAGTCACAGCTGAGGTAAACAGACGCTTGATAGCATGCTGTTAAATGTACCAGATGAAAAAGATGTCTGTAGTCAGTTATTGGGTTTCAGAGCAATAAACGGGGCTTTAATCACCTTAGCTAATGAAGAAGCAGAGCAGTGAAAACAAATAAGTAATTACTGAGGAATTTATTTTTATCAAAATAAACTTTCAAAAGATCCGAATAATCACTTTAAATCATAGTATTGGCGGTAAAATTATTAAAAAGTTTTGCGAAGTTTATGATACCGACAGCCTGATTTTAGAGGTTTCTGGGCCAACAGTTTATTGCGAGTGTTGAAGTCAGCAACATGGCTAGATGATCTAGCAAATCGGGTGAGTTGAGAAATATAAACTCCATAGAATGTAGAGTGAGGAACAACACCATCTAAAAATGGGAAACCAACAACCTCAAAATCAAAATCGTCACGTTTATCATAGATTTTGATAGAAATAATATCTTTAGAAATGACCAGAGGTTTTTGCTTTATTAAGTTGAAGCTCCGCAGGGTATATTCTACTTACCACACTGCTAAAATAAATATTATTTATTTCAAAAACACCATCCAAATATCTGGATGTAGTGTTAAAAGCGTCAGCAATATCAACCATGAGACAACATAAAGTCCCTTTCATAACAAAACAAGAATAAATCCGCTACCTGGGAAGCACAATTAGTGCCCATTGGAATCCCTACGGCTTGTCTATACAACTAAGTGCCAAATCGTATAAAAATGTTGTCCAACAAAATGGTCAGCGCATCACATACATTGCGACAAGTTTGTTTGTTTGTTTGATTTAATTCTTTACGTCCACTCAACAATCTTTCAGTTATGCGGGACGGGTCTTCCTGGGTTGAACCAGTACTAAGCTAGGATAAATGTGTCTTGCTCAAGGACCACAACGCAGTGACGCCGGTGAGGCTCGAACCCGCGGCCTTTCGGTCTCGAGTCAAGCACTCTACCACTGAGCCACTGCGCTCCCATTGCGACAAGACCATGCATTATACTTTTAAGGCTGTTCTGAAGTGAAAAAATGCGTTTCTGTCGTTACATGCAAGGTAAGGACGGCCTTCTCTTTGGACGGTTCTTTCAATAAGATAAATAAGTTCATCTGTTATTAAAGGACGTGTAACGGTTTGGCCGTTTTTTGGCCCACGATGAATTTGGCTGAAATTTGAATATATGGTGGTTTGATCTTTGCCCTTTCACATGAGCATGTTTTTGAATTAACGACGGCATATGCAGTCACATGAATTAAAGTTTCTCACTAGTGTGTATAAACAGAGGTTTGTTCATGAATGTGGATACTTTTAAAGATGCAACAAGCAAACTGACCTCTAACATAATACCAAACATGCGTATGTTTATACTCGTCATGTCTATGTCGTAATTTGAGCTAACACTACCATCAATAATTAAAAATTATGCTAAAACTTGGCTAAATACTGTGTTTACGATTACCTTGATGATATGTTGTTTTTAGGTGTAATATATATTGAACATTTAGTGTTTTATCGCCTTTTCCAGTTAATCAATAGCTCAAACAAGCCTATGCTGGTTTATTCATATCAATATAATCAGTACGACATGTTCACAAGCGTGCATGTAACATGTTAAACGCGGCATTACATGCACATCTTTTTTTTGCTGGATTAGTATGAAACATGAATATAAATAGTTATAAAGCAACAGAAATGATAATGGAAGCTTTGAACACTTTTTTGCTCACAACCACAATTATTAAATAGATACATGTGAGTGTTGTATATCTGTCTGTACATCTGTCAGTTCGTCTGTATGTCACACATTTGTGTCCGTGACGTATCTTCCAAACACCTGATTCGATTATAAGATTAATTCACAAAACTGTGCACCTTTGTGGATGAACATGCAGAATAAATGAATACTTTTAGGCCATGTCAAAGCAGGCGGTCATAGGTTACATGTACAGAATGCATATCTGCTCCTTATTTTACGCATGTCACAGCTCAGATATCCAACAGTCGTGATAGCGCTGTGGTCTATATAACTTACCTATTATCTTACGTGTTACTAAGGGTTCGCAGTTCACAATCCCAAAGAAACATATGTTTTGTGTCATTGTGCAAGACCCTTCATCTTCATTGCGTAATACATGTTCAACCGAGGAAACGTCATGACTGAAATATGTTTCACTGTAACGTAAAACAATGACGTAGAGCATTAAAACACATAGTCATGTTCAAGCATTTGTGGTGCAGACATCTATTTCAAGGGTCACAACTTCCGTCAAAGCAGGGATTTCAGAACTGTTTGAACAACCTACATTGTGTTTTGATAAAGGTGAATGAACATCTAAAATAGAGTATTTCGATCCTTAAATATTAAATGTATGTGTTTGTTGGTACAAGTGACTATTTACCATCTGCAGATAAGTGGTTGTTGTATATATACTGCATTATTTTAGCAAACACTTTACGAGAGTGATATTTGTTGAGGAAACAAACAGTTCAGCACAGATATTGTGCACATGTAAGCATGAAAAGCGTATTACACTCATTATGAATAAAATGCTTGTGGCGTTCGCATTCAGGCCATTGGCTGTTTTTATACATGCTTTCTTGCATAAATTACAATGAATTGAAAAGAACAAAACTCAATCAAATAATTACATTGGTTTATTTGCGACAAAATCTGCGCCACCTATATACATCATATATGTACATGAGAAGTTACGAACTTCAAAAAATATAGATAGGTGTTAGCTTTGAGGGTCAGTTACAATATATGTTGAGAGTGTGCATTTGTATACATCACACCAGCTCCTTTTTGTTCAAATAACCTCACTTTAATAATATTACCATTAAACTGACACAGTTCTATCAAACTTTTGGAATCATATCAAATGATTCCTATATCTGTGCTGTGAAGTAGCTTTTTGCTCTACCTTATGAACCGCTAGATGAATTTCATCGAAACTTGCACAAATACTTATCTGGGACAGCCAAAACGAATTATAAGATTTTGGTGACCTCAACCTTATTTACAAGGTCACCAGGGACATATATAAAAAAGGCTTGTCTGTACTCTATCTTCCTAACCAATGACCAGATTTTTACCAAACTGACACAGATAACTCATTGGGAAGACCTTGATAAATGACTAGAATTCGGTGAAATTGACCTTAATTCCAAGATCACCAGCGTCATATAACTCCTTTAAGTGGGTGGGGGGGGGGGACAACTCTATCTAATGTTATATACTTTCCATTCCTATCTACTCTAGTATGGCCATATTAAACAGTGTCTGTCTGTATTTGAGAATACCAATAATTGATTATTTTTTCCTCATGCTCCAAAGAATGATCACATAATTTGCCATTTTTGACATTCTTAATTCAAAGCAATGGGCCATGCCAAAACAAAAGTGGCGGTGAGCTGTCTTTTTAAAAGCAGATTGTACCAAAAAACTGTCTCCAGAAGTCTATGTATCAGTTAAAGAAGGGGGCACATCAAACTCTCTCCTTGCACCTTCTCTCTCCGCTGGTCTCTCTCTCCCCTCTCTCTCTCTCTCTCTCTCTCTCTCTCTCACTCTCTCAAATAAGACTCGCATTTACTGAAATGTTGTTGTATTTGCTTTTCAAACGCAATATATCCGAGGACTGTTTGTAAGAAATAATATTGATACGAGCTTTCTAATATATACATTTTCATCCATTTTTGTACGGGAATCTTACGTCTATCCAGTGATTTTAGTACTCTCAGTGCTTTGATAAGTATGAATTGAATAGTACATTTCAGGATAAAATTTGCAGAAAAAGTCGTTTTACAGTATTTGCCACATGCGGAACCGACTCAAAGTTACCATTTTATGGTGTAATATTATATGCAAAATAAAATGAGAAATAGTTTTATCCGGTTCCGCATGTGGACATGTATGTAATTGAGTCACGAAGTACACGAGGGTGTTTGGTTTTACCATAGACTTAGTGTTAAATGTGGTTGATAGGGCATGCATTTAACCCCAAAATTTGTCATAAAAATACATTTTAATGAAGAAAATAAATTGTGGACATTAAACTAGAAACTCTTAGGTATCATTTGGTAATATTTTGGGGGGATTTCTTTACAATCGATTTTTTACTGTAAAAGTGGGCCATTTGTAATACAAAACCGTTACACGTCTTTTTGAGTTAAAGTAATGTAAAGAGTAAAAAATCATATGTAGACAAAATGATCCCGTTGAAATCTCCAGTTTTAACATTTTTAAGTTTATTTAATACATCACCTGAATTTTTAATAGACCAAAATAGATTCTTACCGAATCTTTCATAAACATTTTCGCAGTACTTAATAACATGATTTTTGACAGCAGTAATCAGCCTGGTATTACATGAAGTTAACAATTTAGAACGTTCTGTTGTCGTACAATAGCTAGAATTAGCAATAAATCTGGCATTAAATAGGTTTTTGTGTAGTGTAGGTAACCAGTATAACGTAGGAGCCTTGTCTTGGTTTTCTTTAGTTTTGACACCAAAATGTAGGGCTGTATGACAACCATGCCCATCGACAACAACCCTCTCACCAAAAGAAGCCTGCAGTTTATGGGCATTAGTGACAATAAGCTGCACGTTGAAGAGTATCAACATAAGACGATCGTCAAACAACTACAACATTGTAAGCAGCTTTATCTGCTGGAACTAAAACGTACTTCATATGAAACTCCTGGATACCTCACTTAAGATGACGAAAAAAAGATTTAGGCTTTGGAGGTAAAAGATGAGTATTAGGAGAGTAAAATGAAATACGAGTATCAATAATTTAAAAAATATTAATTGTCCATTCCTTCAAGGCATCAGGTTCAACATTTTCTCGTTTACACCAACGGCTACTGAAGTTATTTAATGAAGCAGCAGTAAACATTACTACATTTTCTTAAGTACATGAAAAAGACTATTTTACTCAAAGGGGTAACTGAACATTTATACCCCCGGTACGAAGTATATAGGGGGTATTAGTTAAGCAGCTAAGAGCCAAATTTTGGCCTGATTGTGCTATTCCGGATACAAGCATGAAATTTGGCACAGTTGTAGACCATGACAGACTAAGCAGAATAGGATATAGAACCACATTGAGAAATGCCTACTGCGCATGCGCAAAGCATTTTCTGATTTTAGGCTGTTATCATAGAGCTTTCTTATCTTTGCTTTATCTCCTTGTTATATCTTGATTTGTATGTTTTAGGAGATGATGCATTGATAAGTTAGGGGTCTTTCATGCAAACCAAATATCTATGTGTCTTGATCCACATCTGAATTAAGGGTGAGGTTGGCGCCGTTAAACCGGTTTAAACCCTCCAGTAAAATATTTTACTGACCGTTCCAAGGCGGTACTTCGTTTGTGGATCTTTTATGTTTTTGTTCTGTCTTGTGTTTGCTATGTGTTTGTGCGCGTCTGTTTATATGTGCTTTGTGGTCACCTGCTGGGAAAGGGCTGACCTCTTGGCTCTTGTTTGTGGTGTCTGCTGTGAGTTTGTCACTTTCCCATTGGTATCCTGGGTCAGGTGTGGTACTTGATTGTATCGATTCCTGATCTTTGCACACTTACTTACTTTCATACAGTTTGACTTTAAAGAAGGGGTCATGTTGGCTGTAGAATAATAAAATGTGGCAGAACTGATGTTAATTGTTTGTAGTTTAGTCCTTTTCATTCTTTAATTGCTGCGCATGTGCATAAAATTTGAATTTTGTACAAAGACGGTATTCTGTTTCTCTTTTATTGTAAACTGCGCAAAACCCGATGCCCCTATCAAAGGACCAAAGCATGTCTTCAATAAACATGATATAGGGACCTACAAACCTGTTTAGATGCGCATTTGCAGTGGGTTTCTTTTGACTGGATGTTGTTTAGACGCTAAACAAAGCCCCATTTATTTACAAGTATAAGCTTTTACAAAACAACTCTGTCTAAGATAAACATATATAAAATTGTTATTAGACTTAAAAGTCAAGTTTTAAGAAAAGAGGATAGTAGGCTTGTGGCAGACAGACAGGCATTGCAACCATTGCAATATACCTTTTTGATAGACAAACAGACAGACTCACAGACAGACAGACAAACAGGTAGACAGACATATGTATATTCTGCTGTGCTTGAGCTCACAGACCTCATATCACTGTCTGTCGATGGACTGTCTCCAAACTGTCAGTGAACTGTATATGTATATTTCAAGTGTCTCACTTCCCATAAGCGAAACATACCAAACACTAGTTAGTTTACGCCGGTCTATTTTATGTGGGTATGGTAACGGTACATTTTTGTGGGGGGGGGGGGGGGGGCAGATATGCCTCATACTTTTGGTTGTGAAGCTACTGACTTGCTTTGAGGTATTTGGTCCTCCTGTAAAAGATTTCGCACTTGCAGTCAGTGTTGTCATTTTGGATGGAGCCTCCAATGTTCAGATACTTAAAGGTGTAGGGGCTAGCACTGTTCAGTGAGCAGCATACAAACGATGCTTTAAAACTTTACGTAATATCCACTTTTTGTACAGTTGGTCGAGTGGATTTAGTGTGTGGCACATATTAGGCGGATAGTTTAAAAGCATCAACAATGGAAAAACGAGGAGACGACATCCACCGGCGGGTCCGTCCATCAAATAACTGTCGTACCGAAAAACTGGCAGGATTTCTTGTGAGAAGATGACAATAAACTATTTCATTATTTTCCAACTGCTGTGTTTCCTGGACATAAGATATGCAAACTTAGAAAACAATAACCACAGATTGAGAGCAGGTGTTGCACGGGAAGAGTGCGACAATACTCTAGAGGAAACCCTGCACTTTATGGGAGAAGAAGCTCTGTCTTAGTGTGTCCAGCTTGTGATATGCCTTCATTTGCGCCTTGTTTGCATGAGGAGGCAGATACAAGAGTATTTGCTCGTGCTACAGAAGCAGCTAAAAAGTCTAACAAGAAAATAAGCAGTTGCGCTGTTGATACTGATGTAGTAGTTCTGGTCATACCTGTGGTGCAACAGTTGTGAGTGGATGAACTGCGGGGTTGGCAAAAATCGCCGGATATCGTTGGTGTGAAATAAAATTGTCTTGCTTTTTTTCATTTACTCACAGGGTGCAAAAAAAACATCCTTTCTCCTTGGTCGTGGAAAACGGTGGGTAAGCTTTCCAGCTGTAACTCGGTATTTTGTAAAAATGAACTCTCACCCTGAAAAGCCACCTATATATTACCTCTGCACCATTGAACGATTCATCATATTACTGTATGGTAGAAAACGCAAGCACCTACATGAACATAGACATGGCTAGATAACAGTTGTTTACTAAAAAGGTTTGTTCAATGAAATGACAGCCCTTTCGAAATATGGCTTTGTACCAGCACGTTTAAAAAGGCAGCATATCAAGGCTCATATGTTAGGGTCAGTACTAGAACAGGGGAAATGATTACCAAGTCCAGCAAACTGGAATGGGTACGACTAGACACTGGAATGTACAGTCCACTGTGGACCACCATACCACAAGCATCAAAATCTTCTCTTGACCTTGTGAGATATGGCTGTCTTCAAGGTTGCAGAAGTAGACAATGCAGCTCTCCAGTGTACGACCCTTTGTGTCTGTTGTGGCAACTTTGAACATTACATTTCTGTAAATTGATGATTGTTTTTAAAATTGGAAATGTTAAATAGCTGAAAATCCTTTGAAAAGGCTAAGTCATATCAGCTTATATTCAGATTATGACACATATTGCTAGCTCTCTTGGTTAAATGTTACTTTGAAAATGTATACGTTTGTATATAAGATCAACGTGATCTTGTCATCTCATCTTGGCCCAGGTGCCAAGTTACCAAAAACAAACGCATAACAGTGCATGGACATAAGTCCAAAAGACATTCAAACACTCTTCAGTAAACTACATAACATGAGTTACAATCTAAGTTACATTACGGTATGTAGTAATTCAGGATCATGATGGGTAAACCACGCATATCCCCAGCATTAAAGGAGAAATTCATTCATGTCCAATGTTGCGCTAGAGAACCACTGTACTCGAACAGCATGGACATCGCGTGTTGGCTGCTGTCGACGAGGGCACAAAATATACCGTTTAAGTGTTCCTGGCTGTTAAAAAGGGTAATATTTTTGTCAATATTTACTTTTGAACATATTCTGTGCTTATTATTGTCACTTAAATATCCAGCTGTGCATCTGCTTTACAAAGATTTAAGTGAGTTAAGCGTTAGTCGATACAGCACCTGAGTTATGCCAAAAAGGTGATTGTTTTTCCTGTAAAAAGGATGGAAGGCATTTTTGTTTATGTTCTGGAATATATGCTTACTTTAGTTAGTTTAGATAAAATGCAAAATATTAGTATTCGGAATCTGAGGGCAGGGCATTTTAAAAGTCATTCAAGTGAAACTGGTTTAAGCCCTCCAGTAAAATACTTAACTGACCGTTCCAAGGTGGTACTTCTTTGGTGGATCATTTGTGTTATTTCTGTATTGTGTTTGTCATGCTTTCGCGTCTGCTCATTGCTGCCTTGTGGTCACCTGCTGGGAAAGGCCGTGACCTCTTGGCTATCATTTGTGGTGTTAAATTGTGTGGTTGTTACTTTCCCATTTGGTTTCCTGGGTCAGGTGTGGTACTTGATTGTATCGATTGCTGATCTTTGCCCCTTTTTTACTTTCATACTGTACGCATAGTACTACATATATCGGCTGTTCTGGTCCAGTGACCTGGTCATAGATTGCATACAAATTGATTATATTTAGACCCTCGACTATTAGAAAAATGCCCTTGATTACTCAACCATTGCATACAGCTACAAAATGGTTTGCAATTTCACAAAAAATAAACAGAACTATGCAACACATTCTATTCATTCACTTATATGTATTCTTCATTATGTGATGCCATTAAATTATATCTAATGACTAAAATAGTGTCTCATTAATCTATGAACACATTCTGTATGCATAAAAATCCAACTGGCTATCCAGAAATTGGCTGGTACTTAGCTAGTTTTAGAATTTAAAGGCTCCGATTGTCCCAGAATGGACTACAATGCCTAAGTGATAATTGCAACTGAAAACATCTTCATGAAAGTTAATGGCTCTAAAGAACTAGCTTATAGAATGGATCACAGTAAACGAAAGTAATATAGTGTGTGCCCTAATCGACTGCAACTGACCCGCGATGGCTGCACTATACTAGTACAGTGGCTCTCTAGCGTGAATGCACGCGCAGCAAAAATTATTGGATAAATGATTGTGCAGAAACACATATATTTCCCAGTCAGAAGATATAAGTATTCCATTTATTCAATGGTTTCTACCGTTTTGACATCATTAAACAAGATAACCGGAAGTATTAGTTAGTTTGCGCATGCGTAATTATGGAAACTATTTTAGAATATATTTGTTTATGTCTAATAGGACATCTAGAGATATAGTGGGTCGATTTTTTAACCATGTTAAACACTAATATTGGTCTGTGTAGTCAAGTGAGACCATATTTTCTATAATGGAAGTGAATTTTGCCTTGCGCATGCGCAGTGGAAATTTGTCGAAGTGGTTCTATATCTAAAAATCATCAGCTCACCAACCTTAACAAGCGTAGAAAGTTTCATGCTTGTATCCGGAATAGCACAATCTTGGCTCTTAGCTGCTAGCTATATATACTTTTTGCCTTTTCTTTAATTATACCCCCGGTACGAAGTATATAGGGGGTATATAGTTTTTGCCTTTTCTGTAATAATGGTTGTTTGTCTTTTTGTTTGTTTGTCTGTCTGTCTGTCTGTCTGTCTGTCTGTAAACTTTTTTTTGTCAAAGATTTCTCAGCAACTACTTGACTTAGGATTCTGAAATTTGGTACAAAGCTTGATAATGATGAGTTGTATAGTGTAACAAAAAACAGCCACATATTGCATAATTGTCCTTTTATTTGTTCATTTTTCTTTCTCTCCAATCGAGATTTCTGTCATAGATTTCTCAACTCCTATTAAAGCCAGTGTTTTCAAAATTGATGTACACCTTCAGGTAGGCAAAGTGTATTGTGTAAATGAAAATTAAGATGCTCATCCTCATTTTGCCTTCTTTTTTCAATTTTTCATTTTTCCTTCTGTCACTCTTATATGATACGTATGGGCATTTTTTCTGTCACAGATTTCTCAGCAACTACTTGATTTAGGATTATGAAATTAAGTACAAAGCTTGATAGTGATGAGTTGTATTGTGTTACAGAAAAGCAGCCACATATTGTCATCAGTCGCTTAATTTGTTCTTTTTTCTTTCTCTCCAATGAAAATTTCTGTCGCAGAATTCTAGGCTCTTATTTGGGCCAGTGTTTTCAAATTTTGTGTACACCTTCAGGTAGGCAACGTGTATTGTGTAAATGAAAATTAAGATCCTAATCCTCATTTTGCTTCTTTTTTCAATTTTTCATATTTTCCTTCTGTCACACTTATATAATACATATGGACATTTTTTTCTGTCAAAGATTTCTCAGCAACTACTTAAGTTAGTATTCTGAAATTTGTTACAAAACTTGATAGTGATGAGTTGTATTGTGTAGCAAAAAAACAGCATCATATTGTTTATCAATCCCTTAATTTGTTCATTTTTCTTTCTCTCCAATGAAAGTTTCTGTCACAGATTTCTTGGCTCTTATTTGAGCCAGTGCTTTCAAATTTTGTGCACACATTTAGATACTCAAAGTGTATTGTGTAAATGAAAATTAAGATGCTCATCCTCATTTTGCCTTCTTTTTTCAAATTTTCAATTTTTCCTTCTGTCACTCCTATATAATACATATTGACATTTTACTGTCAAAGATTTCTCATCAACTACTTGATTTAGGATTATGAAATCATTAACAATTTTGTCTTTTCTCTGTCAGTGTTACAACCTCTGATGGCTACCGCCGGGGGTATGTGAGCTTTGCTCACTTCTTGCTATATTTGTGTTTGTTTGTCTGTTTGTTTGTCTGTCTGTAAACTTTTTTTCTGTCAAAGATTTCTCAGCAACTACTTGAGTTAGGATTCTGAAATTTGGTGCAAAGCTTGATAGTGATGAGTTGTATTGTGTAACAAAAAACACAGCCAAATATTGCTTATCAGTCCCTTTATTTGTTCATTTTTCTTTCTCCAATGAAAATTTCTGTCACAGATTTCTCAGCTCCTATTGGAGCCAGTGTTGTAAAGTTTTGTGTACACCTTTAGGTAGGCAAAGTGTACTGTGTAAATGAAAATTAAGATGCTAATCCTCATTTTGCTTTCTTTTTTCAGTTTTTCATTTTTTTCCTTCTGTCACTCCTATAAAGTACATATGGATATTTTTTCTGTCAAAGATTTCTCAGCAACTACTTGACTTAGGATTCTGAAATTTGGTACAAAGCTTGATTGTAATGAGTTGTATTGTGTAAAAAAACAGCCACATATTGCATATCGGTCCTTTTATTTGTTCATTTTTCTTTCTCTCCAATGGAAAGTTCTGTCACAGATTTCTCAGCTCCTATTGGAGCCAGTGTTTTAATATTTTGTGTACATTTTTAGGTAGACAAAGTGTACTGTGTAAATGAAAAATAAGATGCTAATTCTCATTTGCCTCTTTTTCAATTTTTCATTTTTTTTCCTTCTGCCACTCTTATATAATACATTATAACATATGGACATTTTTTCTGTCAACGATTTCTCAGCAACTACTTGAGTTGGGATTATGAAATTTGGTACAAAGCTTGATAGTGATGAGTTGTATTGTGTACCAAAAACAGCTACATATTGCATATCACTCCCTTTATTTGTTCATTTTTCTTTCTCTCAATGAAAATTTCTGTTGCAGATTTCTCGGTTCCTATCGGAGCCAGTGTTTTCAAATTTTGTGTAAACCTTCAGTTAGACTAAGTGTATTGTGTAAATGACAATAAAGACGCTAAAGCTCATTTTGCCTCCTTTTTCATTTTTTCTTCTGTCATTCCTATATAACTTATATGGACGTTTTTCGTCACAGTTTTCTCAGCAACTACTTGATTTAGGATTATGAAATTTTGTGTACACTTTCAGGTAGGCAGAGTGTAATGTGTAAATGAAAATTAAGATGCTAATCCTCATTTTGCCTTCTTTTTTCAAATTTTCATTTTTTTTCTTCTGTCACTCTTATATAACACATATGGACATTTTTCATCAAAGTTTTTTCAGAAACTACTTAATTTAGGATTATGAATCCTTTAACAATTTTGTCCTTTCTCTGAAAGTGTTACAATCTCTGATGGCTACCGCCGGGGGTATGTGAGCTTTGCTCACTTCTTGCTATATTTGAAGTACAGTAAAACCTCTAAAATTCCAACTCCGATTGTTCGTAATAACCGCTTATTCAAATTAAAGTTCGGTCACAATAAATCAGAACATATGGCCTATTTAAGAACTTTTTTACAACTGTCCATAAAAACATAATGTTCACGCACCCAAAACATGAAACTGAACCTACAATAAAATCTTCAAAATTCGAACTCCGTTTCTTTTTCGAAATTTTCGCTTATTCAAATTAAATGGGACACAATGGAATCAGAATAGCAGACTGTAAATACATGTTTTGAGTGCGTTAAAGAAACGTCTACTTGAGACGCTTCTTTTACACACACAAAGCATATGTTTTAAGGGAATTGAAAATAATCATATTTTGGGAGTTGAATATTGTTATATCTAACTCTGTATAGCTCGAGCTACTGAAATTCGATATAAAAACTCGAGTCAAGAGAATTTTTTTAGAAGATTTGACTGTATATTGTGTAAACATAATGAACCTCCGAAAAAAGAAATGCATCTCATATTTACTTCTTACGTAAGGCAACGTTCATAATAAATCGTTAATGAGAAACGCGTATGCATATGTCATATCTTATCTTTGCACCATTCCTGAGAATATGGCTGCAATTTCGAAACAAGGATTCGAAGTCACCAAACCTTCAACTATTTCCATTAACTTGTTGTGCGAGCAGCAAAAGCTCTGATGAGTCTGCGTACATGAACATATTCACCGTAGCATGCTGGTTACCTTTGTCATGGATAAGTACCTTTTTCATAATGTTGGTTTCAAATAGCATCTTAAGTATGCAAGATTTCCCTGGATGAGCTCAGTATCTTCACGTGTTCATCCTATCTTGACTGAAACATGGGTTTCTATTTTTTGAAAAATATTTAATATTTCACAGACGAATCCAAGCGTGTTAAAGAGACAAATCATGAAAAGATTGACATCGCGTAAACGAACCCCCCTGTCACACGACGATAGTATGAATAGACCAAGTCTCACGAGAAATTATGAGATGTTCAAAGCAGATGGACCAGAATTTACATTTTGTGCCAGAATTTAAGTCTTACATAAATGACATAATTCAAATGAGCCCTAACATAAATAAACGACACTTACCACAAAAGCTCAGCCTTTTTAATGTACTTAAATTCAGAAATTTTCGTGAGAATTTTATTTTCGCGAAAAGCGTTAAAAGACATATTTCCGACGTTATAAAACGCGACTAGGGCATGATTGAGGCCCTCCCATGGGTTTTGGGGACCAGTGGAAAAGAGGAATTTATTTCAGGGGAACAGGGGAAGGCCTAATTTTGAGGGGAACAGGGGAACAAAGACAATATTAGGGAACAGGGAACATATGAAAACAAATTTTCGATATTTGGGATACAGGGGACACGCCAATTTATTTCAGGGCCCTGGGGAATAAGGTAACAGGTACCTCCCCCACCTCCCCCCTCCCCCCCCCCCCGCCCGGGAGGGCCATATGATTAACCTACATCGGTAAAGGACAGAGTGATTTCGCCATTCCGTGGGGGTTTATGTTCACGAAACTTCGCATCGGCGAAGTTTCGTGAATATAAACCCACGCGAAGAATTTACAGTATAACCAGCTAAATATAGCTGGTCATTGGTATTTAGCGTTTGGACTGAACACCCATCTACTTCCCTATCATTGAGTGCGAACAGTAAGCTCTGTCGAGACCAAGCGGATCTACATAATTGCCTGGGACTGGTTGGTCGCCAGGCGATAAGTGCAGTTTTCATAATGGTGAGACTTCGCAATATTCAAATTGCTCTACTAAGATCAGTGAATTCGTTTTGATCGCTTGACAGAAATGACATTCGTTTGCTTCTAAAACCGGAAACATTGCTACAAGTCGACCATCAACGTTAGGCAAGACCTTACTGTTAATGTTTTTGAACAGCAACAGAATCTAGGGCGAATATTTTATTTGGCCAGTGAGGCTGTTGTCAGTTATTTGTTTGTTGTAGCTCACTGTAATTGTGTGGGGTTGGGGGCATGTTCAAGAAGTAATTTGCGCTCTTTCCAGTTTGGCGGTCGTCTCTCTGAGATGAGTGCTGGTGACTTGACTTATTGTGTGTTTGTCTGTGTTCTAGTTGTATGCTGATGTATGTTAGGTTCTAGTTCGTTATGTTCTTCCTAGTTTGACATTTTATGTGTCTTGATCCACATCAGAATTAAGGGTGAGGTTGGTACCGTAAAAATATTTAAGCCCTCCAGTAATTTTCTTACTGACCGTTCCAAGGCGGTGCTTCTTTTAGCTTTTTGTGTTTTGTGTTCGTCTTTGACATACCGTCTTGTCTGTTTCTTGCAGTTTTGTGGTCACCTGCTGGGAAAGGGCTGAACTCTTGGCTCTCTTGTATGTGATGTTTCCTTGTGTTTTTGACACTTTACCATAATGTGTTCTGGGTCAGGTGTGGTACGTGATTCCTGATCTATGCCTTCTTCCTTACTTTTCATTCATCGCGTTGAATAAGTGAGTGCTGGTTGCTTGAATTATTCTGTTCTTGTCTGTGTCTCTTTCTCTGTGTTCTAGTTGTATGTGCGGGTATGTTAGGTTGTAGTTCTTTATGTTCGTTCTATTCTATTCTTTATTTCACTCTAGGTCAACATAGGAACAACAAGAGGTATAATACAATATATGCATATTTCTAGTTTGCCATTCATCGCTCTGAGGAAGTGAGTGCTGGTTGCTTGATTCGCAGGCTGGTTCGCAAGCATCAAAGTCAGGGTTTCTCGCATCGATGCCCATAATAGTATGATGTTGAATCCACCACCTGGCTACGCACCTGCATGTACTGAAGGCCAATGGACTTTTCCATGAAGTTTGCTACAGTTCAGTCAGGATAGTCCAATGTATATATTGAGGGCTCATAGGTTATATTTTCCAAAACATGTTTTACATGTATTTCTTTCTCTTGGGATCAATTTCGTCCGAGCAAGCAGTGTAGACAATAATGAAATGCCGTATTATGCGTTATTTCATCTGGTCTTCACTTTATTTCAAAGAACCCGTTTATGGGTTTATGGATTGATCCGAATGTTTATTGTGCAACTTGTCTGATTGTGGTATACCGTACAGTTTGACTCAACATTCTTTTTTATTTGTATTGCAATTAAATTGACGAGACCATTCCCACGAGTTTCCGAACGGACACATAGTGTTCGTAAATGAGTACTGAAAATTGAAAGCCATCCTGCTCCGAAAATCGTACATTTGCGGTCCAAATAAGCAATATGGTAATATTTTATCAAGTGTTATATTTACGTCATCACCCAGGGTAATGATGTCACCAGCCGTTGCTCTGATAATATTATTTGCCACTTACAATGGCCCCATGTTGTACAATGTATCTGCAGGTGCTGCGAAATTGCAATAACTATTTTTAGATTTTAACCTTGAAGGATAAAATTTGGCAGATATGTTTAGAAACCATATATAATAATTTGGAAGTACATAATTAATCAAAATGATAAGAATTATCATCAACCATCAAACAGATTGCTTTGATACTGTTACTTCTTTGCAAGCTTGCCTCAGCATGCACAGACTAAGGTATTTCAAAGGATAGAGTTGGCCCATTTGCCATTCTTGGTTAATGGTCACAGCCCCCAAGTCAGGTGTATAAATGAACACGTGTACATGAATAGACAATGTCATCTGTATTAACTTGACTTTTCGCTTACTGTAAAGGCGGCAACTTTAATATACATATCTGGGTGTGGTTCGGCTATTTCATCTGCTAAGGAAGGGAAATCAGGTTTTATTTATAATTTGGTAAGGAGTTAATAAGCTTTTTGCGCCGCGCAAACGTGCGTGCATTTCATGAAAATCCTAACCGTATACACACTGATCTCACATTTAGTAACCCTTAAAGCGCATAATCACAAAATGTATGTTTTTGTCGTCCACTAAATTATTGGAAGCCTCATAGATAAACAGTGTGAACCCAGATCAGACTGCTCCTGTAGGAGCAGTCTGATCTGGGTCCACAATGTTTGCCTCCCTGCTTATGTTAAATAGAAATTTTCAGATGCAGTTATTTTGTTGGCGTTTTAAGGACTAAATAATGACTGAGGTTGTGGCACAATATGATACAGTTACTTAAATAAAACCACGCCTCATTTTCAGCTTCTACCTATGCCTAAAGTTGACTAGTCTTTATTACGCATTCATGAGGCGCCGCCTTTACAGTAAGCGGAAAGTCAAGTAATACCTCTGCCATCTTTACTGAAAATGTCTTCAGGTTGCCATCCCAACCCTGGACCTCGCCCATCAAAGTTCCCATGTCTAAAATGTATGAAAGCTGTGAAGAATGATCATGCCAGTGTACAGTGTGAAAAATGCGAACAATGAGGCCATGTTGAATGCCTGGGTATAACAGATGTGTGATTTGAAATCCTTGTGGACTACAGCGTTGCATGGATTTGCCCGGTTTGTGATATCCAAGATGTCACACAACATAGCGTGACGAATACATCAGATATATCATTGTCTACCACTGTGTCATCTCAAGGTTCCGAGCAAGACGTTACAATTTTCATGATCACAGAACTGACTTAGACAGTAGCCTGATCCATGATGACATATCATGCCCCACTCCAAATAACAGATCACATGGACTAGTAAAAACAGACTCTTATGTATAGTTGTAAATACGCAGAGTGTTTTGTCAAAGAAAGAAACCCTCTGGCAAGTCCTCGAGATGGAACATCCAAATTTCGTCGTTGCCTGTGAGACCTGGCTTAAGCCAGATGTCCATAATTCTAAACCTTGAATACGAGATATTCTGGAAAGATAGGAAAGGTGGCTACGGTGGGGTCTTGATAGCAGTTAAGCGACACTTGGCCCCGAGGTTATAAAACTTTTTTCATGCTCAACTCAACTGAGCACGAAATTTCAACTGCTCATACAAACTAAAATACTGACAAATGAAGAAGTTTCTTGGTTTAAGTCTCTCAGATGTTGTATTTATCATGCTAATAAATGTTAAAATGTCAACAATTGTTGGCATTTTAACATTTATGAGCAGGATAAATTTCGTGCTCAGCTGAGTTGAGTATGAGAAAAGTTTTATAACCTCGGGGCTTGGTGTTTGAACAGGTTTCAACTAGTGACAGTTGTGAGTTTGTGACAATAAAAATTAAATCAGTTATAGTAGCTTCTCTCTATAGCCCCACCAATAACGATAGTGAATATCCAGTCCGTCTGGCCAGCGCAGAAGAGGATATGTAGAAGGAACATCCAAAAGATGTCATTTGGATTGAAGCGATGCAAACCTGCCTGCCATAGATTGGTCTACTGATACTGTCTCTAGAAGCAGCTATAAGAAAGAAATTAGTGAAAATGTACGCCAGGCTGTACAGGGCTGTGGTCTTGATCAAGTTGTTGACTTTCCAACAAGAGATAAGAACTTTCTAAAGAACTTCCTCACCAGCAGACCCTCTCTTTTTGGGACATGTAAATTGCTACCGGATGTTCGTGATCATGAGATTGGTTGGGTGGACTCAGATGTCAGTGCAAGATATTAGCATCCAGTCAAAAGAACAAGAAATGATATGACAGTGAACTGCCATATCAAAGACCCGACCTCATTGAAGTGATGGAAATTGAAATTGATTTGACTACATCAACAAATGTTCATACTGGTTTCTATATAAGTGTAAGGGAATGCCTAGATTGATGAAGAAATGGCGTAAAAGCTAACACAAATTGTAATAATTGTGTCCCTGTTGTCACAGTGTCACAAGATTCCTATAATTCGAATTATCGATAATTTGAAATTAAATCTCTTCGAAATTACGAGATTCGACTGTATTTATATTTTATATTTCTCAGGCATGTGTCCATTTTCAATTTTACCGAACATGGCTGGTTTTCCAGTTATTTGAATTATTTCAGACATAACGGAGTTTTTGGAACAGGCAAAACACCAAACTCCCGCGCTCAGCGTCATTGCGATAAATGTTTCACGTCATATAAACGTATAAGTAGACAAAAAGCGTTATTGGAGAAACACAAAACGGGCGTGCAAACGGGCATCAGAGTGGAAAACAGAGGTCCGACGTTTTGTTAGGGTCTGATCTGGATCTAAACAGTTTGCAAAGCACTAGTAGACACAGCCACTTTTTTATTAGTGCTAGTTCAACCCATCCCAACATAACTGAAAAAGTGTTGACTAGGTTTAACTCATTACCACACATTTTTCCGCACTGCGAAATTACCAGCATGCATTATGGCTCTGAGTTCAAGGAAAACTACTGCTACTGGACACACATTTTCTCTGCGTAATCTCCCTTCTTTGCTCAAACTCAGAGCATGTAAAGTCTGCAGAGCTAGTCCCAGGAATTCCTGGGACCTTTAGTTCCGCTGTCATGCTAATGACCCATATAAAATCGCTAGCTCCATTATCAGAATTTATGACTTAACTTGTGTTCATAGAAACATTTTTCCCCAGAGTGAAATGGATGAAAAAATGAGTTTGGGAGTTTTTAGATAGCAGACAGCCAAAAATCAGAAATGTTAAAGAACAATTTGCAGGGGAATGATGATCTGTCCTGCTCGCCATCCCGAAGTAGTAAAAGTCTGACATGCCTGCGTGTACCATGGCTGTTAAAGTCCTTAAGCTCTGATCAGCCTGCGCAAGCATCGGTGATCTATGTTTCTCATTCGGTCGCCTTGATGCAGTTCCAAGAAATAAAAAAAACATAATTCAGTATGGGAGCGCAGTGGCTCAATATTAGAGTGTTTGACCCGAGACCAATTCAAGCGGTTGCGAGTTCGAGCATCACCGGCGTCACTGTATTGTGTCCTTTAGCAAGACACATCAATCCTTGCTTAGTCGTTCAACCCAGGACGACACGTCCGGACATAACTGAAAAAACTGTTCTCCTGGACATAAAGAATCAAATCAATCAATAAAGGTGCGTGTAGTATATTCATGAATTCAGCCTACGGACAAATTGATGTCATATATACATCAGCCCAGAATCATTGCTCCAGAAATAATGCTCAGCTGTGATTGAGCCGTTGAGGAAAAGGAATATTGTGGAATTCAATCTGGTTTGCATTGTTTACTAAGATACCTAAACAGAAATATACCTCATTTTATAGAAATTATGTTCGGCAGCCCCTTAAAAATATGTGATTCTATACTTGTTCAATATGTATGACATAATGCATCAAAAATAGTTAATTTTCTGAGTGTTTGCAATGCAATTGTCAAATTACGCTAGCAGATGAGAAAGCAGACAATGTTTGTTGTGGAGTATGTGGAGAGCCATATGCTTCACAAAATATAGGCATCTAAAGCTGGCGCTTCACCAGGGTCTGCACCATTTTCTAAGACAAACACAATTTATATTAAAACTTAGAAATTCCAATGCGTGGCCAATATAAAATGGACTTTCCCATACATTTTCCATTATTAAGCTACTTGGTCACTGCATATATGCGGCAACTTTAATATTCATATCTGGGCGTGATTCGACTATTTTATTGCCCAAGAAGGGAGATATGATAATATTATATTAAGAGTTAACCTGTTTAATACCTTGTTTGAGCCGCGCAGACTAGTCTACGCGCAGACGTGCATGCATTTTATGAAAATCGTAAACTGAAAACTACAATTTTAAAGATCATCTGCTTTTGTCATCTGTTGAAACTGTTTTGAAGCCTCGTCGACAGAGTAGATCAAGATCAGACTGTTCCTGTGGTCAGACTGCACCTGTGGGAGCAGTCTGATCTGGGCATACACTGTTTACCTCTATACTTATGTTAATCATTAACATAGTCATTTTGCTGGCATTTTATGGTTTAAATGATAGTATTAGCCATGAAATGAGATTTCCAACAATGTGGCATGTCCGACCAGCAAAGGCTCTGATCAGTATGAGCATCTGCCCGGCCTGATAAGAGCATTTGCTAGTCGCTTGAATATTCAATGACAGTTAAGTTACTGACTGAACAGCATTTGGAGTTTCTAAGCTTAAAAGGAGTCTGAGTCTACCCTTGTCAAAATGACACATTGTAGGAAATCACATGTCACGGCTCATGTGTTTTGTGCCATGGTGCAAGGTGATACTTTTTGCATGCTTGGTTAAATTCAGCATGCTTTTTGTCGTCTGCTGATTTTTTTTTTTCATTTTTTCCCTCAAAATTATGACCGAAAAAAAGGTTGAAGCAACATGAAAAGTAGTCCACACTCTCACTACATAGTTTTTGTGAAAGAAAAGAAATTTCAGTACCTAAACTCTTTGCACGCTGGGAAACTTTGCAATTGTGTCGTCTGCCGATTTCTTTTCTAAAATTAACTTTTTAAATACTTTCAGAAGCAGCTTTATTGTTTAGTATCAAACAATTTGAATTCACATCAGGCAGAATGTAGTGCATTTACTATATTGGTCTAAACTAGATGCGATAGCACTAGCATGCAAAGGGTGAATGCTGGCCGAATCAACATTTTATGTAAAATTACCCCAGTATTTTCTCAAGATATTACCCAAAACGAATTTGACCAGCAGTGGATAATTATCTAATAATTATTTGAGGTAACAGTACATCACTTAATTGTTCTAATTTGTCTTCGAGGGGTGATCTAGGATGGAGCTCTTGCGAAGTTAAACAAAAAGTTGAATCTGTTCGTTTGTGGTGTAGGCTACATAATATGCCAGAGCACAGGATTGTACGACGGGTCCACAATTGGTCTCTCACTAAAGGTAGATCATGGGAGAAAAAGATGCTAAAATTTATTGATACACATAACCTGAGTGACTTGATGTTGGCCACAAACCCTAATAAATCATCCTGTGTTTCTGTGGCTCGTGATATATTGAATGACATAGATAAAGACAAATGGTTACAAAAGTTAATGAGTGATGGTAACGCTCTCAATGGAAATAAATTGAGAACTTATAGACAATATAAAACCGTCCTGAAGACAGAATCTTATGTGAAACAAACTATGAGCAGGGGCCACAGGCGTGTGCTTGCCAAATTTCGCAGCTGTAATTTACCTTTGGCAATTGAAACTGGAAGGTATACCCGACCGAAAACTCCCATATTTGAGCGACTTTGTACATATTGTTCTGCAAGCTCAGTGGAAGATGAGACCCATATTTTGGTTGATTGTGAGTTTTACAGTGATCTAAGATACAAATTGTTTCAATCTGCGCTCAGAATAAACCCGTCTTTTAAACATTATGAATCCTTAGATAAACTTGTCTTTTTAATGAATTCTGAAGAATTACAATTACAGTTAGCAAATGTTTTATTTAGAATGAACAAAAGACGATTTTTGAACACATAAATATTTGCTAAGTTCTAGAATTATAATAGATGTCACTGTATTGTCCAGTGTCTGGTAGGGTCGACTGTATCAGCCCAGACTCTGGACAACATATCACAATCAACTAAGGAAGGGGATCTGTAACTGACTTTGCCGTAGAGATGATGATGCCCCTTCTCCTCCATAATGTACATATATGTAGATTTCTTCACAAATTTTGAGAATGTGAAGATCTTACACAATATGTATTGATATTTTAATGTAAATATCATTTTATATGTTCATGCTTTTTACTGTCAAATAGTGTCTCATGTGCCTTTTAGGCAGGATCTCGAATATCTTTAGTTTTACTGTATGTTTTATTTGTATATATTTGAGATGTGACACTTAAATAAACTATCTTACTACTACTACTACTACTACTACTACTACTACTACTACTACTACTTAATGGATTCTTCAAACCATGGATCATAAAATCCATGTTCAAACTGATAGTCCTATCAGAGACTACTTTTGTGTGTAAAACGGCCATCATAATTGGGTCGCCGTATCAAATGAATACGCATTATCAGAAACCTTTACCTGGAAAGCTTGTCCGTGTTATGATTAAATTGGCTGTAATAAAAGAATTTCGCATTGAATTTTAAAACTCAGACCAATATGATTTCCAAACTATGACATCGGTGTCCAAATAGACAATTGTCGGTTTTCAGTGTTACATGTAATATATGTGGATATATTAAACGTTTAGCCACGAACCTTGTTCCAAGGCCAGTTAGACTTACAGTCCATGTAAACTTAAGAGGAATTATTTAGTCTGGTTCCATCCCCTAGATCTATCTATCAACAGGGCACCAGATTAGATTTATTTGTGTAAGTCATCTTTACCCTAAAGTCATTACAAATGAAAAATAAATAGATCTAAATGATAATAATAAGATATAACTTATTATAAATAAAACAGATTGTATGATAAAAATGCATTTCGATTCGACCGTCAAAGACACATTTCCCATGAAATGATTCTGTGTATAGCCCTGAAACTGTGTAACTTTCGACCGGAACTACTTGTGTAAGTCTCATTTAGCCGATTACAATTAAAGAGACATATGAATGTTTAGTGAACGATTTAATCGGGTCTCAAAAATATAGTTGTGGTCAAAAGCCAACCTCCCTCTTCTGAAAGAAGTAATGACTACTTCCTCAGACCATTTCATAAACAAGCACTCCATCATAATCAGATATAGATGTCATGTGGACGGAATTCAGAAATAAGTGTGCAGAGCTAATGAGTGAGCATATCCCATTCAAGTTTTCTCCAACCCGGCACAGCCAGCAATGGATCAACAAATAAAATTGAAATGGTTATTACGCAAGAAGAAGAGAACGTACAAAAAATCCAGCACCGAGGTTATAAAACTTTTTTTCATACTCGACTCAACTGAGCACGAAATTTCAACTGCTCATAAAACTAAATTACCGACAAATAAAGAAGTTTCTTGCTTTAAAGTAAGTAAGGGGGCAAAGGTCAGGAATCGATACAATCAAGTACCACACCTGACCCAGGACCCCGCACGGGAAAATGTTGTATTTATCATGCTTATAAATGTTAAATGCCAAAAATTGTTGGCATTTTAACATTTATGAGCAGGATCAATTTCGTGCTCAGCTGAGTTGAGTATGAAAAAGGTTTTATAACCGCGGGGCCAGAATATCATGTACTAAATGTAACAATATGTATGGGAAAATTCATCAGAAAACAAAGGGTTAAGGCCCAGGGGAGGTACTCCGATATTTTCTGGACTCGAACATTTTTGGCGGTTCACAATTTTGAATTTCAATCTTTTGGGGGTTCAGAAGAACGAATATTTTGGGGGTTATGCCGCGGAAGAAAGTGTGGATAATTTGGGGGGTCATTACAAAACTGGACTATTTATGGGGGTCATTTCTATATAATTTAGGTATTTTTCTTACTATAAGGCCAAGCTGCAGAATGGGAATATGCTTCTGGAGTCACTAAAATTTCAAATACTTTTTGGGGTATTCCTGATATTTATTTGGGGTTAAACTGTAGATGCTGGGTCCAAGCCTACGTATCAAGGATTAATGAGAGTACCGCCACACACACGCACACCTTGGGGGTTAAGAACCTGCTCAGGTAGTGCAGCAAGCTAGAAGCTTAAACTATTCATGTATTAGATGTATCAGATCTGATATGGTTATTTACAATCTACGAGTAAAGAAAGAGGAAAATATTAGGGGAGTTCTTCTATATATTTTTGCATGCGACATTAAATGTGTTTTTCTTCATGTCGCGGCTCATTTGTGGGCTTTCTGTACACTTCAAGGCTCAAGTTTATATTCTATAGTTCGTCTTTTTATTCATCTTTATCTTTTCTAATCTTTAAATCCCTGTAATCCATTAGAAAGTGTCCATTGGAAATCTTCCTAAAGTTAGAATTAAAACTGAATGACCAGTATAAAGTTAATCTTCATTTTCAAACTAGCAGTTAAAAAGGACCTTGCATGGTACACGTTTGTTGGGTGGCATAATTTACTTTATAAATGCTTGCATTTAAAGAGGTTGGCAAACGCATTTTTAATTTCTTAGGATGTAATAATAATAATAATTGTTTGGCAATTGATTCGTTACCAATTGCCTTCCTATTTGCTGCGGTCTTCATCTCCTAAAAATTTTGAAAAGAAAAGTCTCAGTCACACATTCCCGGATAGCGCTAACGGACGCGTAATGACAGTACAATTATCTGTCCGTTCGTGTCCGTTCGCATGTGTTTCGTGTCCGTTCCTCATGCGGTGAATGCCAGGTGATACCCGTTTTGTCCGGTCTTATCCGTTGGCAAGTTTTGGACATGTTCAAAACTTCGAACAGAAGCCATCGGATAAAGATGTCTGGTGGATGAACGTTACTTGTGCGTTTGTATGCGGTTTGTCCAGTTCTCGTGCGGTTTGTCCGGTTCTCATGTGTTCGGCATCCTGTAGGTATCCTGTATGTATCCATTGATGTCCGTGCGACCTGAGTTGAGAACGGTCAACTACGGGACATTTTACTGTTAAAACGGAGTTCCCCGGACGAGTACCGCATGTGCGTTCTGTGATCGTTCAACGAACGTTTGTCCGTTTCTTATGCGTACGTACATGTATTAGTTTTGTCCATTATACATCCGTTACACATACGGCAATGTCCGTTAGTTGACCGTTCTTTGTCCGTTACTTGTCCGGTACGTAAGCGTTACTCATGCGTTTAATGCTCTCCTTACACCTTCATCGCCACCGAGACGACTTTCTCCACTGCTTAAACACATTTGTGCATTTTTTTCTGTCCGTTCGGCGTCCGTTATATAATGAACAAAAGTGAAAACGCTACACTTGATTTGTTTGCCATTGATATACAAAATATTGCAAGCCAGTAAAACAAATGAAAGTGTATCTGATTCTTCATAGACTGGGGTATGCATAACAATAAAAGTTTTACGGATGTTATCATGAAGAAACACATGAAAGCCATTTAAATGTGACAAGGGTCCATTTTTTCAGGTTGCAAATTTGAAAAGAAATCTCACACGTTTTAGGCTTTTAGAAATCAACTACCAACCAGATCCGACTGCACGAAATTGTAGTCTAGACATGTGACAACCATAAATGTGAAAGACTTATCACAAGTGTGTTTTGATCGTTTAGAAAAGCAACCTTAAAAAGCGAGTTTTGCACAAAATTGCCAAGCTTGAAATTTTAACACTGAAATCTTCGGAGGAAAATCAATGCGTTATTGCATCTTATTCTGAAGACATTACCAGACGAGAAATCGTAGGAACAATAAACTGATAGGTCTCCCTGATTTAATAAAGGAAAATTATCAAAAATCGTGATAAATCGTAGATTACCAAACATTTAATATTCCCTATTTGTTCTTGTCAAAGGGAGAGAATTTACACATTTTTACAAATTTGATAAATTCGAAATTGAATTCTTAGCTTGTTTCAAGTGATAAGACATTTTTCTTGTGTTTTTATGCTACATAATTATGACCAATTCAGATAAGCGTAACAATCTTTTTTGCGCATGCGCAATTGCAAAATTCAGTGAATGGACCTTAAAACACAAAATGGAACATATCTCAGACACCAAAGGAGACAAATTGTGTGCAGGATGTCTGAGAATCATTTTAAGCTTTAATAGATACGCTTTGTCCAAAACTTTCTCACAAAATGTAAAATATTGTAGTGTAGCGTTTTCACTTTTGTGTTCAGTATAGTTAACTGTACCTAAAAAGATTGATATGCAACACTGGAGAAATGATGGCCTAAAGCTGTTTAATAGAAATGTAAGTGTAAGTTTACACCAAAAGAGAGGGCAGCTGAGCTGCCACGTTATTTTACAGTGCAGTTTTTCAGAATCAATTTTTTCTGATTGATATAACAGTCTGAAGAATTTTGAGGGCTTAGTGATGACAGTCAGCACAAAGGGTAGCACAGGGTGCTTTACTCACCACATAAACCATTCTGAAATTAACCCTTCTTCGTTTCGATAAACCCCATATATATTGATACAATAAGCATGGAATTGTCAGTTTTGTTCTAAGGGGCCACAGATTGAACTTTCGCAATTTTAATGTATTCCTCTCCCTGGAAGATTGCTTTACTCTCGTGAAATGCCACCTTATGTTAGATGGCATTTCATCAGGGTCTTCACTGTTGGCCAAAATACCTGTTCACCACCTGTATCCAGAACGAAAAGTCAGTTTTATGGGTGGCCTTCAGATAAGAATGCGCAACAAAATTAGTTTTCTTTTTTCAAAACTAAGCCAAAATATGTTGTATATACTCAATGAGACGGTTCTTCTGATCCCCAATGCATATAGTAAAGCTGATGGGTAAAGAAAATATTTACAAGATTACGCTAAAAAAAAACAACTAACTTCTGAAATTGAATCACGAAAATCGAACTAGCTTCTTATTGCTGTCTATGTGAGTCCTTGTGCAGTGCTTGCAATAAGGCAAGATTATGCTGTGCTACTTTCTATATCTTTCAAAGCATCTGGTGACTTTAGCTAGTCACGGCACCGCGAGGAAGAGACCAACAACACTTAAATTAAATCAAACCAATTTATTTTACTCGTTTAATAAATTCAATAATACATGAGCACTCATATAAAATTCTCTATACTATGCATGCTATGCATGCAATTGTCAATAATCAGGGGATGTTCAACTCTAAAAACGTTGTTGTTTTTTTTCAATGTGTTTTATCAACCCATCATTAAAACATTTTTGTCTCCTAATTGGGGAAGTAGCATCTCAATGAGAAGTAGTTATAATTGCTTGAGGAAGCGAAAGATACTAAAATGATTATAGTCCTATAGTCAATGATAGGGGCAATTTCTAATGACTGAGCCGTGGCATGAGATTTCCAACAATGTGGCATTTTGACAAGTGTAGACTCAGACAAGCCGGTGCAGCCTCCTGTTTAGCTTAGAAACTCCAAATCATGTTCATTCAGTAGCTTAACAGTCAAAGAATGTTCAAGCGACAAGCAAATGCTCTGATCAGACTGCGCATATGCGCAGGCTGGTCTGAGGCTTTGCTGGTCGCACATACCACATTGTTGGAAATCTCATGCTGCGGCTCATGTCAATTTGGAGGATGTCGTTTTTTTCAAGCGAGAATGGTACTTATAAAGCCATAGGGCCAGCTAAGTAAAAAATAATTTGCGTAAAATTGCGATTATTTTCTTATCCATCAGTTTAAACATTTGTTTTGGGTGTTCAAAAGAACCGTCTCATCGAGACGGCTATTTTGAGACCCCACAACATATGTTTTGGTTAAGAAATAAGAAAAATATTTTTCAGTTACGCACTCCTATCTGGGGGCCTGAAAGCATGCGTCAAGTCATCCTTTACCCCTTTTAAACCGAATGGAATTGACTACCCTTAACAGTAGGGTGGAGCCCATTTCCAAATCTAGGGATGTTAGTGGTACTTTTTATTTTTCCAAATTATAATAGAACATTCTGTAAGCAAACAGTGAAGATCCTGATCAGACACCACATGATGCGGTGTCTGATCTGGGTCTGTACTGTTTGCCTTTGCCCCATAAAAAGCAGGCTAGACTTTAAAGGGCTAAATAAGTGTGTGTCTATCCAGCGAGGTGATATCCATTTCTGCAAGCTTATTCATTGGTTAGTTCAGACAAACCAATAACAAGGATGCTCATATGAGCTGGCAGATTTATAGCCCAGTGAAAAGGGATATTTTTTGCTTGAAATGTCAACCAATTATTGTTGTCTGATTCAACGAATCAAGATACATTATTGTGGTCTGATTCAACCAATCAAGATACATTATTGTGGTCTGAATCAACCAATCAAGATACATTATTGTGGTCTGATTCAACTAATCACGATACACTATTGTGGTCTGATTCAACCAATCAAAAAACATTATTGTGGTCTGATTCAACCAATCAAGATACATTATTGTGGTCTGATTCAACCAATCAAGGGACAATATTTGGTCTGATTCCATCGGAGATCATATACAAAGCCAAGGCACCAAGCCCAAGGAAAACTGTCTTTTAACACAATAAGCATTATTTTTCTCAGCGATATGAGTGCGTGTTAACATCTTTACATACTGGGTATCTTTTTCCTTCATAATCACCTTTTTTGAAAAATCGCTTTAGAAATAAATTATCATAGAGTCAAACAGTTTGGATCCAGATCAGGCCAGATGTTTTGTCAAGCCTGATCTGGGTACATACTGTTTGCAAATGTTATCAGCAGACGACACCAGTAGGCCAATTAAAAATCTAGTTTCAGCTAGCCACAATGTTGGCCATCG
Source organism: Loripinus fragilis (assembly GCA_964019695.1). Classification (NCBI taxonomy): domain Eukaryota; kingdom Metazoa; phylum Mollusca; class Bivalvia; order Lucinida; family Lucinidae; genus Loripinus; species Loripinus fragilis. Next base: position 14,891,139 of record OZ026529.1, on the reverse strand, counting down.
TTGGTCTATACTTTAAGCTACTTTCAATTATCTCCCTTAGTAAGTCGGTTCATTTTTGCAATTTCAGTAATCTCCCTTTGTATATGCTGTTACCCATATGGAAATGTACCACCATTTAAGCATAAACTATCTTGTTATATGCAAGGCCTACACACCATGGCTATCCACTTGTACGCCTTCCCGCATGCTCTTTTTGTCGTCTGCTGATTGTTTTCCTCAAAACTAACATTTTCTTTCAGGAATACAATGTACCATTAGCAGTGTCTAACATTTGGGATCCAGATCAGTGCCGACGTTTTGATATGGAAGTTGTTCCAAGCGATATGCAAGTGTTATTCATTAGCGTAGCTCCCATTACGCATTTACGCACGTGCGTAATAAAAATAGTAAAAGTGATTTTCCATACCAAAAGGAATTGCTATTAAAGGAAAAAAATCGCTCCCTCTGGAAGCGAATTCTTTCCTTTAATAGAAGTTCCCAATTTGAGAAGGGACGCAATTGAAGAGAATCATTGCTTAATGCAGTAGTCTCCCACTGATGTGCGTAACTTTTTCAGCGTTCTGGCTACGCCATTGTTACTGTAAATTCGGATTTTTTCGCGAGAATTTTATTTTCGCGAATAGCGTTAAAAGACGTATTTGCCACGTTTAAAATTTGCGACTTGGACATGATTTAGCTACAGCAGTAAACGATAGAGTGATTTCGCAATTTCGCGAGGCTTTTATTTTCTAGAAACTCCGCATCCGCGAAGTTTCGCGAAAATAAAACCCTCGCGAAAATTTCTGAATTTACAGTATCAGCAGAGGACCATGTAGCAGATAAAGAACTGAGAATAGTGTATCAATGTAAAACGGAAGAAAGGCACGTCTATTTGCCAACAGCAAATTCTTTCCTTTAAGAGAAGTTCCCAATTTGAAAAGAGACGCAATTGAGGAAAATTACGGCTTGATCTAGTAGTCTCCCACTGATGTGCGTAACTTTTTCAGCGTTCTGGCTACGCCATTGTTACTGTAAATTCGGGAATTTTCGCGGAAAATTTTAGTTTCGCGAATAGCTTCAAAAGACGTACTTGCCACGTTTAGAATTTGCGACTTGGACATGATTTAGCTGCAGCAGTTATCGACAGAGTGATTTCGCCATTTCGCGAGGCTTTTATTTTCGCGAAACTCCGCATCCGCGAAGTTTCGCGAAAATAAAACCCTCGCGAAAATTTTCGAATTTTCAGTATCAGCAAAGGACAGTGGAAGGTATAGAACTAAGAATAGTGTATCAATGAAAACGGAAGAAAGACACGTCTATTTGCCAACACTAATGTCAACAGTTAGGTGATAAGTCATTCATAAAAGAAAAGATGTTTGCAAACGAACCGAGGGATCCCGAATGAATAAAGATGTCTATTTGTGAGATAATTGATTGTAAATAGGGTGGACAAACCAGGCAAAGAAAGACAGGAGTAACAAAAGACAAATCAGTTTATCTTGGACCAGTTACAATTGTATCAAATTGAAAGATTGTGAAACATATTCTAATACAGCAAGTTCGTTCTTGAAATTTACGTAACAGTTATACCAATGGCCCATGGTTTGTCCTCAATCCACAGGTTTTAGACAGTCAGTTACGTCACCTGATAAATTTCCAAAACTACCAGTTTGCTACTTGCACTTCATTTGACAAATGAATGCTGTCTAACTGCCCCACTGGGCTTGGCTATAACAGTTTCATGTGCGGATCCAGAAAGTTTTTTCAGAAGTGGTCCAACTTTGAAGTTTTTCTTTTTGTTTGTTTTTTTTTTTTTTTTTTTTTTTTGTTTTTTTTTTGTTGTTGTTTTTTTAGTTGATGAGGGGATCAAAATGTCACTTAAGGCGGGCCGTCGTCGGCCCGCCAGAGAAACGCCATTTCAATGGCGTTTCGCTGGCGCGCCAATGATGGCCCAACATTGAATGCTGGCTTGGAAGCTTTGTAGTTTTTCAGGGGATCCGGACCAGTATTGCTAGCAAACCCTTTATTTTTGTGATTTTTCAGGGGGTGGGGTCCAGACCCCCTACACCCCACACTCTGGATCCGCGCATGAGTTTCAGGCTACACCATTTTATCATTCCAACAAGGTAAAGAGTATAAGAGTAGGATTGTTAATGTACTCGGCATACATGGGGTTCATTAAATTCTGTAGACTAAACAGGGTTTTGATGCTTATTGCATAGTATAGTAACGAAGGCTTGGATGAGTCTGCGTGTATGTGCAGACTCATCAGAGCCTTCACTGCTCTCACACGCAGAGTGTGAATGTAGACGAAGGCTCTGACCAAAATTTAGATCTCTTGCATCTCTGGAAATGTCAGTCGCGATGATAGGTATTGTGCAACTGATGGGTACTGTGTAGATTTATGCAAGTCTCCTAAATCTATTTTACTTAGGGTTCAACGGTTTATTTCAAAGAAGACTGTACTTATCAAGGTTCCAGAGGGAGTCCAACAATTTTCCAGGGGGTGGGTCCACTTTTTCCAGGGTGGGGGTCCAATTGCTTATTCTCCACAGAAATTCATGTAACTAGTGATTTTTAGGGGGTCCGGACCCCCTCACGCGCCCCCTCTTGATCTGCGCAGTGCCGTTAATCCGTTATGTCCTTAGTTGTGCGTCATTCGTTTCATCTATTTTTTGCTGCTTTTATGTTGCTTTAGAAATTTGTCGGAGAAGCAATTGTTAAAGAAGCAATTATTTGCCGCAGCCATGTTTTAGCTAGACCTAGCCTCTACATCGTTTTTCCTAGGATGATCCCGTTATCTGATAACCATCGAGTCTTACCATGTCTCGTGCCAGCTTGGCGGTGTTATATGATGTATTTTATTCCTCTTCCGGTCTATAGTGTCCATGCCGAGCCCGCGCGCCGCGGCGGACGCCATATTAGCGGCCATTAACCATCTAATATCATGAAGTTTATTGATGTTATTATCCCCACACTGTCGTCAATATTGTATCCAAGCAGGCGTGATGGGCTCACAAAGCATCATCGAAGATAAGATGGTTAAAATGAAGACGTTTTTCAATCAAAAACGAGTTTATACTTTCGACGGTAGCTAATCTTCGGACAATAGACAGGGCGGTCGCCCGTAGAGATAAACCGTCATCCGAGGATATTTATTGACATCGGGGGTAATCTTCTGGTCCAGGCACACCTTGAGTCCAAAACATTAATTACTTGGCTCGGTCTCTTTCGTTCAGTGGGATTTTAGGGGTTGTTGCAACGAGTAAGCCTAGCTTTACAATCAACATGCTAATGGACAAAATATGAAATCTGAGCATTTTTGCACAGGTTTCATACTTTGCACATCATTTCGATATCAAACTATCGCGTGCATTTTATACTTTTAATGTGTTGTCATGGCATTCTTTAAAGTATTGGTTAAGAGCGTCTTGATTTCCATCGCGCAATTGTAAGGAAGGGCATTTCTACCACTTGCCGAATAACGCAATTTTGAACAGTGTATTTTGATCGAAGGAAAAATGCCAATTTTGTGGGGAAATGCAGTCAGCGTTTAAAATCATTCCAATATTATTCATTAATAGAAAAATTGACACCAAATTTTCTACCCAGTTCGTACTACCAGATTTATTCAATAGTCTGAGCAATATTCTGTGCCACTCAAATTAACACAACCAAATGTGATGTAAAGATAAGTGTTGACAAACAAACCCTAAAACCTGATTTAACCATATGCATGATCCTGTATTTTTGCATTTTTAAGCACAGTCGCGCAGGGGGCCAACCAAATATTAAAATACTGTGAATTCGGAAATTTTCGAGAGAATTTTATTTTCGCGAACAACTTTAAATGGCATATTAGTGATGTGGGAAATTGGCGACTAAGGCGAGATTTACCTAAGAGTGATTTTGCCATTTCGCGAGGGTTTATTTTCACGAAACTTCGCATATGAGAAGTTTCGCGAAATAAAAGTCCTCGCGAAATTTCCGAATTTACTGAGATTATCAAGTCTAGCCTGTAAAGGTATGTACTCATTTTGTTAGCATAAAAGCAAGCGGAATGTATACGAAATTTCGACCAGCATCCAAAGAATCTAAAAATGCCAACCTTATAACCCTTGACATTTCAGACCCTGCTTTTTTAGCATGTTAACCAGAAATGCGAAAAGCTCGTGTACTATCTTCCCTTACAGACGCACACACCATACAATAAAGGCAACTGGAATATCTTTAAGGAATGAATTACAGTCACTTTGATGCTGATATGGATCATTTGTGCTACTTTCAATGCGCGTGTCCATACCTCTAAAATCGCTGTTAAAATCGTTAAGGTTCGGTTTTGAATTCAGCATCTATTGTTTGACAGGGTATCAAGTGTAACTTACAAAATGACTCAAATTTGTATCCATCGTACAATAATGTTTTTTGAAAGTGATACCCAGGGTGATCAAGGCGTTTAATTGGGGTGTCTCGTTCCCATGACAGAAGCGATAGCCTAGTATTAACGGAGGAAAATAAGCGTGGCTACACCAGTATAAACTGATAAACAAGGGAATATATCATTATTACTTAGCATGTATGATCACGAAATGATTTGATAGCTTGATAGGAATGTCTCAATTTCTCAAGTTCAAACTGTTTTCTGAATGCTTGGACCTAGACGGTCTATCTATCTGGGGGTGCAGCATATCAATGACTTATTAAAGATTTTTCAAAATGCTTTTCATTTTGCTTGTTCCTCGTCATATGTTAAAATCACTAAGTTTGCAGAATGGACTGGCCACTTTTGAAATGTGCTAAACGCTAATATTATTGAAATATGGGTGATGCCAGGAAAACAATGCAATTTGTCGTTTAACTAGGCTGGCTCCCGACATGTATGCATATCTCCATGTTGCAAAGCTAAAATTTAAAAGCACATTCTCCCTACAGGCTGGTACTATCAAGTGCTTTCGTAGACTGAAGTCATTTTGCAATATTACTAAACTGAAAACATTAGTCAACACCAAAAGAGGTGGCAACTGAGCTGTCATTCGTTTTGGTGTAAACATAAACGGCTTATTTTCCTACTATAATAACGTTAGCCATTTAGGGGATAACTGTATTCAAAATTTTCATTTGGGGAGGTATATCGTCGGATATACGGTCGGAAATTTAGTTTTACGGCGACGCGCGAGCGGAGCCGTAAAACGTGATTCCGAACGTATATCCGACGATATACCTCCCCAAATGAAAAATTTGAATATGGTTATCCCCATTCTAATGCACTTCTGCAGATTGATCTTAATAGATTGGAGCGTTGCAAGCCGCATAGAGCCGCACGTCATCCAACGAAAGGTGACGTAATTGATGACGTCAAACTATTTCCGACAGTATATCGCAGGATATACTGTCGCAAATTTTTGAAGTTATCCAATCAGACGTCGCGTTACAAACGCAAGTGCTTTAGAATAGTTCTTCATGGATAGATGTTTAAACATTTCTGCCTCTTATTGTTGTAGATGAGCCAAAGTGCCACATTGTTGGAAATCACATGTTCTCTGGAATGATCCTAGGTTATAAAGCAGTTGATTGGTAACACTATTTAAAATCAGTGACAGTTCAGCTGCTCCAAATCCCGGGGGGGGGGGGGGGGGTACTCTAATTTTTTCTGCATACGTAGGCTCGGACCCAGCATCTACTGTTCACCCCAAAAAAATATCAGAAATTTGAAGCACCCCCAAAAAATATCTGAAATTTTTGCAACCCCAAAAAATATCCCGATTCTGTATATTTACCTTAAGAAAGACCCTAAAATACATAGAAATAACCCCTAAAACTAGTCCAATTTTAGGATGACCCCCAAAAAAATATCCACAAAATGTTCATACAAAAAAAATATTCATTTTTCTGAAAACCCATAAAAATATTGAAATTCAAAAATTTGACCCCAAAAAAATGGACCGAGCCTACGTATGTATAAAAATATCAGAGTACCCCCCCCCCCCCCCCCCCATCCCCTGGGCTCCAAATGTGGTGTAAAGTTGCAATGTACAAAAAGGCCAGTCAATATATATAGAGACCCTAGACCTCGACAACACCGCCTAGCACTACACTAGACATCGACGCTACCAACCGCGCCACTGAGACATCCACAAAAAACGGATGTTCAAGCAGCACTAATATTGACGACGACCAATGCAGTACACGTCGTATATTGGTTCCTTTTCAATGCGCATCATCTATTTCGTTCGCAAATGAAAGCCTGATGGATCTAAGGATCTTAATATAAGAAGTGCGGAAAAATAATTTCACAAATATCATTGCTTTCGAGCTACACAGGATCAGAAACTGATGCAGATATAGATTCAGCAAAATAAAAAGGTCCTTGCGGTCTAATTAGAATGCAAAACATGTTTTCTACTTGTTTAGCAGAATTTGCAGTTATGCAATTTGAAAGACATACACGTTAAAAATTAGACTTTCTTTAAAGCTTGTGAGCTGATAAGAAAAGTCCGCTTACGTCATTGTGATTTCTTCTAGCAACGTATTCTATATATTGACTATCACCCCACCCCGCGCAGCATGGACAATGTCTTTCAGAGCTTGTTCAAATAGTTTTGTTCTTCTGGTATTTGCGAAGGCACCAAGGCAAATAGCTCTGTACATGCTAATATACTGTCATTGTCTAGTGACAATACCCGATGCCGCGGTCACATAGCCGCTCTTTCGATTTCGGGTGCGTCTGTCTGTTCGTTTGTTTAACCTTATTCAGCCGCGTCTTGCAAAAACATCGCAGTATTCAAAGCTATAAACAGTCATTTAACTTCGGTGCAATCACACAGGCTGGTCAGATTTTTTTTTCTGAAGGAATAATAGGCTCTGTCGAAATGACAACAAAATCATTCTTATGTACATGTACATTGTCTTATCAGTTTAGTTAGATCCATAATCTGGTGTTACATTTAAGGTAAGGTAAATTACATTTTCGTGTGACTCAGTTACATTGGTTCGATCATTTGAAATATCATTGAATTTTTTGGCCTTGTCGCGACAAAACCTGTCTTAGGGGTTTCCGACAAAGCCAGACTCAAACCAGTCTCCTTAGCTATAGAGACTAGCTAGAAAATTAGAATTTCGCTTGCAGCAAGTGTAGATATGACACTTTACAGTAAGCGAGTTACAAAGGCGCTGATCAGACTGCGCGGATGCGCAGGCTGGTCTGCGCCTTTGTTATTCGCAAACACCGAAGACAGGTTTTCTTGCGCTGAAACCTATTCAGTAATGAATAAAAGAAGAGTTTACGAAGAGTTTATAGCAGAAATTATGGGTATGTGTATTAGTATGGCAAACAGAAATAACAAAACCCAGTATCTTAATTGATAATTAGGCAGGAAGTTCGTGGAATTCTATAGAAGAGACTCCACTTAACTTGAAAGTGACCGATACTGTTGTAATATCTTGATCAATAAACTGAGGAAATTAAATTTGATTAGCGCCTCACTGTGCTGGAAACCCTGGTATTGGTCGTCATTTTCGACCCTGAAAGCACCCAAATTGCAACTAAAAGCCAATAGCGCTGTCAACGCTGAACATAGCAAACGTGATAAGTTAGCATTGTCACTGAGTATCGTTTTGAGAACGCCACGTGGGTAGCAGGGTGCTGGTGACGCCCCAACCACAGAAGTACTCCTTGTTATGTCTAAGCCCTATAATTATATACTTCAAAACAGACCACATTGATCAGATAATATTTTATCACTGACCGAAATCACAAACTTGTATTCAGTAAACAACCATTACTTGAATAAAAATCGCTCCCATTTACATATACAATATACCATTTAATAAAATGATGGCAATACAGTAATTGCCCAGTTCTAAACGTGTAACCAAGAATCCTATAAGTTTCATTATGGTTATCTTTCGACCTTTTCATGATGTAGATACTTGCTTCAACGCATCGTTTTGAAATTGAACTTTGCTATGATCGGTTCCAGAATCAGATAACCCCCCTAAACTCTGGTTTGTTTTGTCGATTATTTCCTTCTATATAAAGTCTACTAACAGTATCCTTTCAAAAACTATTTAAAATAACCGCTAAAATCATATGGCATTTTCTTGGAAGGTCTATTTGCACTACGGCGGATCTGACCTCAGGCTCAATAACAAGCCTAGCCGAAACGTCCCACCTGATCTTTGTCTTAGGATGTGCCCACCATGGTTTAACCTGACTTAAGGCCATGTATTGGGGACTTCTTACTGAATGTATATTATCACTTGCAAGTTAAATCTATCATACGTTATTGCCTCTCCATTGGCCAAAATGTTTTATTTTATACAAATGCTCTGTTTAGTGGCCTGATGTCAGTCCAACCGTGATGCAGCTTGTGGTTATCTGGCTGCGCATGGGCTGTGAGCCATTTTTGCTACGACCCAGTTAATTGGTTAGGTTGTTTTTTTTTTGTGTGTGTTTTTTTTGTGGTTTTTTGTGGGGTTTTTTTCATACATTATAATGGGAAAAAATTTCAGTTTGATCTATGCTACATCTGAAAAGAGAAATAATATATATATAAACATGATAAAATAAACGTGTACTTTGAACTTAACAAACTAAACTGTTCCGATGAAGTTAGAGACTGTCAGATAACACAAAATATGCAGGTGATGAGCCCAAAGCTCGATACTCACGATATACTTTTAGTTTATTATATTAGAATTATGGCTGGGCTTCTGTCTCCTAAGCGCATCACGGTCGCCGGACATTGTCTCTAGGGCACCTGTGTCTTGGTTCGGTTGTTTCTCTGTGATGATATACTGAATCAGCAATTTGCTATCTAAACATTTTATATGTTCGCATAACAACAGAATCCAGGGAAAATATTTGGCAACAAATATATAGCAAAGCGCCCCCCCCCCCCCCACACACACACACACACCCGTCACTCGCACACCAAGGCTGATGTCTTTTCTGAGGCGTTGCTTCTATTAGTGTAAGTTCTTAAGTTTATTTGTTCTTGCTCCAATTTACTATGTAATGTGGGGTTTGTGTCTCAAGAAGAGAGCTGGTTGCTTTGCCCTATTATTTATTATTCCTTTTCTGCGTTTGACTTTGCTTCACTGCGTTCTGGTGTCTTTTCTTCTCTTTGCCATCGGTTGTTTGTGATATGTGATTGTGCCAGTTTAAAATGGTTAATTGTCTCAAAACAAGTAAAATACCAGTGACGACGTTACATAATTCTCGAGTGACGAGGGTAGCACTCTGTAATGTGTCAGGATGTCACCTTCAGAGATACGATGTTGTGGAAATGACAGCAAAAGTGTTACAGTCCATATGTCCAGTTAAGGAACCTCTTCAGCTTGGATTGTCTTCACTTTACTATCAATTTAAACATGTGTTCTGGGTGCTCAAAAGAACCGTCATATTGAGAAGGTTCTTTTGAGTACCCACAACATATGTTTTATTTGAGAAATATATAAATTAATTTTCAATTATGCACGCTTATCTGGAGGCCTCGTATATACTCCTGTCATGATGAACTGGCCAACATCAGTCGCAGAACTTGCGGGGCGTCTAGCTTCATAATCATTGAGCTCTCTAATACATCACAGGATTTCTGGAAATGGGGTTCATAGGTGTGGGGTACGCTTTGCTGATTTTATTTCATTTGTCTTAAATATCACATGAAAACGAAATAATTTGGTCTCTCTGAGACCAAATTATTTCATTTTCATAGGATATTTAAACACTTAGTGCTTGTATGGGGGTGGGGGGTCGAGTGAACCTCCTAAACCCCCTCTGGATCCGCCACTGCAGAACAAAACTTTTTTTACAGATCGACAATTTACTGCTAGTTATATTGACGTTATTGGAGTCAACCTCATGACAAAACAACTAATTTGCATGTGAGCCGAGAAAAGTATGCTAAATTCCAAAATCAAACTCTGGTACACAAAAGTTCTATGCACAACAGAAAATCCCTAGGGTATTATGTGTATTTTATGCAATGTCCTTGATCCCCAATGTGCTATGGCATCTTTTTTACGTTTGGTATCTAATATTAAAACATGAAATATGAAACAAACGAAAAATTAGTCGATAAACAGTACAACCTGTCTTAAGGGGCCACTCAAAAAGAACGCACAAAACATGGTTTTCAATACTGATTATCGCTTAATGCATGTCAAAAGTATTGCAGAATGCTCCAAGGGGAGCTTTCTGCAATACGTTCAACCTTAATTAAGCTGTCATTTTCCATTAAGACCTTTGTTTTGTCGATCTTTAAGTGGCCACTTAAAGCTGCATAGTCTGTAACTTTTGATATTTTTCGAATTTTTTTATTTTCCTCTTAAATCATTTGTAAAAGTAGAATTAAGTTATGTTTTCGCAATAAATCTGTTCACTATAGCTGAAAACTGCATGGAAAAGTGAATTATCTGATAAAAACAAGTGTGTTTTTCTCTTGTTGGTAATTATTTGCGTCCCTCCAATATTTATAGACAGTTAATTCTAACATAAATGCTTGTGTTTTGATACTGATAATTTGTTAAGATTAACGAAATTGGTAAAATGTTTACCTGAATTTTAGTTATTTTACTGTGCTCTTGAAAAATAGAAACATTAGTTCTAAAATTAAAAGATCAAAAGTTACAGACTATGCAGCTTTAAGACAAGTTTTTACTGAATTTGCATTAATGATAGTTCTAGATGGCCAATAATAATATTAAATGAAGCGACAAAAACTAATGATTTTGTTAATTTCTTAAGAAATTTTAAAAATGTATTTGTCGAATATGATAGACTTGATGGCTGATTTTGTACTCAAATGTCTGGTGATTGCAAACATAATGATGATTAAATGATTAACTGCACATCCTATAAATGATCAAAAAAACCTAAAATATATTCGAAATGTGGTTACCTCTATATTATTTTTTTATCATATTTTTAACAGTGTGCTGTCAAAAGTTAGTACTCAAAACAATATAGTATCTGCAGTATCTGTATAAAGTATCCTAATATCAGAGAGTCTGCTTGGAAGACAATCTAATAAGCATCTGGCATTTGATCATCAGCAAACCAGTCCATCCTTCAAAGTCTCATCTAATTCAGTAGGGCTCTTTTTCAGAGGCACAGACCTATGAGTATTCATCCAAATATATGTTCCTAATTTGGTTATATTCTGATGGTGCGCTGTTGGAGGTGGTGGCAAGACATTTCGCCAGCCTAAATTTGCTCACCCCAGCCGTAAGGCTCTATAGTATACCCATGCTAGTCATTGTCAATAATTTCAAACATCTTCTCTCTTAAGACCACTTAGCCAATCAAAGTCAAATTTCATATGGAGCCATCTTAGGAAGGGGGAACGAAATTTTATACACATTTTCGCGGACACTTGACCAAGATGACTGTCATGCCATGTATGGTATAAACCTTTAAAAATCACTTACTTCAGAACCAGAAGTCCTATGATCGTGAAACTTTGAAACTCAAGCTCTACAAGGTTTATATTACTGATGACCCTGGGTTTACCTTGGTCTACATTGCGTCAAGGTCAACCTGCTTCCTTATGCTTTTAAATTGGATTATTTAATTTTTTGAAAAGTTGATTTTTTAAACTGTTGCAGTCAAAATCATTATTCTCACTTAATATGTTAAACCTAATGAGACAATGGCTAAGATAAGTTCCGGCGGTCAAGGTTGACGTTTGACCTTTCTGCCAGGGTCACTCATATTGGATTCCAATCATCATAATAAAACATAATTTTTTTCTGAAACAACTAGACCAATTCTACTCAAATTTCATTTGAAAGTAAGAAAGGGGGCAAAGATCAGGAATCGATTCATACATTCAAGCACCACACCTGACCCAGGATATCAATGGGAAAGTGACAACTTCACAATTAGACATCACAAACGAGAGCTAAGAGGGCAGCCCTTTCCCAGCAGGTGACCACAGGCATTAATAAACAGACGCGCACGAAAGCATAACAAAAACAAGACAGAAATAACATAAGATATGTTAGCCATTTTTTTACAAAATATTCTGGTCACAATACCAAGATGGCAGCCACGTGCATATATGGTAAAAACTACTTAGAAAAAATTCTCCAGAACCAGAAGGCTTGGTGACCTTGGGATTTGATATGTAGGATTGGGAATGTAGGGCCTACCAAAAATAGTAGTGAGTATGATCAGGAAATACCACAATCACAAACTGCAGACAACCCCGTGGCACCGCGAGGCAGAGCCGCTCAACCATCACGAGACACCAAGAAGACAAATTAAGCCAGTTTGTTTAAACGATGATCCGAGGTTGACCTTGATTTACTTAATGTCAGGGTCAAATTTGCTTCCTAATGCAATTATATGGGGAAAATTGAAAAAAATATTTTTTGAAAAACTGTAAAAGCCAAATTGTGATATTTAACCGATAATGTCTATATATAAGTTTTGTAAAGATTGACATTTGACCTTCAGCCATGTTGTCAAATTATTAGTCCCATCAATATATCATAACATAGATATCTCGAAAACCACTAGGCCAAATTTCATATTTAAAGTAAGAAGGAGGGTAAATATCAGGAATCGATACAACCAAGCACTCCTTATAATAAAAGTAAGGAATAAGGCAAAGATTAGGAATTAGCCATATTTTATACAAATTGTTTTGGTCACATGACCAAAATGGCCGCCGTGCCCATATATGGTTAAAATCCTTTAAAATGTTTTTTTCTCCAGAACCGGAAGGCCAATGACCTTGGGACTTGGTATATAGCATTGGAGATGAACATTGGGCCTACCAAGTAAAATGAGATTATGACCCTAGGTTGGCCTTGACCTGCTGAACACTAAGTTCAAATTTGATCCTTATGCATTTCAGTAGAAATTGTTTTGAAAAAAGTGTTTTTTTTCTACTTTTCAAGCCAAAGTAATTATTTCCACTTAATATGCATGTTTACTCTAATGAGACAATGAGTATAGACTGGTTCCTAAGATTAAGCTTTGTTTTCGGACCAAGGTCACTTAAATGAGACTGCAATCAATATATTTAAACCTATTTTAAAGCCAGTTGAACCCAAATAACACATGGAGTATCCATTAGATGAGATTAAATGAGACTTTATAAAATGACTATGTGGTCTAGGTCGCATGACAAAAATGGCTGCCATGTCCACATAAGGTAACAACTCTTAAAAATCTTCTTCTCTAGAACCAATGGGCCAATGATCCAGTGTGCCTTGCAAGATAGCCAAGACTGTTACATACATCGAACACAAGACCAAATACTTCTATCAAAAGCAGTTAGATTTCAGCAAAAATGGTCATGATTGACCTTTGATCTTTCAGTCAAAAGGTAGCACTTGATCTTTCAGTCAAAAGATAGCACTTATTGGATTGCAAACATGTTATTTTCAGAAATCAGAAGGCCAATTGAAGTCAAATTTCAGATGGAACATGCTTTGAATTAGACTGCCTTAATATTAATATATTGTCCACGCCACATGACCCAGTTGTCTTCCATACAATTTAAGGCAAAAACCATTTAAAAATCTGTGTCTTTGAAACTTATGTGCTAATCACTTTTGGCCTTGGTATAAGTGAGTAAGAGTGCAAAGATCAGGGATCGATACAATCAAGTACCACACCTGACCCAGGATACCTATGGGAAAATGACAAACTTACAATGAGACACCACAAACTAGAGCCAAGAGGCCAGCCCTTTCCCAGGAGGTCACCACAAGGTACAAATAAACAGACGTGCACAAAGGTATAAAAATTACAAGACAGAAAAACACATAAATTGTCCACAAAAGAAGTACCGCCTTGGGACGGTCAGTAAAAATATTTCATTGCAGGGCTTAAACTGGTTTCAAGGTATGTCTCATTAGGGATATGGGCCTTACAAAGTATGTTCAAGTGATGGTCCTAGGTTGATCTTGAATTTGTTAAACCTAATAGTAAGGTCATCTATATTCTTGTGACTCAGTGCCAGGACCTGGCCTCGAGGTAATAAAACTTAAATACAGACTCAGACTCAAAATAAAGCGCAATGATTGGCTGCTTGCGGACACGTGTCCGCAAGCAGCCAATCATGGCGCTTTATTTTGAGTCTGAGAATTAACTCACGTTTATAACCTCGAGGCCTGATGTCCTCTGGTTTATCTTTGAAACAGGATGGTACGCATCTTTAGGCGTGTACTTGTCTCTAAAACAGAATAGCGGGTTTAATCTACCTTGTGTAGTTGGGACTTCCTATACATACATGTATTGTGAAAAACGCTTCAGTAACTTTTTCTGTATAATTCAGTATGTCAGCGAAAATTCCAAGCACTCATGAATCAAACTGGCTTTTGTACAATATAATCTGGACAAGATTTCCCTTTACGCAAAAGGCAGATGTCACATCCAGTAAAAAGCACGTACCTTCAGTAAAGCTGAGCACATTGCTCCGCCTAATTCTCCAGATTACTTTCTTTCATCCACATACCTGCTTCATTTGTATGTTGTTCCTGTCAAGCCCAACACCCATTCATTTTTCTGTATGGAAAAGCAATATGACAAGGACGTCAGTATCTATGCAGTGGAAGACAATACTATATAAGCTTTACGTGCAAGACAATATGGGCACCAGCGTCTTCATGCTGAGTGGTTAGGTCTAAGATATATTGCATAAAATACATTGTACTTTGTATCTCTATCAGATTCATCCAATCCAATAAACAGTTTTTCTTTCTTTAGCACAGCAGGATACCCATTTCAGCACCACTCTTCTGCAAATAATCGCAAAAGAGATATCATAAATGATTCAGACTTCAACGCGTGGTTGAAGTATTTTGACCTGCATTGTTCTGATCCTGATACTAGTACTTTTACCTCTCCTTTTCCAGAACCACTATCCTCTCTGGTACTATCCTTAATTGATTGATGTTTTAAGTACCACATGCAAAATCTACCAAAATCCAAAGTCTGCCAAGACGAGACAGAATCACAATTGCTACATCTCCGAAAATTAAAGGTAAATCTATAAGAGGCTGCATCGAAGATATGAACATTCACCCTTCTGGTAGCATCTGTGATTTTCCTCACCTCAAGCTTACTGTAAAGAGTTGATTCGTCAGTAGAGATTTTAGTTCCATCTATATGGGCAAAAGTCAAAGGAATGGCAGTAAGGGGGTAAGCAAGAACCCTTTTCAGATATTACTCCTTTACTGTTGACAAATAAAGTAAGTTGTCAAATTCGTATCTTGTTCCCCGACAAAGGAACAGGAGTAAGCAAGAACCCGTTTCAGAACAAACTCTTTGACTGTTGACAGATAAAGTAAACTGTCAAACTAGTCTCTTGTTACCCGAAGTTTCTTTGTCATCCTGTCTTTTGTCTTAAGATTTGACAGAGGATTGCATACAAATGATTTTACCTTTTTCTATCAATAGCTTTTTTTCAAACCTGTCCCTTTCAGCAAATCATCATGTTTTGAACGTTTCATATCATTGTTGATCCCAAGTCTGAGTTGCCAGAAGGCTCCTTACAATATCCTCAGATATCACCTAACCTGTTGAAATGCAGTACAGCTTTTAGAAAGTTTGTAAGAATAGGATCCATAATATACCAGATCGCAGTGATACTGCTTGGTTGGTGTCAGCTCTTGCACTACATAATCATTATTTCTCTTTCTGTATTGACATGTGCCATTTAATGGCACACAAGTTCACTTCGTATAAACAGAGTCACCACCCTCCTTCTTACATTCTATAATCTACTGAATGATGTTTCCCTGTTAGTCGGGATGTAGCATCAGTTTTTAAGATTTGGTACCATTTAAATGCATTTAAATGGCTTCTGATGAAGTGTCCGTTCTAAGGTGGTAATTCTGTTGTTGTTGATTCATCATTTATTGTTTCTCCCATTGTTTGTGGAGGTTCTGTGTTTGGTGTTTGTTTTGTCATTCTGTACTTTGCGTCCTTCTAGTTTTGGAATCACCTTGATTTGAAAGGGAAAGCTAGTTGTTTACTTTAACTGTTTTCTTGTGTCTTGTGACATTCAGTGTTCTGTGGCTCTTCCTTGTGGTGCTGTGGGTTAGTTTGTGATTGTGGTATTTCCTGATCATTCTCACTTGCTTTTTTGTCAATCTACTCTAAAGCAAAATCCACAGGTCTCCTAAAGATCGCCAAATTGACAGAGCCCCTGTCTGCACCAATATATGAACAGCCGGTTGTGTCTCGTCAATGTTAAGTAGGTCTATGAGATTTCTCATTAGGAAGACTTGTAGCAACGAATATTGCACACAATTTACCAATGCAGAGAGTGAAAACTTCTTAATCATTTGTGTGGCAGACTATGACTATCTTGATAAGAAGATAGAGCTCTACAGGGCCAATGTACGCACGCTTCCCTGAACTAGTGCTCACATCTCTCCATAAAAGAATTATACTCGCCCATTCTTTTTAGATTCTGCATAAGATTTGGATAGGAATTTTATGCAATTCCTGAAATTGAGAATGAATGTCATCAGGTGTAATATCGACTAGCACTGGTTTACCACATAACACACATAAACAGCTATACATAGAGTTCACAGCTAAGAAACTAATTGGACTATGCAAATGTCCAGACAAATCTGAATAGGAAAAGACACTTGAAATATAACACTATTTTTCATGTTATGTCTATATTTTGCCTCTTTCTGTTGGTTGCATATGTTGGTCAGCAGCCTGTGGCTGTGGCATCTCCTGATCATACTGACTTATTTTTTGAAACTATCAATTTCCTACTAAATAATTCTATGACAACACCCCTGTATTACGTTAAAATGGATCGAAAATCTGTCCTAGCTGAACCATATTAAAATCATCCGATGACACGAGACAAAGAAACCAAACTTTTCGTGGGCTTTATAATGTGGTATATTTTACATTTAGAAAGCTTCCTTGACATCTTTTATTCTTTTTTATATTGAATGTAAACATTTTATTTTGCTTGCTTCCAAACCTTGTAATATACTACTCAAATTCCATGGTTGAAATTTTATAAAAACTCATGGATACCCTAATTTTAATGCTATTTTGAGACATTGCCTTCCCCGAGGTATTCCATTGCGCATAGCACTTTTGTGTACCAGCCAATTTTTTTTAAAGAATTCAGCATTCTTTTCTCTATAAAAAGACATACTCAAACCTTTTGGTCTCAACCAGTTGTCTTGGACTATAAGATTTTACTGTTTATGCATGCATGTGCGAGCAACGGAGGATCATGTGGGACTATTGACAAACGCACAGCCTTGCCGGAGTCTTTGCTGCTCGCCTACTAGATAGCTGTGTGCGTCTGTTTGAAAACTGACTTTCAGTACCTCAATATCTTGAAATGGTTTATGTAGCTCATCAAGCTGGTTTGAGCCTAGACTGGCTCCAGTCCTTAAACATTTTTTCATTAATCTGTCATATCATATACTTGTAGCTAGTCCTACTCTGATGGCTCTGTTTTAAAACAGAGCCATCAGAGTAAGACTAGCTACAAGTATATGATATGGCCATTGATGAAATATTGTTTTAAGAACTGGAGCCAGTCTAGTTTGAGCAAAGCCAGATCGAAACACCAAAGGGCGGATTTCCCGTGTCACGGAACATTTCACATAGGATACATCCAACATCACAAGATTCAACATGTAAAAAGTGAAATATGCAAATGCGACAATGGGTATCATGATACATGATTTTTATCAAAATCATAAAATAATAGAGGCGTTCTTAATGCCGCTTAGTCATGAAGATATAAAATAATAAGTCTTCGTTTTCAATAAAGGGTCTATTATACATTATCCCTAGTCAAGCGCGTATCAATAGATCGAATAACGATTCTATTGAGATAGATTAAGGAAAGCAAATCATTTGAATGTTTATAATCCGAAGGTATCGCCGGACAGATGTGTAAATCATTCGTGGTCATTCGCCAGGGATTGTCATATTAACTTTTTTGCTTTCATTTTTGTATAAACGGTTAAGCTGTAAGTGTTTACTCTAGTACTTATGGAAGAAATTTAATTAAATTCAGTTGAAGCTGACGTCGAAACGTCGACGATATGACGTTGTTGTGACGTCGACTTGAGAGTGATACATTCATTGTAGAATATTCTATTTAGTAATTTTGATGCTAACCTAAACATCATTGACGTTGATATGACGTTGCTTTAAGTCGCCCAATGTGCGTAAAAATTGCATACAAAGTTCGATTGTTAAATCAAAAGTATTACCTTGCAGCGTTGTTTCTGAAGTGTGGCGTCATTCTAGGTGATCTGTCGGCGTCTTCTAACGTCATTCTGAAAAATATGTGCCGTCAAGTCGTAGCGTTGCATCGTCTTGGCTAGTTTTATTTAAGGACAACCAATAACCTGTAACTAAATTGCTTTTCAAAAGTGTAAAAGAAATGTATATATTGACTTATTGACTTGAAACGAACAAACATTATTGTGGTCAGTGATTTAGGACTGGTACACCTATCTCCGAGCTCCGATGCGCATGCGCAGTGATATGTTAAGCGTCAAGGATCCATGAGAAGTATCCGGGTACTGCACTGAACCAGACAAACAAGAAAACAGTCTCTCACGACATGAGGTCAAAATCAACTGCCCGAAGATTTGAAAAAGGTATGAACATAAAAGAGCAAAGAAATATGTCACGGGGGCCTTACGAAGATCAACTGTTTTATATGAAGTGTTTTGCTATTATATGCGGTGGTCAAAGCATATTATGCTGCGGTATATCTTTAAATGCAGTGGTTATTGTATGTTTTATAAGCTGTTGTCTTTGCATTATATGCAGTGGTCGCTATCGTATTGTTATGTATGCAGTGGTCCAATATGCCACAATAGTTTTATTGCAACTAATAGAATTACCACTTCATTTTCTACAGTTTATCCTCATAAGTCAGCCAGGGCGTTCAAAGATAATTCAACTTATCGTTAAGCGACCAGCTAGACTTTGGAAAGCCAGTGCATCCGCTTAGTCTCGTCAGAATATCATCTCTGCTAGACTAAAAGCCTTACCATGCATCAATATTAGATTTAACGCTTTGCATGTCCACGCTAGAGAACCACTGTACTCGAACAGCGCAGTCATCTCGTAGTGGTTGCAGTCGACGAGTGCACAAAATAGTGTAATTAGCTGTTAATAAGGGTAATATTTTGGTCAATTCTTTACTTCTGAAAATATTCATCGCGAATTATTATCACATATAAATCTAGCTGTGTATCTACTTAACAAAATGTTTGTGGGTTGAGTGACAATCGCTACAGCGCCAGAGTTATGCCAAAATTTGATTTTTTCCTGAAAAAGAGAATGAAAGAAAATTTTGCTTATGTTCTGAAATTTATGCTTACTTCCTATAAAATGCAAAGTACCAGTCCTTTAATGTGCAGAAAATTTTCAATCTGAGAAGAGAGCATTTTGAAGTTATTCAAGCTTTTATTCTGTACGCATAGTTCTGTATAGCTGGTGTTCTGGTCCAGTAGTCGAGTGTCTAAATAATATCAATTTGTTGCAGTCAACGACCCAATCACTGGGCCAGAACACCCGATATACAGAACTATGCGTACAGTATGAAAAGTTTGAATAACTTTCAAAACTCTCAAACCTCAGATTTCAAACTTTTTCCACATAAAAGTACTGCTATTTTGCATTTTAGATGTTGTTTTTTTTTATATAAATAAATGTCGACTGCTATTTTTTTTTTTAATTATCGTTTCCAAAAGATTATTTCATGAATACGTTCAGAATGTCAAGCAGTTTGGATCAAGATCAGGCCTCGAGTTTTGCCGGGCATGCTCTTGGTACAAACTGTTTGCAAAAGTTATAGGCAGACAAAGAAATAAACACGTTACCAGCAAAAATGCAAGGGCGGATGCAGGCTTTTTTGGAAAGGGGGTTCATATGTATAAAGGTAAAGGGGTTCGCTTTACTGATTTTATCTCATTTTTCTTAAATATCCCATGAAAATGAAATAATTTGGTCTCACTGAGACCAAATTATTTCATTTTCATAGGATATTTCATTTTCATAGGATATTTAAAAAAGCGGGGGGTGCGGGAAGCGAAACCCCTGAACCCACTCTGGACCCACAACTGAAATGTCGTCTGATTATAGCCCATGCTGTTTGCTAAAGGTGCTTCCAAGATATAACAACAGACGACAAAGCAGACAGCTGTGGTCGCGAATGGCAGTGAAATTTAAAGACTTACCTGATATAGTGTCTTCTTCTGATGCTCTTTGGCAACAGTTTGGACCCAGATCAGGTCCGTCAAAATGTGAGGCCAGACCTGGACACTCCTATATATGATACTCCTGAAAGATTTTCTTTTCAAAAAATGCTTGAAAAGCTTATAGCAGACAACAAAAAAGCATGCACATTTCCAAGCATGCAATGCGTTTATTGGTCGCTATACATACCTTTAAGATACTGGTCAGCTTTTATGATGGGGCAGGCCCGTTGGAGTTTTCGTATTGCATATGCGATCAGTACACTGTGTCAATATGCTGCCTATGTTAAAAACACTAGTGTTGTCCTTTCTTCTTTTCTTTACCTCCTCCATAAGAAGATTTAAAAGATATAGTTACATATAACATAACATAATAATGTATGAAAAACATATGTATATACATGTGTATAGAAATCTGTGAGTGTTACATACAGGAAATGAACGGAGAATGAATGTGTACATGTGTTGTGTATTCTTCAATTCGAAAACAAATGCATTCTGTTAATGCAATTAAGATTCATTTGCATTTGTCTTGAATCTACCTATTCTTTCTAAACATGCTAAATCGAGTAATAGTCTATATCTCAAGGGCATTTTGCTCATGCACACAGAGTACCCGAGAGGGCTTGCATCACAAAAGAAAACATATGTACATATTCATGAATGATCAAGGGAATTTCGATAGCAGTTCTTGGCAAAAACATAAGCATTACTTAAAAAACTTTCTGCTACCGTGGTATTTAAATTTGACCAGCATGAAGCACTTAGCAATGCTGTGACAAACGTATCGCCATCTGATGCAGTAAGACCATGCAATAAGTCCGGTGGACGATTATCTTTGCAGTCATGCAAAAATGTTTCTCTCAGATTTTGAGAGCACCCGCACTCTGCAATAAGATGAGATAGAGCATGACGTTCTCATAATGACGTACTCTTAGGTCAATATAGTGAATCGCATCCATGTGAAAAAATGACCATTGAAATAAAATAGATGTACCAATCCTCATGCTATTGCCTATAAGGGCCATATTCTCTTGGCTCTCCGGCCTGATGCCTATTTTGGGTATGGCACTACAAATACATATATACTCATATTATCTGATATAACAAAGACTTTTTGACGGTCACCTCTGTTTAATACTTTTTGAAATGATTTTTGTTCTTCTTTGTATAATATACCTATAAACAAGATTATGCCGAGATTATCTTATGGGGATTTAATAAATGACAGTGAAAGTTAATCCTTGTCTAATCTATACAACAAGGTCATAAAGAAAATGAATTTAAAAGATTTGTCTCTCCTGGCCGGACATGCTGTATAAGCTTGCAAGTATATAGGTTCGCAATCCGATTGATGTCTGCGTATTTATGTGTATAGACGACTACAGCTACTGCTGTCCTTAAAAGGATTGCCTGTCCTGCGCCGACTAATCTGTACATATTTCGTCATATTAGCGGTCGAAGCATAGAAGCTGAGTCAGCAGAAAGACTGATTGCTTTTCTTACCAGTTTGTTAAAACATTTAGTTGGTGGTTTCAAAAGAACCAATCTCATTGATACTCAACTAAAACATATGTTATGGGTACTCACAATTTATAGGTATCCATAACATGTTATTGTTGAAAAATTAAAAAAAATCAGATACGCAATTTGCAATGCCTTATTCCCAAAATACGACTGGTTTTAATACCTATGTATGTCACTTTCAAAGATTAAAGGAAAATCTTTTGTCATTAATTTTGAAGCTATGAAGATTATCTGGCCAGGGATTTTAAGAAACAATGACTATGCATCTACATGATCATTGGTATAATAGATACAGAGTTATTATGACAAAATACAAGTTACAACTGTGCAAGCTAAAATTTAGCTTTTCGTGATATGGACACTGACAATAACCAAAAGTAAAGCTTATTGCAATTCTCTTGTTGTCATCCTGTTTACAACCTGTATGGTAGCACCGGCTAAGCGATGTAGCATGAGATGGTCCTTTCTGTGAAAATAACATCATGGTGTCACAATGACACTTTCGTTTGAAAGTCTTACAGCTACTGTAATTTCGCTTTCCAACAACCCACTTTAGTTGAGCAATTTTATTTTTTTTTTGAAAAGCTTATACTTGTCAATTGACATATGCCGATATGGAAATTTTCGCGATAGTTTTATTTTCGCGAAATTTCGCGGATGCTATGTTTCGTGAAAGTAAAACCCTCGCGAAGTGGCGATATCACTGTGTCGTCTACTGATACATGTATATCATGCCCTACTCGCGAATTCTTAACATGGCAAATAGGTGACTTTTAACGTTATTCGCGAAAATAAGATTCTCGCTAAAATTTCCGATTTACAGTACTTAAAGCGCATAGCTTCTGAAATCTTGAAGACACAGCAGGCTTAACGAATGAGCCAACAGACTTCATGATGGTGAAGCAGACTTCGTAGAAAGGGGTCGCTACTTAAGTGTGTATTGGAATCACACCCAATATAGACTTTTTGATAAGCTCATATCAGGGGCGGATCCATGATTTCTGGTAAGGGGGTTCATATGTAAAGAATTGTGGGGGTTCGCTTTGCTGATTATATCTCATTTTTCTTATTATCCTTTAAAAATGAAATAATTTGGTCTCACTGAGACCAAATTATTTCATTTACTTAGGATATTTTAAGACGAGGGGCAGGGAGGGGGGTTCGAGCGAATCCCCTGAACCCCCTTTTGATCCGCCACTGCATATGCTCAGATTTGTTGCTTGATTTAAGTATTTTAAAAGTATTTGTGACCTTGATATGTAAATTATTATTGTATTTATTTGATTGACTAGAAACTGTATAGTTAACGCCAAAATATAAATAATCTGTATACAAAATATACAAAAAATGATAAAAAAAAATGTTTATTTAATAGGTTAGTGTCACTTGCATTCTTACCAGTATGCCACGACTATTTTCACACCAAGATACATGCATGTAGAAAACAACAAAATGACAAAACACACAGATAAGACAATAAACATTGTATTAGTTAATCCTTTCATAGGGGTTTTATCACACTAAGTCAAATGTGATTCCTTTTTGGGGAAACGTTTTGTTTAAACAGATTACGAGATGTGTATAAAGCAAAGGGCCTGTACACGAGAAAGTGAACATACTAGACCCATCTAAGTTACGAAATGAAGGGGTCCTAAAATCGTATGCTGTTCGGGTTCGCCTGCCCAGTGCTTTTAACACCCAAAAGTGATTAGTAAAAACTTAAATTATGTGTTTTTCTCAACCTACAAAACGGATGCAAAACAGGGGCGGATCCATGATTTCTGGAAAGGGGTTTCATATGTATAAAGGTGAAGGGGATTCGCTTTGCTTAAATTTTATCTCATTTTTCTAAAATATCCCACGAAAATGAAATAATTTGGTCTCACTGAGACCAAATTATTTCATTTTTCAGAGGATATTTAGAAACGGGGGCGAGGAAGGGGGGGGGTCAGTCGAATCCCCATTGCAAAATTACCAAGAATGCAAGGAGTTGACACGAGACTTTTTAAGAAGGTACTTTCTCTTGCCACATGGCTCTAATAAGAAAACATTTAGATGATCGAATCATCATTTATACCAACACCTTGAAAACAAATGTCTGATATGTGTCAAGAAAGGTGTTAAATTCGCATATCGCACCTTTTCACTTGACCCCCCCCCCCCCCCACCCCGTTTTTAAAGATCCTATGGAAATGAAATAATTTGGTCTTAGTGAGAATGAAATAATTTGATCTAACTATTTTGCTCTCAGTGAGACCAAATTACTTCATTTTCATAGGATATTTAAGAAAAGCAAAGTGAACCCCCACACATTTTTACATATGAACCCCCTTTCCAGAAATCCTGGATCCGCCCCTGAATTCACAGATGCGCTACACGTCATAGACTCAAGCGGAATTGGACGAAAGATGGACGATTCGAAAACATTTGTTTTGTGTGTGAGTGTAGAGTGGTGAGATTTACTACAACATGTCTGTCTGAGCCATCCAACCATGTGGCATTTGGCAATTATAGACTCAGACGAGCCTGTGCAGCCTCCTTTTAAGCTAAGAAACTCCGAATGAAGTTCAACACTCATAAAGTATTGAAGCGATTATTAAGGCTCTGATCAGACTGCGCGCATGTGCAGGCTGATCTTAGGCTTTGTCGGTCGGACATACCACATTGTTGGAAATCTCATGTGGCGTCTCACTGTGCTGGTTACTAACAAGAATAGACACGGTGACATTCTGAATTTTAATTAATGAGCCGCAGCACGAGATTTCCAACAATTAGACATTTTGACAAGTGTAGACTCAGACGAGCCTGTGTAGCCTCCTGTTAAGCTTAGAAACTCCAAACAATGTTCAGTCAGTAGCTCAACAGTCATAGAATATTCAAGCGACAAGCAAAGGCTCTGATCAGTCTGCGCGTATGCGCAGGCTGGTCTGAGCCTTTGCTGGTCGCACATACCAAATTGTTGGAAATCTCATGCACTGGCTCATTTAACAAGAAGTGAAACATAAGCTAGGAGACAATTTTGATCCCATTTGCTCTTGTCTCTTCTGATAAACAATTGAGATAAATGCCAATTTGTTAAGCTTTTGAACTAAGAACGTGGTGTCAATATGCGCATGTTGATTTATTTTAAGGTGAAAGGGTCCATATAGAATAAATTCCAACCAGATTCACAGTCCATGGACATTATGGAGTCAGTGTGTTTTACGTATGAAATTCGAGTACAGTCTAGGGACAAGATGCCCCTGTACTTTAAAACAATCACTGCTGAGTAAAATTACATATATCAACACTCTGTCAGATTTGCTTTCAAAATAAACAGCCTAGATAAAATTGTAAGCTTGTCGTATCTCCACACATGTAAAACTTGAGGCCAGTGATTAGCTTTGGATACAAGTAAACTTCATTTAACAGTGAAGATACATCTGGCGACATTTGATCAGCGTCTGCACTGTTAACCAATGAAGGGCCAGCAAAACACAACTGAAAATATCGTCTGCTAAAGTTGTTTGCTGTAATATCCCATGTAGATGGAAAATTCAATTGCAACATGAAGGGTCAATAAACTTACCTCTTTTGATGTATGTGGCTGTTTGTCACATACTTTGCTGTTTTTATACAGTAGGAACTTATTAAAATTAAATTAGTTTCTGGAACAGTCTAGTTTGGGTTTTGATAGATAAAATGGATTCAACAAAAACAAGGCAATGATTAATATGTTTTGCTTTATGCATGGAGCTAACTTATGACAGAGTAATTTCTTAATTCAGATGCTGAACCCAGTTAAATAAACATTCAATCTCAGAGTGTTGATAACACAATTACAGACGAAATTTATGAACTCGGATCCGAGTTCCTCAAAAGTGCTTGTCTCTAGACTGAGTACGAGATATGGACCCAGACACGCAATAATTTTTTTCATTGACCTCACTTATAGCAGGGTCTGAGACGCTGCATACAGTTTTAAATAAGCCCTTAAGTTGGGCACCTAGCCTGGGTTCCAGTCTGATCATTTTTCCCCTATTTTTAGAATATCAGCATAAGAAAATATTGGCAAACAACATAATGACGACTCATGGACTGGGCCCAGGCTATTGAGCACACTATACGGGAGGAAAATTAATTGAAAACTACCAAGTTACATAACAAGGCCCTTTATTCTTAGCCACAAAATGTACAAGAAGTATATTTCCGTCTTAAATATGAATTTTGAGGATCAATATACCAAAATATAGGACCTTGACATTTTACCTACTTTTGAGGTCAGCTTACTTTAGATCTTCGCTTGCTAGCGGAGACTTTTGTCGTCTACATGACTGATAACCTTTGCAAACAGTTTGGATCCAGATCAGGACCGACAGAACGTCGGTCCTGATCTGGATCCGAACCTTTTGACACTCTGATAGTGTTCCCGAAAAGTAAATTTTGAAAAAAAAGGCATCAGACGACAACAAAAGCATGAAAAATTACCCAGCATGCAAAGAGTTTAAGAACTATTGAAGATGGCCTGAAATTTGAACCCATTGTGTTATTTAGCTTCACAAGAGAGCATCTTTAGTTAAGACTTAATTTGCTGCTCAATTACTGCCTAATTAGGATGAAATAGATGCAAATTACAGAGAGACCACTTAACAGCAACTAGATAAACTGGGCCTTGTCGCGAAATAACCTGTCTTCGGGTGTTCCGATTAAGTAAGAATCAAGGCAGTCTGGTCCGCTACAGAGACTAGCTAGAACATTGAACTCTTGCACGTGGCAAGAGTAGCTATCCTATTTTCAAACAGTGAAAGACAAGGGCGCTGAGCAAACTGAGCGGATGTACAGGCTGGTCTTTGTCTTTGTTGTTCGCATGCAAAACAAGTTAGGTTTTCTCGCGACGAGGGCCAAACTGATCATATGGATGAACAAATGAACCATACTGTTGTAAAAGAGCCCATTTGAAATGCTAGAACACTTGAGACTAAGTCCATCGTGAGCCTGAATAACTGAATTTCAAATTTAAGTATAAAAGCCAAGGGGTCTGAAAAATGGCCACTATGTTACCTAGTTCTCAAGCAGTAAACATGCAGCTGTCATCACAGAAAAACCTAAAATGTAAAGCATTACCCCATGGAAATTACCATGACCCGCCTGGAAAATCACAAAAATATAGGATTTCTTAGCAATACTGTTCCGGATCCCCTGAAAAATCACAAAGCTACCAAGCCAGCATTCAATGTTGGACCATCATTGGCACGCCAGCGAAACGCCATTTAGATTGGGAATCGCTGGCGGGACGATGGTGGCCCGCTTTTAGTGGTATTTGGATCCCCTCATCAACTAAAAAAACATTGTCAAAGTTGGACCCCCTCTGAAAAATCTTTCTGGATCCACGCATGGAAGGAGCGGGGCAAGCCCTACTAGTTAGAGAGAATTTAACTTTAAAAAAGCAATTCAGCGGAACTAAAAGACGATGTTGAAGGGTACTTATAGAGAAGTGTTTTCTATTGATGTGACTAAGAGTTTAAATTTAGATAACAGAGAAAGTGAAAGTGACTTAAAGACGACATAAAAATGTCACACATACTCGACAGGGAAGTTTGGGTGCTAATTGCTGGGCGAGGGATGGTCAATGGTGTAATAATTAGAAGGGAGCTTCTGGACACTGGACACTAAATAGATGTACATGTACAGTAAAACCTGTCTCAAGCGACCACTCAAATATGAACAAAACAAAGATCCTAATGACAAATGGTGGCTTAATGAAGGTCGAAAGTATTGCAGAATGCTCCCCTTGGAGCATTCTGCAATGCCTTTGACCTGCATTAAGAAATAATCGGTCTTGAAAACTATTTTGGTCTTCTTTTTGAAGGTTTTACTGTACTCCGTCTTTGTGTTCGGATGACTGTGAGTTTGCAGGGCCTTTTCTGCCCATCTCTAGGGGCCGAATTTCGGCCCCATTCCCAATAAAAAATTGCCACCTTTTTTCCCAATACCATGTCTGAATTTCCCAATTAAGAAAAGTAAAAAAAAAGAACTTTTTTTTTCTTTTACTTTTTTAGAGACCACTACTACTTATGAGAAACACTGATGACCCATATCAGATTGATACTTAAACACTTGTGCTTAAGTGGTATGCTTGGCATAATGCAATCTAAAATAACTTGATTTTGAGGATATATTTTGCTACCCTTGTAATGTTCTATGTCGTTAATTTCTCCCAATTTTGATGTTAAGTCGATCTTTTTTCCCAATTTTGGACAGGGGCCTTTTCCCAAAATTGCTGGCCGGAAAGGGCCCTGGTTTGGGTGGATCTCGAGCAGAGCTTTGGTAATCGCACAGTACATGAGCCTTTGCTTACGGCCACTTATTTAGTAATGGCATGCTAGTTGTGACAGAAGAAAGTACACACCAGCAAACATAAATTTCATTTCGAATAGATAAATAAACGCTTATTCCCATCAAGACACTTCCATATAGTTCAATCATACATTGCTCGTAGACAAAACAGACATAAATATGTTTATATACCATCTCTTGTTGTTTGAAAGCAATAGACTATTATAAATGAAGTCAGATTGATTAATATTCTTCATGCCTTCTACTCTCAACATAAGTAAGGGCTGGTTCGTAAATTAATTAACTTTTTGACTGCTGAATATCCCGGATGACCATTTGGACTAACAATAGTTCCTATGCTGAAGGAAGCAAACAAATAGCCCCTGATCAGACTGCTCATCTATTCCGATCTGGGACTATTTTGTTTGCGTATGCATTTCCTCTCTGAGTGATTTGGCCAAAGAGTTAATCTATCTTCTATGGCTCTTTCAAGTACCCATAGAATATCCTTTTGATATAAAACATGGCAACTTAACGAATTTGTTGCCCATTGGCAGCTTAAAGTGAAAACGACTGTCCTAATCAGGATACTCAACCAAATAGAATCCACATTATTTCATAAGATCCGTCTCGCACGCTTTTTAACAGTCATGTTTTCAACCGGCACTAGCCCATGTATTAACAAGGGTTTTAATGTACTTTGTTTTTCAATGCATTAGCGTTCGCCAGGTCCCTCAAAAGATGTTGAAAACCTTGGGCTTCGCCCTCGAGACCTGACGAACAATAATGCATGTAAAATTTAAAATCCATATCAAGTTAATCGCTTTATTCGTGGATTCCAGGCATGACGATAGCAGATTTGTGAGATGGAGCGTAGCTTTCTATGTATTACACATCTATTGCATCCAAGAAAGCTGTTGTCAACACCTTTCCAGCAGATGCCATTGACTTAGTTCATTTCTAGGGTTAGCATCTTGGATGTTTTTGTTGCTTCTATTGCTTTGTTTTTCTTTGTTTTTCAGTGCATTAGCGTTCACCAGGTCCCTCAAAAGATATTGAAAACCTTGGGCTTCGCCCTCGGGACCTTACAGACAATAATGCATATAAAATTTAAATCCATATTTAGTTCCATCCTAGTAAACAATAATTCCTGTGCTGAAGTATCTCAGACTTGAAGTAATGAACCCATGTTTCGCCAATGGTTACACACTTCTTAAACGGCAAGGTTTTCCCTGCACGTGTTGCACTGAAACGTCTGTGCCGAAAAGTTTTTAACATTGATTGTATAAGACTGTCTGCATGTCTTATTTAAGCCCAATCATGAATTATATCTACGGTTTTGACGGTGTTCATGCTTCATGACGCAAACCCTGACGATACACTTCATCGTGTTTGGTGTCTCCTACTTGAATTTGGCTGGACCAAACACGGCCCAACTAGCGGTTTCTTTTCTTCTGACTGTCTGTGGGTTATGAATGATTTTCTTAGTTTAATCACAAATAATTTGTTGTTGTTGTTGATTTTGCTGACCGTTCCAAGGCGTTGCTTCTTTTGTGTATGCTTTTTGTTATTTTAGCTATTTTGTTATGCTGTCTTGTCTGTTCCTTGCAGCATTGTGATCACCTGCTGGGAAAGGGCTGACCTCTTGGCTCTCTTGTGTGTGATCTTTCTTTTGTGTTTTTGTCACGTTCCCATATGGTGTTCTGTGTCAGAAATAGTGAGTATGACCAGGAAATACCACAATCACAAACTGCAGACAAACCCATGGTACTGCGAGGAAGAGCCACATAACAATCACGAGACACCAGGAAGGCAAATTAAGCAAAGCAACCAGCGCTCTCTTCCCCATCAAGATGATTGCAAAACTAGAATGGACATAAAGTAACGTATACAAAACATAGAACAATTACAGACTCCCGCAATGGATAGGTACTTGATTGTATCAATTCTTGATCTTTGCCTTCTTTACATTGTTTGTCTGTCTTCTGGTCTCTCTTCCTATTGGTGCCATGGGTTGTTTTGTGATCTAAAAGATGATTGTGGCATTTCTTTTGTTGTTTGTCCTTTTAATTACTTGGTAATAAGGAAACTATTTTAAGTACCATGTCAAATGTCTGTATCGAGTTGTATAAGTCAAGCTGACCAAAGACACTATGTTGCCAAATATATTTGTATTTGGCAAATTATATCAACAGACGTATAATCAGTATCACCAAATGATTGAAAAACAACAGTTAGTGAACATACATTACTTGCACAGTCATAAATTTAGGCAACCAATAAAAAAACATGCCTTAAACAGCAAAATGTACACGTAGATCGTCTGGATCTGTTTTTGGTTGCATTTGACTAATACGCACGCGCATATCTGTGAAAAAGGCGATTGACAGAAAGCGCCCGCATGCGTCAACGGAACATAGTGGACGTAGTACGCTTGGTTTGCGAAGATGGAATATGCCAAATGAAGGGAGAAAGATCCGTGTAAATAGGTATTAAAGGATCGATGTGTTCGCTATACTGGTACCAAATATTGTAGACTGTTTAGAAGTTTTTAAAAAGTCCCATTATCTGTCTCTTTGGACTGTCTTGTTTTATATCTTTTTGATTACTTCTTTTATTGTGGCAATTTTAAAGAGACCAGATAGCAGGGAATTCTAACAGTTCATTCAAATTTATTGATAATTATTCAAACATTGACAGTGTTTGGTGTGTGTAAATCATACAGCTATCTTCCTTCATTGATATGGATATAGCTTTATTACAGTAAATGCTTGCTGAAAGGAAAGGCAACCAATCGTGAAAGTGTAAGGATCCAGCAAACATCTAACGTCGAAACAGCCTCGTATTAACGTCGATGCGATGTCAATTACGTCGCATCGACATTCATGCGGCGTTGTTTTAGAGCTGTATGTCTACAGATATCCTGTAGCATCGTTAACGACAGTGCTACCATTTTACACGTGTGGTGTTCGAGGGTTATTTGAAATCGCAACGAGGAGCCATGTACGCGAAAATTAACATATAATGATGGTCTCGTGTAACAAGGTGTGTAACCATACACCAAACTATCAGTTTACTTTGAAAATATGAATGTGGTAATGTCAAATATATCAACAAATAGTCTTCTCACTATCGTAATAGTTTCAATAGTCTTTAGCGTAAGGATTTTCACTTCAAAATATCTTATGTGGTGCACAAAAAGAAAGAATTTTTGGTGTCCTGCTTTAAATATAATGTATTGCTTAAGCCAAGAGAATCGCAAAGGTAATGCAATGGCATTAAATTCACAGTAATAATTGTATTTCAATGGCACTTCCTGCAATGTTAAAGGGGACAGCAACCCTAATAATAAGTATGTTTTATCAGATAGAGCCCTATGAGCCATTAAGTTTGATACAAGTATCATTAAAATCGGTTGAGAAATGGGCAAATTATGGGCATTTGAAGAATTCAATATGGCCAACATTTAGCCGCCATTTTGAATATTTAATTAGCTTTCAGATTTTTTTCAACTGCTTAATTTTTAGTTATCACTACTATCACATCATCTAGTTTCAGCAGATATTCAGCTTTATACATAAGGAAAATGTTTCATTAAATATTAATGCAAATAATCCATTGATTTGTCTTTTATTTTGATTACGCATATTTAATTAGGCTGAGTGACGTCACTAAGCCTACAATATGGCCGCTTCCATTACAGCCCATTTGCAAATATTCAAACGCCCACAACTTCCACATTTTTCAACCGATTAAGATGAAATTGGTATCAAAATTCATGGTTTATTAAGATCTTTCATATAAAACATAGTAATCATCAGGGTTGCCGTCCCCTTTAATTACAATCGAAATAGTCATTTTAGACCAACGTCACAGCCCTGGTAAATTGCTGGATACACAGAAGAAACGTCTAGGCTAGACACTATGGTAATATCTATGGCCAATTCGTATCAGATATCGTTCAATGGATCCACCTTTATAAACATCCTAGAAGCACATAATCAGTTTCAGAAAAGAGTGATTTCCCAACTTATTCATCTAGTGACAATTACTAAAACGAGCGAAGATAAATTTGATAATCCGAGCCAAGCAACATAAATAGTGAAGGGTCTTGGGTTATCATCATTTTACAAACTCTGAAAAGCTGTTATCTTCTGTAAATTCTATCATGTCTGTTTTTGGTCCGTTGGTCCCCATAGTCAGCTTTTCATAAGTTCTCCATATTGATAATAAACACGAAACCTCGTAGATTTCATTGCCAGGCAGTGCGGTCTTTTGAATTTAAGGTAAAATTTGTATAATTTGTATACGGTGGACTGTTTGTTTTAGCGATTCGTACGATTAGAAAGTGTAAAAATTATGCATTATCTTAAAGGAATTAAATCCAGCGATTATGAAGACATAGGTAAAGTTTGCTTAGAGTTAACATGTTTTTACATATTCACTATATGGTCATGGTGGTTTCAAGTCGAAAGAAATATCTATATGGTAGACTGGAAGTTGATGGTATCAAAAAGTTCGTGTCTCTGTACATCATAAGAAGCATTGTTGAACCGCAAATGTCACACTTCGCAAATTTGCGAAGTGTGAAATTTACGGTTCAATAAAGCATATAAGCGGGGCACAAGCAGACAACCAGTGCTGGTTGGCCGATAGTGGGCCGAGACTGTATTTTCCTGAGCTATTTCCGAGGATATATGGTTTGCTTTCGAAAATGATCAGCATTTACGAATACTAGTCATATTTAAAAAGTATCAAACTGGAAACGATGAATGACTGAAATGCCTATTTCGTCCAACGAATTTATGTTAATACATTGACTGTCAATACAGCTTTTGGGTATCAGTAGTTTAAACTAAACAAGACGGGCTCTGCACTGCTTGCGATATTGAAAAAAAAGTAGCAAAATCATAATTTTTAAAAAATGGCATGCGCTGTATAGATATACTGACCCACACTTCCAACGCAATATATTTCAGGAGTATAATTTCAATTAAACGAGGTCTTGCTGAAATTATTGTACTGTTCAGAGGTTATGCCATACATTTACCCAATCGGGCTTTGATTTAAAAGGATATGGCTGATTAAGTTCTACTTTCATTTCCATATGTGTTTTAATTTTTGTTAAAATTTTGTTACAATGAATGAACTAATATATGGAATAAATGTCTTGTTTTGCGTTAGGAGTCTGGCTCAGTATAGATAAGCAAGTTTAGGTTGTTCCATTGCTTTACACTCGTTGTATACTGGGAGTTTTTAGCATGCTTTATGTGTCGTTTGTTGGTGTTTATTATTATTATTATTATTATTATTATTATTATTATTATTATTCTAACATGTGAAAAATATCTGAAAAACATTATGTCTCAAATGGTCGTCTTTAGACTCTATCCGCTACTTTATCTGACCGTTCCAAGGCGGTACTTCTTTTGTGGATCTTTTATGGGGGTTTTGCTGTCTTGTGTTTGCTATGCCTTTGTGAGCGTCTGTTTATATGTGCCTTGTGGTCACCTGGTGGGAAAGGGCTGACCTCTTGGCTCTCATTTGTGGTGTCCAACTGTGAGTTTGTTACTTTCCCATTGGTATCCTGGGTCAGCTGTGGTACTTGATTGTGTCGATTCTTGATCTTTGCACCCTTACTTACTTTGTTAACAAAAATAACCAATTAAGTGCAATATGAAAATATAAAATGTATTTGAAATTATACGTACTAGACAAAGATTCAAACAATGTCATTTTCTTTATTTTAAGACATATTGTCTGTACTAATAGAAAGTGAACGATATTCTTGCAGTGCCTAAAGCAAGATGTCTGGGTTTGTATTGTCCAAATGATAAATGAAAAGTTGTAAAAATAGTAAAGAGCATTACAAACATCTAATGCCTAGTATCAACAGATTCTAATAGCTTTCTTGTAATAGATAAACTGTAAAGTTCTGCTAGCAAAGAATAAAAGAAGACGAACAGTGAAAAGTCTCTCATAAAAAGAGGCCAAGCTTATGTCAATGATGAGTTTATACAATAGATGACATTATTACTATTAAAATAGGCTGCACACTTTAACCCTGATTGAAACTTTTAAGGGTGGTCAAATGTCAAAGCGATTATGTAGTTTGAAACATTTATGTTATGTTTCTTTCTGTCGATACAGCAGGGAAGTATCTATCACGAACATCTAACCAATCTGCGGACTTGGAGCAAGTTTAACAAAGATAGAATCTAGGGCGGAAAACTGACCAGACAAAATCTAGGGCGGAAAACTGACCAGACAGAATCTAGGGCGGAAAACTGACCAGACAGAATCTAGGGCGGAAAACTGACCAGACAGAATCTAGGGCGGAAAACTGACCAGACAGAATCTAAGGAGGAAAAATGACCAGACAGAATCTAGGGCGGAAAACTGACCAGACAGAATCTAGGGCAGAAACTGACCAGACAGAATCTAGGGCGGAAAACTGACCAGACAGAATCTAGGGCGGAAAACTGACCAGACAGAATCTAGGGCGGAAAACTGACCGGACAGAATCTAAGGAGGAAAACTGACCAGACAGAATCTAGGGCGGAAAACTGACCAGACAGAATCTAGGGCGGAAAACTGACCAGTAAAAGACATTCTTGCACACCAGATCTAGATAAGATTTTCTGGCTAGACTCTAGAATCTGTTCGCCACTATTCGTCTTCTTCATTGGTAGTATATGCTTGAACATACGATCTATGGAAGTGATGCAAAAACATTTACGCTCGTTGCGATGGTTAGAGTTATGTTAGGGTAAGGGATCTATATTCATTGTAGCTACTGGAAGAAATGGTCAGATAAAGTAGCGGACAGATTCTAAAGTCAACCATATTCTGGCTTTTTTATTTATCTGTCCCTCGAGATCACCGTTTGGCATCACTAGGCAAGTCTCGTGGTGCCAAAAGGTGATCATCTGGACGGATTTTTCTACTCATGATAGATTCAGCAAGAAAGTGAGTATGATCAGAATATACCGTAACCACATATGGCAAACCGACCCACGGCACAGTGAGGAAGAGCCACCGAACGTTAACCAGTCACAAGACACCAATAAAGCAACCAGTTCGCTTTTCCCCATCAAGATGGTTGCGAAAGAAAGCACTGCACAACAAAGCATAGAATGATCAAAAACCCCACACTGGGAGAGACAATCAACAAAGAATCAACAACAATAGAACCGCCGCCCCAGAACGGACAGCAGCCGAAGCCACAGGAGGAGGGGACCTAATTGCAGCACACTAGCACCAAGTCCTCGCCCACTGGCACTAAATCATCGCCCACAATTCCATTGTTGTTAACCGATACATTTGTATCTAACCTGTAATTATTTTTCAAAAGTATGGTACAGGTGTGCAACCTTTGCATCCCATTTGAAGTGACAGTAGGCATAAAATGATAGTTGTAATGGGTACAAATTGATCTTCACAATTTTAATCCCCTTTACTACTGGACTATCAAAACAAACTTCTAGGCGCAAATAATGACTTATAATATGACAATTTTACGAAAACGCTCCTGTCTTATTCTCACTTGAAAGATGAGCTAAAACTAAGTCAAGAGGAAGATGAAGAAACGGACATGTAGAAATGGAGAGCATTATCGATGCTGCTGGGTGGATAATGTTAGACATAAATAGGATTAAAACCTGAGAAAAAGTGGTGATAATAGTTAAGGTAGTAGTGGTAATAACTGCAGTGACGTCGGACTAGTAGCAGTAGTAGAAGAGGAAGCAAAAAACCTACCTACCTACCTAACTACCTACCTACCTACCTACCTACCTACCAGAGAGTCTGAAATGCTTAACGCAATGCTTTATCAGCAACCGTGGCTCAACTTAAGATTTTCCTTTGCTCGGACTCTCTGTGAGTCGTTAACCCTTTTCGTTGTTTCATCATCGTGAGTGTGTTAATTTGATTAGATTGTTTCTCTGTGATGATGCATTGCAGTAGTTAGGAAGCCTCCATTGGAGCTATTTATCAACAACATAATTTAGTGCGAGGATTTGGTATCAGTAAAATGCCCCAGTGGCTTAGGCTGCTGTCTGTTCTACGGAGGTGGTTTTGTTGTTGCTGATTCATTGTTTATTGTTGCTCCCATTTTTTGTGGGGTTTCTGTGTTGGGTCCTTGTTTGTTATTCAGTACTCTGGCCCATTCTAGCTTTGAAATCATCTTGATGGGGATGAAGGAGCTGGCTGCCTTACATTAGTTGTCTTCTGGATGTCTTGTGACTGTTAGTGTTTTGCAACGCCATAGGTTTGTGTGCAGTGAGTGATTGTGACATTTCCTGATCCTACTCACGTATTTTATTTCGGCTACATTTAACGTGGTGACAAAGCATTCGTGGCCTTTGGTCAGTTTATGATAATAACGTTCGATCTCTGACACAGTATACACCACAATGACCACGTCTTCGAGGAGAAGCGACTAAAATGTATCATATTGCTCAAAAGTGGACATAATGATTGGGTAAATATTGAATTAGGTGTTATCATTACACAGGAATAAGAAAAACAAAATTTGATAAAAGTCACTTTAGGGTCAGCCGATGAATAAAGAAGATCTTTGATTGTTACCCGTGGCCAGATCCACATTGTAATCGCTAGTTTTGGGCAAATATTTAAGTTTTATCCGAAAATGACCAAGCCTGGACAAACAGAACTACTGAAAGGGCCCACTTCCGAAAGTTTCTAATTGGTATTTTTCAAAGTAATCACAGGTGTTGTGGATAAAAAGAACCGAAGCAAATAGAAACGGTACGTACCGTTTAATAGTCAACCAAGAGACAGACAAGCTTGCGCACGACCATCCGTTTTCTTTTTCGCTTTTGTACATTAACTGATGTGGTGGTTTTTAAATAGTTCTATGGGTACCATAATCAGACAACAACGCGTAGTCTGGTAAGGGCGTTCGTTGGCCCGTTAAGCCATTATGCGATAAGTCTCTGATTTCTTTTGGAATGGTCATATGAAGGCCACAATGAATGCTTATGTTAACATGGTTAAGATGTTCATCTCTTGACATTCTTGAAGAATATGGCATGCATAGTTTGGTCACATATATCAGCAATTGACCGCAAAATGATTTAAACATTCAGATCACTAAAGCGAGAGTACAGCAACATCCAGTTAGGACTGCATCAAAACACACATTAGAAACACAAGAAGGGTCTTTCATCGCATTATATTACCTAACTTTATGAGGGTGAACAATTCTATATTACCTTCCTTCTTTTCGTTATAGGGTTTAGTTGCTGTTAACTAATTATTTATTATCAATTACCTCTCATATTAACTGCATTGCTGCACATTGCCTGATAAGCTTTGTCAATCTCACGCAGGTGCCTTTATCAGGTCATGATGACGTTGCACTTTTGAATGACGTCGCCAATGACAGTGAATCGACACCAAAAAAAAATAAAAATAAAAAATACGTCATAATCGCTAGTTTGAAGAGTGAAACAAAGGGTAAACTGATAAAAATAATACCAGCTTCGCGTCTTTTGATATCAAGATTACCAGGCTCGACTTT
Organism: Loripinus fragilis; assembly: GCA_964019695.1. Taxonomy (NCBI): domain Eukaryota; kingdom Metazoa; phylum Mollusca; class Bivalvia; order Lucinida; family Lucinidae; genus Loripinus; species Loripinus fragilis. The sequence continues at coordinate 14,853,545 of OZ026529.1, read as the reverse complement.
GAGGACGCTTGTTGAATCGCCCGGCAAGCCTCGCAATGTCAACAAGCGTTCTCAAAGCCTTGCCTGGTAAACTTGATATCAAAAGACACTCACCTAGTATTACCTTTGTCGTGTGAGCCCATCCATCAGTTGCTTCTTTACGTCACCTTCGCCCATCCGTCAGTTGCTTCTTTACGTCACCTTCGCCCATCCGTCAGTTGCTTCTTTACGTCACCTTCGCCCATCCGTCAGTTGCTTCTTTACGTCACCTTCGCCCATCCGTCGGTTGCTTCTTTACGTCACCTTCGCCCATCCGTCAGTTGCTTCTTTACATCACCTTCGCCCATCCGTCAGTTGCTTCTTTACGTCACCTTCCCCCATCCGACAGTTGCTTCTTTACGTCACCTTCGCCCATCCGTCGGTTGCTTCCGTCACCTTCGCCTATCCATCAGTTGCTTCTTTACGTCACCTTCGCCCATCCATCAGTTGCTTCTTTACATCACCTTCGCCCATCCATCAGTTGCTTCTTTACGTCACCTTCGCTCATCCATCAGTTGCTTCTTTACGTCACCTTCGCCCATCCGTCGGTTGCTTCCGTCACCTTCGCCCATCCATCAGTTGCTTCTTTACATCACCTTCGCCCATCCATCAGTTGCTTCTTTACGTCACCTTCGCTCATCCGTCAGTTGCTTCTTTACGTCACCTTCGCCCATCCGTCGGTTGCTTCCGTCACCTTCGCCCATCCATCAGTTGCTTCTTTACGTCACCTTCGCCCATCCGTCAGTTGCTTCTTTACGTCACCTTCGCCCATCCATCAGTTGCTTCCGTCACCTTCGCCCATCCATCAGTTGCTTCCGTCACCTTCGCCCATCTGTCAGTTGCTTCCGTCACCTTCGCCCATCTGTCGATTGCTTCTTTAAGTCACCTTCGCCCATCCGTCAGTTACTTCTTTACGTCACCTTCGCCCATCCGTCGATCGCTTCTTAACGTCACCTTCGCCCATCCTGCTGTTGCTACTATGCGCCGTGTTGGCCCCTGTTGTTAAGGAGTCAGGTTTGCCACTCATCATTTGCTTCTAACCTTCACTTTCGCACACCCATTACATTGTAGTTGTAATTGAGTCATGTTCACCACCCACACCCAAGTCTCTATGCCAAACAATTTGTATCCAGATCTGGGTCCATACTAATTGCATGCAAGTTAAAATCAGTATGCTGCTAAAGCTAAGTACATGTACTTCAGAAGACAATAAAAAAAGAGTTTTCAATTTAGTTGGCAGTGAATGCGTTAACCTTTTCCACGCCAGGCACAACTTTTTCATCTGCTCTCTGGTCCGTTATTATGTTCATAGATAGTCCATATTGCAGACAATGTTGACAGGGATCAGACTTCTCCAAAGGTAGTGAGAAACCTGATCAGGGTTCATAGCGTTTGTTAATATGAAAAAAAATCTAGTCAAAAGTACACCTCATGACATTTTCACGACAAATATATTTGCTAGATAAGGGTCACCATTGCTATATCACTGTTGTAATGTATTGTATACTGTTTCAGGTGTCGAGTTGGGAGGTACTGATGGAGCTGTGTACGACGATTCTGATCAGTCCGACGTCGACTCTTTCCCTGAGATGACAAATGACGTTGAAAATTCTCCTGTCGACTTTACCGTGTTCCAAATACCAAACCCTGCAGCAGAAAATCAGAAACCAGAGATAGCAGCTCCTGAAAATAAAACAAATCAAGAAACCGATAAAATACCTACGGCTACTAAACTTGTTGTGGGTATAGAACATGTTCACGACAATACGAACACGCATGTAAATGTGAACATTAAAACTGATGAAAGTGCTAAGGAAGTGGAAAGATTAAAATCAAATTGCACATTAATAGATAATTTAGCGATCAGGCGGGTGCCAGGGTCTCTAGGATTTGGTATTTGGACGAAAGTGAAGATTGAGGCTGGACAAACTGTGGGACATTCTACCGAGGATGGACCTAAAAATAGTATTGTAAGTAGTTTCCTATTTTATTTTCTTAAAGCAGTTCAACATTAAGCCTCGAAGGGATTTTGGAGCTAATGACCTCTAGATATTATCATTAAATAAAGAACCACAGTAGTAGTAGTAGTAGTAGTAGTAGTAGTAGTAGTAGTAGTAGTAGTAGTAGTAGTAGTAGTAGATTTGCTATATGTCATTTCACTATTCTAGCTAACGCTCGATGCACACAAGGGTGGTCAGAATCTTCTTTCGACACTGTACCCTGGACACTTTATAAATACTGCAATGAAGGTCACAAACAGAAGGCCCCCAACCAACTTGGTATCTCGAAAAGTGGCCAGCTTTTATGTACGTACTGGGCCGGGTCACCATTTTACAAATTGTTCATCATATGTATTAATATACTTCTTCTGCCGAGAGCATTGAGTCCACGAAGTGTTCTCAAATAATGAATTGTAGTATGGCCGATGCTATTATCTATTACATAATGTGAAATTGTTTAGATCATACGATGTACCTACAAAACCCCAGGAAAGGCAGGGCTTTATTTAGCAATTTTGGGAAAAGAGCCTCTGGCCAAAATTGGGGGAAATGGTCGACTTAACGTTAAAATTGGGAATATTGATGACATAAAACATAACAATGGGAGCAAAATCGAGATATTTGAGACTGTTTCATGCCAAGCACAACTGTTTAAGCATCATTCCGATATGGGCTATTGTTTCTTTTAAGTAGTAAAATAGTATATACTATGATCTCTAAAAACGTAATAAAATACACACACACACACACACACACACACACACACACACACACACACACACACACACACACACACACACAACTTTTTTTCTTAATTGGAAAAAATAGACATTGAATTGGGATAAAAAGGTGGCTATTTTCGATTGCGAATTTTGGCCTCTTGAGAAAGGCAGAAAATCCCAAAGGAGGTAAAAAATAACACCGTTTTCAAGAGAAAAGCCTTAAAGGATTACACACAGCCCGTAAACGTTTTGCATTGACTTTTCATGCGTCATAAAGAAAGCTAAATCTCTCTTTGTGCTTGCCTGAAAAGAATATCCAGAGAAAAAGCTGTTTTTTGCCTTACGCATGCAACACCTTGCCCTTTCACTACATGAATGTCATACGTGAACAACGTTAAAAACATGAGACCAGACCGACCGCTGAGAAAAAAGGAGAAAACTTGTTAAAAACATGGATTTCAGTCAAGTCAATCGAAAACGGGTTTGAAGACCAAGTCTGTGTGTGTGTCGTCATTACTTATTGTTTCGCCAATGTTTTCCCATTCCCAATCCTAGTACATGTTGCCATTAACTAAATGGTCGCTACCATATGTTATACTGGGTTTTCAGGGGCAAACAAGTTTGTTATCTTTATCTCATCTATAGTTCCACCAAGCACTCGCGATCCATATTTGGACAAACTATTATTTGCCTATATCGACAGTCGAACGAGGTTTACAGCATTTTGACCCTGTGCATGGCTAATTTTGGGACTCTGAATCTAGAATAGAGACATTGATTTCCTACTACAACAGTTTTCTTGATCAAGTATTCGTGTTTGCTGGCCAGTAAGCAGGAAAGAAAGCACGCTCCATCAATCGCACCTAAATTGGTCAGATCTTGCAAAGTGCGGATCCAGAAAATTCCATCAGGTCCTTGCAACGTATTTTATTTTAAAAAGACAGAGGGTCGTACGTGCGTCGCTCGAGAAGCAATTGGATCCAATTGCTTCTCGATGGTATCCCGTACCAGAATTTTTAAGGAAACCAACAGCCAGGGGCGTCCGAACCCAGTCGCCCATGTCATTTTTTAATAAAAGAAATACTAGAATACCCCCGAACAGTCGGGTGTTGTTGAGCTAAAGTAAATTCTCGCCGCGACATGCGCGATACGTGCTACTTTCCCTAGACATGGTATGATATAAGTTGAACTGAAACGTTTAGGGTGCATTGCTACAGTCAAATATCATTGGCTTGTTCGAGACTTACGTCGGTTACAACGATTCTTTAGTCGTACCTAGTGGTTCATTATTCATATCTAAAGGTTCCTTAGTGACACCAAGTGATCCTTTAGTCATACTCAGTGTTTCATTAGTTATGATATTATTTTGTGGTTCTTTAGTCATATCCAGTGGTTCTTTGGTCATACCTAGTGGTTCTTTGGTCATACCTAGTGGTTCTTTAGTTATGATATATAGTGGTTCTTAAGTCATATCTAGTGGTTCTATAGTCATATCTAGTGGTCCTTTACTTATGGTATCTAGTGGGTCTAAAGTCATATCTAGTGGTTCTTTAGTCATACCAAGTGGTTCTTTAGTCGTACCTAGTATTTCTTTATCTATGATATCTAGTGGTTCTTTAGTCATATCTGGTGGTTCTTTAGTCATACCTAGCGGTGCTTTACTTATGGTATCTAGTGGTTATTGAGTCATATCTATTGGTTCTTCAGTCATACCATTGGTTCTTTAGTCGTACTAGGTTCTAGCGTGTTCACTGCCAATGGGTACACAATCGATTATAGTTTTCCACGATCATTAGCCTTTTCAGACAATCCTAATATCATTACAACATCTTTCTGTACTATGATTGGGATCCAGAGAAAATCATGTCCATTGCAAATTCTGTAATCATTGCATTGCAGAATATATAGGTTATATAAAAATTCTGACCAGAAATTCTATAGAAAATGTATAGATTGTATAGACAAATGACCATGTTATCTGAGTAAAACGTATAACCTATATAGAAAAATGACCATGTAATCTAGCAAAACGTATAGGTATTATAGAAAATTGCCATGTCATCGAAGCAAAACGTACAGATTATATAGAAAAATGACCATGTAATCTGAGCAAAACGTACAGATTATAGAGAAAAATGACCACATAATCTAAGTTAAACGTACAGATTATAAAAAAATGACCATGTAATATATATGCAAAATGTACAGATTAAAGCGAAAAATGACCATGTAATCTAGGCAAAACGTTCAGATTATATAGAAAAATGACCATGTAATCTATGCAAAACGTATAGATTATATAGAAAAATGACCATGTAATCTAAGTAAAACGTATATATTATATAGAAAATGATCCAAAAATAAATTCAAAATGTATACAAAAAATGGAAAAAATACCATATATGAAAAATTTATAGAATATAGTAAAATGACCATACAATCTATGCAAAACGTATAGATAATATACAAATGACCATGTAATCTATGCAAAACGTATAAATTATATAGAATAATGGCCAAATGATATATGTAACATGTGTACAGAGTATATAGAAAAATGACCATGTATCTATGTAAAAAGTAAAGATTATCTAGAAAAATGGCCATATAAGATAATATATGCCAAAGGTATAAACTATATACAAAAATAACCATATAATATATGCAGTGTGTATACATATATAGAAAAATGACCATGTTATCCAATCAAAACTTACCGACTATATAGAAAAACGACCATGTAATCTATGCAAAACTTACAGATTATATAGAAAATGACAATGTAGCATATGCAAAATGAATAAATTATATAGAAAACGACCATGTAATATATGCAAAACGTTTAAATTATATCAAAAAATAACCATTTAGATAATATACGCAAAAAGGTATACGTTATATATAGTAAAACTATGATATAATCTATACAACATATATAAATCATATATGACGGTGTAATCTATGCAAACGTTAAGTTATATAGAAAAAACGACCATGTAATCTATGCTAGACGTATACATTATATTTAGAAAAATGACCATGTAATACGTGTATATGCAAAACGTATAAATTATATAGAATAATGGCCATGTAATCTATGCAAAACGTATAGATTATATAGAAAAATGGCCATATAATATATGCTTCATATATAGATAATATCGAAAAATAACCACGTAATCTGAGCAAACAGAAAAATGACCATGTAATCTATGCAAAACGTATAGATCATATAGAAAAGTTCCCATATAATCTATGCAAACGTATAGATTATAAAGAAAACTGACTATTAACACTGCAAAATGTATGATCATATCAAATATGTGCGAAATGTATCGATTATATAAATGACCACTGTAAAATGTATAGATTATAATGAAAAATGGCCATTAATTATCAGTGTTAAAAGAATAAGGCTATGTTTACATGGAAGACGAGTACGCCAAAAACAGAACTTGTCTCCCCTGAACGAAAATCTATTCACCTTAAATGAAGAGCATTCTGTTGAAGACAGTATTGTCAGACGACTACGATTACATCTGTCGCTAACGTTTAGAGCAGTATTGTCAATGATAAAAAGAAAATGTAACATCTTTCTTCTCTATTTTATCATTTCAATCAATACTATAAAAACGCGAAAAATCAATTCTATCTTTTTGTTTCATTTATAATTCTCAAAGTAATTACTTTCCCTGCATTTATAGATTTGTTTGTTTGATTTGATTCTTTACGTCACATCAACAATCTTTCAGTTAAACAGGGACCACAACGCAGTGACGCCGGTAAGGCTCGAACCAACGGCCCCTCGGTCTCGTGTCAAGCACTCTTCCACTGAGCCACTGCGCTCCCTATTGCATTTATAGAAATTTGTTCTAATAAACGTTGACATAACAGTATGAGATTCTTAATGAGCTTTCATCTATCAACATTTTATAAGTGTTATTTAAACCAAAAGAGGTGGCAGCTCAGCTGCCATCCCTTTTGGAGTAGACTGAACTCTATACCGGTAGTCCAATCCATAATTGTGTTCGATACAAAACCATTTACCATTTTACTACAATATAGCCCTGCCCTGCCCTGCCCTGCCCTTGTCCTGTCCTGTCCTGTCTTGTTTTGCCCTGCCCTGCCCTGCCCTGCCCTGCCTGCCCTGCCCTGCCCTACCCTGTCCTGTCCTGTCCTGCCCTTGTCCTTTCTCTGCACTTGTCCTGTCCCTGTCCCTGCCCTTGTCCTGTCCCTGTCCCTGCCCTTGTCCTGTCCTGTCCTGGCCTGCCCTGCCCTGCCTGAATGCCTGCCCTGCCCTTGTCCTGTCCTGTCCTGTCTTGTTTTGCCCTGCCCTTGTCCTGTCCTGTCCTGTCTTGTTTTGCCCTGTCCTGTCCCTGTCCTGTCCTGTCCTGTCTTGTCTTGATCCACATCTGAATTAAGAGTGAGGTTGGCGCCGTTAAACTGGTTTAAGCCCTCCAGTAAAATATTTTACTGACCGTTCCAAGGCGGTACCTCTTTTGTGGATCTTTTATGTTTTTGTTCTGTCTTGTGTTTGCTATGTCTTTGTGCGCTTCTGTTTATATGTGCTTTGTGGTCACCTGCTGGGAAAGGGCTGACCTCTTGGCTCTCGTTTGTGGTGTCTACAGTGAGTTTGTCACTTTCCCATTGGTATCCTGGGTCAGGTGTGGTACTTGATTGTATCGATTCCTGATCTTTGCACCCTTACTTACTTTGTCCTGTCCTGTCCTGTCCTGTCCTGTCCTGTCCTGCCCTGCCCTGCCCTGCCCTGCCCTGCCCTGCCCTGTCCTGTCCTGTCCTGTCCTTGCCCTTGTCCTGTCTCTGCCCTTGTCCTGTCTCTGCCCTGCCCTGCCCTGCCCTGCCCTGCCCTGCCCTGCCCTGCCCTGCCCTGCCCTGTCCTGTCCTGTCCTGCCCTTGTCCTGTCTCTACCCTGCCCTGCCCTTGTCCTGCCATGTCCACTAAATGAATATAATTACATTTATAATTATATTTTAACTATGAAAAAAATCATCTTATAAAAATCCTATCCTCTCTGATAGTCAAATTTCTGGTGTCCAAGCCAAGAACTACTCCAAGTAAAGTTTATAAATTGCTATCTTAAAGAGTATATCAGTTTTACTACAAAAATGACATTAGAGAATGGGGCCAGCCTATGCCCTGTCCTGTCCTTGTCCATTTCTATGAATTCTAAACTATTACTGGTCAGTCTAATAATAGAATGTTGGCCTTGATCTGGCCCCGAGGTTATAAAACTTTTTCATACTCAACTCTCAGCTGAGCACGAAAATTATCCTGCCCATAAATGTTAAAATGCCAACAATTGTTGGCATTTTAACATTTATTAGCATGATAAATACTACATCTGAAAGATTCAAAGCAAGAGACTTCTTTATTTGTCTGTATTTTAGTTTTTATGAGCAGTTGAAATTTCGTGCTCAGTTGAGTTGAGCATGAAAAAAGTTTTATAACCTCGGGGCCTGAACTCACAGAAAATTCTCTCAGACAGAATGATAAAAAATATGTTTCAGAATGGTTTCCCTGGGTTTTTTGCAGTGTTTTCTTTCTTTTTCACCAGCTAATGATATGTCTTACATTTGTTGATTCTAAACCCATCACTAGGCCATCTCATAAAAAAGTGGTACTCATTGTAAAAGAGGGCAAAACGCGTGGTAACTTACTATGTGCTCGTGCACGATCTACACGTGCTATTTATAGCCAGTCAGTACATTCAAATAGTACCAATGAGTCGTGTAACGGAGCCGTAAAGTCACTGAAACATTATTGTGGTTACATCCGACATTGACACTGTGGTCTAAAACTTTAGAAGAAGCCCAATGTTGAATGTTCCGAATATATTATGTCTTTTAACAGGTGCCATCTACTCTGTGAGAGAGCAATTCTGAGTAAGGCCAATCAAAAACTCTTTAAATTTAACGTTTCTGTCTTTTGTAGCAGCCAGCTCTGACAATATTCCAGTGGCGGTACCTCTTTGCAACATGTTGAACACCAATCAAATGGCCAGTCTCGTACTGTCACCACCAATCAAATCAATCGGTACTGAATCTGTGCTAATTATAGAAAGATTACAAAACATTATGTAATGAGATAGAGGTTAAGTTTCTGGTTGACAAAAACATGATAGGAAAAGTGGGAAATATGTGATCATTTAACAATAACGCAGTGACGGATCCATGGGGTATTCAGGGGGTTCGGTCGAACCCCTCACCGCCCCCATTTTTAAATATCTTATAAAAATGAAATAATTTAGTCTCATTGAGACCAAATTATTTCATTTTCATGGGATATTTAAAAACCCCAACACCTTTATACATATGAACCCCCTTTTCTGGAATCCTGGATCTGCCCCTTTAAAGGGGTAGGTAATGCCACAAAAACAGATCATGGGTGGATCCAGAAAATTTTGTCAAATGACGGGGGTAGGGGCCAGACAATGCTTATTTCTAGTCGTCAACACCCGAACCTCCCTTAGGTCCAATTGTTTTTTGAGGGGGTCCATACCAGTATTTCTATGTTGTGATTTTCCAGGAGGGGGGTCGAATCCACCATTGCATATGCCACCAAAAGGAAGAGCTTATTCCATTTAAGCCGATTAGACTTTCCTCTCTCCTTAAGAGCCATGTTTAGCGTCATTTTAATAGAAATTTGTAATACTACCACACAGAGTCTTCACTGTTTGTGTAAATCACATTGAAAAGGCGTTAGGGTTAATAATATATGTTATTATAATATCTAAGAATGATATAAAAAATAAAAGTACTTTCAAAGATAGATGAGAATCGATGTAAACAAACACTGGCAAGTTTACATTGATTTTGGCGTGCAGGTAGTCTCAGTTTACAGTTATATTGAACCTACCACAGATTATTGCATATGCGAGTAGCAGTGAAAAGCCATGCTTTACCTGTTTATAAGAAAAATAGAATAATCTCATTACTATGCATCTTTGAAAGTACAATACGAGGGCACTATTTAATGGGCAGCAGCAGTAGAAGCCACCGGATTGAAACATATTAAAGATCCCAGTTGGCGATCGAACCTGTGACTCTTGATTTTCAGAATAGGTGCTTTAACAACTAAACTACGACCGCTTGAAAAAATCAGAATTCATGTTGCTTGGCCCTGCAAGGAGAACCTTACATCAATGATCTGATGGGAGATGAATCCAGTATCTGTGTATGACATCTGCTTTCACTTAGAGAGCTGTTAAACGAGTCGTTCTGCTACAAAGTGGTTGCGAACATTGCTTATATCATGGGAAAATTGTTGCAAAATGCATCCAACAAGTGAATTAGAAAGGATGAGAATATATATAAACACATCGCCGACAGGACTGATCTGTTAAACAGATGGTTCACAACGCAATTGCGCCAATTTAGCATTCATTATAATAAGATAATTTTAACCACAAAATTGCCACGCCCCCTCATTTGCATAAGAGCGTCTTGTTTTGAATTAGCCAAATCAACATACACACGTATACATGACATAAGAGTTTAGTATTGATCGTTATCAAGCCACTGAAAAACTAAGTAGTATGACCAGGCCCTGAGGTTATAAAACTCCTTTTTATGCTCAACTCAGCTTAGCATGAAACTGATCCTGCTCATAAACTATTGGTGGAATTTTAACATTTATCAGCAGGATAAATACAGCATCAGCGAGAAAAAACTTTTTCAACATTTTAGACTTAGGAGCAGTTGTAATTTCAGTCGTGCTCATTTGAGTTGAGCATGAAAAAAGTTATATATTCTCAGGGTCAGATGCCTATTTTTTGAATCTGAGCCTTCATCAATGCTACATATCTAGTCCCAAGGTCATCAGCATTCTGGTTCTGGAGAATAAGATTTTTAAAGGATTTTATCCTATATGGGCGTGGCAGCCATCTTGGTTATGTGACCAGAACAATTTGTATATATTTTGGCTAACTTGTCATAAGGAGTCTTCATATGAAATTTGAATTCAATTGGCACAGTGAATTCTGAGAAAACTGTTTTTAATATATTGATGACACTCCAATAGGAGCGACCTTGGCTGAAAGGTCACCTTGACATTTGGAACTTATTTTAGCCATTGCCTCATTTCAGAATGAAGTTTAATATATCAAGTGAGAATAATGACTTAGGCTTCCACAGTATTCAAAAAATTAACTTTTCAAACAAAACTATATTTAGTTGCATTAGGAAGCAAATTTGACCTTGACGTTAAGTAGGTCAAGGACAATCTAGGATCATCATTTGAACAAACTTTGTAGGCCTCACACCCCAAATGCTACATACCAAGTCCCAAGGACATATGCCTTCTGGTTCTGGAGAAGGTTTTTAAAAGGTTTTTACCATATATGGGCATGGCGGCCATCTTGGTCATGTGACCATGATATTTTGTACAAATTTTAGCTATCTTATCATAAGGAGTCTTCACATGAGGTTTGAGTGGTTTCTGAGAAAACTATGTTTTAATATATTGATGGGACTCCAATATGAGTTACCTTGGCTGAAAAGACAAAGGTCAACCTTGACCTTTCGAACTTAATTATAGCCATATCAAGTGAGAATAATGACTTAGGCTTCCACATTTTTTTTCAAATTATTTTCCCATTTAAAAAGGAAGCATAATTTGACCTTAAAGCAGAACAAGGTCAACCTAGGATCATCATTTGAACAATGCTACATACCAAGTCCCAAGTTCATGCCTTCTGGTGTTTAAAGGTTTTTCACCATATATGGGAATGGTGGCCATTTTGGTCATACGACCAGGACCATTTCAGACCTAAATTCTAAACCACTCACTCCCTCAGATTTGAGGGAATCTTTCTCGAGCATATACCGTTATGACGATGTTGTTAAAGTAAACTCAACTCCAAGAAACCCATCAAGCCGATCCTTATCAGATATTTTATTACAGCTTCTCTCAGGGAACTTATACCCTTATCAAGTTGAGCACACAAACAAGAATAAAAGTAGAAAAAAGGGTCACTTTATTGATTTAAAACATTTTTAAAGATTCGCAAACTGTCTGAGCTCAACATGCAATGTGCAAGTTAGAAAAAACTGAGAGAAAGGTAGCCCTCATTATAGCAATCACTGTCCATAAGAGTTTAAATACTTTTTGCTTGCACCATTTCATAGCAATGTACCTGCCCTGGCTCGACAGGTTTCTCTGCTGGCGGTAGTATGTCATCTGCTGACAACCTTTAAAACAATTTGAGCCCAAAGTCAGGCCCAACTAAGCATTGAGCTTGATCTGGATCCAAACTGGTTTGCACTCCTGTGGTATTTTTAACATTTTTTTTGTTGTTTTTTTTTAAATTTATTTTGAATAAAAAGTCAGCAGGCGATGACAAAAGCATGAAAAATATCCAGCATGTAAAGATTAAAGCATTGATCAACATGAAAAATGTATGATCTGACCAGTGAATGAGTGTCAGCTGTGAGATCTAACTGGTGCAGTTTAGTAAAATTAGAAGCTGTGCAGGTTGATTGGGACCTTTACTGTCAATGTATTAAAAGGTATACATGAGAGTTTGGTGAGCAACCAAGGCTCAAAGAACTATGTACATCCACACAGTCTCGTTAGAACCCCCCCCCCCCACACACACACACACACACACACAGATTATCCCACCCCAGTTCTTAAGGTTTCGTGATGATATGCATACAAAATGTGGGTAGAAAAGCTATTCTAATTCCAAGTATGATATGGGGACTAATACTATGGTGGCGTCTTCTGCTCGAAAACCTCCTCTAAGGGTTTAGCGCCCATTAACGAAGTGAAGCCGATCAACATTGTCCACAGTGTTACCAAGAATGTGCTCAACATGGCAAATAGCGCAAGTAGTGCAGACCCTTCATGTAGCGTTTTTTGTTCATTCCCTTTATAGCTTTGCGTCCCAGTCAACAGCTATGGTCATTACGGGATGGTCAGTTCATCTAACCACACTTTTTCCTGGGTAAAATTGATCATGCGGTTAACCAGTACTTCGTGCACATACAAAAATTCGCTTGTAACAACAACCCATCTTCAATGATTCAGCCGACGGGAGGAGAATAACCACAGAAATTATTTCATGACCAATCTCCATGAAAGTATGGGACCGGACCAGGATCGAACTCGTGACCCCTGGATCTGCAGTCAGACAAGTTTCTGTAGCCAGACACGTTACCGACTGCGCTATATATGTGACCCGATTGTGTAGCGTCTCATCTGGGTCCATGCTTTTTGTAAAAGCTCACTTTTTGCATAAATGCATTTAACCACATCCCCAGAATTGCGTACATAGCAACACCCCTGCATAATGAATGGTAAAATATATATTTTAATACATTTAAATTTAACATTCCCAACTTCCCATGTTATGTCAGCCGCAAAATTTACGCAGAAAACTTTATTGGTACCTGTTGAAAAATTCACAAAATTGAACCATAACCCAAAACTTGCATGGGCAAAGATGCTTGAGCTTGGAGAGATGAAATTGTTTTATCAATGATTCTGATCTAAAATAAACAATCTAGCACACTCCACTGCAGACATAATGACCTTTGGAATTTCTTCCAGCTGTGAGTAGAAAACCAACTGAAATCTTGGAAAGTGGATTTAAATTATAGTCTGATTTAAACAAACCTTCGATCCCGCGTTTTAAGGAGTCTCGATCCATATGAAATTTGAGTTTAATTGGCCCAGTGGTTTCAGAGGAGAAGATGCTTGACAATGTTGACGGACGGACAGCAGACGGACAGACGGACGCCGGAGTGACTGGTATACTTTTAGCTCACATATGAGTCTTCGGCTCAATTGAGCTAAAATTGGCTGCCCTCCATAACTTTAATACAAACATCAGTCTGTAAATTTCTAATTCTTCAATCGATTTTATCTGGTTTGCAGCAAATTGGTTGCTGTCCCTTTTAAAAAATATATAGTGTATGTGTTGTTGTTTTTTTTTCAGCATTTTAATACGGAAAGCTTTGTAAGAACTGTCTCACTGGTGATTTAAAAGATATTATCTGATCAAATGTATGGTAAATATTCTAAAATTCGAACTTTTTCTGTCTGTCCCAAAAAATGGTGTTATGAGGGCAGGAATCACAAAATGCTTGTCAGTGCTGTTTGTCTATGCCATTTTGACAGGCAACTAGTGTTCGAAATTTTGGAACATTTACCGTACCCGATTCGAGATACACGATGAACAGGTATGCCTACACAAAAAAATACATCCACTTTTGAAGACTTGTTTCTTCTTCCAACCTGTATCATGTCATATGTAGAAATTGACAGCTAATTTTGAAATAGTTGTATTTTCCCACAGAATAAGTGATTCACGTCAGGAGAAAGTCAATCTTTGCGGTAAGCGTCAAGGTAAAACTCAAACATGCATACTCAGCTGCAGGGATTAGCCAGAATCTTACAAATTTGGGTGGAGCATGTGTTGCTGTTGTTATGCCTGAGAAGCGAATAGCATGGTACTGCGAATGGTTGTATAGCAGCGTAGGCTTATCAGTACGACTGATGTTCCCATGTGATAAATACAGGCTTTCTCGTGATATGATACAAACATCTTTGAACATCACGAAACCATCATGAAACCATCTATCTATATTCTTGTTTCTAGTAGCTTATAAGACATACACTGGAATATTAAAGGCAATTTTGTGTATGTTCAGTTACCAAACACTTTCTTTTTGTTTAAAAAATAGATGTCGTTACATTCTTACTCTTTCCTCTACACTATCGTGTCCTTTTGTTGCGTGGTTAATGCTCAAAACATGTTTAAGAAGGCGCATCATTGAAACAAAGCAAATGTATGCCTTTTAGTTTCATGAGCTGCATTGCTTCGCAATCGTTTTCTAAGGCGACCTTGAGACTAGCTCTCCAAACAGACACTGAAAGATGGATATATTTCGTACAAAGAAAGCAAATGTCATCTTTCAGTATTCAAGGGCGTGTCTGCAAAATCGTGGAAACATCAGGATTTTAATATATACACGCACAAGAAAAACGCTATCATACCTCAGTAGCCCATCTCTTGGATAGTTATCCATTGACGTTTTGACTTTGAAATGCAGGTGTGTAGGGTTTCGAACATTGTTGACATTTCGACCTTTCGGTCGGCCTTGCAGATAACTAGGTTTTCTGAAATACCGATAACACCAATTTATTTTACATGTTTTATGAGCGCCGACGCAATGTCCTGCATACTATTCGGGTTAAAACTGCAATCGATCAAAGTATGCAGAAGTACAACCATGTTTGGTCCAAAGTATGGGTTATGACACGTTGATAGTTTGTGCTAGGCAGCTACGGTCATGTCGAGACGGTGATAATGTGCTGCAAAGATTGAAGGGCATAGTTTTGGGCGACAAATTGTCGAAATGTCGAGCCTGGTCTGAATATATTAAATTGTCCTCAAAACGAAGAGCAAAAATGATGTTGAAAACACTGCCTGATAAAATCGTCGAAAGCGACACTTCTACAAAATGGTCCAATATCGTCGCATCATTTCGTCGATACTATTTTTGTCGTTGACCATGCATTTATTGATTAATTTCTGCGGAAATAATCAGACAAAGTATTCCTTTTCGACGATTTTGGCGTTTGACAAATGTTCATTCGACGAAATTTCAAGAAGCTGTTAATAACGAAGACGCTGGTCAGCCTTCGGTGATGTGCATGCTGAACTGTGCATTCATTGTTCGCATGCAACATAATTTGATAATCCGCCATAGAGCAATTATTACACAGTGCACGTTAAGTAACATAAATACCATGGTTTGTCCGCCTGTACGTGGAGATCATCCACGAGATTTTGTATACAGTAAGCCCTGTCTTAAGCGGCCACTTAAAAAATAGACAAAACAAAGATCTTAATGGAAAATGGTAGCTTAATGAAGGTTGAAAGTATTGCAGAATGCTCATTCTGTAATACTTTTGACCTGCATTAAGCGATAATCGATATTGAAACCCAATTTTTGTGTTCTTTTTGAGTGGCCGCTTAAGACAGATATATCATTCAACCTACATCAGTGTAGACCTTGCACATTACGAGATATGTCGTGATGCAGTTGGTGAGGGTGGTATATCATCAGATATCATGAGCTGGACGAATGTAGGACATTTCGGCCACGGACATTTCGGCCACGGACGTTTCGGCCACAGAAAATGCCAAAGGCGGACGTTTCGGCCAGAACCATAAATTGTGGGTGGGTGTTGATTCCATGTATGTATTCATGCATACATATGTGATGTACTTCTAAGGTTTAACAGTATATAGTATCTTACTGTTTAGAAGCATTGGGCAGGAAAAATGCAACTGATCACTCAATGGATTAACCCTGGTCATGCTGAATAATCGTCTGAATGTTTGTTATACTTTAGTCCTCCCAAATTTTTATTTGTTATCTAAATGGATGAATTTACAAGCAGAGATGAAAACAGTGTGGATCCTGATCAGCTAGGAAGCTAGCTGATCTGGATCTTCAGTGTTTTGAAGAAAAAAAATCCAGTCTCAGCATAATAGTAGTTAACATTCATCAATTGTTAATCATAAAAAAAAATTGAATTTGCCTTTTAAAATATTTTCTATTGTGTTGGATTTTAATGATCAAAATACTCTTGAAGGGTAGTAAAGAAACACAAAATTGAGGTAAGTTACCTTGAAGAGAACTAAAATCACTTAATATAGTACTTAATTCCATCACCCACCCACAATTTATGGTTCTGGCCGAAACGTCCGCCTTTGGCATTTTCTGTGGCCGAAACGTCCGTGGCCGAAATGTCCGGGCCGAAACGCCCTAGGCCGAAATGTCCGTGGCCGAAATGTCCGAGCACCGAGCTGGACAGGGAGCATATTGCTAAGTGTGCAATAAGCTTTGTCCTAGACTGACTCCAGTCCTTAAAGCAATTTTTCATCAATGTGTCATATCATATACTTGTAGCTAGTCTAACTCTGATGGCTCTGTTTGTCCGTGTGTAAGACGAAATGGTGGTTCGGCGTAACGGTTTTAGACGGAATGTCGGACAGCCGATAAGCCACGGGCCTATCTTCTCGTGCACACGGGCGAACCATATACAGAGTACCATTTCACCCAAAATCGAAATCGAGTTGTGATGGTCAGGCCTTCAGATAAGAGAGCGTACTGGAAAACTATTTTCTTTATTTCTCATCCAAAACATGTGTTGTGGGTACTCAAAAGAACCGTCTCAATTAGACGGTACTTTTGAGCACCCAAAACATATGTTTGAATAAATGGGTAAGCAAATAATTCTTGAAATTTCCTGGATCTATGAATGGTTCTGAGGCTGAATTCCAAACATTTTTATTTATACATGCCCTTTCTGCGACACTTTTTACAATGTCAACTGACAAAAAAGTCATTCAGGGGCAATCAATGAGTTATTTGAAGAAGAAAGTTTACAAGCCCAAGAAAATCTGTCAATGCAGCGATGTTAAAATGTCTTCTATTCACCTACTATAGTGCCAACGAAGAGTGACAGTCACGTGATATTTTGTTTACAACTGCTGAGCATATAGTACAATGCTACCCATAAAATATTAACTTGTGTACTTTACGTTAGAAGATACTGTAGTGTAGTGGTTATCTCTACGGCGTTGGACGCTGGCGTACCAGGATCGAACCTATTTAGGGGTTGTTTTTTTTCTTCATATTTTACTAGGCCCAAAAAGAACAGGCTGCATTATTTCAGCTTACTGTATATTCGGAAGTTTTCGCGAGGTTTTTTTTTTGCGAAACTTCTCACTTGCAAAATTTCGTGAAAATAAAATTATCGCGAAATCACTCTGTTGTTTACTTGCCCTAGTCACAAATTTTGACGCCGCAAATATGTCTTTTAACGCTCACATTCGCGTGTATTTCCGAATTTTCAGCAGCTTGTGTTGTTACAGAAGTTTTTATATATGTACCTTATACATGTTAAAGGGATAAAAAATAAAAAAAAATAATAAAAAAATAAATAAAAAGAAAAAATAAGACATGAACAGAATAATAAAATCAGACCTCCCCACTTCCCCCCACCCCCTCCAAAATAAAATGAATAAAAGAGCAGCCAGTGAGATTTGAACCTAGAAAATGTTCTTTGTGATTTAATAATCCTCCTCGCTACCACTTGAGCTATCTCGATTTTATGGATCAATTGTGTATTTATCCTATCATGAAAGGTAAGTCCCATAACTTGTAAACAAAACATGACGTCACTTCTACTCTTGGCTGGCAGAATAATATCAAGTGATCACAATAGGTGATGCTAATTACCTACTTACCTGTATAGCTTCTTGAATTAATGAAGCGATACATTAGACACGCTAATCCCGTGCTACGTAAACACAATAGGGTGATTATCACCTTGCCTAGAGGCTAATCTGCGGCATCTTTGACATGGATACGTGAGCATATCGATGAGTTACCGTTTTCTAGTGTTGAACAAGTTGTACATGCAGTAGATTAGATATTACAGGTGTCTGTCTGATTGACACGTGACTCTCTTATATTGAGCAACATTGATTCAAGTCACTCAAATGTTTGAAATTATATTATTGAGAAAGTGCATCGTTGGAAGATAACCATAGTTGTTTAGTGACTTCGAGTTCTTGGATGAGTATCACATTTAGCTAGAAGTATAAATTTGGGAGAACAGCTTTTTACGTACACTCAGGTAATTAATTATTTATATTCTGTGCCATTTTAACGCAAATATAGCGCCTTAAAACATAGATTACTCTTTATAAAGATAAGTGTAAATTTACACCAAAAGAGATGGCAGCTGAGCTGCCATCCCATTTGGTGTAAACTTACATTTACTTAGTTGTCATTTTTTCATTGAAAAAGTTAAACATTTCTATCTATCATAATGGAGTACTAAATGAATAGTTCAAAGTTTTAAGTAATACTTTTACCTGTTAAAAGGTAGTATGTAATGGCGAAACCAGAAATTGATTCAGATCTATGCAGTTTTTGGTATAACACTAACGTCCCTGTGACAGCAAACGTATACCGCCAAGAGAACCTCACAAAACTTCTTGTCGGTAAGTAGGGCAATTTGGAGTGTTGTAAATTCATTGTTTTTTGGGGCTGCAAAAGCAATCCTGTGGCTAATTTGGATATTTAACGCATAGATATGGTCTAGTTAGTAGTATTTTAATCAAAAAATGCATAAAAATGCCTCTTGTCGGCTCTTGACGGCTGTTGTCGGTTCTTGTCGGCTCTTGTCGGTTCTTGTCGGTAAATAGGGTGACCGTAATGGAACAGAACATAACTATTAAAGCAGTTGGACGTTTTTCGCCAAGACCAGTGGAAGTTCAGTTTCCACCAAATAGTTGTAATTATTTTATAGTGTAGACCAGGTAGTTAGTTTGCTTTAGCCGATAGTTTGCTTCCTTTTCAAATTCTGCTAATTGCAGATGAAATTACAGTAAAACCTCGAAGATTCCAACTTCGATTTTTCGAAATACTCGTTAATTCGAAACAAATTCGGGACACGCTGAATAGGACCTATTTATGATTTATTTTGATAGCTGTCTAAAAGTTTTGGTGCGTAAAAGAAACATCTCGAAGAGGCGTTTCTTTAACGCTCCCAAAACTTATGTTTGATGGAATACCCTGGTTACCCATAGGACAGAGACCAAATGCCTTACTAGATTCTAGTAAGTCAGTTTAACATTAAATCAACCTCCCCGGCAGCAACTGTTTATTTATGTCAACTCTCTTCAAAATTGCAAGATGACTTGTTTATACAGTGAGCTCCCTGGGAAAATGGAAGTTATAATACTTATCACATTAATAAACAGTGGTGGAACTGACTCCCCTGCGCATAAAAGTAGTTCTACTTTCTAGAACTGCGCTACTGACGTAGAAAATCACTGGAATTTTTGTTTTATCTCATATTGCTTTTTAGTACGAATATACCAAAAGCTGCCTCCTAATAACAGGTAGAAATGTTAGGGATTTATCCCCTGAAAATGTTTACCTCATATTGTTAAAGTACGAAAATAAGTGTAAGTTTATACCAAAAGGGATGGCAGTTCAGCTGCCACCTAATAACAGGTAGAAATGTTAAGGATTTATCCCCTCATATTGTTTTAGTATGAAAATAAGTGAAAGTTTATACCAAAAGGGATGGCAGTTCAGCTGCCACCAAATGCTAAGGATTTATCACTGGAAAATGTTCAACTCATATTGTTTTAGTACGAAAATAATTGTAAATTTATACCAAAAGGGATGGCAGTTCAGCTGCCACCTAATAAAAGGTAGAAATATTAAGGATTTATCACTGGAAAATGTTCACCTCATATTGTTTTAGTACGAAAATAATTGTAAATTTATGCGAAAAGGGGTGACATTACAGCTGCAACCTAATAGCAGGTAGAAATGTCAAAGATTCATCCCCTGAAAATGTTGACCCCGTATTGTTTTAGTACGAAAATAAGTGTAAGTTAATCCCAAAAGGGGTGGCAGTTCAGCTGCCACCTAATAATAGGTAGACATGTTAAGGATTTATCACTGGAAAAAGTTTAACCATATATTGTTTTAGTATGAAAGTTTATACCACAAGGGAGGGCAGCTCAACTGCCACCTAATAACAGGTAGAAAGGTTAAGGATTTATCACTGTTAAATGCT
Organism: Loripinus fragilis; assembly: GCA_964019695.1. Classification (NCBI taxonomy): domain Eukaryota; kingdom Metazoa; phylum Mollusca; class Bivalvia; order Lucinida; family Lucinidae; genus Loripinus; species Loripinus fragilis. The sequence continues at coordinate 14,833,162 of OZ026529.1, read as the reverse complement.
TGACCTCATATTGTTTGAATACGAAAGAGGTGTAAGTTTATACCAAGTGTAAATTTATACCAAAAGGGATGGCAGTTCAGCTGCCAACTTATAGCAGGTAGAAATTTTAAGGATTTATCACTAGAAAATGTTTACCTCATATTTTTAGGAAGAAAGCTTATACCAAAAGGGGTGGCAGTTCAGCTGCCATCTAATAACAGGAAGAAATGTTAAGGACTTATTATGGGAAAAAGTTTTACTTAGATTGTAAATTGCGTGAAAATAAGTGTTAGTTTAAATTATAAGGGGTGGCAGTTCAGCTGCCACCTAATTTGAATTAAAGCTTACACATTTGTTTTACAAACCACCCATATGCACAGTTATAATTATGATTACGGTTATGCAGTTCCCATAATTTAACTTTTTACCTAATGAACCATTATTCTGCTTGATTTTCTAATGTAGCTTACTGTTGATTTTATTATGTATTTTATTATTTTATATGTAGCATATATTGCAAACAATACAGATCCAGATTAGGCTGCTCCTCCGTAACATTCTCTTCCATGAAAAAAAGCTCCGTGAAAAAATCTAGTCTGAAGTGCATTTGAATGTATGCAGCAGACTAGAAATGTAGACAACATTTTTAAGAAAATAGATATTGCTGGCTCAACGCTAAGTTCAAGCTTTCTGGTATATTTGTGAAAATCCTCGTCACAATGCAGGATACAAATTGTTAAATAAACAACTGAGAGTCTTGCTATCAGATTGATGTTGACAGATTTGATACAATTAAAACAAACACTGATTTTGGTAGCTCCTCCCACATTTTAAACTCTGGTCCTGTGTCCCATGGGTATGGTGATAATATAAGCTATCATGTTCAAAGTAGTTCAAAGCATTTCTGCAGCAAGTCGATTTAGATTTGCAAATCAAGTACCATTCGAGGTGTGATGCTGATATATGCCTCTTTTAAATGATTGTGCTTCTCTTTTGTCCTTTGGTGCCATTATTGATGAAAGATGAGAGCCTGTGCGAATGGCGGACTGCCTGAACCTAAAACGCACTTGAGGCGCTTGTTCCCCCTTCTGGTTCTTTTGATGCACGATGCCAAAAACCGCCCTAACGACATTCTGTAAATGGAGGGAATCTCTGCCCTATAGTCTTTCCGCACTTGTTTATCATGGTTTTCTCTGACTGCATGCACGGTGCTTGATTCACATCGCATGGCCGAACTCAGGGGGCGAGAACGCCCTGGTCAGTCTTGGAATGGCGTGGGACTTTGCGTTCAAAAGATGTCAAAAGGTCCCTTTTTCATCATTCAGTAAACCACAAGTGACATTTTCAGAATATGTCCCAACCCTTCATATGCATCATTAGGTCTAAATCTCTTGTAATTAAAACATTCTTGCACTGATATTATGAAAATTGTGGACAAACTCAAATATCCCGCGCCCAGCAGACACAGATTTCAAAGCAGGATTAAAAGCAGCATTTAATTGTAAGCGCCGGAATGACAGTGATTAGACATGTGACATTTAATCAAAGCTAATTAGAAATATTAACGAATCATAAAAAAAGTATGTGACATATAAACAAAACCTCGGGATGTCGATGTTTTGTCCTCGGTGCAGTCGCATTCTCGGCGGTTCTTGTATCACAATGATACTACACAAAATGTATAATAAAAATATAAGATTTTATTTCGAACTGCTTTATTACGAATATCTAACTTTTCTGTATAATTTCAAACTTGTTGCCATTTTGGGTTTCGTGCAATCGTTTATCTAGATTGTATGTTTGTCCAAAAACGCACCGAGACAACAAAGAAAATGACAATCGTTTTCAACAACATGACCATTGTTAGTGGCCAAAATTTCCACTGTTTATTGCCTATTCCGAAGTTTGCAGTAATTAATTATTAACCTTGTAAAAACTCCAACGATTTTGCAAGTTTACGAGCGGGCATAATTTCAGGGGCGGTTTCAGGTTTTCTGGATGTATAATGTTGTGGAGGGGGTCTCTTTGCTGATTTTAATTACCCCGTGAAAATGAAATAATTATGGTCTCGCTGAGACCAAATTATTTCATTTTCATAGAGTATTTAAAAACGGAGGTCGAGCCACTGGATCCGCCTCTGTATTTGCAAACGAGTTAATCGTATATTTTTTGCAAACAAACCGCAAAAATTACGTTGACGATCGTGTGGAAAATGTAAAATGCAATTGCTGCGGAAACGCCTTTGTTTCGACAATACTAATCTTGTTTTTCACGCATTATAATGGTTGATAGGTAGAAATATATGGGGTGGAGGGATAATGGTTCCCTGACAATGAACAGAGCAGGACATGAAGAGCGGTACTCAGCAAGATATTTGTAATGTCAACAAAGCTATGTGATTTTCTCTTATAAATTGTGCTCACTAGTCAACAAGGCTACTTTACACTTTTCTGTATTGATAAAATAGCTAATCTTCTTTGAAAGAGACTCTATCGTCTCGCTGCGGGACTTCCCATCTCTGCGGTTTGTCCATTATCCAATGAAAACGACTGACAGTCGCTCATTTTACAAGTGATCTTATTATCGATTGGCTTATAGACACATCCATGACATACGATGTCTGCAATGATTAGATAATGTAAATTAGATAGGCGTGGTTTATTGATAATTATGGGCGGAGCGCGAAGATAATATGGATGAGTGTAAAAGTGAATTTGTTGTAACAAGTGGTTGTTTCGTTTTGTATCAAAATTTGTTACAGTGGTGAAATATTGGAAATAAGTGGTGCGTTTAGGCCTTGACTTGAGGATTTCATTTCTATTTAGTGAGTGTTATTGTTTGATTTTCGTAAAAAGCAATTTACTTGTTATTTAATATTCCTTTTCTTCAGGAGAAAAAGAACATTTACTTAAAATGCGATTAAACGGAAAATCACATATAAATTTTAAAATGCGTTAAACAGTGTCTTAACTAATGGTATTTCTATACACCTAGGTTAAATTACCAGTTATATAGGGATGGAATCATCCGTCCAGTTTGAGGTTTTAGGGAATACATTAAAAAAAAATTCGAACTACCTGTTCAAACGTGCAGACTCTGATAAGCTGTTGTCTTACATTATTTGTGCGTCTATACTGTCAAGCAATGGACCATTTTACGAGAACACGGTAGATTAAATTATAGTTTGTTTAATAGGCTAGTTTCATAGTCAATACTGCAAGTTCCACCGTGCAGTCACAGTTTTGCAAAATTGAAGGTCTCTGGTAAACTCACCCTTGTGACATATTCAAGTTTAACCCCACATGATGTCAAAATAAGAACTTGGGAACGTCATGAAATTGCGTCGAACGATGTACAACGTCGTCGCGGTTGGAGCTTTCAGCAATGTCCAAATTGTTCCAAAATGCGTTGTCCCCCCCCCCATCCCCAATATATAGCACAGAAGGCCTTGAAAGCTGAGCCTGTTCCGGGCATCGGCTGTTCGCCACAAGTTGAGGCTCTACCAGGTTACTGAACAACTCACTGTAAACACGAAAAGGGGGGGGGGGCAAAGCTTCCCCGCTTAACACCTAGACTACCAGTGGCGGATCCAGAGGGGGTTCATGGGGTTCGCTCGCCCTGCCCCCCGTTTTTAAATATCCTATGTTAAGAAATGACCAAATTATTTCATTTTCATGGGATATTTAAGAATAATGAGATAAAATCGGCAAAGCGAACCCCCACCCCTTTATACACACGAACCCCCTTTCCAGAAATCCTGGATCCGCCCCTGACAACGCTGCATTTCATCAGGGCCTGCACTGTTTGCTATGAAAAATACAATCTTCAGGGGCAGAAGTACATAATTATTTGAAAATCTCTACCTGTAACCCCTTGTAATGAATAAGCCCACCCTTACAGTGACTGTATGTAGACCTACATGTATCTTGTATGGAAAAATCCACCAGAATACAAAGGGTTATTAATAATTGAGCCGTGGCATGAGATTTTCAACAATGTGGTATGTGCGACCAGCAAAGCCTCGGATCAGCCAGCGCATATTGTATGACAGAACATCAATAGGATTTTTTAAGTTTAAAAGGGGGCTTCAAAGGCTCGTCTGAGTCTACACTAGTCAAAGTGCCACATTGTTGGAAATCATATTAATATTTTATCACATGACGACGCCTGGGAGTGATCGCCATGCAATAAAATCGATAAACCACTAGTGGTTTACAGATTTAGTAACTTGACGTAGCCTAATGACGTCCATTTTTACGCTGCGTAAAAGATTGCCAAAATTTTGACGTTTTCATGTAAAAAAAATGCGATTTTTAAGTAATTGAAATGTCATATGATAAGTAGAATCTAACATTCGTGCTCCTGTATTATCGAATTTATAAAACTCGTTGCGAAAAAGAGATAAATACACGACAAGCCTCGCATTTTATCGCTTTTCCCCAACTCGTTTAATAAATTCAATAAAAAATGAGCACTCATGTTAGATCCTCTATATCTTTTTTCAGAACGATAAAGAGAAAGATAGAGCAAATTGGATGACGCTGATACGTTCAGTCGCCAACACCGAGGCGAGCAACCTGATGGCCGTACAGATTCAAAATCAGGTTAGTACAGAAGAAATCTATATAAAGCTATGAATTTGGAATGATTAACCCTTTTCTTGCATGGCGCATGCGTTTTCAGGATTAATCCTGAATGCAGGATTTTGAGGCTGACTTTCCAAAGAAAGTCAGCCTCAAAATGCTGGATTAAGGAGATTATGATAGCTTCTTTGGTTAGGTTTCAGTTTATCTAAACACAATTAATCATTTAACTTTAAATTATCTATTTTTGTAGCCATCTTGCAAGTTTTAAAATTTGAATTTCAAAAGTTCAGGATTTTGGAAATTTTGAACTTTCACAAATGCATGAATGGTGGCGACTTTTGTCGTCTGTTGATAACCTTTGCAAACGGGTTGGAGCCATTCGGTCCTGATCTAGTTCCAAACTTCCAAATCGATTGCCAGTCTGATACTGTGGCCACCCTTACGAGAACCCACGGTCGATCCTCTGGCGGATAGGAGGGAAAGCTGGTCCCAGCAAAATACACATGCGTGCCGGCGCGAGTACTCTAGACGTTGTTTGACAGGGTCTTGCTATGGCTTTTGCTGAAGTACTAAACTAAAGTAGTTTTATCTTATATACTATGTATACATATAATTGTAAAGGCCATGTCGTGAATATATATGTAGCCAGGTCACGGCTTTTATATTTATATATTGAAAAAAACACCAAGTAAGCAAAATTAAGCAGAATAATGCTATCAACACAGTTAGAATAAGAATAATCTTCAAAATATAGCCTCCCCTTTAACTCTTACACATCTAAATAATCCGTTTTAAAAATTACTGATACGTAGCAATGTTATTCTCCTGTTGTCGCCACCATGCTATGTTTGACTCATTTCATATGTGCTCATATGTAACAATTGTTATCTGAGCCTAGAAATAAAGAGATTGTTTGTTTGTTGTTTGATAGTCTTCATGAATTATACTGACGGGCAAAAGAAACGCTACAGTAAAAATTGTGCCATACACAAACATGAGCTGTACAAGCTTACCATGACCAGAATCCCCGAGGTTATTTTAATTTGTCGATTTTGCTTACCAGGTATGCTGGCTGATAATACATATGTATTTTTTAACTGTTGTCTCTATTTTTTCTTTCTTAGTAATTTATCGCAGATTTTAGATGTAGCGTTACTTATATCCGTCAGTATGGTTTTGTTTGTTGTTGTTGTTTTTTAAGAAATGACGACAGCAGAAGCATGCAAGAGCATGGAATTAAAATGTCCATAATTTAACTACGTAAACTCGAGATCCACTCCGCCACGTTCGAACGTTGCCGTTGTATGAATGTTGTTTGAGATTGTGTTATTTGAGATAACACCATGGGCTCAAATATCGTCTCGTGAAGCCGAAGAAGCGAAATACTATTTAAAAATACAATTCAGATACAAGTGTATTCCACTAGCTTTAAAAACAGACAAAAAACGTCGCAGATATTGTTATCGCCCCGCCGTCTGTGAGAAAAAAAATAACCTGTGTCCCCTCGGTATAAACAATGAACCAAGCCGAGTTGATAGTATCAAACCAGAAAAAAGAATCCATTACAGTAAAACCTGTGTAAAACGGCCACTAAAATAGACAAAACAATTATCTTAATGAAAAATGGTAGCTTAATGAAGGTCGAAAGTATTGCAGAATGCTCCCAGGCTCCAAGGGGGAGCATTATGCAATACTTTTGATGATTGGTCTTGAAACCCAATTTTGGGTATTTAGAGAGTGGCCGTTTTACACAGGTTTTACTGTACTACATGAAGGGTCCAGTTTGAACAACCTTTCAAGTACGCATTGTCCTAGCAGACACATTACGTCGAAACGACGTCGTGCCAACGCCGATGCAAAGTCGCATCGACATTGATACAACGTCGTTTTATGGTTGTGTGCCTGCTAGGTGTGCGCTTATTAGAGCATATGCACATATAATGTAGAAAACGGGTAGTTGATTGGAATTGTGGAATGACCGTACAGATCTTGAAGAAACTCGACGAAATATCGACGATTAGGAGGGAGCGCAGTGGCTCAGTGGTAGAGTGCTTGACTCGAGACCGAGGGGCCGCGGGTTCGAGCTTCATCGGCGTCACTGCGTTGTGTCCTTGAGCAAGAACATTAATCCTAGCTTAGTACTGGTTCAACCCAGGGAGACCCGTCCCTTTATAACTGAAAGATTGTTGATGGGACGTAAAGAATCAAATGAAATAAATAAAAATCGACAATTTATAGTAAATTCATATCATGATAAAAATGACAAATGTGATTATGGGTTACGCTAAAGTCTTTGTAAACCGCCAAAAATGACAGACCTCAACAATGATGAGAAACTAGGATTGTCTCGTTTTCCAAATATTCTTCTGGAAAAAAATGGAGGAAAAAGTTCCATGGCGGATGGTAAACGACAACCTAAAAGATACAAAAAGATAAGACTCTAGATACAAATCTTAATATCTGTCAGTCTCTCCCTCCTCAGAGCGGCATAAAACTAAATATGGACTGGACTTTCTTTGGTTATTTGCTCAAATCTAGATCTTATGAATATCGGTGAGGGCATTATCTTTAGATCTGTAGAGCTTTGCAGTGGGCACTGTTGCTATCCGTAGTTCAGAATTTCAGATGTGTTCCTAAATACGACTTTTTACGTTTATCGTAAAAGGCTTACACTCGTATGTTAGGAACGCAGCTGATCTACTTATGTGCCAAATTAAAGTTCACAAACTCAAAAAAATGCCTAAATTTTATGGGAAATTTAGACAGTTATTCCTTCTTCATTTCATTTTTATTCATAATATGGACATGACAAATACATGAATGGTAAAATATAAGCAAGCCTTCAAATATTCACAATATAATTGACTTGTTCACTGTTTTGCATATTGTTGCTAAGCAACGGATAAAAATAGTTAAAAAGCCACTAGAATGCTCATTTTGGTGGTTGCCATGGTTACAAGGAATGAATTTCTGATGCTATTTTTAATGTTACTCCAAGACAACATATTTTTCGATATAATGGCCATCAAAAATTTATTTGCTAGCCTTTTTTTGATATAGCTTATCAATATAGAATGCAAAAATGTTAATAAAATCTGTCAAATTCAAAGTTCCTAAAATGGGGGTGTGGAAGACAAATATTAATAATTACACACGTTTGAAAGTCATTTGTACTTCAAATTATACCTAAGACTTTAACACAAAGATAATCTGTCAGTAAAATGTCTTTAAAAAGTTAGAATAATGTATTCAAAATGATGTTGTCATGGAAACAAATATGCAGTATTTTTGATATTCACTCTAATATTCACCCTTTTGGTGATCAATTTTATAAAGAAATGATGATTTTTTTTACTTTGTTATTGATAGAATTCGCAATAAATCCACACATAAAGACATTAATAAGTCCTACATGTTATAGCAAAAACTCAAGTAATCATTGAATGTCTGGTTGCCATGGCAATTGTTTTAATGAACTAGATAGGGCAAATTTAGCCATTTTTGTCTTGTTGCTAGGCAACCAATTCCAGTATGGAGTAAAATTTTCTGAACATTTGTAATCATAGAGAACATAATGATGTATCCAAACATAAGCCTTATTAATGCTGTAAATCGTTTCTTTTAGATTTAAAGTATTATAAGTGTTGAAAATAAGCGTTACTTTTTGCCTTGAAATTCACTTTGTGAACTTTAATTTGGCACCTGACTGTACTTCAATATTGCCCTTCAAACACATTTATATCAAACCATTCCAAAGCGATATAATCAATTTTGATGGTCGGTTCTAATTCCAGTTTAGGACCAAAAGCATCTCGTTAGCGTCTACAACACTGTTTGTTAAGCTATTATGACTGGAATCAAATTTGTAAATACATGTAGTCCTAAATACATGGCCTGAATACATGTAGTCCTCAATACATGGCCTGAAAGCAGGCTATCTGCTTGTGTGTCGTAGTCTGCTGATAACCATTGTAACCAATATGATTCAGTCAGATCAGGCCTGACACACTGTTGACCACTGTTTGTCACTCCGGTGGTATTCCCTTGATATTAAGACTTAAATTTTGAATAAGTTATTTAGAAAATAGATCGGATGACAACCAAACTAAAGCCTTGCACTGTTACAGCATGCAAATACGACGAGAATTCTAGTCCAGACCATGCTTTACACTGTGCCATTGATAGGATAGTGAAGTTCCCACATTAACTCGAGGGAAGTCAAAATGACATGCTGCGTCTTTAGATTCTTTAAAAGTGCTTAGATTTATTACTTGTCATAATCTTAAATAACTCCCAGATATATAATCTACTGACTTTCGATGCCACTGACAAAATTAACAGGAATCTCCCTGATAGTTCTTTGTCTCAGTCTATCAACGAAATAAATCTTACGTCAGACCTCCAATAAGAGTGCGTATTTGATTTTTTTAATTCCTCAACCTAAACATCTGTTGTGGGTACTCAAAAGAGCCGTCTCAAATGAGACGGTTCTTTTGAGCACCCACAACACATGTTTAAATTGATCGGTAAGGAAATAAATGCAATTTTAGGTGCACAAACGATCCTTATCTGGACCTTTGTTACGTCTCACGATCTGCAACAGAAGCTGGTACAAACACCGCGACATGTGACTTCCAACAATGTGGCATTTTGACAATTGTAGACTCAGACGAGCCTGTGCAGCCTCCTTTTAAGCTTAGAAACTCCAAATTTTGTTCAGTTAGTAGCTTAACACTCATAGAATATTCTAGCGGCTAGCAAATTCGCGTATGCGCAGGCTGGTCTGAGGCTTTGCTGGTCGCACATACCACATTGTTGGAAATCTCATGCACTGGCTCTTATACCATCAATTTTGTACTATTTCGTACAGAAAAATATCAAGTTTCATATGTGTACGAACTATTTTTAATTATTTTGAGAGAGAGAAAAGTAATGTACGAACTAATTAAATGAAAGCTTCGGGCTTTCATTTAATTAGTTCGTACATGACATTTTTTCACTAAAAACCCGCGAAATTTGCAAAAAGAGGGGAGATTTCGGTGTATATTTTTCGGCGTATGCTTGTTTTCCTATTTCCCTTTTCTTGATAAATGATCTCAGAATTTTACATGTCATAATTACCGATCCTCAAGAAAGGCACCGCGTTCATCTACGAGATAAAAGTTTGTGTCATTTGGTGCTGCGAAAGGGCGGGAAATTTTCTGTTGCAAAAATTTTGCATTGACAAGTATACGCTTTTCAAAAAAAAGCTTGTCATCTTTCAGCATATAACTTTGAAAAAGTGGGTTGTTGCCCACTGAATGAAAGTCAGTAAAGTAGTCATTCGAATGGGAAATTTTAGGGAGCGCAGTGGCTCAGTGGTAGAGTGCTTGACTCGAGACCGAAGGGCCGCGGGTTCGAGCCTCACCGGCGTCACTGCGTTGTGGTCTTTGAGCAGGACACATTTATCATAGCTTAGTACTGGTTCAACCCAGGAAGACCCGTCCCTATATAACTGAAAGATTGTTGATGGGACGTAAAGAATCAATTAAAAAAAAATGGGAAATTTTAGAAGCTATTTCAAACGAAAGTGGTGATCTACGGCAAAAATCATACCAATGTACATGATATAACTTTACATTTTTGCGGGAAAATGGCAACATCCAAATACCAATGTATAGAAAAAGAACTGAAAAAGGTAAAAAAAATCAATTAAAAAGCATTCACCTATAAACATAAAAGAAATATGCAGCATATGTATGTTTGTTTGGCATGGGTCACGAGAAAGTGGCCCTCATGACTCCAACCAGTTGGTCTGTTTGTGCAAATGCGAAAGTTTCCATTTTTGAAAAAAGTACATTAGGTATTAAATCTATATACTTTTGGGGTATCTTCCATTTTATGCTTTGAAAACTTTCCAGAAATCCGCCGGCTGCCCATCAAGTCAGTCGGGTGAGATCGACGTGATAGTTATACCATGGGTTGTCCGCCTGTACGTGGAGATAAAGCGAGTGGATTATCTTACGTACCGGTAGACAAACATGGTTTAACTATTTTATACCACCTACATCATTGTAGACCTTGCACATCACGAGGTATTTCATGCTAAAGTTGGTATAAAAATAAGTACATTAGGTTTTTTTTAATTTCTACTTTTGGGTTATCTTCCATTTTATGCTTTGAAACTTTCCCTGAAATCCGACGGCCGCCCATCAAGTCAGTCGGATGTGTTCGACAGTGTGATCGTAGTTGCACAAACACAAAAACATATCTAAAGATCTCAGAAATGCTACAATACAGGTGTAAGGGTTATTTGCGACTTTTCCCCTAATATCTACCAAAGGGCAAAGACCAGAATCCCCCTTTTTCTTCCCTTTTCGTTTCCATTCCCTTTTCCTTTTTTATCACCCGTTTTCGTCGGACAAAAGATAAATGCTGCTATAGCGGCGGTTACGAACATGATGTTACCTAACTTGAAAAGAAGCTAGATTTTTGTTTTATTCCACAAATTATTTTTATCGATTCTTTGCATCTTCCTTCACAAAAGTAACAGTCTACACGTGCGACAGATGGCAGAAGATTTTTCTAACTCTTTGCCTACTGGCTAGTTTTGCATGTTTTTTGTCGTCTGCTGATTTGTTTTCCCTTTTTTCGAAACTCTCTTTCAGGAATACCATCAGAGTGTCTTACAGTTTGGATCGAGATCAGGTCCGACGTTTTGTCGGGCCCGATCTGGGTCCAGCTATTTGTAAACGTTATCAGCAGACGACACTGGCAATAAATGATTTGTTATTGGTACCCAAAACATATATAAGAAATTTAATTTTTAACCACGCTCTCTCTAAAGGCATGACTTAATACAGACTATTTTTTTTTACGTATGCAAATCCATGTATTGGATACCCCACATGTTCCAGCCATTTTCTTTATGAGGAGCGCGGTGGCTCAGTGTTAGAATGCTTGACTCAGGATTGAGGGTTTGCTGGTTCGAGCCTCACCGAACACTGCGTTGTTTCCTTGAGCAAGATACTTTATCCTCTGCTTATTACGGCCTGTATCGACATGACTGAAAAATGTTGACTGGGACGTAAAGAATCGAATCAAACCAACAACATGTCTCAATCTGCACCTTTCTTAGTAGTTATCTCAATCTGAACATTTCTAAGAAATGTTAAATGGATTCCTAATTGGGATCTCAAGTTTGAGCCCATTTTCAAGCCGAAAACTCTTCATATAGGTAATTATTTCCCTGGATCTTGTTTGCATGCCGAATATTGTATGTACACCCCAATGTTTATCTTGTTAATGATTGGAAGCCGTTATTTTCAATCAGATGTCGGATACTCTTCAGAGTTATGTCCCTTCGATTAAAATAAGATAGCAATATTTTTAGAAACTGATTTTTGCTGTTGAGCAGATAACCTGATTGGCGTTTGGATGGATTCTATAAAATGATGGAGTTGTGTCCCTTTTTAGAATTTGTTATTTTATAAACTTTCGACTCCCTTGACATAGAGTACTAGGTGATTATTGTTATACTTAGAGTATTTGATGTATGCAACGTTTTAATGATATTGATATGTCATAGCTTTTCAGTTATTTAATACAGAGTTATTGCCCTTGGATTAAGTCATACCTTGTTAGAAGGGTCGAATATGTGCAAAAAACCTCAAGTCTGAGTCTTCATCTACATCAATCCATTGCATACATGGGGCGAATTAATCGTTAATGCTAATGCATCATTAATGCATTCTTTTTACCAGTAATTCAAGGTAATGATTAATTCATCAATTTTGCATTAATTTCATGCTATTTCACTGCATTACTTTTGTCAAAATTCACTGCATTACTTGCATTACTTTGAATTACTGTCTTTGTTTTTGTTTTGTTTGATTTGATTCTTTACGTCCAATCAACAATCTTTCAGTTAAACAGGGACGGGTCTTCCTGGGTTGAACCAGTACTAAGCTAGGATAAATGTGCCTTACTCAAGGACCACAACGCAGTGACACCGGTTGAATTACTGTCTAACAGAAACTTTACCATTAGGGTACAGACTGTACAGTAGAGAGCTGGGAGCTAGATGGACAACATTTGGATAATCCTGTATAAAGAGTGTGTACGCGAGCAGCGAAGTCTCTGGTGAGTCTGCGCAGACTTGCCTAAGCATTTGCTGCTCAACAATGCGATAAGTGAGGAAACATAATGTGTTGGCTCATAAATGATTATGGCAGAAGGCACTGATGCTTCCTAATAAGGCGAGTGTCAATATCTGAGACATTATTATCAAACAATTTGCAGAACAAATCAACAAGGACATGTGGCGATATTTGTATAAGATTATATAGTGTCTGTAATGGTGTACTCTCAACTTGTTGAGGAATCACAGAATTATCAATAACATTCACTCATCAAATGAACTTGATGGTTGGTGTATAAGGTCATGCTGCTAGCGCTTTGCATGTTGGTTAATTTTGAGTTAAATGTTTGTTTTTCTTCTAAAAGCAATTTTTTTTAAAAAAAAATCTCTTTCAGGAATACCCTCTGGATGGCTAACAATTCAGACTCAGACCAGACCTGGCGTTTCCTAGGGCTTGATTTGAGTTCAAACTGTTTGCTAAGGTTATCATCAGACCACATATTATTAAAGTTGTCAGTAAACATACGTCATACAACTTCCGTCAATGCAGCGTCATAAATTTGTAGGGTAGTTGTGCCTGATGCACTAATGTTATTGTTGTTGTTAAAAGTTGTTGTAAAAATTCTTGTTTATTTTCAGCTGTATTATCGTGCAATTCGAGAGATTCAAGCGGGCGAGGAGATGTTGCTATACGCCAAAGATAGACTCTATCCCCACAACGATTTACAGACGTACAGACAAACAGAAGACGGTAAGCCTCTATGTATATTTCCAAACTAAAACATGTATAGGACATAATTTATAAGGCATATCACCTTGTTAAATGATCATTACGTATACCGACACATTTAACCAGTCCTTTGTAAAAACAGGACTGATCAAGTATTATTAAAGTCACCATTGTTTAAAACATGTATGCTCGGTTAACCATTGGGGATATATATCTTATATTTTGTAAGGTCTCTTGTCTACTTTCTCATTTTGTCTGTGCGAGGATTGACGACGCAGCCTCGTCTGACCTGTCATTGCTCGTCTATCTTTCTATTTCATATAGGCCTGTTATCTTTGATCGAGTTGGGATATATGGTGTGTCAAAATATCTTCAAGAAGTCATAATTCAATTCTGCACCGCGAAGTCAGATATTAACTTCCTCAGTGTCACATAGCAGTCATGAAAAAAATGGTACATATGATAACTTTATAATATGATGCTTGATAGTTTGCCCTGAGTACAAACGTCAATATTGTTTTTGCCAATATTTCTTATGCTAATATTTCGGTATATATTGTCATTTTTGACCCCAAAAAACGAAAAATAAAAAAGGAAAAAAATGATCAGACTGGAACCCAGGCTAAGTTCACATTAAAGCATGTGGTAGCGGCATTGGAACGCATAGCAATAATTGTTGGACAGCGCTTTCGATTGCTATGTATTGAGGAGCACAGTGGCTCAATGGTATGGTGCTTGACTCGAGATAGATGGGTTGCGGGTTCGAGCCTCACCAGAGGCACTGCTTAGTACTGGTTCAACATAGGAAGTCCCATTACGGCAATACTGAAAAATTGTTGACTGGGAAAACAAAGATCGTCCGCGCCCGTCAACTTGCACAACCGTTTTGGATTAACCTAGCCGATAACGCTTATGGTTAACCCGAGCTGTACTGTACAATCTTGCGGTTTAGCAGAAAACGCAAAATTATTTGAAATTTGAGATTTGAGATTCCAACATGTATCGAAACTTAATCGTATAAAGCGAGATAGAGAATCCATTCGTCAAGTAAAGATTTACCAGAAATACACACCAAGCTGACACCTCTGCAGTGATTGGGCCAATGGGACGCATGGTTCCTTGGAATTGCTTGATCCCATATCAATTGGCCTGGTTGCAAACTATTGAGTCGAACACACTATTTTTCTCAATGGGGATGAAAATTTACATCCTGGCCCGAGATTATGAAGCTTTTTTTTAGTCTCAACTCAACTCTATACTGAAAAATAATGATTTTTTCTTGCTTTCAACCTCTTAGATGTGTTGATCGTGCCAATAAATGTGAGCAGGAAACATTTCATACTCATTTGAGACGAGTATGAAAAATGTTTTATAACCTCTGAGTCCGAGAGGAAAATATGAGCACATGTTGCAGGATGCGCCACAGTACATGTACCTGCACAGCCCGTATTCTGTGCTCTGCACTGCAAGGTACATCGTTCCACGTTACGAGGCATGCGCACTTGAGAGTGTCGATTGAGACCATATAACAGATGTATTGGTGCCATTCAACCATCTCTTCTATGTCAAGCACATTATCTCTCCTGAAGTGTAGAGAAATTGTTTTTCAAGAGGGAAGACTGAAATTATTGCGCACTTCTTCTTTCCGTCTTATCTATATGACAGTCCAACTATTTCGATTAGCATGTTTCAGTGTCACTTTCCCCCCATTTGGAGATTTCTAAATGGTTTGGATGAGTTGTAAAATAATAACTCATATCCTGCCTTACAGTGATATTTTCTCGGTTCCTGGCCTATGGCCAGCCAAATGAAGGTATAACATTTTTGAATGTTACGAAAACCATACTAAATCAACTGTCTTTTACCGTGATTGACTCTTTAGAAGAAGAAAATATCAAGAAAAACCACCAATGAGTGTCAAATAGGTTGAAGCCAGGCAAGTCCCTACGTGTTGTCGGCCTGGCCTGGCCTGGTTTCAACTGTTTGCAAAGGTCTATCAGACGTCTGTGAATAGTCGTTAATGCAGGCAAAAACGTCCTTATAACAAGCTTTTGAAAAATCACAGGTTTTAAGGGCACATGCACCTAAATATCGTGAAAAAATAAAATGATATAGGCAGCAATGGTTGTAAGAGGAGCGCAGTGGATTAGTGGTAGAGTGCTCGACTTGAGATCGAGGGGTTGTGGGTTCGAGTCTCACCGGGGGCACTGCATTTGTGTCCTTGAGCAACACATATCCTCTGCTTAGTACTGGTTCATCTCAGGAAGGCCCGTCCCGACATGACTAATAAATTGTTTACTGGGACGTAAAGAATCAAATCAAACAAAACATCAGTGGTTATAAGAGAACCGCAGTGGATCAGTAGTAGAGTGCTCGATTTGAGATCATTTGTGTCATTGAGCGAGGCACGAGTACTGTTTTAACTCAGGAAGACCCGTCTCGACATGACTGAGAAATTGTTGACTGGGATGTAACGAAATAAATGAAGCATCAGCGGTTGCGACTAACGTTTTATAATATGAAATCCAATTCGGTATTTAATGGATTTTTTTGGCAAGATCCATTAAGAACAACGCTGTATGCAATTTTCCTATGTTCTTTCATTAATGCCTTCCATATTATTCCTAGTTTAATTCAGAAAAAATATAAGACTTCATATTGACACAAAATGAAATATTAAATTGATTAACAAATATGACGTTTAGAGCAATTTTTCGTGTATGGCGAAAATGCCCAATGTTGTTATGAAATGAATCCAAAACTTACACCCTGTGATAAAGAAACCTTCGTGGCAAAGCAAGCTAAATTCGCTGAAGAGTCTGTTTAAAAATGACCTATCATGCCTATGCATCTGTAACATTTTGTACATTCTTGAAAGCATAAGTGTTATATCTGTTGGTGGGTTGTTTTCACTTTTGCACTCGTATTTTAATAAGAAAACCTTGGTCAGCGTAAAGACGAACAGTGTCAATAGTGCTAACAAAAAGATGATTTCGTGAAATTAAATGGAATCATTATATAGGAATATTAATAATTCATTGGCCGCGAAGATTCCCTTTCAAACTAAAGAGTGACACCAAACCTGCACCAAAAGATTGCCACGCCAGTTGCGAAAAACGCAAGAATGCCGTACAAATAGCTTACAAATAACGGCAATATTGAAGATGTACATCATTAATTTCTTCTTTTCTTCTGCAGACCCATTCGTCGGTCAGTATAACACCAACCGACAGAAAGGCCTGTATTCCATAACTCGCAGTCTGATCGATGTCTTCTTGTAATTTAATGTCGTATATATGTTGAATAGGGTCTTTCTGTCTGAGCTCACTTATTTGTTAATCTTATTGTACGCCATTGTACAAAGGGTAATAGTAGGATACTGTACTCAAGAAATTAATTTCAATAAACCTTATACAGGCCCCCAGATAAGAGCGCGTATCTGAAAATTATTTTCTTATTTTCAACCAAAACATATGTTGTGGGTACTCAAAAGAACCGTCTCAATGAGACGGTTCTTTTGAGCACCCAAAACACATGTTTAAACTGATGGATAAGAAAATAATCACAATTTTACGCTGAAATTTTTTGCTTAACTGGCCCTATGCCTTTATAATAAAACAGATCAGTATTTATAATTCCCTCATAAGATGAAAATCCACACAATATTACTGAACGAATCTGTAATATTTGCAATTTTATAAAAAAAAAAGAATAGTACCAATTTTAGAGACATTCACCTGTTTTGCCAGTGTAAAAATGATAATTATATACTTTTCTGATGTTTCCGATTCGTCGATGTTTTCACTTATCCTTTTTTGGATGGTAATATCCGAATGGTTCCTATCCCGTGTGTAGAACAATTGGCTTATGCGAACAAGCACCAAGTGTCTACTGGGCGCAAACCCCAAGTTGCTAATCCGTGCAACACCAAGTGACAAATGCGTGTTGCATGCTAATACACTTAAATCCGTGCAACACCAATTGACAAATGCGTGTAACATGCTAATATACTTAAAATCCGTGCAACACCAAGTGACAAATGCGTGTTACATGCTAATTCACTTAAAATCCGTGCAACACCAAGTGACAAATGCGTAATACACTCAAAATCCGTGCAAAACCAAGTGACAAATGCGTGTGACATGCTAATACACTTAAAATCTGTGCAACAACAAGTGACAAATGCGTGTTGCATGCTAATACACTTAAAATCTGTGCACCAACAAGTGACAAATGCGTGTTACATGCTAATACACTCAAAATCCGTGCAACACTTAGTGACAAATGCGTGTTACATGCTAATACATTTAAAATCCGTGCAACACTAAGTGGCTAATGCGTGTTACATGCTCATACACTTAAAATCCGTGCAACACCAAGTGACAAATCGTGTTACATGCTAATACACTTATAATACCAAGTGGCTAAAGCCTGTAAACACCAGAGGGCTGGTACATGTTAACACCAAGTGGCTAATGCGTGCAAACACCAAGAGGCTAATGCGAGTAAACGACAAGTGGCTAAAGCATGTAAACACCAAGAGGGCTAGTACATGTAAACGCCAAGTGGCTAACAAAAGGGCTAGTACATGTAATCGACAAGCGGCTGATACGTGTAAACACCAAGAGGCTAATGCGTGTAAACACCAATTTGTCTTATGCGTAAGCACAAACTCCAAGCAGTTAATGTGCGCGCGCACAAACACCAAATGGCTCATGAATATGTTATCGCCGTTGCGTTTTGAGGACTGGCCTGGCATGTAATTGACCACGTGCATCGACAAATGAGCCGCGACATGAGATTTCCGACAATGTGGTATGTACTACCTACAAAGGCTCAAATCAGCCTGCGCATACGCACAGTCTGATCAGAGCCTTTGCTAGTCGCTTGACTATTCTATGACTGTTGAGCGCTGACCGAACATCATTTGGAGTTTCTCTAAGCTTAAAATGAGGCTGCTTAGGCCCGCTCGTCTGAGTCTATTCATGTCAAAATGCCACATCGTTGAAAATCTCTTATACCACCCTAACCAACATTAGCACGAAATATCTCGTGATGTGCAATGTATACACTGATGTAGGTGGTATAAAATAGTTATACCATGTTTGTCCACCTGTACGTAGGATAATCCACTCGCTAAAGCTCGTGGATTATCCCCACGCACAGGCGGACAACCCATGGTATAACTATTACATGTCGCGGCTCAAACTCGTTTTCCCGTGCTCAGCTTTGGAAAATAAGTTATACCTGCAATATTGCAACACTTGAAATATTATTGATGTGTTTAGCGAGGAATTAAGAGACAGTTAAAATACTTGATTAGCGAGTAACAGATGTTTAATGACGTTCTACTTAAAAACAAAGGAAGGGACACCCGATTTATGATATAATTAAACGACAGATGATCTCAGGCCGTGTTTGATTTGATCTTCACTACTATGATTATAAGAGATATATAATCGAATTTCAAACTTGACTTTTATAGACTTTTTCATTCTGTTCCATATTTCATGTATTTTGTATCAATGAGATTTTCTGGCAAACGATTTATGAAACTTTCCACAGTCCTCTTCAAATCACGAAAACACATGTTCTATGTGGCAGTAAAAGCGAAATATACAATAACTATTTTCGAGCTGCATCCACAAGGTATCCAAGCTGCCCAATCGTAGACAGCAGCTTCGAAACATTTTCAGACCAATGAAGATCTGTTTCTTCCAACCAAATTAATGCATGGGTGAAGTTTTCAGGATTAATCCTGAATTCAGGATTTTGAGGCTGACTTTCCATAGAAAGTCAGCATCAAAGTGCTGAATTAGGGAGATTATAATAGCTTCTCTGATTAATTTTCAGATTATGTAAACACAAATATTCATTTTAACTTTAAATTACCCATTTTTGTAGCCATCCTGCAAGTTTGAAAATTTGAATTTCAAACGTTCAGGTTTTTGGAAATGTTGAACGTTCACCCATGTTAATCGAAATCCGCAGTTGGGCACAAACAGGGAAACTCGTCATGTCTGATGCTAGTTTCGTCACCATTGTATCTATATTTCCCCGAATTAAGATCCTGATAGGGTAAAGTCGGGTGAACTCGGACAGTCAGCTAAATTCGGACAGCGAGTTTTCTAAATTTATTTTTTTTAATGGTTTATATTTTATTTATTGAAAAAAAATAAACTAAGCAAGCAAACAGTGAAAATCCCGATGAGCCGTCTCATCGGGATTATATATGATGTCCGAAGTTACCTGACTTTAACTCAAAAGGCCATATCCACTAACAGTCGAGAGCAGCGACTGAATTTGGTTGCTAAAATTGCAATAAGTGTGGACTCCTATCAGACTGATCCATATAGTGCAGGACCCACTCTGTCTGTAAAACTATATATTTTCTGATTTTTTTCTGGCACATTTATAGACGTCTATTGTTTGTTTTGATTACTAATGTAGAGCAGTGGGTTCTGACAGATTAATAATATGTCTATGCTAGTGTATGAAGGCAAAAAACAGTTTTTCAGTGCTTGCTGTCTGCGATTGTCACAGTGATAGAAACAAGATGATTTGATGACGCCATATCGTAATCCCCACGATATTGGCCCAGTGGGTGCTGAAATGGAATAACATTTCGCTTCGGGTTCTATTATTTTCAATTTTAAACCTCTGAGCCTCGTAGACACGCCCATATATGGCATGGTCAATAGGCACTTAGAAAATCGCAATTTTCTTATCCATCAACATATGTTTGGGTGCTATATAAGATCATTTTGCGCTGTCAATGGGCACAGGGATTCCCTGTGCCCATTGGTAGGACAAACTGATCTTATAGAGCACAACAATCACTGCTCACAGACTCTTGCGATGGAAGCCATATGCCTCTTCCCTTGAAATCCGTACAGTCGTCCAGGCGATCAGATGGACGGATAAATGGATTTGATCATATCCCCTTTTAACCCATATAAGCATAGCGCCCATTTTATGGGACATCGGCAAACAGTTCAGAACCAGGATGCGGCGTCTGATCAGGTTATATACTGTTTGCTTACAAAATGTTCTATTAAATTTTGGGAAAATAAAAAATCCAACGCCCCTAAAATTGGAAATGAGCTCGTCCTACTAAAAAGGGTAGGTGATTACATTCAGCTTAAACATGGGTTTAGAAGCAATATATCTAAAGAGTCCGACTATTTTTAGTTACCAGCATTTGGGTATCATTGTACCCATTGAATTCAGTATTGCAACCCAATTTCACATTACTGTAGTCGCTTTGCGTGTCACTCTCAAAACATGTATTACAAAAGCATGGCTGAGATTGCTGTCAACTCAAGGCGTTGCAGCGTTTCTAGCGAGACCTACCTCGTGTTAGGCCCTGTCTTTGACAGTATATTACGCCAATCGTTGTTCAAATGACATCAGAGAGCAGAAACATTGACAACACTTCGAGAAATCGGAACATTTTCTGCTGGACATCAGGGGACTATAACTAGGGGAGGGCCTGATCAGGCGCGTAGACTGATCAAGCACTTTATTTCATCGGACACATCGATATCAATTGCATCACAAAATTAAGTTTAAAATTGCGTCCCCAAAATGCGCAGTTATCCTAATCTGATCAGGGATTCACCTACAAGGGGTCATTTTATCTAGCGGTGCGTACACTTTTGTTATGATGTTCAGTAATTCCATCATTGAAACAATGGTATATAAAAGCCATGAATCAACGAATTCGGGCATTACATCTCATTGCCTTCTACTTACATGCAATTAACTGAAAAAGTACCAGTTGTCTAAAGTTGCGGTTTTATATTCATACACGTTGAAAACGTCGAAAATGATAATCTACGGAATGACACAGGGCCAGTGTAGGACCCTGAAGGATTACTTGACGATGAAATATATTTTTTCGGGTAACTTGATTTCATTTATTTGAAATGTCTCGAACAGAAACGCGGGACTTGAATCTTATATATATGACATTGTAAAACTATGTTTAAAATTTAAACGTTTTCCTTTTTGTGAGAATCGTTTTCAGGGGCGGATCCAGGATTTTTGGAAAGGGGTTCATGTGTTTAAAGGGGTGGGGGTTCGCTTTGCTGCTTTTATCTCATTTTTCTTAAATATCCCATGAAAATGAAATAATTTGGTATCATTGAGACCAAATTATTTCACTGTCATAGGACATTTAAAAACGGGGCAGGGGGGTGGGTCGAGCGAACCCCCTGAACCCCCTCTGGATCCGCCACTGCGTTTTCTTTTTTATGAAATATTGCTTGAGGTAATCGTGACTTTCTTCCTCACTCTTTTTGTCCAGGTGCCTTTTTTAACTTTTAATACCATGGTTTAATATTGTTCTAAAAGAAAACGCTGGCAATCTGAACACCATAACATGCCTTAACACGAACATTAGCATATCTAAACATGCTATAACATTAATAATTGAAGCACTTACGTTCATATAACGTTATCAGGAATATTCCTGAATTTAGGATTTTGAGACTGACTTTCCATAGAAAGTTCGCCTCAAGATACTGAATTAGGCAGATAAGAAATAGCTTCTCTGATTTATCTGAAGACAATTGAAATGGTTAATATTTCGTGGATATGCTTTTAGCTAAAAGATATGAATTAGAATTGTTTGCAGTTTTAACTTTCACTCATGTTTTTAGGACACGGGCAAGTTAAAAATCGACACAACTATTGTTTAAAACCGCAGCGAATTTTATGAATGATAATACCAAAACAACAATTTTAACACGTTTGGTAAAGAACCGAATCTATAGTAGATTTGTATCTATTATTTTCGGGATATACAACACCCTTTATTGAGAGTATTTTTTATGATAAGCTAAGAGATAGACTACACTTGCCTCTGGTCGACGGTGTACTTTTATTACATAGATAAGATGTCCACTGTGTCTTTATTTCAGACTTGTCAAGCTACCCTTGCACAGACTGTGGTGAGGTGTTCAAGTCCAATGCTGCCCTACAGACCCACCAGACCTACTCGTGCCAGAGTTCGGGACCAATGTTGTCGGACAGTTTGTCGAAAGAGGACCAAGAAAACGAAAACGAAGCTGTTAGGTAGGCTAAAGCTTTTCACCATCAGCTAGACTGGCTCCAGTCCTTAAAACAATTTTTTCATCAATGTGTCATATCATTTACTTGTTGCCAGTCTAACTCTGGTGGCTCTGTTTTAAACATGACACATTGATGAAAAAATTGTTTTACAGACTGGAGCCAGTCTAATCATCAGCCTAATTACCCACTTTAGTTTCACAATTTGGATAGGTCAATTTTCCTTCTTTGCCATTCTCTCTATTTTAATTTTGGACGTCTCATTTAATCCTTGACCTGGTCTTCCATGATGAGTTCAAAAATAAAAAAAAATGCCTTCTTTTCAGATGCGTCTCAAATATTTTTAGGGTCGGCAATTAGGCAAACACTTTTTTATAAAAAAAAAATTTTGGTATCATGTATGGAAAAAAGAAATTCTAAACATAGACTTGAACAACCCTAAAGCCTTCAAAATAGTTTTAGTAGGCCCCAGAAGATTAGGGTCGGGATGATAACCGGACACTAGGCATTTTTTGTCTAAGTCCCGTTTGAAAACGGCTGAAATCCTGATCAGTTGGCTTCTAATGAAGTCAGCTGATCAGGAACTGCAATAAATGGAATCAGCCGTATGAACCATAGTGGTTTACTCAGCAGATCAAGGGTTAATTCATAGGTCCATATAAGCAAGCTTTTTAAGGTGTAAAATTGTGATTATTTTCTCATCCATCAATTTAAACATATGTTTTGGGTGCTCAAAAGAACCGTCTCAATGAGACGGTTCTTTTGAGTACCCAAAACATATGTTGTGGTCGAGAAATAAATGTAATAATTTTTAATTGTGCACTCTTATCTTGGGGCCTTTTTTTACCTTACTAATAAATGCTGGCTCATTTTCTCATATCAGTCAATTGGTCAACAGATCGGAGTACCTGTTGACCGTTTCTCGGGTGTGAACAGTGAGAGCGACAGAGAATAACCATTGTTCTAGGGTTGCACAGTAGACAAAACTATCCATTCACTTTGTAAGCTCTTGATACCCGATACCAGAAATAAAATGCATGGTATTTAATTTTATTAATCCATAAATAATCAAACTGTAGCAAATTTATGGGTTTTCTGAGACATTCCTTGTTCGAAAATGAGTTCCGTGATTTCATCCAGTGCAAATTATATGAAAATTTACGCCTAGAATTTCGAAGCGAGTAGTTTTAATATACGTATATGTATGATATGCATAATTAACTGTCCAATGGACACATTTGTTAAATGCCTTTCTCAACATAACTTCACTGCAAAAATGGTTTAAACTGCGCTACATTACAAACTCTCACATAGCGCAACCGCGTTGTCTTTGATTTGGAGAACGCGTATGTGAGACGCAAGCGAAAGACGTGCATCATTTAGTATAGGAATGCTTTTATTCTGCATTTATTTTTCTTACATTAATGTATTATCCTGTTTTTCTCTTGCAATATCAAACATGAATTTGAGTCCTGTAGTTATGCATCAACAATGTCAAGCTGCGATTTTGCTGTACCAGTTGACCTCTCCGGAATCGCAGCTCCTTATCTACAGAAACAAACATGGATCGGCTGAAGAGATTTCGATTCTTGTATATACCAGTCACTCTTTTAAACACGCTTATGCAGCTTTCTAGTTGGGCAACAGGTCTTTAGGCCAAAACAAAGAAATATATGTGTGTTTCAGATAACATGAACGGTACGGAATGGGACGGTAGGCCAGGATTTTTTTAAGTGGTTAAAAAAACGTTTTTACATAGGGAAGTTGTGGAAACAATATGGCCGAACTGTAGGGTCGGTGGCAAAAAATTAGGCAGGGTCGGGTAACCTGAAACACACAGTTGTTTAGGCCCTTAGCTTTCCACCAACTGTTCTGTCATTGAAGCAAATTTCTCTTCCTAGGCCAGCAAACGAGAACACCCACCTTGTATTCACATATAATATAATTCTTCCATACATATAGTTCATACATACTATTTTATCTTCGCAGGAGTGTGGATGGGACCCAGTCTCCGGTTGACGAGTCCGAGTTTCAGGAACCTGGGGAGTTCAAATGTGAGGAATGCCCTAGAAGCTTTGCATTGAAGTCGAACCTAGCCAGGCATCAGGTAGGTAACACCGATGTACATATATTGTTATATGGGCCAGCACAAGAGATTAGGGTATTTATCACATCAGCGAGCAGTCAAGGCTCAGACGAGACTGTGCATATGCGCAGTCTCATCTGAGCCTTCGCTGCACGCAAATACAAAGTATGGAAATAGATGAATGCTCAGATAAACATGTATACCTCTAGCCACACTGGATATATCAGCATGGACGTTGCGCATATGCGATAATAATCGAAATCTTGTGTGTTGGCTCATATATATTCAGCCAGAAAACACTATTTTCCTTGGTTCCATAACAATAAAAAAAATCTGGATTTTAAATGGTTTTGTCCCTGAGAATACGCTTTTTTACCTGAAAAACACAAGTATGGTATCTTTATGATCATTGTTTTTAAATTTGTTTGAAGAGGTGATGTCGTACATATTACTTTGTGCATGATATGGAGACAGCTTGTGAGCTTAGTAAATAATGGAATTATCTGTATATTTGAAATATGAGTGATGCTGAGCTCAGTGAGCTGTCACCCTTTTTGGTGTAAACATGTACACACTTTCCTGCTAAAACAGCTCATGGCAACCCTATCTTTTGCTAAGTGTTCAAATTTCTATCCGTTATTGTTGTATTAATACCCCGGAATAGAACATAGTTTTAAAGCAGTTGAAATGTTACACAAAGACCAATGGCAGTACAGCTGCCACCAAAGTTGGTGTAAAATTACACTTATTTTTATAGTGCATATTTCTAATCAATTGTAATAAATAATTATTGAATTGACTGGGCCTAACTGGCTGGGAAACAGAAGAAAATATTTCATTAAATTGATTCAATAAGACAAGGGTTAATTTTGTGCAAAACAGTATTAAGCAAACGCCAATGATTTCTTTCTTTTCATTATCCATTCTATAGAAACATAAATACGTGGGTGAAAGTTTTCAGGATACCTCTTTAATTCAGGATTTTGAGGCTGACTTTCCATAGAAAGTCAGCCTCAAAATCCTGAATTAGGATGATAATGATAGCTTATCTGATTTATTCTCATTACCTCTAGAACTGATTGACTATTTCCACTAGAAAATCTTAACATTTTGAGGGTATACTACAAGTTTTATTAGTTAAAATTTCTAAAGTTCAGGAGTTTTGAAATTTTCAATTTTCAGCAGGCCTTTAGTTAAGAGTGCGTACTAAATAACTACTTTTCTTAATTTTCAACCAAATCATATGTTGTGGGTACTCAAAAGAACCGTCTCATTGAGACGGTTCTTTTGAGCACCCAAAACACATGTTAAAACGAATGGGTGAGAAAATATTAACAATGTTACGCACAAAATTTGTGTTTATCTAAACCTGTGCTTT
This sequence comes from Loripinus fragilis, assembly GCA_964019695.1. Lineage (NCBI taxonomy): Eukaryota > Metazoa > Mollusca > Bivalvia > Lucinida > Lucinidae > Loripinus > Loripinus fragilis. The sequence continues at coordinate 14,807,212 of OZ026529.1, read as the reverse complement.
CATCCATGCCAATACTTTATGAAACGTAAGTAGTATGAGGACATTATTAATATCTAATACTATGCCTATTTGTTTCAGATATCCCACGAATCTGGCCGACGATACTCCTGCGAACACTGTGATCGCTGCTTCACCGATCCCAGTAACCTACAACGTCACATCCGGTCACAGCATCATGGCGCCCGCTGTCACGCCTGTACGGATTGTGGGAAGACGTTTGCTACCTCCAGTGGCCTGAAGCAACACCAACACATACACAGTAGTGTGAAACCATTCCAGTGCGAGGTCTGCCTGAAGGCTTACACACAATTTTCAAACCTCTGTCGGCACAAGAGAATGCATGCCGATTGCCGACAACAGATCAAGTGCAACGATTGTGGACAAGCATTTTCAACCATTACTTCTCTCAGTAAACACAAGCGATTTTGTGAAGGAGCTCTTCGAAATGGAATGCGCCTGGGCTACTCTGGAGATCCGAAGCTATCAGCAACCACCCGAGGATTACCTCACTTGAGCCCAACAACTCCCTTCAGCCCAGCTTTAATGATGGGCCTGTATGGGTCCCGGCCACCGTTTCCATTTTACCAACCGATGGGAAGCAATTTTCCTGGCATGTTCCCTGGTGGACATCCACTCGCCTCTCTTACATCTCTGTCTCCTAGCAGCATTAGATCATCAGCATTTTCTTTAACACCAACTAAGTCAGAGTTGAGCCCATCAGAGAAAGGATTTGAGAGTATGAGACGAACACCTAGACAATCAGAGTGTAGTGATGTTGCTTCTGAGTTATCAGGCAGTGATCTTGATAACATTCCATCAGATTCTGAAAGTGAGAAAAGCTTCAGTAAACCCTCTCCTGATCTAGCTCAGAAAAGTCCAGACAGTGCTGTAACGACATCTAAAACTCCAGAACTATCTCATAGTGTTCCAGCAATACTGGCTCAGCCACAACCTTCCACATTCATGCCAAAGTCATCACCAAGGATGTTCAACTTCGATACTAATCCACCCAATCTCACGAAGGAAGAACCTTTTGACTTGTCCAAGGTGTATAAGTCAGAACATATAACACCTAAGACGAGTCCAACAACAGAACAACACACCGGTGCAGAACAACAACCTCTTGATCTCAGTGGCAGGAAAGAGTTGACACCACCTGAGGCTCCCCGTAAGACACACATCTTCGGAGAAGCATCAAAAACACCAGTCACAGCAGAGCAACAACGTCTCCACTATGCTTATCCACAATTTTCTAGTCCATTGATGATGGAACAAGTACGTAAAATGTCTGAGAAGAAAGAAAAATCACCTGAATCTTCCAACTTTCTATCCTATCCAAGATTTCCATTCACAAGTCCTGGCCAGTATCCAATGGGAGTGAACCCATTTAGCATGGTCATGAATCGTGATACATCCAAGCCACCAGTTCAGTCACCTGCATTCTCACCAGCCGCTAAATCACTCGAGCCTACATACCAGTATACGTCACCAAACCAGTATTCGTCACCTAGCAAGGTGAAGGACAGATATGCTTGTAAATTCTGCGGGAAGATCTTTCCCAGGTCTGCCAATCTCACGAGACATCTGAGAACACATACAGGAGAACAGCCCTATAAATGTAAATACTGTGAAAGAAGCTTCTCCATATCATCCAACCTCCAACGCCACGTGCGAAACATCCACAATAAAGAAAAACCTTTCCGATGTGCTCTCTGTGACCGCTGCTTTGGTCAACAAACGAACCTAGATAGACATTTAAAGAAACACGAAACCGACGGTATGAACATACCTGATTCTCCCGAGAATGAAAACGAGAGTGTGGAACTAGATGATAAGGATGAGAGCTACTTCTCTGAAATCAGAAACTTTATTGGTAAAGCGACTGAGATGGATGTCAATCAGAATGCTATTCATCTGAGTGAGATGAAAACAAACATTAATAAGACTGATAAATTAGACAACAGTTTTGAGGAAGAGAATGATTGTGAATTAGATGTTGGTGGTCCTGGTGATATGGATGATGCTGGTACCGACTTGAGTGAACACGGTGACCATGAGAACGACATTAAGGAAACTGAAAATGAACCTGCTTCTAAAAGGTCAAGACTTGCTGATCAGCTGTTAATGAATAGTATAAATGCTGATGCTCCATTGCCACTGTGTCAGAAACCCACATTTGAACTGAAAAGGTGTTTCAGTCCCCTTGTTTATTCACCATAGCCCACTTATGCTGTGTAAAGCCAAAACTATTATTTTGGTATCACATTAGAACTATTTAATATTCATAGAACGTGGCTGCTGTTTGGTTAAGTATTTCATAATTGCTTCCGTTGTTGAATATGACTGCTAAGATAGCAAATAGTGTTGACACCAGTGAGATGCCAAACTTATGAAATAAATGGATGAAAGTTATCAGGGTTAATCCTGAATCAAGGATTGTGAGGCTGACTTTCATAGAATGTCAGCCTCAAATCCTGAATTAAGGAGATTATAATCGCTTCTCTGAATAATTTTCAGGTTATCTAAACACACTTAACCATTTAAACATGAAATTATTCGTTTTTGTTAGCATCCTGAAATTTTCAAAATTTGAATTTCTAAAGTTCAGGATTTTGGAAATTTTTAAATTTCACCCACGGTTGTATGTCATACCACCTGGGTCCACACTCTCTGTATATGCCGAATTTTGTTGATTATAGACATGAATGGGTTAAATGTTACATTAGAAAATTCCACTGGATACCAGTGAATACTTATAATGTTGTTTGAAAAAGGGCTGGTTTATGGGACCATATGTAAATATTAAAGCAGCCATTTTGCATTGTTTACAGCCACAACTCAGAGAAGTATTGGCCGTATTGAGCGCAAAATGGTTGACTAGTTGTTACATGGATCAAACAATTCCACTAGTTAAGACCATTTTAAAGTCAACCAAAATAAGCCTAGCGTCCTGTTTGTGGGACATATGCAAACAGTGCCGACCAAGATCAGACACCGTAGAACGCAGCGTCTGATCAATGTCTCCACTGCTTGCTTACAGAAAATTCTAGTAAAATTTGAATAAAAATGAAAAACACTACCCGACACCTCTAAAACTGAAAATGGGCTCGTCCTTCTGATAGGGGTGGGAAATCTCATTCGGCTTAAATGGGTTAAGAGATTTTCAAGCTTCTGTAGCTGCTGATAACCTTTTCAAACAGTTTGTACCACAGGTCAGGCCCGACAGAACAGCCTGATCTGGATCCAAACTATTTGACATGAAGATATTCCATTCCTGAAAGAATTTTTCTAAAAAAATAATTTTGAAAAATAGCAGACGGTAAGAAACATGAAAAATTCCCAGCATGCAGCTTGTTAAGTGATTTGTACAGTTAATATGTCTACATGGGTGTTGTTATAATGATTTAATATATTTAAAACTTAAAGCACCATAAAAACTGGCACCAAGGTTATAAAACTTTTTTCATACTCAACTCAGCTGAGCACGAAATTTATCCTGCTCTTAAATTTTAAAATGCCAACAATTGTTGGCATTTTAACATTTATTAGCATGATAAATACAACATCTGAGAGACATAAAGTAAAACACTTCCTTATTAGTTGGTATTTTAGTTTTTATGAGCAATTGAAATTTCGTGCTCTGTTGAGTTGAGCATGAAAAAAGTTTGATAACCTCGGGGCCTGTATCTGAAAATGATGTCTGCCTAGAAGCATGTGCTACATATATTTTCTAACATTATTGACTAATATAAGCAAAGAGGCAAACAGTGTGGACCCTGACCAGACTGCTCCTAGAGGAGCAGTCTGGTCAGGGTCTGAACTGTTTTTAAAGAGGCTACTGAAGTATTCTAAATACAACATTGAGAGTAAGAAAAGTATTTCATAATTTTTAGCATTTTAGATTTTATGAGCATTTGAAATTCGATTCTAAGTTAAGTTAAGAACAAAAAGTTTGATATCCTCTGGCCTGCTTCAGATGTGATCCATTATGAGAGGTTTAACTTTACCAAATATAATACCACTTGATAATGTATATCAACACCCATGCAAATGATTTAAATTTAGCAAAATTTACAAAATCCATTGCATCCCTGACTACATTAAGCTAGAAATAATATATTTTGTACATGTATATGTTCTATTTATTTGTATATATTGCATTTTTACAAAGTCTATTATATATTATGTTTGTGAAAACTCGGACCAAAGTGTGACTTTAATATTTAGCCGGCCATCGGCATTATATTGTGAACAGTTTTGAATACTTTTTCTGAAATGTGAACATTGAATCTTGAATTGTAAGAGTTTATTCTGACTTTGAACTTTTGTTTTGAGTTGTTATTGCAGCTACCATTCCTGTTAAAATGCATGCTATAATATAACATGAGGTCGCATTGACACTTCAATACAATACAACTATGAAAAGTACTTATTTAGCATTTTATGAATTGCAAACTTTCAAAGCAAAATACCATTCATTTTAACTGCAGTGTTGAACGTTGCCTGATAAACGTTGTCTATCTCACGGCATATGCCTTTATTTGGTCATGATGACGTTGCACTTTTTGAATGATGTCGCCAATGACACTGAATCGACACAAAAATAAAAAACTACGTCATAATCGCTAGTTTGAAGAGCGAAACAATGGGAAAACTGATAAATAGAATACCAGGTTTGCGCCTTTTGGTATCAAGTTTACCAGGCTCCGCTTTGAGAACGCATGTTCAATCGCTCGGCAAAGCCTCCAGATATCAACAAGCGTTCTCAAAACTTTGCCTGGTAAACTTGATATCAAAAGACACCCACCTTGTATTCTCTATTTATTAAGCAATAAGACGAGGTCAGTTTAAAAATGATTTTATTGCATGCAAACAACAAAGATGCAGACCAGCATGTGCATATGCAGTTTGTTCGGCACCAACAATGAAACTAAAAAAGTCTTTCGACAGATCCATAAGATAGCATAGAGGATCTTACATGAGTGCTCGTGTTTAAAATTTATTAAATGAGTTTGGGAAAAGAGATATAATGCGAGGCCTCTAGCAATTCATCTCTTTTTCGCAATGAATTCAATAACTTAGGAGCACAAATGTTAGATTCAATTTATCACATGACACTAAAACTAATTTGAAATCGCAAAAAAGCTATGATTTGGTCATATATCCTCCTCGGTAACCCAGGCGTGACCCATTCCGTACCCACTGCATTCATGCCCATTCCGTACCCCACTGCATTACCCACTGCATTCATGCATTGCAGTGGGCACGAAATGGGTCACGCCTGGGTCACCGAGGGTGGTCATATATACGCGATGTTGCTATGTATGGAAATCATGGCATAACGTTACTAGATATGTAAACTTATCGATTTTAATGCATGGCGTTATATCACGTCATGTAATGAAACATGTCACGTGATGAAAAGGGTTAATAATGTTATATTTGCAAGTGATAATCATTTGTTATTAGTATTGAGGTGTGATGTCTCAGTGTGGCAATAAAATGTGCTTTTTTTCAATCTCCGTTGTTTTTACTCTGATCCATTACTGTATGAACCAATCCATTACCGTGTGAACCCATTCATTACTGTGTGAACCCATTCTGACCAATATGGTGGCCTTTTGGCCTTCTGGAATCAGCTTCATTCAGATTATCACCAGAGTCATTGTCCTTGCACAAGCCACTTTATCGGTTCAACCCAGGAAGACAGGAAATCGTCCTGACATGACTAAAACATTGTTGACTGGCACGTAAAGCATCAACACAAACACAAACATCCTTTGAAAGATTTTCATTAAACCTTTGTCAACGACCCACGACTCAACTAGGGTAAAGTCGGGTAATTTCGGACACCAGGTAAATTCGAACACATATTTGCAAACAGTGTAAATCCAGATGAGACGGCTCCTTATGCGCCGTCTCATCAGGATTTTCAATGTTTGCTTAGTTAATCTATTTTTTATTCTAATATTTGAAATATACTTAAGGAATAAAGAAACGCAACAAACACTTCGAGTCATTGTTAGCATACAATATGATGCAAGTTTCTTGTGCAAATGATATTTATCGATAGGAGCAAACTGTGTCCGTCAAATTACAGCAGGTTCAACGTAAAAACCGATTACGTAACCATTTTGGTATGCGCGTAACCAGCCTGACCCCCCCCCCCCCCCCCGGTAGTCAACTGTTGAAACAGGGTCAATAAAAGCAAATTTTGAATCAATCATCGGTTTATTGTTTTAAAAAGTCTTTGCATAGATTGCAGATCAAAGAAATGATCAAAGGGCGACGTTTCTGTAGTATTCTGAAACGGCTTAACGTCATTAACGTCAACTCTGAATACTGCGTGAAACGCGTAAACTTTCTTTTCTGCTTGAGATTTATTCATTAAAAGGACGTTTTGTTCAAGAATTATGACTTGAGATCTTCAGACGTCAAAAAGCTAAATTCTGACGTCAAAATTCGATACCCTACGTTGTAATGGTTTCCATGATGTTTATGTGTTTTTCTAATGATAAAATGGTCCAGTGAAAAAGTTTAGGCTACAGTTAACAAGTTTGGTGTTCACTCTCGGCATGTAATCAGTTGTTTCCTCTTGCATTATGCCGTGTTTTGTTTGGCTAACGTCAATATAAACACCTTACCAGCGTATTTCTACGGTATCTGAAAAGTCAGTTTTTCCCAAGATAGCATGTTCTGATGTCTCTAGGTTTATCTTATCCCATATATTCACCAGCGACGCAAACCTGACGGCTCGAAGTGACGTTTGTCGTTAATTCACTACCATAGTGTATCTTGCCATTCAAGTAGCGTGTTTTAACGCAATATTTGACTGCATTACGAATATGATTGGACGTTTGTTTAATTTTTACAATGTCAAGTCGACGTCAAATAACCAAACATGGAAAAGACGGGGTTTCTTGATCTTTATTCTGACGGTAACGTCACATTTTACGTTTTTATATGTTTTCATCTTGTAGCGTAAAATGTAGCGTTAAAATCACGTTTTGGTATTTCATCACATGCTATAAATACTCAAAAAGAAATTTTCAAAAGAGATTACACCAAACCGTCATTTAAACACGCAAAAATTATATTTTTGTCTGTTGCGTTTCTTTATTCCTTAAGTATATGAAACAAACAAGGTCGCTGTCCTAATTTATCTGTCTGTCCGAATATACCCGACTTTACCCTATGGAGATTCAGTTAACCCTTTGTATTTGGGAAACCCCCAAACGAGTACTTTTGCAAACAGTGAAGACCCTGGTAAAATGCAGCATAATGCTTCATTGCATCAGGGTTTACATTGTATAGGTGAAAAGATATCCAGACAATAGAACACAATATATTTTGAAACTTATAACCTCACACCCCTAGATATATACAATGGACTATCCCAAGTTTATTGTATCTAACCAGAAGGAAGAATCTATTAGTATACAAAGGGTTAATGTATAATTTCGTGTCCGCTTCATATGGAAAGATTTCATCAAACTTTGGTAAGATGTTCACCTCCGTGAGATCGCTTGCAGAATCTGAGTAAATGTTTTCTTTGATGAGAAAATTTACAGAACTCGTGTGTGAATTATGCTGGCTCAGGTTTATGTCCTTGTCAATAGTATTTCAGTCATAATACGACAAAGGAAGGCTCATTGTAATGAAGTGCTCTCTAGGTCCTAGCGGCAATCAAACCCGGGACTCTGCGATCCTTTCTATTTCCACATTTTTTATATTTTTTTGCACAAGTGTCGACATGTATTAGTTATACTGCGGAGATAATCCACGAGCTTTGGCGAGTGGATTATCTTACGTACAGGTGGACAAACATGGTATTATTATTTTATACCACCTACATCAGTGTAGACCTTGCACATCACGAAATATTTAATGCTAAAGTTGGTAAAGGTGGTATAAAACAAGATAATGTTTTGCGAATAGAACACATGTCTGTGTGTTCAAGGTTAAGAACACAGGCCAAGGTCAGATAGAAAATATGACGGGAATCATGACTCCCACAAACGTGTCCACCATTACAAGACTAGGTGTCACAAATATATAAACCAACATATGTCCAAGGTCAATGTCAAATGGAAAATTCGCTTCCAGGGCAAAACTCCCACATTATTCTCTCGATTTTCATACCACTTGGCACAAGTAGTAACCATAACAAGACGATGTCACCCAGTGTTGCGTTTTTGGCCCATGCTGTATATAAATAATCTGGAAAAACGGATCCTTCAGAAATAGAGAGAATCTACTTTATAAGAAAGAACAAATGGAAAGTGCAACAATTCTCGCGCACCCTTACCACGGGTGGTAAACCTAGGAACTAACGTACGCGGCCCTAAAGTCGTCATAGCCCTAAGGTCGTCAGTTTTCTTTTGGCCTCACTCTTTTCCGTCCAAATCATCGAAACTTCTAAGAGGGGGCATCATTTGAAAGGAAATTATCTGCCCTATGGATTGATATATAAAGTACAGCCGCCCTATAAATGGTGTCCGAGTGGTAGGCATTGAAATGAGGGTACCCAATGGCATGCAAAATTTGGAGTCTGTCGAGAGTTGAAGGCGATATTGATATCGATCCGGCGAAACAAAATAACTATACTGTACATCTGTCCCATATAAACACATGCGTTTTTTACATGTACAGAAGATATCGAATTAGCAATAATTACGTCCTTTTGGCCGGTATGACAACCTCATACAGAAATAATAGGTTGAAAAGTGAGATGACGACTTTGGGTCCGGCCTGCCGACTTTTGGGCTTCAAGAAAATTAGTGATTTTTCTGCCTGTTTACTCACTTCGTCTCTTCTAAAACAATGATTAACTCGTTTATGCAACAGTGATTTGTATCTCCAACCCCTCTGGGGCCATGGATACCGGGGACATAGTGGGGCTTAAGTGTGGGGGTTTAACCTCTGATGCATCAGGGCAGTGCCGTAGATGTGCCAGGGTTTTCATTTTCCACTATAATAGCCTGTGCGGTCTGTCTGGTCAGCTCTTGTTTTTATTGTCTAAATAGTATATTAAATGCTCCTAATTGTCAATTCCTAAATTTCAAGTCTCTGTAGCTGAGCAGGCCAGTTTGAATCAGGTTGCAAACCCCAAAGACATGGTTACTTATAAAGTGGCTCATGTAGAGCAACCACATTCAGTACGCCTACGGGACTATTAACACCTGAATAAAGGCATTCAATTTTCTACATGTACCTGGCCAACACTGTCTCTCAGATATTCAGTTTAAGCATACGCCGAACTATATATAAATGTACGCTCATGTATGTTTATAGGATCATCGCCCCCAAGTATACATCCAAACCACCACCACCATTTAAAGCTTCATTACACATCAATGACTGCCAATTTCGATACTCAGGGCAACAAAATACCCTAACGACCAGCAGCATACCCACTAAGACCTTTAATATGTCTTATAAGCCCACCAATACCACCACTCGTACCTCCAATACGTTCCTTGGACCACCAATAAGGCACTTAGAACTTCAATACGTCCCTTCGACCACCTACACCGTCACTCAATTAAACAACACGTCTACGACCGCGAGCATTGCCACTCATACCTTCAGTTCGTCCATAGGACCACCAACACCACCACTGAGACCTTCAGTACGTTCCTGGGACCATCAATACTGACTCTCATACCACCAGTGTATCCCTAAGACGACACCAGTGTATCCCTAAGACGACCTCCACCACCTCGGACCCAATATACTGGGTCCGAGCCACCACCAATTAAACATATAGTACACGCCTACGACTACAGACGCTATCACTCGTGCCTAGAACGCCCATACACCATAGCACCAGCGCTCAGACCACCAGGACGTCTCATGGGACCAAACACACACCCAGTTCGATAAATAAGCGCCACCACTCAGACATATACTGCGCTTATAGGACCACAAAAACACCACACATCGTCGACGACCTAAGGGCCTAGTCACTGACGACTTTAGGTCTACACAATTTCGTGGTAGTTCCTAGGTTTACCACCCGTGCTTACGTCCGATCATTGATATTTCGCTTAAACGACTAAGACCCGTACTTCCAAGGTCAAGGTCACACAACAAGGTCAAATCGAAAAGTCGTTTACTGAGCAAAGCGTATACATCCTCTGCCCGAATTATATAGAGAAAATAGATGTCAGTCTTTATGTCCAAGGTAAAGGTCGCAAGGTCAAAGTCAAATGGAAAATTTGCTCCATAAGTTCCATATCGTTTGCTTGGTTTTCATATAATTTGGCATGCATGTCCACTAGTTTTGCTGCATATATGACCCATGTCGGTATGCCCAAATACAAGACTACAGGTCAAGGTCAAGCCTTCATTTACCGAGCATAATTTCCTCATAATTTCCTCATCATTTACCCAACTTTCACATGTAAGTACTTAGCAGACAAGACAATGTGTCGCGTATATGACCCATGTCCGTATGTAAAATGGCAAGGTCACAGAATAAGGTCAAATGGAAAATTCGTTTTCAGAGCATAACTTTAACATACGCCAGATTTTCATAGCATTTTGCACAAGACTCGTGTCGACCATAATAAGACGGCGTGTCTCTTATATATGACATATGTAAGTAGGTCACAGTAGGTCACAGTGACCACTTCATCATCTTTGTGTTGAAAATTAAAGTGCTGTATGTACATGTACTGTTCAATGGAAGTCTTATGAAATGAACCATACAAGCAAAACCAGCAAATTTTAAAGTTCAAAAAATTAAAGAAGCCCAAGTCGGTTATGGCCCTTCGTTACCCATATACATTTGTATATAAGCCTATCAGATGCCGATCCAGGTCTCCCCTGTTTTCTCACAGACTGTTCTATTAAAATTTGAATAAAAATGAAAAACAGTACCCAACTACCTTTAAAACGGAAATGGACAATGGGCAAAGTGGTGAAATTATATGCGCATGCACATGGCAAAACAAGATGACTTTGCGCCTAGCGAAGGGGTCCAACTCTGACGCCGATGATGGCCCTACATTGAATGCTGGCTTGGTAGCTTTGTGATTTTCTATAGGGGATCCGGACCAGTATTGCTAAGGAACCCTATAGTTTTGTAATTTTCCACGGGAGAGGGTTCCGGACACCGGGCCCCCTCTGGAGCCGGGCATTAGATGAACCCGAGATTTATTCACTCACCAAGTGAGGACTCTAATTAGACTGAAAGGATGTCCAGGCTGCTTTTTGAGTCATCGCTGGGCATAAACTCAAATGTGGGTTTGTCACGTACAGGATAATATCACCGGATCATTGTTCGAGCCGTGTTAATGAACCGAGCACAACGGCAGTTAGGTTTGTATGGGGGACGGACCCACTCTTTCTATCGCCAGACTGAAGGGACGGAAACTTGAACCTATGAGTCCTGGTTTCACTTGCTTACTGCCTACCTACCGACTTTGTAAACGGACAGAGCTTTTTCGAGCTAGTCTTATCAAATGGATGAGTTCATGACCAATTTTAGGCTGTGATATATTTTGTATTTTTATTTGTTTGATGCTATATGTCCAATCTACATTTTTCAGTAATGTAGAGATACCAGTACTAAGCAGAGAATAAAGTGTCTTGCTCAAGGACACAACACAGTGTCCGCGGTGAGCCTCGAACACCAAGTCTACCACTCTACCACTGATATGAGCCCCTTTTTAATTTTTATTCTAGTTAACTGTAACAGAATATTCTGTAAGCAAACAGTGGAGACCCTGATCAGATTATCTGGGTATGCACGGGTTGTCAATGCTTTATAAAATGAAGTTAAGCTTATATGGATTAAAACGTAATGGCCCGAGAATGCACAAGAGCCCTGACAGAATCATGAGACCTGAGCAGATAGAGCTAAATATACACAGCTCATGGGGTGACATAGAAATAAACCTTCGGGCGTAGCCGCCGGTAGCAGAGTTTTAAATCAGCCTGCACATCTGCACAAAAGTTATTAACTGTCCGCCAGTATACACCCTTCCTGCAAAACGAACTAGTATAGAAATAACCTCTTAGAACGTGGTTAGCGTGAGCATTTGTCATTGGAAACTCCATGAAGGATCTTTTCTCTCATTCTGGCTTCTATAAATATCACAGATTGCAAATAAAAGCGGGCCTACTATCGACCCACCAACGAAACACCTTTTAAATGGCGTTTCGTTGATGGGCCATTAGTGGCCCGAGACAGTATGCTGGGTGGGGTAATGCACCTTTTGCCCTATCCCCATACACTGTAAGTAACATGTACCTTTACTCCTCGATACAACAGGTCGCTAGGGTTATCTGTTTCGGTGCACAGTGCACCGGGGTGTGAAAAAAGTGTTTTGAGCATATGCAACAGGATTATGCTATGATCAGATTGCGTTTCGTCGTAATTTGATCTGAGAATGCACAGTGTACAAACCTCTTCCTCCATACCTTAGTTTCTTATAGTCGACTTTGGTTGGATTGTATATCTTCGCAGGCTGATTAAAATGTATGGTTTATTTAGCAAAAAGACATATTTTCTTATTGCATGGCCCAACAAACTCGACAAAGAGATGGCACCAAAGTTGCCGGAAACTCCAAGATACAATCATAAATAGGTATTTAATGAAAATGGCCTCTTTTGAAGTGTCAAAACTTTGTCACGTAATAAATCGCTATTTGGACCGAAGATGAGTCGTGTAGTTTGAATGAGCCTTCTGTCATCGTATAGAGCCGAGCTGTCAGTTGAATGTCTTTATATGGTTATTATTACGCTAAAATAACGAAAATAAAAGAGGAGTCAACGGACCACCCTGCCGTACGCCTTTATCTATTCTTATCTATTTAACCGCGCCATTGATTGTGGTAAACTCGTCATTCAATACTTAACCAAGGTCTTCCCATATATCTTCATTAGACAAGTGATATATCTATAGAGCCCGTGCTATAAGAAAACAGTACCTTTCATAGTTTTATTTTGTGAAACAAAAAATGAGTCACCACAAATCACAGTGGGTTTTCAGATTGCAACGCACACATTGTGGGACTTGAGAGGGATTGCACATATTGACAAACACATGTTATTTTGTTGCTATCACATATGCACAAAATACTCCAATAAAAGCCCATGCTGACGTATCGTTTATTGTGATTTTGGTCCGAGTCTTTCAGCTACATCCGTTTTGTGTGTATGCGAGCAGCGAATGCTCTCGTGACTAGTGTCAGACTCGCCTGTGCAATCGTTGCTAAATAATGCAATAGCTTTTAAGTACCCCGAAATCTCATGCGCTGGCTTATACGATGTGGTGAATGGACATGCTGATTTGGGCTACACTGTTCCCATTGAAATGTAAGTCAACCGATTCGCTGAAGTCAATATCATGTAAAATGGTCATTTGTTTAAATTATTTACTGAATGGACAAATTGAAAGGAAATTGTGGTAGCGATTAATTTGACTGTCCTTGATAATTTATACTTGTCTGTCATTTTTCACTTTCCTAAATGGGTGTAGAACGACCAAGTTCATGAAGTTCAGAGACGAAGGAATTTTATTTTCTTAGTGCTTACTATGCTTTTTCTACAAAAACAGTACGTTAAACTTGAATAGCGCTCACATACCCTGGTATAATTGCCATTTTCATTTTACAACTTAAGATGCTAAACATGAACTCCATGTATGCCAGGTCACAAAACAGAGTTTCATTTTCGCGTACAGTCCAATCTTATAAGTTCGAAGTCTTTGGGACTAGAGGTTTTATTTCGAATCATCAGTTGTGTGAATTACAGGTATGTAGACATAAAAATATACAATTCCCTTAAAAATGATTATTATCCTTTTTTTCTATCAAGCATAATTATTCTAACACACCTCGTCTATAGAGCCAATGCTAAACAAACGTGATATATCACACACTAATTCACAGTTTTGTAAGCATAGGAAAACGCGCGCTAGCTGACGTCATTTGTTATCACTGCAAAGTGACGTCAGTCATGGCGTTAGATCGTGTAACGCCCTTTTCATACTGAAATACGTTACAAATACATGTAAACATATGCTACAAAGTCCAACTATTGGCGGGAATTATTCAGTGCAATGGCGGAAAGTTGGAAGACGCTGAAGACTTCAAATGTGTTTCAGCATCATTCTGTTTTATACAGTCCTAACGTTCCACGATTAAAGTGCGTAATGGAAAACAACACCAAAAGTGGGACTCCATTTATGCGTACGCAATGTGGGTTGGAATTCACAAAATACTTGTCAGGATAGCAAACAGAGAAGATCCTGATCAAACGACTTCTTCAGAATCAGTCTGGTCTGGGTCTGCACTGTTTGCCCTGGCCTTTTAGTTAGGTAGCAGCTGGTATTCAAAATTTTAGAACATATACCATTGATAATTCATTGGTGTGAGTGAAGTTCATGTTCTGCTAAGTTTTGTAGCTTAAACCGACGTTCTTTACTATTACAGTATTATCTGCATAGAAAAGAAGAACATGTTGAAGCCAGAATTCCATTCCATATGGGCATGCTATTTACGAACACTATTTCATCAACTACCACAAAATCATTTATGCATAGCCAGTGTAGTCAGAATCCTATTATACACAGACATGCTTGAAAAGAAGACACTTCCCTTAACCAACACATAATAACACATTCATGATAGATACGTACACTTCCATTAACACAAAGTTGGACCTCATTTATGCACAATTAAGAATTGTAGCCAGAATATCATTTCACACAGACAAGATGGATACTGTCATAATTCTCAATCAGGAAATAGGGAGCGCAGTGGCTCAGTGGTAGAGTGCTTGACTTGAGACCGAGGGGCAGCGGGTTTGAGCCTCACTGGAGTCACTGCGTTGTGGTCTTTGAGCAAGACACATTTATCCTAGCTTAGTACTGGTTCAACCCAGGAAGATCCGTCTCTGTTTAACTGAAAGATTGTTGATTGGACGTAAAGAATCAAATCAAACAAACAAACAAACAATAAGGAAACATAACAAGATAGAACTGAGAAAAAACGCCAGCATAGACAGCTTTATAAGTTTTAACAACTTTATTCTTAAAAATAAATGCAATAAAGATATTTACCATACAAAATTAAATTAAAGAACTATAGATATTTGTAAAAATCTACCCGTGGCTGAACTATCCAATCAATTTCCGTCACTTCCCTGTGAAATCCTAGTGCGAAACCTCAATCTAGAATCGATTCCTCCTATAAAATTTAGAACGTTAATACCAAATATAATCCAAAAATCAGCATAATAAAATTTGTAGATTCCCACTTGTTTCCAAAATATCACAATTCTACTGCACATTTATATAATATGAAATTATGATGATTTCTGCAAAATATGTCTGCTGCTTTTATACTTTTTTAACACTTACAGAATTAACTAGAAAAGATTACTTTTTATATCAAGAGGCTTTCAGTTTGTTTTATGCACTCTGCAGGTAAACTTTATAAAATACTGTCCAATATATAACAATATAATCACCATAGTGGACTACTGTATTTACTTTTACCCAGTGCGACCAGAATCTCATTATACACAGACATGATAGATTCAAAGATTTCATTCTATTCCATCTCAACAACTTGATAAAAACCCTTCAATCAGTAAAGGGCCATTATCTGAAAAGTTACCTATCCGAATCCTTTTTTGACATTCTTGTTATTTCCCCTATCAGAAAATGGAACTTCATTTATGTATACTCAGTGTAACAAAAATCCCATTTCACAAAGACATGATGATGATGTGAAAACTAATAAAAATCATTACATAGTTGGAATCCAGTTATATTTACCAGTCAGTGAAACCAGAATTCCATTGTACACAGACACCATTGATTCAACACTTTCAGCAGCAACTGCAAAATGGTACTCCATTTAATGGCTTTTATGCATACATTGCTACCAGAATCCCATTATACACAGTCATGATGGATATAAACACTTGAATCAGTTTTTAATAAAGTAGGAGTCCATTTATGTTTCACTTCTAGGAACAAGGTACAAACACCTCCTTGCCACAAGGATCTATTTTCATACAGACAAACAGTCTGAATGACCCCTGTACTATTACAGCAAGTTCTTAAAATTACTCCAACTGGGTTCACCGGCAGAGATCTCTGATGAAGTGAGAGCCTTGCTTTTTGAAAAAACCTAGGCATAAATCGCATTTAAGTACTCTACTAGTATGCCCTAAACACCCATTTCTAGTTTAGTTTTACTTTATCATCTGAGAATAATATTTGGTTTGGTTTATTAAGAAAACATAGTTTGATATTAGTCAAGACATATAGGAAGTAAATTAAACTTTTAGACAAGAATACATTTTCAATAGACACTTTATTGCTCCTAACACACATCTACCAGATTCTAAAGCTGCTATCTGTATTATATGTCATTTAGCCAAGACCTGCGTAAATAACCAGGAAATCTCTATCAGCTGATCCAGGCGGCCTTGATTTTTCGGATTTTTACCTTATTCCCTAAAGTAATTATACACAGTTATAATAGATACTAGCTTTTTGTTTTGTTTGATTTTATTCTTTACGCCACATCAACAATCTTTCAGTTAAACAGGGACGGGTCATCCTGGATTGAACCAGTACTAAGCTAGGATTAGTGTGTCTTGCTCAAGGATCAAAACGCAGTGACGCCGCTGAGGCTCAAACCCGCGGCCTCTCGGTCTAGAGTCAAGCACTCTACCACCGAGCGACTGCGCTCCAACACAAGCACTTTTATGCACAGCTATGACATTGAAGTCAAGGTCAAATATACTGAAAATCTGTGTAACTGTCCATAACGCAAATTCCTGTTTCATTGTTTAGTGGATGGCGACCATATGTTATAAATGGCACAATGATTGCTTATGATGTGTAGATGGTAACAAAACTTTTAGTCACCGCCATGTCGTTCAAGTAAAAGGTTAAGTCAAATATAACCTTTGACTCCAAGGTCTAAAGTAGCTCAGTATACTTTAAATCTATCTTTCTACTCGTAAAGCGAACTTTGTTTTTACTTTTAATGAAGGTAGTTCATATTTTATATAAAGATTGTAAATGACGTGTAGATGATATCATATGTTTCGATTTTCCAGTATTAAAATGAGTCCAAGGTCAAGGTCAAATGCACAAAAAAATCAAACTGCAAACTCCTCATACATTGATAGAGGATATTCATATTCACAAAGTCTTTGCATGAGGTGTGTGGATGACAAGAAGGCTTTTGGATTCCACATATGGTCTTTGGGTCAAAGGCCAAGGTAAAGTACTTGAATTCTGGAAATGTGGCTCTATTAAATGTTTTGGTGTAGGTAATTTATTTGTTGCACACTGATTGCCTATAAAGGTATGGAGATGTCAACACTGCATTCTGACTGGTAATATGACCTCTGATTCAAAGGCCAACGTCTTAACATTTAAATTATGTCTACATATGGAATAATGCCAACATTTTAGATGTATGTTGCTCAAATTTCAGGCACTGGTCGAAGGTATGCAGATGAAAACAAAGAGTTTGGATTGCTGGTATGGCCTTGGAGGCAAAAGTCAAGGTCAAAACTAATGTAATACATCCGGATTATAAATGTAAGTACCTATCGATTGACCCTCTTCTTGTTTGAAGTTAGATCCGTTGACCTGGTAAACACTAACCTAAATTTGAAATACAGGGAATGTGGTCAATAGTGAAAATACAGACCAGACTGTTTCCCTTAGCTTATGCATCCTACTTTTAAGCTGTTTGCATTCACTGACATAGAAATTACACTGAACCGAAGTTATAGGTGGCCACCTACACAATTTTGCACCTGTTCAAAACGTAAACATCACTGTTACAAAATTTCAATTCCATAAAAAAATCCAAGGCTTTTTCGAGACTCTGAAAGTTATTCAATTTCAAAATGACTGGTAGATCTTGCACCGAAGAAGTCAGAGTAAAGGTACGTTCATTTCAAAAAGTCACACTTTTAACTTTGATATTAAATTCTCCTCAAATATGTTATCCTTACATATTTTAATTAGTTTAAAGCTGTTATAACAGCTGTGATATATTAAAGATGAAAAAGAATCAAAAGTTTTGTGACAATTGAACACTCCGTTTCTCTTCTATGTTACCATGAAGGCAGCCCCTATCAGCGGCTTAATCAAAGAGTTTTAACTTTAACCATGCAATTTGCATATCAACTTTGCATTTCTCCGTACCCTTTATTATCTGTGGCATGGCATTGAAACTTTCAGCAATTTTTTATTATGCATAGGCTTCATTTCACTGTTTTATTTGAAAAATCAAAAATATCTTTAACATATGCGATTTAAATGACCTTTAAACTTTCACGTTAAAACCGGAAGTGGACTCCAGTCTTGAAAGAATAACTGTTAAAAATGGGCTGTTCAAGCTGCTTTGTGCTTAGTCTAACATGCTTACATAAAATAAAACGCATACAATGATTTAAGTTTGTGAAGTTGATTATTTTCAAGAAAAGCTGAAAATGTAGAAAATGAGCATTTATTTTTTAAAAAAATCATAAAAAGTGTTTATAAGCAAAAAATTTAGAGGTTTGGTGTTTTTCAAGTTGGCTAGACGGGTTTAAAATCACCTGTATTCAATTCGTAAAAAAAAACTGCGCTCAAACCCCTTATTTTCTTCAAAATTTTGTTGTTATTTGGGGTTTTTTTTTGCATTTTTGAACCCAAAAATTGTAAAGTGAAAGAAAACTCTTCCAATGCACCACTTAACTTTAGTCCATTATATTACAATTATTTGGGCAAACATTAATTTCAATATCATTAGCGCTAAGTCAGAAAAAAATGAAATTGAAAAGTGGCCACTTAGAACTTCGTTTCAGTGTATTTTTCATGAGAAACAAGACTAGACATTTTACTCAAGTAAAGAAGAAGGCAAAGATCAGGAATCTACACAATCAAGTACCACACCTGAACCGGGATACCATATGGGAAAGTGACAAGACAAGAAAACATCACACACAAGAGAGCTAAGGAACCAACCATTTCCCAGCTGGTGACCACAAAGCTGAAAGGAATAGACAAGACAACACAACAAAGACAAACATGAAACATAAATATCAACATGGATATAAAATTGAAGTAATTTGAACCAACTTGAAACTTCATTGTTAGATAGATCTTGATGAGGAGAGGTCAGAGTACAAGAGCCATAACCCTCTTTGCATAATTGAGGAGTTATTGCCTTTTGTTCTACTTATATGATGTCCAGAGCATAACGTTAACACTATTAGAGATATTAATTTGCAGCCCTTTCCAAACAAGTTTTATTTGGGGAGCATCAATTGTTTTTACCAATTCTCTTCTTGATCCCCTGCCAAAAGTATCAGATGATATATTGGCTCTGGCTTGCCTGAACTTTTTGGGCTGACTCACCTGAGCCTTCGTTGCTCAGATATATGCTAAGTACCAAATTCTCACGAGTAGAGTTGTCCTGATTTCAAATGCTTTCAGGCGATGAGATTGCCAGGATTTAAGGTTCAAAGGTTTGCGTGTTTTGGGGTCAAAAAATAAATTAACTCCTTAAGCGCCAATTACAACAAATGTTGTCTGCTCTTTATATAGCTGAAAAAGTATAGCTGGTTGCTTTGCTTTATTTGTGGTGTGGCTGTCTGTTTTCTATGTCTCTTCCGCATGGTGTCATGAGTTAGTCTAAGTCAGTGATTGTGGCGTTTCCTGGTTATACTCAGTTGCTGTGCATAAATGCAGAAAATTCTATATTTCTTCTACAAAGTAATTGTCAAAATGTCAGCTTAAAAAGGGATCAAGTAGTGTCCTATTTAAGGCTGCTTTGAAAAGGTTACAAGGGAAAACAATATCAGACAGTTTTAAGAATGTCTTAAGCAAACTATGACAGTTCCATCAGAGCTGTTTTCAAAACCGTGACATTGTCTCAACCAGACCAAGAACATTTTTTTCGTTTTTTTGTTTATGCAGTTTTTCAACAGATATGCACGAGATATTCAATATATTTTTTTTTCTGATTCAATAGAAACCTGCTTCCAGGTTAATTTTTCTTAATTTCTGAGTCCAAATTATGAATACGCCTTAACACATTTGTTGCTTATAAAACACAATGATATGGTTATTTCTGAGTAATAGCTAGGAAAGTTGTTGGCTAGCTTCCGCTATCACTTTTATAACGATATCGACGATAAGGGATAAAAACAAATGCGTTACCATGATTATTTTGACCTTATGAATGTCCTGACATTTTTATCCTATAAAGTCCGTGATGTTTTCTTAAACGTTTCGTCACCGTTGTAAGTAAAAGTTCGTGATGGATCAGTAAAAATCCAAAAATCGTTGTGACTGAGTTGGGCACCACAGGTGATCACAAGGCTGCAAGGTGCTTACCCAGCCAGTATCCAATCTCGGGCTACTATGGGGTCGCTAGCGAAACGCCATCCGATAGTGGCCCGATATTACGTGCTTACTGGGAAGTCTTATTTGGTTTGATAAACTAGTAGCTAGATTTAAAGATCATGTGAAAAGGTTTTAGAACTGAATTGAATTGAAACAACTTATATCATATAGCAAAATGCTGAAAACCGCATAAAAAATTCCAATTTTAAAAAAGTTATGGCTATTTGAATCCCAGACTTGGTTTTGGTTTTCCAAAACAGACTTGGAAAACTAAAAATAGATTCTATCCCACAATGCACCATTCTGTGATGTCATTTGATGATTTAAAAAAAGTGGTTTAACTTCAAATATCTCAATCTGTGTATTTGAAAACTTTATCTTCAGTTTGACAATGCCAATGTTTTAATTGCCTAAATAACATTTTGATCGATTACATGATTTTGGTAAATTTGCGTAGAAAATCGATAATTTGAATTTTAATTTTTTGTTTTGAAATTTTAAATTGTATTTTTTTCCTTTCAGACAACATGTTTATGGATCAACTTTTTAAATTTCAAAATAATTAACATAAAAATTGTATTTTCTTATTTTTGTATTATTTATAACAAGAAATGCATGGTAAAAGTGAATTTTAATTTTTATTAAAACTTGTATTTAAAGCATAAAATTTTAATTAAATGAAATTTAACATACAGAAAATCATTTATGCGATATCAATCTTCATTGTTTCACAGAAAAGCATACTAAAGTTTGACAACTTCTTTGCATTTGCAAATATTTAAATTCAATGAAAAACTTCAAACCTCATATGACATCACAGAATGATGCATTGTTGGATAGAATCTATTTTTAGTTTTTCAAGTCTGTTTTGGGGAAAAAAATCTAGTCAGAAATTCAAATACATGTATGCATAACTTCTGAATGGATAGGAGTTTTTAGATGCGGTTTTCAGCAATCTCTTTCTCACAATAACTGCTATAATCTGAAATATTTGGCGAAAGCTTTTTATACCTTTTCAGTTGATCTTTAAGTGACAGCAAAACCTCGAAAGAACGAACATTGGTTTTTCAAAATACTCCCTAATTCGAAATGCATTTGGGATGAATATGACCTATTCATGATATTTAATAGCTGTCTATTATTATACTGTTATTTCATGCCTTTGACTATTCTACAGACAGACATGAAATAACTGTTTTATTACCTAACCCTTTTGATGAAAAACTTTAGCGGCGTTTCTTGAATGGAGTTGCTGTAGACGATGCGGTATTGTTGCAAAACAGAAGATTCCACCAAATCTGCTCAATTTTAGTCTCAAAATGTTCCACTCGTTCTAACAAGGGAAACGAGTACCCAGACTTAATGTTTCTGACCGTAAACAACGAAGTTATTGGGAGTTTAAAGTTGCCAAAGCATGGCTCATTTTCACCTTTGTTGCACAACGTCTCCTTTTATAAAGCAACCGTACGCGCATCGTTGACGCGCATGTCGATAAGCGCCTGTGTGTTTTAACAGCGAAGCGGGAAACAAGACCATGGTATAGTGCCAGTCAATAGAAAAATATTGACTGGTCAATAGTTCAGTGACTCATGACATAGCAAAAATAGACGATTACTCCGTATACAGACGGTTGGGTAATAAAATAGCATTAAGTTTTTTGTGAGTAAATAAACGTCTCACTGAGACGTTTCTTTAAGTGCCCAAAAATTATATGCTTGATGAGAATACTCTTTTTTGGGGTAAAATACTTTTATGTCTACTTCCCTATCCTTCGAATTTGCGATACTTCGAAATAAAACCTCAAGTCCCGAGGACTTCGAAATTATGAAATTTCGACTGTAGTATCGTCTTTTGCAAAATTTTGGCTGCGCTTTATCTTCCGGTATATGAGAATTCTTACCTTACCCAGACGGCTTATTTGTAATAGTTATTCCAAGATTTGTCTGCCGTACAAGTGGAAAACCAATGGTTTAACTAGTTTATGCCACCTTCATCAGCATAGAAGATATTTCATGCCAAGGTTGGTAAGGGTGGTATAAACGCTGATAGATTCTCTTTTCTGCTGAAGCGAGTAATGACGCCAGTTAAAGATCGTGTCATTTGGATGCTGTCAGCTCAGCCCATGTTTGGATAGGGGCTGTCATCAATTCTAAGGTGGAAACATTGTTAAACGTATACCGTTATCTCTCTAATGTTGTGGTCGCCGTGCCGTGGGTTTGTCTGTGTATGTGATTTGTGATGATCGCACTTCCAGATCATACTCAATTGATTGCTTTTTATGAGCCTATTCGTTTACTTTCGTTAAGTGCCACCATAATTCGGTATCTCCCATCCTATTTTATACTATTGGGTTCAGGCAGGTCCCACTGGGTAGACCCACATCCAAATCGCTGCTTTTATATTTCGATGGGTTTATGTTCTGTTTTTGGTTTAAAATAAAGATATTTATGCAAACAATCGTATAGCATCGCATTCGGTAATTTAATTATTACCACATATACTGTCAGTTAAAATAATTATGAAAAAAAGACTTAAATATTGCACTGCCATGACCGTTCCATGTAAATGTAATCAAAACAATAAAATGTCATGTCAGTACTTGCCTAATTAACGTTGTTGAGATGTAAATGTGAATGGGAGGCGTAGACCAGGGTTCCTAGGCACCCTCCCTCACACCTCCATTCCGGGACAAAGAGCGGATCTGTCAATAGAAATTTATATAAAAAACAGTAGCATGCAATTACCAATACATACAAGGGCGAGCTAATAAAACTTCTCCAAACACATTTTTTAAAACTTCAAACAAATATTACTAAAGTTTATTGGTGTAAGGGAAATAACCATGGTTATAAAAACAAGCAAACATCTAAACAAATTACTTTTCATTTACTCCATGACGGTGGGTCGGACCTGTTTGTCTTTTGTGTCAACTGGTATTCTTTCTACGCACCAACCCCATTTTGGAGGGATACCCATAAAAACATAATTGGGGACCCCAAAGTGCTTCCTTTAAATTTGTATTAAAGCGAAAATAAACTTTACCAATTTTTCAGACTTGCCAAAAGGGTTCTGGCGAACTCAAGGTATCTTGCCAGTTACAGAGGTAGTTAATCACATGTTTATAATTTTTGCTTTTTCACTATATAACACGCCATTCTTTACAACTCCGTATCTTTTGTTCTATCAAAGATATCTGAAATTTAGACAGATCATGTTTTTGTTTTTGTAACAATGTGACACTAACAATTTTTATCTCGTAGTGGTATGAAAATGCCACAATGGGACAACGAATAGGGACATTTTAAGGGGTGTGCATTTGCCTAGCCTGGGTTCCAGCAATATCATTTTTCCTATTTCTCCGTCAAAAATGACAATGTCAATATCTACCAAGGTTAATAATGGAAAACTGATACCTTTGATATGTTATCTTTTTATTCTCTTAATTTTTAGATTAGAAAAAGAAAATATTCAAAAAAAATATTGACAACTGGACCCAGACTAGCATTTGCCATGCTTAGTCGTTAACATTAATGCTTATCAAATCCAAAATTGCTGTAAATTGTCACCACTTTATCTTATTTCATAAATATAACGAGTATAAATTCATATTAGAAAAGAATGCTTCACTGTTTTTCTGGGAAATGTTTAGGCGGTGCTTAACTTTTGACGCCGTGTATATTATAAAACAACACTAGTTTCTTTGAAATCTTGTTTTTGGCATGTTTGATTTGATTGTTTTTATTCCAGTCAACAGTTTTTCAGTCACGTCATATGGGTCTTCCTTTACTAAGCAGGGATTAATGTGCCTTGCTCAAGGACAAAACGCAGGGATGCAAGTGAGTCTCAAACCTGCAACCCCTCGATCTTGAGTCAAGCACTCTACCACTGAGGTTTTTGACTTTTGACGTTATTTTATGTGTCATTACATTTTATTAACAAATGTTTAATTCAGTAGTACATTATCGATGTAAATGCATGACACCATTACAGTCACTGATGTGATATCATACAATAAATCTTACACTCATACACAACGGGGCGGCGTAGCGCAGTCAGTAACGTGTCTGACTGCAGATGCCTGTCTGACTGCAGATCCAGGGGTGACAAGTTCGATCCTGGCCCAGTCCCATACTTTCGTGGAGATAGATAGTGAAATAATTCCTCCCTTCCACTGATTCAAGAAGGGTTGTTGTCAGTTACAAGGGAAAGTATGTGCATGACATACTGGTTAACCGCTTGGTCAAGCTTGCCCAGGAAAAAGTAAGGTTAGGTGAACTGACCCTCCAGGCATGGCCATAGCTGTTGACTGGGACGTTAAGCAACAATTCAAACACTCATACACAGCCGTCAGATCATATATTTTGAGCTCATTGGAAAAGACAAAACACAAACAAAACTACAACCAGGGTTTTTCTCTTTAATTAAGAAAATGTACAGATTATCAGTGGAGATGTTAAATATAGTCATTCTAATAATACACACATGATTAAACTAGTTTACTTTCACACATCAATATGAATTTATAATTAGTTCTGGGGAGTTTAGCATTTGTTGCGTCCCCTGGCTGATGTTCCTTCCCAATGCAAAGAGGGTCCACACCTAGGAACAGGGTATGTGCTACTTATAGTATAGAGGATCTTACAGGAGTGCTCATGTTTTTTTTGAATTTATTAAACGAGTTGAGGAAAAGAAATAAAATGCGAAGCTTGCCAAGCATTTTATTGCTTTTTCGCAACAAGTTTAATAATTTCAATAATACAGGAGCACAAATGATAGATTCTATTTATCACATGGCATTAAAATTAGGTAAAAATCACATTTTTGACGTGAAAACATCAATATTTTGCCATCTCTTACAAAATGTTTAAATGGACGTCATTATCTAATGTTACTAAAATCAATTTTATTGCATGGAGTTATATCACTCCCAGATGCGACGTCATGTGATAAGCTATGTAAAACTGATCAGATCTGAGCAATTTATTTACC
Source organism: Loripinus fragilis (assembly GCA_964019695.1). Taxonomy (NCBI): domain Eukaryota; kingdom Metazoa; phylum Mollusca; class Bivalvia; order Lucinida; family Lucinidae; genus Loripinus; species Loripinus fragilis. Next base: position 14,781,839 of record OZ026529.1, on the reverse strand, counting down.
CTGATAGTAGGTGTGGGTCCAAACTAAACATTACACACCACCATAAAACCCGTGATCTAATCCTTTGCCTGCTATTCTCATCTGCTCATAACCTTTACAAACAGTTTGGACCAAGATCAGGCCTTACAAAATGTCAGACCTTATCTGTTAACTGTTTGACCCTGATGGTATTCCTGAAAGAATTTTTGTAAATCAATATTGAAAAAAAAACATGACAAAAAATAATGAAAAGTTACCCAGCAAGCAAAAAGTTGATGTTATTACCGTAAATTTTCTATAAGTTGGAACATTAATTGGCTACAAAAAAGGTCTAGACAAACAGTGCAGACACAGATCAGGGTCTTCTCTGTTTGCTATTCTGACACGCATTTTATGATTTCCAGCCCTGATAACCAACATTGTATTTAAAAACAAAAAGAGGAAAGTGTTGGAAATTTTAGAACATTTCCCTTTTACACACTCGGATCATGATTTTATCTGTGGGTGATTTTTTAATAATGACTGGATAAGTGTGTGACAATTAATCAAGTTAAGAGGTACAATATTGCTTTTATATAACAGTTGCATTCAGAAAGGATATGAATGAGGGAATGTCTGCATTCAAATTTTTCATTTTAGGAGGTATATTGCCGGATATAAGGTCGGAAATTTAGTTTTAAGGCAACATGAGAGCCGAGCTGTAAAACATGATTTCTGACCCTATATACCTCCCCAACTGATAATTTTGAATATTATTATCTCATCCCCATACTAATGCACTTCTACAGTCTCGCCTCAAACTGAAGTGTTGCAAGAAGCATTAAGCCACATGTCGTCCAACAAAATGTGACGTAATTAATAACGTCAAACTATTTCCAACAGTACATGTATATATCGGGATATACTGTCGCAAATTTTGACTCTATCCAATAAGATGTCGCGTTACAAAAGCAAGTGCATTAGAATGTAAAGTAAAGGACCGTTTGAATATAAGAAACTTTCAAAAACAGGTTACAATTTTTAAGCTGTCACTGAAACCTACTTTTGTTGAAATTTAATTGGGTCAGTACACAAGACTTAGTAGCTAATTACATCTGCTAGAAGTGTAATCTCGCCAGAGCCTTGGCTTTTCACATTTAAAAAAGAATAGATATAGATCAAGACTAAGAAATTTTGAAATTTAAACTCGAAATTGTTAACACTGTAGGCATTCAGCAAGGTTTAAGATTTGACCAAAAGAAATTTCTGCATCAAACACTGATGACCCTGATCAGACAATGCATCACTAAATACTTTACAAGTACATGTATTTCCTGTTCCCTATTCATTGATATGGACTTCCAATTAAGGCATGTACAGAAAGCAATAAGAATATACAAGCGCACAGGTTTAGATAAACAAAAATTTTCTGCGTAAAACTGTAAATATTTTCTTACCCATCATTTTTAACATATGTTTTGGGTGCTCAAAAGAAATGTCTCATTGAGATGGATCTTTGGAGTACCCACAACATATGTTTTTGTTGAGAAATTAGAAAATTGATTTTTGTTACACACTCTTAACTAAAGCCCTGTACAAGCGGCATTTTATATACAAAATTACAGGTCGTAATGCTTAGAAACCATGAAAGTAACAGGTTAGCAAACTGGTAATTACCACTATTAAGTTAACTCTTTGGCTCCTGGGTAATTTTTCACACCTTTTGTTCCTCTCCTGATTTTTTTCAAAATCATATTTTAAAAAAAAATACTTTCAGGAATACCATCTGTGTTTAACAGTTTCGATCCAGATCAGGCACAGCATTTTGTTGGGTCTTATCTGGGTCCAAACTGTTTGCAAAGGTTATCAGCAGATGACACTAGGAGGCAAACAGTTAACAAGCTGCCAGATAAAAGGGGCTATTAAAATTATTTTTCTTACTTCTAAACTGAAATAAATGCAGTGGGTACTCAAAAGAACCTTAAAGTGACGGTTCTTTTGTGTACCCACAAGATAATGCTTTGGTTGAGAAAGAAGAAAATACGTTTTTATAGCACGCTCTTATCTAGAGTCTTGTACATAGGTAATACAAATGCTTTTGAAGAAATATGAAGATTTATCATCTTAAAAATTTCCTTCACAAACCTCTGCATCAAGAAGAGAAATTAACACATTTTAGTGTAGTGAATGGTAACCACAGACTGCCGATTTTAATTTGCTGACAGCTCATCTTCCGACGTTTTGATATCATAAAATGCTAAACCCGCACTTTCAGGCTTGTAAAATATGACCAACAGTTCATGGGAAAGTCCCTGTATGTATATATCTACATTTAATTTAACAATTCAGATCAGCCTTCGCATTCAGGACCTTGTTTAAAGTTAAGGTATGACAATAAAGTGTCCTTTTGTACATTTCAACAGCTATTTTAACTTTAGAGCTCAGAGAGAGATATACAAGACATGATATGACTATAAAAAGGCATTTTCCAACATTGCTGCTAACTGAAAAACTAGCCTGGCCCCAAGGTTATAAAACTTTTTTCATGCTCAACTCCGCTGAGCATGAAATTTATCATGCTCATAATGTTAAAATGCCAACAATTGTTGGCATTTTAACATTTATTGTGCTCAGTTGAGTTGAGCAAGAAAAAAGTTGTATAACCTCGGGAACAGATCAGCCTTCACACTAAGGCCCTCATTTAAAGTTTACACACGACAATAAAGTGCCCTTTTGTACATTTTACCAGCTATTTTAAGAGACTTTGGAGCAACATTGTTGCTAACTGAAACTCTAGTCTGCTACAGTCTTTGAAACATTATAACATGGACCTCGACTCAAGAAAACCTGTCTTCAGGTTTCCGACTAAGACTCAAATCAGCCTACTCAGCTACAGAGGCTAGCTAGATAAATGAAATTTGGTTTGTAGAAAGTTTCGATATGATTCTTTCCAATGAGCAAGTAATGAGCAAATGATCAGCGCCTTGCTGATAAGACTGTGTGGATGCGCAGGCTGGTCTGGGTCTTTGTTGTTCGCAAACCCCGAAGACAAGGTTTTGAGGCTCATATTATCCTGTACTGTCTCATATTCTGATCTACATACAACTATTAGAGCTTTAACCCTTTGTGTACTAATGGATTCTTCCTTCTTGTTTATTACAATAAACTTGAGCTGGTCTATTGTATATAACAAGGTTGTAACTTCAATATACATCATCGTATTTCTCTGACGACCATTTTTGTCTTAGCAAAAAGTGTACACCCTGACAAAATGATGTGTTATGTGTGCACTGTTTGCCAAAGACACATTTAGGAGTTACCGGTATACAAAGGGTTAAATCACGCTGACTGTTTTTATGTACTACAATCCTCCCCAACTTTTATCCAATTAAGTGAATAATTCCAGTTATTATTATATAAAGGCAGATTGGAGACCACTGTGGATCCAGATCAGTTGGCTTCTGAGATGCAAACTGATCTGAATCGACAGTTTTTCAAACTGAATATAACGGCTTCAGCAATGGTTAAATCAGTTTGTGTTTATGCTTTACATCCCAGTCAGCAATTTTCAGTCATATCGGTTCCTAGCAACCCTTCCATCCTAAGTCTAAGGCTCTACCAACTGAGCTCTGCCGGTTATATAACGGCTTAGTGCTAAAAACTTTGGAAAAAATGGTTTTAAAGACCAGTACCAAATTACAGACTAATGTACTGTAAATTCGGAAATTTTTGTGAGGCTTTTATTTTCATGAAACTTCGCATATGCGAAGTTTCGTGAAAATAAAACCCTCGCGGAATGGCGAAATCACTCTGTCCTTTACTGATATAGGTAAACCATGCCCTAGTCACGACTTTTTAACATCGCAAGTATGTCTTTTAACGTTATTCGTGAAAATAAAATTATCGCATAAATTTCCAATTTACAGTATGCAGACCAGACTGCAGATAGACTGATTAGAGTATTTACTGGCTACCTGATAGAAGACATATTTTAATTCATCTGGTTCTAATAACTCAGATAAATGTGTTTAATTAAGCTTTCTGGCAGTTATAATATATAAAAGCATATTGAACTATACATGAAAGCATATATATACATGAACCATTTATTATGTCAACAAACTTTTCACAAACAATGCTAAGGGTAGCAAAATGGCCATCAAGACCTTTGTAGGCAGAAAAGGGGGAGGTAAGACACATTATCCTTTAATTATTTATGCATAGCATGTCAAAATTTTAAGAGGTCATCTAATCACTGAATCAAAACATCTACTGTGGGGTCTCAAAAACGTCCGAGTCAAATTGTTCCTTTTGATACTGTGAATGAAAATGCATGTTGTGGGTTCTCAAAACAACCGTCCCCGTGGAACTGTTCCTTTGGTTACTCAAAATGGAAATATATGCCGTGGGTACTCAAAAGAACTGTCTCAATGAGACAGGTCCTTTGAGTACTGACAACATATAGATTGGTTACATATAGGTTAAGCACCAATAACATAGAGTATTCATAAATAGACCTTTTCTTTCATAATTTATCAGCATAAAATGGATAGTTAAATAAGCATCCACATACACAGATAGTGCCAGTGGATTTGGGCCTTCCCTGGCAGATTTTGCCTTGAGTGCCATTTTGCTACATTAAACATAAAATATAAAACATAAATGCAAGATTCACATGAAATATTATAATCTGTTTATCCCTATATACCCTAAATATTTGGACAATAAGATTTTAACCCTTTTCAGACCAATGGAATTTTCCAAGAAGCTACCAACAATAAAGCAGAATGGTCCATTGTATATCTTGATGGGTTACAGATTGTAGCATAGGTCCAGATAAAGAAATTTCATTTGCGTTAAATTTTTATTATTTTCTTACCCATTAATTTAAACATATGCTTTGGGTGCTCAAAAGAACCCTCTCATTGAGACGGTTCTTTTGAGTACCCACAACATATATTTTAAACAAGAAATAAAGAAAATAATTTTCCAATACGCACACTTATCAGGAGGCCTGTTGTAGTTTCAAAAAAATATTGTATTTTTTTCTCTGAAGGCTCATTTTGTCGTAGCAAACAGTGCAGACCCTGATGAAATGCTGCTTCTGGGTCTGCACTGTTTGCTAAAGTACCCTTTAAGGAGTTTCCAGTCTACAAGTCCAATTGACTAACTGGTGGGGCTTGTAGTGTAACTGGTAGAGATTGAATGACAAATACTGAAGACCCTGATCAGACTGCTCGTAAGGAGCAGTCTGATCTGGGCCTACACTATTTGCTTAGTCATGTGTGTCCAAATATTAAGGGATTTAAAAAATGATACATGTGTTTACTCCTTACTAAACATATCAGTGTACATGCACTCAGACATACTTGCATATATAAAGCACACAGCGATGGACAGGGAGCTCAGTGGTAAAGTGCTTGACTCGAGACCGAGGAGTATGCTGATTCCAGCCTCACCAGAGTCACTGCGCTAAGTCATTGAGCAAGACAATTAATCCTTGCTTAGTACTGGTTCAACCCAGGAAGACCAGTCCTGACATAACTGAAAAATTGTTGACTGGGACATAAAGAATCAAATCGAACAAACATACAGACATAGATTTTTTTCTTAGAAGATACAGCATGGATGAATGTTCCAGATAAACAAGGATCTACAGTTAAACTGGAAGAACACAGAAAGACTTTGAGATGCATGCAGTACATCAATGTCTAGCTCAAGTCATGGCTGTAAATGTTCTTTTTAAAAAATTGTGTCCACTAGGTAAGTTATAGAAAGGTCTGTACAAACAGTGTAGACCCTGGTCAGACTGCTAGGAGCAGTCTGACCAGGGTCTACATTGTTTGGTATTCTAATAAAACTTGTAAATCTATGACCAGATGACCAAAAATTTAGCTGAGAAAAGAATGAGAAAGTGTTCGAAATTTAGGAACATCAATTCTTGTAGCTCTTCCATAGAGGCAGTCCCTTCATTTATTTTGTAAGTCATAGCGGGCTGGAGACTGATTGCTTGTTCAGTACTCTCATAAAATATTTATCATAATATCACGCTTAATTTGATAAAATTTATTATTAAACCGATTATGGGAATAGGGATAAAATACCAGGCTTGCTGATAATTTTATCACTTTTTTGCAACAATTTTAATAAGTTCAATTATACAGGAACATGAATGCTAGATTCTTTTTATAATATGATGTTATATATATGACGTTCTTATGAATGTCATTTCATAACGTCACAAAAATCTGTAAACCACTAGTGGTTTATCAGTTTTAATACATGGCGTTGTATCACTCCAAGACGCGACGTCATATGATAAAGTATGGTTTGACGCCTCTGGATCCACCATGCATGCTATGTAATTACATGTCAAAACTTAATTCTGATACAAAAACTTGACTAACACACTCTGCATAGAACCAACTTTTCTCAGGAAGAAATACACAAGAGTAAGCATGAAGCGAATTAGTTCCTCACTTACATGATAATGACGACTTATAAATATCCAATGATGAACAGTTACATATATAGCATATACTCTAAACACACAAAGAAATAGAAAACAAGACATGATTAGTTATGATAAATATTCTAAAATTTCAAACACTACAAGGCCTGCAAAAAGGCCTCAACAAACAGTGCAGACCCAGATCAGACTGCTTCTAAAGAAGAAGTCTGATCAGGGTCTTCCCTGTTTGATATTCTGTTAAGCATTTTATTGATTCCAGCCCTAAAAACTAGCATTTTATTTCAGAACAGAAAAAAGAAAAGTGTTAGAAATTTTTGAACATTTACCATATTTTCTTTTTTAAGATGACCCTGATTTTCTTATTTCATGAAAAGGAACATGATGTATTCTTCATGCTTTATTTTTTATCATTATAGGACAGGGCAAGACATCAAATGGGCAACCATGAGCTTAGGTTCAAATAAGCATTTTTAGTGTAAATATTAGATTATTTTATCTGTCAGTTAAAACTTATGTTATAAGTACCCAAAAGAACCGTCTCCTTGAGATGGTTCTTGTGGGTACCCACAAATGTATTTTGGTTGAGAAATATTAAAATCATTGTAATCTCCCCACTATATTCTGGTGGTTTGGTTATTCTCAGCCATTCTCAAAAAGACTGAAAATTGTTTTTCAAGACCAATTATCACTTAATGCAGGTCAAAAGCATTGCAGAATGCTCCAAGGAGAGCATTCTGCAATATTTTTCATCTTCATTAAGCTACCATTTGTCATTAAGATCTTTGTTTTGTCTATTTTTGAGTGGCCGTTTTAAACTGAAGTTTCACGCTAAATCTGCTTAAATAGCTTTGAAAATCATGGTCAAAACATTACTCACTTGAGGCTCAACATACCAGGTACGGTAAATGTTCTAAAATTTTGAACACTTTTCTCTTTCTGTTCTCAAATAAAATGTTGATTTTCAGGGCAGGAATTCACAAAATGCTTGCCAGAATAGCAAAGAGAGAAGACCCTGATCAGACTGCTTCTTCAGAAGCAGTCTGATCTGGGTCTGCCCTGTTTGTCTAGACCTTTTTGGCAGGTGATTAGTGTTCGAAATTTTAGAACATTTACCGTATATGCCTGCTTTTAGTTGTGATGAATGGATAAATAGTTCAATAAGAAAAATTACATAACTTTCTCTTACCAGTCAGGGAACAGAAGGATAGCTCAATTTGTACAGAACAGAAGGAAAACCAAATCTCAAAGACATTTTTTTTATTTCATGATTACCTTTAGTTTACCTTGTGCATGATGGTTCATGTATTTTATCTCTGCCGAAATTTATAAATTACGAAAGCTTAATGAGAGATAAAACCATGTCAAAGCATATGAGCCACGAAACGTGATTTTCAACAATGTGGCATTTTGACAAGTGTAGACTCAGACGAGTCTGTGCAGCTTCCTTTTAAGCTTAGAAACTCCAAATGATCTTCAGTCAGTAGCTGAACATTTATAGAATATTCAAGCAACGAGCAAAGGCTCTGATCAGACGGTGCGTATGTGCAAGCTGATCTGAGGCTTTGCTGGTCCCACATACCACATTGTTGGAAATCTCATGCCGCGGTTCATTAAGTCTTTAATAATAAAGAGCTTTATCACAAAGGTGCAAATTTGGCCCTGTCAAATGCATTGCTTTAGTAAAGTATTTTTGCCCAGTCAATGTAAATTTGGCATGAATATTTTAGAAATGTTTTGGTTCTGCCTTGTAAAGATAAGGGGTTTAAGTTCCCTATATCATGATTTTTTTTTCTTAAATTCAAAATATGGCAATGGTGTTTTTAAAAATGAAGCCTCTTTTATGACACTTTGATACTTGATTTGTTTTGTTTTTTCTTCTAATATAGAATTTTAGCAAATGCATCTTACAATTGTTACAATACAAGCTTCAAATTCTGTAAATGTTTATACAGATTAAGGCTTCTTTGATGCCAAAATGCAAATACCGGATGACTTTTTTTAAAAAATTACGTTTTGCGGAATTAAATTTTACAGGGCCAAATTTAAATATTTGTTAATCTAGCTCTTTATTGCGTCCTGCTGAGCCCAGATATATTGTTTCTTGAAAACAGAGAAGATTAAGGTCAGCTGGCATAAAGACAGCTAATCAGAGTTCTCACCGTTTTCCAAAAATGGAAAGCCAAAATGAAGGAGGGTCCGCAGCTACTGTGAGTTGCTTGGAATTGGAAGATGGCACCATACTCACCCTAAAATCCACACTGATCAAACAGTGTATACCCTGATCAGACTGCTCCCAAGGGAGCAGGCTGATCAGGGTATACACAGTTTGCTATTCAAAAACTGGTTTTACAAACCTTATCATGTTTTTGCTTCTTGATTTGATTCTTTACGTCCCAAGACAACAATTTTTCAGTTATGTTGGGACAGGTTTTCCTGGGTTGAACCAGTACTACGCAAGGATAAATATGTCTTGCTCATGGCTTATCAGGTTTACAAAGGAACTTAATCAAATTATAGTCGGAATACAGTAAGACCTATAAGCGTATGAATAATTACAGTATACATTTTTATACAGGGTTCCAGATAAGAGTGCGTATTGGAAAACTATTTTCTTTATTTCTCATCCAAAACATATGTTGTGGGTACCCAAAAGAACCATCTCAATGAGATGGTCCTTTTGAGCATGCAAAATACATGTTTAAATTGATGGGTAAGAAAATAATTACAATTTTACCCTCATAAAATTTCCTTATCTGGACCTATTATATAATACAGCATATACTGGTTTCAGCAAGACAGTATGGCTTAAAAAACTAAACCACAAGGACACTCATTGGTAACTTAACAATTATAATATCTTTGCCACCGTGTCATCCTTATCAACATCACAAATAAATTACTTCGGCACTCCCTGTATGTTAAATTGTATACTACCCCTTCTAAAAGTTCTCCAAGGTGTTAATACGGTAGCTTGTAAATTTTCTCACAGGTCTCAAGATACAAAGAGATATACACAGACAAGTATGAATACGTGCACAATGTACTCACTATTTATAGAATGAGCCCCGTCACATGACCAGGAAGCTTAACAGTATATTTTACTAAGGAAGTCAGCTTATTTTTGGTAACTGAGTTTGCTTTGCAACATATATGAAAAAAATTTTCAAGCCTAAAATATAGTAACAGTTTTTTTGTTTACTTTTTAACTTCACTGTTTTACTGTTATTATAGGTTATTGAACATGATTTAACTGATCAGGCTTTACTGTTAAGGTAGCTGATCACATTTTACTATAAAGGTAGCTGATCACATGCTGAGGTTCATATGATATTAAGAGTTTTTATAATACTAAGTAAGGCAGAAAGATTATAGAATAAGACACCTCCTCTTCTTTGCGGGCTCTGGTGGTTCCAATGCTGCTAAAATTGCTTCATCAAACACATTCTTGAGTCCTTTCTACAATAGAAGGAGACAGAAAGAGGGTTAATAAGATAGCCAGATTATTGTAATCAAATAGCAAGAATATTGTACAGTGAAACCTGTCTAAAGCGGCCACTCAAAAATTAGCAAAACAAAGATCTTAAAGACAGGTGGTAGCTTAGTGAAGGTTAAAAGTATTGCAGAATGCTCCACTGGAGCATTCGGCAATACTTTCGACCTGCTTTAAGCAATTATCAGTCTTGAAAACATATTTTAGGGTCTTCCTTTGAGTGGCCAATTTAGACCGGTTTCACTGTAATCAAGAAAGCAAGAATATATTTAGCAGCAACATTGCCAACAAGTACGCAAGAATTTTGCTAGCAAGATACAGTACAGTCTACTTGGGCTCCATAGGAACAGACTCTGTGATAAAGGGACAGTTGTGTTACAAAGGGATAATATTACACAGGAGTAATAGGAAAATGATCATTTTCCTATAATTCCTTTGTAAAATTCAATGGTTAACAAATATAGGGGCAACATCTTGACAGTGTCATATCCAAATCTGTGTTATAATGAGATGATTTTTTATCGTCTGCTGTTTTCTTTTTCAAAAATTCTTTCAGGAATACTATCAGAGCGTCAAACAGTTTGGATCCAGATCAGGCCCAACATTTTGTTGGGCCTGATCTGGACCCAAACTGTTTGCAAAAGCTATCAGCAGATGCCACCAGTAGGCAGAGCTAGCAAAATACCAAGAATACCATTAACAAAACAGCTATAAAAGAACAAGAATTTATACATGAGTGCATGCCAGTTCAGAACATAAGCAACTTGCACAGTCAAATTTTTGAGCCCCTTGTGCGTGTCCCAAAAGACAAAGGGGACAGCATACAAGATTTTGGTGCTTATTTTGGTACTTATTGCACTCCTTTAAAGTCCCATGCTGATATTTCCAATGATACTTAGTCTAAAATTTCAGGGAGGGGGGGGGGGGAGGGGGAGGGGGAAGTTAAGAAAAATTTAAGCGTAAAATTGCAATTATTTTCTTATCCATCAGCCTAAACATGTGTTTTGGGTGCTCAAAAGAACCGTCTCATCGAGACAGTTCTTTGGAGTACCCACAACATATGTTTTGGTTGAGAAATAAAGATTCTATTTCACTCTCTTATCTGAGGGGCTGAAATTGGTCTCATCAAGTTCATCTACAGCTATACCCTGTGTATATGAGGAGTTAAGGCACTGACGAGTCTGTGACTCTGAGCAGGCTCGCCTGTGCCTTTGTTGTTTGGGGATGAAATAAGTACCAAGATCTCCTGCAGACTTGAAAGTATATTTTTTCATCAAACTGTACACAATGGTAGTAAGAGCCAACACCAAAAAGCCTCTCCGAGGCAAAAGATCTGCGAGTAATTTAATCACAAACTTACAGGATAGTTACATTTGAAAACTGTCCAAAAGATGTTGTGCTCTGTTGTCAAGCTTCCCAACAGCATGAGTGAATGTTCAAAATTTCCAAAATCATGAACTTATGAAAATTTGAGCCGCAGCATGAGATTCCCAACAATTGGACATTTTAGTAAGTGTAGACTTGGATGAGCCTCTGCAGCCTCCTTTTAAGCTTAGAAACCCCAAATGGTGTTCAGTCAGTAGCTTAACAATCATAGAATACTCAAGCGACTAGCAAAGGCTCTGATCTGACTGCGCGTATGCGCAGGCTGATCTGAGGCTTTGCTGGTCGCACATACCACATTGTTGGAAATCTCATGCTCTGGCTCAAATAAAACCCAATTATAAAATTTGCAGTATGATAGATGTTCTAAAATTTCGAACACTTTTCTCTTTCTGTTCTAAAGTGAAATGTTGGTTATCACGACTGAAATTAACAAATACACTTGTCAGAACACCAAACAGGGAAGACCCTGATCAGACTACTTCTTCAGAATCAGTCTGATCTGAGTCTATGCTGCTGAACATTGTCTAAGACTTTTTGGCAGGTAACTAGTGGTCGGAATTTTAGATCATTTACCCTAAGCCTACAAAATAGTCAGGGTTTCAAGCATAAATGTTTCATTGTCTTTAGATAATCTGAAAATAAACCAGAAGCTGTTATAATCTGCCTAATTTAGGGTTTTGAGGCTGACTTCAATGGAAAGTCAACCTCAAAATCCTGAATTCTGGACTAAACCTGAACACTTTCACCCTTAACAGTTTTTCACAGAACATAGGAGGAAGCTAAACATTTGATTTTTCCCTTATCCTGAACTTTAGACTAAAATCTTAAAACTTACAGTTTGCTTACAAAATTTTCATACATGTAATTTCAAGTTTAATTTCAAGTTTAGGGTAAAGTCGGACTATCAGCTAAATTTGGACAGTGACCTTGTTTGTTTCATATTTTGATTATTGGAATAAAAAATTAATTAACTAAGCAAACAGTGCAAATCATGATGAGACGGCTCACAAGGAGCCATCTCATCTGGATTTCCGCTGTTTGCAAATGTATGTCCGAATTTACCTGATGTCCGCAGTTTCCCGACTTTGCCCTGTATGGTTAATTACCATTAATGATCAATTACCCTTAATTATCAAACATAAAACAAAGAAGCTATGATGCTGCTATCATATTCAGTCTCAAAATACTGAACTTTAGATTCAAATCTTAAAACTGCAAGAAGTTATAAAGATTAATAAAAGAAAGAGATGTGTTGCGAACTTGCAATATTATATCTTAATTATTGGCGTAATATTTCTCTGCCTATAGTAGACTACAGAAAGGCTTTGACTTTGTTTCTGGTGGCTCCAGTGCAGCCAGTATAGCCTCATCAAACACGTTCTTCAATCCTTTCTACAAACAAATGAAAATCAGAGAGGTATTATAATAAAGATTTCTAAGTTGATGATCTATCTAAACAAAAAAATACAACCATGCAACTACCAATATAGCAATACAGTATATTCCAATGAAATTTGTTTGTTTGTTTGGTTTGATGCTCTACATCCCAGTCAACAGCTATGGTCATGTCAGGACGGTCAGTTCAGCTAACCACACTTTTTTCCTGGGCAAGCTTGACAAAGCCGTTAACCAGTACTTAGTGCACATAAATTTGCTTGTAACTGACAACAACCCTTCTTGAATCAGCGGAAGGGAGGAGAATGGCAGTAGAAATTATTTCATGATCAATCTCCACGAAAGTATGGGACCTGCCCGGGATCAAACTAGTGACCCCTGGATATTCGAATGAAATGAGGAAATTCCAATGTGTCCCTAAATCATATGTTACTGAAAATAAGTATAACTATTGTTAAGTTTACAATTTTTGAGCATTATGCCCATTGTCTTTGCCTCTTAAATACAACTCAAATTGCCTATATATCTGTATCAAAATACCTGTCACTATACAGAAAATTGCATGTATTTCCGTGTCAGATTTATCTCCGAACCTACTGATTTGCTAACCTGGTAGTAACATGTTTGTGATTTGATGAAGAAAGCAAAGAGCTCTAAGAGTAATCCGATCTTGGACTACTTCCTTTGCACCTGCTTTATTTGTCTCAGTAATTTGGTTCTGGCATCCAAAAGATTAACCACATGTCCAGATGAACCAGATTTGTTTGCGTAAAATTGTGAATCTTTTCTTATCCATTAGTTTAAACATAGGTTCTGGGTGCTCAAAAGAACCGCCTCATTCAGACCGTTCTTTTGAGTGCCCACAACATATGTTTTGGTTGAGAAATAAATGAAAAAAGTCAATAAGCAATGCTTATTAGATACCCCCAGCACAGTAAGGGTCAGTGAAAAAACTTAGTTTTGGCAAGTGATAGTTCAAACCAGCAGACCCTAGTTTTGAAAAAAAGATTTCAGTAGAATCTGTGAAAACAAGATATAAGTAGAATCTGTGCCAATGATCTTTAAGCTTGCAATCTGGAACATTTGTTAAGATCAAATACACAAAATTATTCACACCTGAAAGCTCTATATGTTAAAGCTTATACCGAAAAAAAAGTCTAAGTTCTCATAGATGTCATTTTATCAAAAATTATTTTTCCGGAGTTTGGTTTCTCATAGATGTCATTTTATCAAAAATTATTTTTCCGAACCAAACTCCTTCATGCATATGTTCAATGTGTCTATATTGTAAAGGCAACATATCCAATTGCTCCATCAAAAACTGTGGTAGGAGTTGATCGGCCCATGAAGGCACCATCAATGCATATACAAAAGCCTTCTTAGGGGAAAATTGTCTAAGTTCTAACAGCTGTCATCTTGTCAGAAATTATCATTTCCAAATCAAACTCCTTCATGCATATGTTCAATATGTCTACATTGTAGTGGCAAAGCATCAAATCAAACTCCTTCAAGCATATGTTCAATATGTCTACATTGTAGTGGCAAAGCATCAAATCAAACTCCTTCAAGCATATGTTCAATATGTCTACATTGTAGTGGCAAAGCATCAAATCAAACTCCTTCAAGCATATGTTCAATATGTCTACATTGTAGTGGCAAAGCATCAAATCAAACTCCTTCAAGCATATGTTCAATATGTCTACATTGTAGTGGCAAAGAATCAAAGGACCTCGGACAGTCTTAATGAAGGATTGCCCATAAAAATGACCAGAGAAAAGTTTCAAAGAAAATGATATTTTTTCTATGAAAAAGATAGTAGCTTTAACCCTCGAATTATCCACAAAAGCCGTTTTCTCATTGGATAAGTAACAATTGAAAAATATGGGTTGAAAACTCTGTTTTTGCTATTCAACATATAGAAAATAGAAAAAGTTTTACTGAAGTGCTTTCCCCCCCGTGACCAAACTAATCCTTTTGCATACAGTTGTAGTTTTACATTACACACATCATATAAAAACGGCATGATTGGTCACGGAGGGGAACGCTGTCAAAATGCTCAAAAACACTTTATGATAAAAGCTTATTAGTAACTTATTTTGTACAAACCTGTAGGTAAATATCAATTTACAATGGCATGTATCAGGGCTTTAGTTATGAGTGCGTACCATGTAATTAATTGTCTCATTTCTAAACCAAAACATATGGTGCGGGTACTCAAAAGAACCGTCACAATGAGACGGTTCTTTTAAGCACCGAAATAAAGCCTAAATCTGATGTGTAAGAAAAAATTAACAATTTTGCGCTCAAAAACTGTGTTTATCTAGACTATGATTTATACAGTATGAAGATATTATACGCCTCAGTACACAAGTTAAACTTGAAACATTACAGGTAATAGCCAAAAGTCATTGACAGCACTCTACTTTATATGAAACAATGAAATCTTCTCAACCCGAATTTTATGCAAAAACATCACTTTTATTTCAAGTTTTATGCCGCAAACATAATATTTACATGTATTCAGGTGAATACTCGACAAAACTTTGACTTTCTGTGAAATAAAATTTGGTCACAAAATTTACCCCCACCCCCTAAACCCTAAAGTCTTGGCATAATTATGCAATATTTTCAAAATATCTTTATTTTGCTGGGTGCACTAAATGTAACGGTTTGATTTAAGCACAAAAATATAGTTGTCAGTTATGCATTATCCTAGCCTAAAGGCTGTCAAAATTTGGGCAGATTGAATAGAAAACTGTCCGAGCCCCTTGCTCCATCAAAAGCTGTGGTTGTAGTTGATCGGCCCATAAAGGCACTATCCATGCATATACAAAAGCTATATAAGTGAAAAATTGTCTAAGTTCTCACAGCTGTCTTTTTATCAAAAATTATTTTTTCTGAACCAAACTCCTTCATGCATATGTTCAATGTGTCTATAATTTGAATAGGCAAAGTATCAAACTGCTCCATCGAAAGCTGTGGTAGGAGTTGATCGGCCCATGAAGGCACCATCTATGCATATACAAAAGCCTTGTTAGGGGAAAATTGTCTAAGTTCTCACAGCTGTCATTTTGTCAAAAATTATTTTTTCTGCATCAAACTCCTTCATGCCTATGTTCAATGTGTTAACATTGTATAGGCAAAGTATCAAATTGTTCCATCAAAAGCTGTGGTAGAAGTTGATCGGCCCGTGTATGGCCTATAATAGCATAAGCATAAAACCCTTAACAAAAAGCCATTTAGAACTACAAAGGGAAATAACTCTAATAGAATTGGCCCCTAGCCCTTACTTTTTTGCTTAAAATATTTGTCTTGCATATATGAACATGTTTGCAAGGTTTGATGAAAATCCAGCCATGACTCTTCAAGATATTAAGGAAACAAAGTGTTACGGACGGACGGACGCACGGACGGACAACGTGAAAACAGTATACTCACCACAAACAAAGTTTGCGGGGGGTATAAAAAAATCATTTTTAATTACACATTAGCCAAACAATGTAGATCAAATTAAGATGCTGCAAAAAGTTACATCTCACTTAAGTCCACACTGTTTGCTAATTTAAAAAGATCTTCAGCAACAGAAAAACAAAATGATTTGATCATTCTAATTTGTAACTCCCTAGAATGTACAATTATTCTTTCCAAATTTTATCCTGGTTTTTTCTTTATTTTATATTTAATGGAGATGACAACACGCATAAGCTCAACGCTTACAATCAAATCCTGAAAACATTGTATGTATGTATATATCAAAATGTGTAAAGCTTTATGAATAAAATATTGTTTTAACCAATATTTATGTGTACCTCATTTTGAAAATACCTAAGACCTTGATCAAAACACTCCAGCTCAGTGCCAACATCACATTAACCCTTAAAGCGCCAATCACAACAAAATTCATCTGCTTTTGTTGTCCGCTGAAATGTTTTAGAAGCCTCTATGACAAGCTAGGAGCAATTTGATCTGAGTCCATGCTGTTTGCTTCGGTGCTTAAATTAGTCAGTAATGTTAGGCAACCACATGTATTTGCAACAGACCACTTCAGCAGACAACATTTTCTCGGGTCAACTTGCAAAGGATCATTATTCCAACAAGCTTCCTTTGCCCCACCATGAGTTCAAATGACCCTGTGTTTTCAGAAGATGTTTGATAATATTGGCAGATTTGCCAATAGGCAGCAAGCCATTCAGACATTGGTATACTATTAGCTCACCAATTAACCTTTGACTCACATGAGCTATGAAAACAGAATGCTGCCCCCTACTTTTTCTGTATGAGGACAAAAAATGAATGTACATGTATATCAAATATAAACACGCATAAATTGCCCTAAACAGGTTGAAAAAAATCTGCAAAAAAGCTACAAAAAGCAAATTAATCAACTACATTTGTACTAGCGATCTACTAACTAGATTTTGTATGTCAGGGGTTTTCGTTTATTTTTATGCCTCAGGCATTAAGCAAAATAAGCCATTATTTTCACATCATTCATATTTGACACCTACTGTATACAAGTTCTGAAATTGCTTTTGTAATTGGGTGACCACTGGGGATATGATAAGATTTTGTCAAACTACAAATATGGGCATGCTGAGGAGATTTGGCTTGTATCCCTTATTTCAAAAAATCATTCTTTATACATAAATCTGCAGCTTTCTAGAAAAACTTAATTTAGGCCTGAGCCTAAATTTGTACTTTGAATGTGCAAGCACATCTAAGTTTTTATTAACACAATTTTGATCGTAAAATTGCATACTTTCTTACCCATCAGTTTTAACATATGTTTTGGGTGCTCAAAAGAACTGTCTCTGAGTGCTCAAAAGAACTGTCAAACTGAGACGGTTCTTTTAAGCATCCATAACATATGATATGGTTTTCGGTGCTCAAAAGAACCATCTCATCGAGATGGTTCTTTTAAGCACCCATAGCATATATATTTTGGTTGAAAAATAAGAAAATAATGTTTGTTACGTCCTCTTTACTGAAGGTTGCAAGCAGCAGAGGCTCTGATGAGATTCCAGGGTTCATACAGACTAGTTTGTGAAATATTTAAGGACTTATAAAAGAAGTTTGAGTCTTCTATGTTTTTCAAGGACTACATGTTTATGAAAAATAGTAATTTACACATTAAAATTCTATTGTGAAATTGCTAGATTGAGATAAAGAAGAAATTAAAATTAGATAATTTAATAGTTTCAAATCGTTATGCCTTTATTTGGTGCAGCATAGCAAAACAATTTATACTGATTTAGGTCTCCATTTACTGTGTTAAGCCCTGCAGAAAATTTAAATTAATATACATGTGCAGTGTGCCACATCAGACTGATCGGAGTGCTCAAAGCTTATTATCTGGAATGTTAATCAAATCTTAGACAGTTAATAAGGTATACGGAGGAAAAGTGAATATTTTAGGCCAAAATAAATGAAAAGGCCATCCTTCTTCAGCATAGCATATTTATACATGTACATATAAATTGTTTATAGAGGTTTAATGTAATGGGTGCCTGTTATGAATGATAGATCTCTCTATTAGTGGATTGTCTCAAGTTCCTTAACTCTTGTAATGCTATATATTTTCATTTACTCCACTCATCACTAATTTTTATATGATTAACTAGCAGGATTCAAGCTATTTACATGTTTTTACAGTGAATAAAAAAACAGTGTGGATCCTGATCAGCTGGCTTCTCAGAATCCAGCTTATCACATAGCTCCAGATAAGGATTGGTAGTAATTGGGTATTTACCCACCTGTTTTTGCCCGAATTGGGTATTTCAAATTTTAAATTGGGTATTTCAAATTTTTGAATTGGGTATCCATCTGAAAGTTACTAAACAATGGAAACGTTGTACCTCTTGACTTGTACTTCTTTGTTGGCAGCTTTTACATCCTTCAAGAATATTTTTTTCTGATTTTGACATTTTTAAAACTTTTTAAAATATTAATTGGCTATCATTTCTATTTGCCAAATATTTAAATGCAGGTAAAATGTGCTGTGTTCCCTAACATTAGATAAGCACACTTTTCTATGAGCCAATGAACCTCAAAAAACTTGTTCAGCTCCCTATATATAGACCTAGACTACTAATCATTATTTTTGACTTCTGGCAAATAGAACTGATATCCCAATTTATATATGTGTGTAAAAGACAGAATTTCATGATCATGGCATTTCCTGCGCATATGCATCTTCAAAAGTTTGACCATTTCAGCTATTCAGTGAACCTCAACCTAATAAAGTTGTGACCATTTGGCCTTAAGTTCCAAGGGCTTTGCATGTTTTTGGCCATTCAACAGTTTCTTCAGTCATGTTAGAAAAAAATGGACAGGTTAGTTTTATGGATTTTAATAACCGATTTTCATCATCTTGCTATATGCAGTGATTGGATCATCGAAGTTCAACTAATTAAAGTGTCCTGAGTGAGTCTGTTGATGCAATATGTTTAATTTTCACACATTAATGCACTATTAAAGTCTAATAGATTCAAGGCACTTTCCTATCTTTCTATAACCCCTAGTAGACTAGCAGGCTGGTGTTAGAAATATATCATTCAGCAAATTATCTGTATATGGTGTTAAAAATATATCATTCAGCAAATTATCTGTATAAGCATTTTGGCAGATACAGTGGAGTCCCTTTATAACATACTTCATTATAACATGGATTTGGATAAACATAGTCATGTTGTTGCTCCAATTTTTACAATGGGATTTCACAAAGGAATTGTAGGAAAATAAATATTTTCTTTTAATCCTTTTGTAAAAGTGTCCTATATATAACATGATTTGCCTATAAAACAGTCCATTTAAAACTAGCATTATAAAGGGAATACACTGTATATGCATATTTAACATGATATATTATTCATAATTTGACAGATAATTCGCCGAATGACCTATTTCCTAGATCTAGTCAAACTCAAAGCACAAGGACTGAACAAAATAATTCAAAGAAACACTTTTTACCTTTCACATAATATACACTGCAGAGGAAGCATGTAAGAAATATACTTCTTATTTCTCATTCAAAACAAATGCTGCGGGTACTAAAAAGAAACGTCTCAATGAGATGGTTCCTTTGAGCACCCAAAACACACATTTAAATTCATGGATAAGAAAATAATTGCACTTTAAGCGCAAAAAATATCCTTATCTGGACCTATGCTGAGCCCAGTAATTTTCTTACAGACTGATCAAAAGCAGTGCTTTAAAATATATTTTTGTCAGTTCTGAAACATGAAAGTCTGTTGTGGGTGCTCATAAGAAAATATCCTCATTTAGGTAATTCAGAGGAGCATCCACAAAAGACTTCCATGAAAGATGACATTAATCCCACAATTATAACATCTCCTTAACTCGAATTTTTTGTGATTATACTGTCTGCCAGAAAACAATTTCAGTTATCATTAAAGTTAACAGACCTTTTGTTTTTTAGCTGGCCTGGGTTCATATGGACTGAAGAGTCTGCCTTTCCTTCTTTTTTTAGCGCTTAGCCAATGCCTTATTGCTGCTTCAGGTTCATATAATTCCATCGCAAGACCAAGCATACTTATTTGTATGAGACACTGCAGTTTTTCAGATTTAATTGAAGCCCTGAATTTGCTTTTTAATCGATTTTGTACACTGAAGCTCCTCTCGCATTCAACACTTGTTAACTGCATGCACAAACCTATAGCAGCTAAAATGGAAACATTGGGCATAACGTCACTGTGAAGCACTATGAGCTTTCGGCACAATTCTTGGGGAACTTCATTAGAATATGCCCCTCTAATCATACCTATAAGCCTAGGCCATTCATCTAAGAGTTTATCTTGGTCAAGCATGGCATGTACAGGAATGACAGTCTCTTCAGTCCCTTCAATCAAATCCCCTTCAAGTCGTGTTATTTCCTTGCCAGTTCCATAAAAATTGGACAAATGAGTAATGGCATCATTACATGCTTCCTCTGCAGTGTTACAGACAGTAAAGGGCTCAAACACCTTAGAAAAGTCAGACAAAATATCGCCATCATCTTTTCTTAAACGGTGTTTAACGTTATGTTTCAAACTCTTAATATATCTCGTCCTTAAGTTGTTAAACTCATCATCCATTGTGACCTTAAACCCAAGTTTTTCCCCTTTGTACTGTTTGCCCTCATCACTTGCTAAAATATCACGTTTCATTTGCTTCAGTCCTTCCCCGTCTGTATTTGACAAGACATCTAGTTTTGATACAGTACCATCAATCAAGGGTTGTACCATACTAAACATTAGGTTTTTCCTCTGAAATTGTTGGCTTAATATTGCTAACTCAGAATGAACATCCAACATGAATGCAATCACTAAAGCAACCTTGTAACTGCAGAAATACTTATATAAACCTTTCGCCACAGCATTCTTTTCGGCTGCAAATTTAGACAATACTGATAGGACTGAGGCATAACACTCATACACGGCT
Source organism: Loripinus fragilis (assembly GCA_964019695.1). Lineage (NCBI taxonomy): Eukaryota > Metazoa > Mollusca > Bivalvia > Lucinida > Lucinidae > Loripinus > Loripinus fragilis. The sequence continues at coordinate 14,760,699 of OZ026529.1, read as the reverse complement.
TCAACAGCTGTTTTGAGTCCCAACCATCTAATAGAATGGGGTTCTTTGATACTTAATTCTGGTTCTTCCAGCACTTGCTGTATTTGCTTCAAAGCATAGACACGAGCAGGTGAACTACTCATAAAATGATAAAGTGAGTCAAACTTATCCCTGAATGTCACCAGATAGTCTTCTTTTTTAATAGAATCAGTGCAGGCTAAATTAAGACGGTGTGCAATGCAGTGAGTCTGAATGCTGAATGGAGAATGCTTGGACTTCATCTGCACACCAACCCCTGTTTTGTGTCCCATCATGACCGATGCCCCATCAGTTGCCAAAGATGTCATCTTGGTAAGATCTATGCCTAAATCACTACATTGTTGGACTACTGAATTTACAATAGTATGTGCACGCCCATCCACCAGTGGTACATTTATCAAAAATTTAGTGACCGGAACACCAAACTTAACATATCTCACACAAATTGAAAGGCGTTTGTCTACAGTTATATCAGTTGATTCGTCAAGCATAAGAGCAAACGATGGCGAACTGTTTATTTCATCAACTAAAGTTTTGGTCATCACACTGCAAATGGATTCTTGGATGTTGTCAATTGTTGACCAACTAAGGTTTTGGTATTCTGTGTTTAGTCCATTCTTTTTCTGTAAAGCTAAAAGCCTGTTAACTTTTTCTGACGGCTCCTGTTCTTTGGCTGCATAATATACGGTATTAAATACTAATATATCCTCCGGTTTAATAGGGTCAGTGTTTTTAGATTGTTCAACTATACATTCACTCTGCTCATTTTGAGACTTTGACCAGGTTTCAAGCTTAACAAGATGGGACACAGCATCTTTGTGCTCAACACTAGCATTGTGTCTAACTAGACTCGAACTTTGAATACTGGGTGACCCCTCAAATGCCCATACATTTGTCAAAGGCAATTTCCGCTTAGCAGATGAACAATAATCACATATAAGTCTCATATGATTGTCAGAAACTTTATTTATGGTAAGCCATGGGTATTTGTTTTTCCAAGACTCAAGTGTATCCTGCGAAACAGTTTCTCCCGAATGTTTTGACTTACTTTCGGTTTCAGGGATGTCACTGATAATGTTGCCAATTATATCGGATACCACTGTTTCGGCCTCATTTCGAAAGTCCATCCCATTTATTAACTCATCAATGATCCCTCGAACACCTAACGTGGTATTACGATTAAGATATGACAGGATTTTGTTTGATTGTTCAGGCAGCGGTTGTTTTTTCCGTCCACGCTTCGCCATTGTTATCGCAAAATGAGACGAATGTCGTAATTGTGTAAATAATAGGTATAGCTAAACCGCAGAAGGAATGCCACCGGACTGGTTTACAATTAAATACCCTGGATTCGGCACCCTGCATTTTATAAATTATTACCCAACAATTGTTTATGAACGACAATCGCAGACTGAATACAATGGCGTAATACGCTTCAAAAAAGTTCGAAATTGCGTATCAAAGATTTAAATTGCGTTTTTGTACGCACAGAAATGAATTTAATTGCGTTTTCAGGTCCACGAAATTGCGTAAATACGCAATACGCAGCCTTATCTGGAGCTATGTTATCAGGATCTACACTGTTTTCTATCAATATTTATCACATGATGTTGCTTCTGAGGGTGATATAACGCTATTCAATAAATTCGATAAACCACTAGTGGATTACAGATTTATGGGAAACGTAATGACGTCCATTATAACGTTGCGTCAAGATGGCAATATCTTAACGATTCACGCCAAAAACACGATTTTTAATTAATTATGTCATGTGATAAATAGAATCTAACATTCATGTTCCTGTATTATTGAATTTATTAAATTTGTTGCGAAGAAGTAATAAAATGCGAGGCTGCACTTTTCCCCAACTTGTTTAATAAATTCAATTAAACATGAGCACTCATGTAAGATCCTCTATATACTAAAAGTAGTCCAGAGTTCTCATTAACTCCAAATTTGGATTATTTTACTCCAACTTTTTTATTCTGACTCCCCACGTTTTCAAAAGTCCCAAAAGAGAAGCATGGTAAAACTCCAAACCTTTCCAGTAGATAGCATTTTTATGCCTATTTTCAAAATCCTAGTCAAAACTGACTAAGCTCAAAATATTTGCAAATCTATATAGTTATACTTTCATACCTAGCTAGAAGTATATGTAAATGTGTAGCTGCTTTTCAAACTATGGCAGTTTTCAAGGATTTTCCAGTTCTCCAGATAAGAGCATTTATTTCTGAATACTGTTTCTTATTTCTAAACAAATAGTCAACATTTTCTATCATAAAAATAGACTATATTTAGATGTATGAATAGTATCTGTTTGACCTGCAACATTTGGTCCAAAATTGAAATGGAAAGGAAAATCCCTGGTTCTATTTCTAAGCGGGAAAGGGGTTAAGCATGTGACTCCTCAAGCCGGTGAAGCCAATACCTGTGTGAGAGCCGAGCACTCTACATATTTAACAGCCCTCAACTCCCTAGCCAGCTTTTCACACTGATCAATAGTGACGGGTCTTTGCTTATTTTTCGCTAGTTTCTCTATTGTTGAGGCATCATCTCTTAAGTCGCCTTGTGTCCCAACCAAGAGAAATGGTGTCTTTTGGCAATGATGTGTTATTTCGGGGACCCACTGTAATTGTATAAATGTCATAAGTTAGAAACATGCAGTTTTTCTATACTAACCTGAGTAAGAGCTGAACACTCAACATATTTCACGGCTCTCAATTCTCGCGCCAACCGTTCACCCTGGTCAAATGTGACTGGTTTCTGTTTATTCTTTGCTAGTTTTTCTATCGTCGATGCATCATCTCTCAAATCAACTTGTGTCCCAACTAACAGGAAAGGTGTTTTTTGACAATGGTGAGTAATCTCTGGGACCCACTAAAAGCATCCAAAATAAACATATATACAGGTAATAATTTAATAACTGACTCTATTTATCTCAAATTCTAATCACTCACTGTTCTGCTTAAATTAAGGTAAATGTTTATTTTTTCTTTATGCGAAATACACATGGGTTCAAACTGTTTAAAATCCTGAAACATATATTTCTTCAAATGCTAAAACGTGCACTATGTCTCTCAAAACATCTACCCTTGTCATTCTGAATAAATTAATATGGCAAATTCACTTCTGTTTTGTTTTGTTTGATTTGAATCTTTATGTCCCATCGACAATCTTTCAGTAAAACAGGGACGGGTCTTCCTGGGTTGAACCAGTACTAAGCAATTAGCTAGGATAAATGTGTCTTACTCAAGGACCACAATGCAGTGATGCCGGTGAGGCTTTAACCCGCAGACCCTCAGTCTCGAGTCAAGCTCTCCACCACTGAGCCACTGCACTCCCTAATTTCAAATTAAGGTAAATGTTTATTTTTTCTTTATGCGTAATACACATGTGTTCAAAATGTTTAAAATCCTGAACGGTGAACCCTATATTAATTCTTTTACTAAAACCGCTCTCTTACAAGAGCTGCCTGATCTAAGTCTGCTCTGTTTGCAAAAGCGTCAAAAGGCGTCTCTAGAAGTTAAAGGGTTTATATGGCACATTCACTTCTGATTTGCAGCCAATTTAGTTGCTCAATTTCAAAAAACATAGTGAAATCTGAAACTGCATGGAAAACATTGCACATCCTGATCAGTTGGCTTTGTCTAAAGCCAGCTGATCTGGATCTACACTCTTTTCTAAAAAGGATATATCCTGGTTCTGCAGGACGAGGGTTAAGAATTTCAAATTGGTCAATACTGTAAATAAATCAGAAAAGCTATTATAATCTGCTTTATTCAGCATCAACCTCAAAATCCTGAATTCCGGAATAATCCAGTAAAATTTCACTCATGAAAATAGATACATGTACTGGTAGCTTATAGCACCTTAGTGACCTTATTCAAGTTATCTTATGTATGAAGTATATACTGTACATGTAAATTGATCAGAAGGTTACATGTAACATGAGTAGACACTAAGGGGGATATACACTGGAACACCTTACCAATGTGGTCACTTAAAGCGGGAAGATCCTTCAAGCACTGGTTTAACATCCCATGGCATCTGTTTTTCTCTGTGGATCATTCATAGCTCCCTTCCTTGTGCACACCCCCCCCCCATTTTTGTGTGTGCATAACAGCACCCTAGAAAGCAATTCTAACGATCTGTATGCAATTACATGCGATGTCATTGCATACCATTTGGTCCATTTCGTTTCCATTTGGGTAATAAACAAATGCCAGTCGGGTATTGATTTTTTTAACTAGCGAGCGCGAAATAACACTCCAGTTTTTTAATAAAATATCGGTGCCCAGTCCAGTATTTCGCAGAAAAACACAATGATGAAAGTGAAACTTTGCAAAGTGTGCACGCTCGAATGTCAACAAGGGGATGAGATTTACTTCAGGGACAATAAAATCCGCTAGTTGATACTTTAGAAAGGCAGACGATGGGAGTGAATAAATATGCAAGCACATTCCCGATGGCTTCATGGAATAAGAAAATGTGTAGTCACAGAAAAAAAAACGTGGCGTAAAATTTTTTGAAAATACGCAATTGTTTTTGCAAGTATGCAATTGAGGATAACCAGGTTGCGTAAATACCCAATTGACCCAAAAGCTTATCTAGGGCGCTGGCATTAATTTATACTCGCCAAATTCTTTTAGAATGTTTAAACCTAAAGTGCATTTGCATTATACATGTTTATTTTATCACAAGCAGTGAATTCAATGCATATCAAATGTGAGTAAAATTGGTATTTTTCTACAGTGAAAAAATATCGTATTTTTTCACTAGTGACTGATACGATTTATATTTTCACTGTAGAATAGAATAGAACTGTAGCAAAACAAGGCTTTCTTGGCAATTTTGTGACTGAGATTTTTTAACATAAGGTTTTAAGTGAAATATATTTGTCAAAATAACGCTACGCATGTTGTGACGTCAACATCAAACATAATGACGTCACTGTTTGACCTGGCGTAGCGCCAGTTTGCACGTGACGCCTACCCTAAGGCACACTCAATAGACTTTCTTTAAATGCTGATTTCTTGCGTTTCATTCGTTAAAATATTATTCTTAGCCATTTTCTAGGTGCAAACTACGTTTACACCCAATGTTATACCCAATAAACACACTGCAAAAGTCAAATCGAACGAGAAACGACCAAGTAAAAAGTAAGGTTGTGATTTATGTATTTCCGTTGAGCATAAAATAAAGAGAAAATTTACTTTTTTCGGCAAATACCAAATATATTTCATCTCGTGCGGTGAAAATATCAGCATTTTCACTCGTGCTACGCACTCGTGAAAAATACTGATTTTTTTCACCGCACTCGATGAAATATATTTGGTATTCACCTCAAAAAAGTAAATATCCTCTATATCCCTTACTATCTCTATTAGCGTTATCTCCTTTATTGTGTGCAATTGTTTTTCCTAGTTGAGATAAACAATGCATTTTAATTGATTTTAACACTGTTAATCATCTGAACTCTCATAAATATAAACAAAAGTATATTAGAGAACGTAAGTATACCTTTTCTTTAATATTCTCAAACGAAGAAGGGGAGACAACTGAGAAACAGACAAGGAATACATCTGTCTGTGGATAACTGAGTGGTCGTAATCTATCGTAATCTTCCTGTCCCGCAGTGTCAAATAAACCTAGAGTGTATGGCTCACCCCCGATCATCACTGTCACTGCATAGTTGTCAAACACCTGAAAAGTTGATCAAACAAGTTCAATCTGTTTTTAGCACATTGTTTCTAACAAGAGGGTTTTTCCAATTTGCTTTACTCAACTAGAACATATGTTGTGGGCTATTTATCTACCTATCTATCTTGAAGACTTCTATAATGACAGTGATCAAAACTGATCATAATGCCAGAGAGTGCTAATTTTGAAACTTAGGGGGGAAAATATGGGCGCTCATAAGCACACTTCAAAATATTTATACAAGGGAAGCAGTCATTATGAAACATCACAGGACCGTCTGACATGTCTGGCAGATTTACCTGCGGTCTGACAAGAGTTACCTAATCACAGGACCGACTGTCCTGTGAAACCTGAGCCCAAAAGTTACTGTTTTGTGCGGAATATAACAAATACTCTGTTTTAATCAAATTGTTTTAATTGGTTTTAATCAACCAATCAAAAGCCATATTGGAAAACTGCAATTTGCAGCAATCACTATTTTGTTTACTGAGCTGTCATGGATAGTTTGTGGTCATTGGTCTTAATACATTATATTACATTCAAACTTAAAAACTTATGGGGTTTTTTTTTGTTGTTTGTTCTAATATGGTGTCGGTCTGGTGAAATTGTGGTTGGTCAGGCAGATTTTTCCAGTCCACCAGACCGGCTGTCCTGTAAAGTCTAGGAAACTTTCGTAAACTCTGGGGAAGGATAAAATATCACTTGAACATGTCAAACATTGACTGTTCTGTGTATACAGAACGTATTCTGAGACGCTTTTAAATCAGAACCACTGCCGGTTGAGCCTTCGGGTGCTCATTGACATCAAAAAACACACACACAAAACCATAAACCCACACGGCCAGTACTGGTTATAGCCAAGAAACACGGCCACAAACCATATTTAGCCACCTTGCAAACCTCATGACCCCTGAATCCCTTGCCCTAGTGATTGATTAATCCAGGCCCTAAGTTTATAAAACCTTTTCATACTCAACTCAACTGAGCATGGAATTTTATCATGCACATAAATGTTAAAATATCAATATTTTAACATTTATTATAGCAGTGTTTGCATAGGAAAACTAAATTAAATGCTCTTCCCACCCCCACCGTAAATTGAGTCGGCAAGCATGCCTACACAAATTCTAGACAGCTAATTATTGTGACACACTTCTTTAGAGCTTTGAATTAATTAAAACAAAATAGTTCAGAAAACTAACTTCAAATGGCAAAGGTTTGGTTGAAGATAAAAGATAATTTTAACTTCCAAATGGCGATAAAATATTTTGGGTAGGGTTTATTTGTTAAGGCTGGTCAGATAATTTAAAAAATTAGCCCCTACCCAAATTAGTTCAGTCATTTGGAAATGGGAAACAATTTCAATATAGACCTTATTTGATCTTTACCTTTCAGCAAATAATTTAAAAATTTCTACACACTTCAAAATGACTTACTGTCGGAACATATTCGGAGGGGAACTTGTTAGTTGTATAGGAAATCAACAGACAGGTCTTTCCTACAGCACCATCTCCAACCACTACACACTTTATAGTCTGCATTTTCTCCTCTTTTTGAAGTCAAAGTCACAGATATCTGAAAATAAAACAGATATGTGTGATACATATGCTCAAATCCACAGCAAAACTAACTTGCCCCCATGACGCACACCCCATTGAATTACTCAGATGCGGGTGCAGGGTTCATACAGGCAAGTTTGAGTAAAATTCAAGAATGTTTCAAGGACTTCTAAAGACAATCCTACAGTTTTACATTTCAAGGACTAAAAGTTAATGAAAAATCCCGATTTAAGTGTTAAAATTCTACTTCAGAAATTCTAGAGATAATGGAGAAATTAGTACAAGAAAATTAATATAAAATGTGCCTTAATTTCGTGCGGCATTTGCTGCACCAAGTAAAGACACAACAGTTTTATTCTGATTTAGTCTTGATCAACATCTAAACTAAGGGTGAGGTTGGTGCACAATTAAACCGGTTTAAGCCCTCCAGTAAAATATTTTTATTGACATTTTCAAGGCGGTGCTTCTTTTGTGGATCAATTATGTTATTTCTGTCTTGTTTTGTTATGCTTTCATGCACGTCTGTTTGTTGATGCCTTGTGGTCACCTGCTGGGAAAGGGCTGACCTCTTGACTCTTGTTTGTGATGTCTTATTGTGAGGTTGTCACTTTCCCATTGGTATCCTGGGTCAGGTGTGGTACTTGATTGTATCGATTCCTGATCTTTGCCCTCTTCCTTACTTTTAAAACCCTACAAGGCACCAGGACCGGATGGTATACCCACTGCATCAGAAGAGCTAGCGTCTATATTGAGTAGAGTCTACCAGTTTTCCCTGGATAATGGAGAAGTACCATCAGAGTAGAGAGAAGCCCTCATTATTCCACTTTTAAGAATAAAATTTAAATAAAGGACCAAAACTTTTGACAAAGTACCCCATTGTAGACTACCAGAGCTCTCCTTCGGATTTCAAAAACAGGAATCACAGAGCCCTCTTGGCCAAAAAGTGAGAGACCCACCATACTAAAGAATATGGCCTCCTTTAAAAGATAGGAGTCCCAGCACCAAAAATGGGAGTTCAGGACTGCAAATAGTGAGTGCTCTGACTACTATAAAAACTAGGATACTACAGAGCCAGAGGACATACCCTTCAATGGATTGAGTCTTTCCTTGGCCACAGAAAACATCTGGTGCTATTTGATGGGTGCAGATCTTCTCAAGCAGATGTGATTTCTGATGTTCCTCAGGGCACAGTGTTAGGTCCCTTACTCTTCTTGGCCTTCATCAATGACCTGCCTGAAGCTATCAACCACTCTGACTCCCACCTCTTTGCGGATGACTGTCTCTTATACAGACTTGTCAGATCAGAAGCTGATGCAAAGAGATTGCAAGAGGACCTAGAAGCACTAGAAAGGTGGGAACAGATGTGGCAGATGAAGTTCCACTCTGAGAAATGCCAGGTCATCAGAATTAATTCTAATAAATGCTTTGAGAGACAAATTACAGGCTCCACGGACACACACTGGAGGTACATGTAGCAGACAGCGGGAAGTGTCTTAATGTGAATTTGAGCAGCGACCTATCCTGGCATTCTCATAAAGATGTGATAATGGCAAAAGCATCAAAGACACTTGGCTTCTTAAGGCGTAATCTCGGTGAGTGTACCAAACAAGTGAAGAGTGCAGCATACACCTCTCTAGTGCATACATCCTTAGAATATGCCTTCTGGCTTTTTTCCACAAGGTAAAAACAGACTCTGACGGTTAGGCTGGCATGACCTCTTTGTGTCCAGTGTACAGTTCGGAAACTCACATTAAACCCCACTTAGTTTTTGGGAGTTTTTTTTACCGTACAATGGTCTCGGGGTGTCAGAATGCTAGCTGTGGCGGGCCTCTCCCAGGCTTTCGGAATTGATCCGCTAGCCCGCTAGTTAGCCACTAACCCGAGACTTCTCTGATGATTAAAAACTTATAATTTCTGGTTTGGCGGCATTTACAAATAGAAAAAAAATTAGCAGACAGAGAAAGCTTGTGTTAGTTAGTCCCGGGTAATTTCCAGTTTAGCGGTCCCCGGAAGTATTCCATTGCGCATGTCTACTGCAGACCCATGACTATTTGACATCAGTTCGTGGTAAAATGCCAAATTAAATCTAGGCAATTTAAAGACTGTGACACGCATAATATCATTGACAGACAAGTAACCAATAACAGCAGGTGTTTTAAGACTGTGCAGTGCAAATCTGAATTGTTTAAAAACTCATTCTTTCCAAAAACTATCATCGATTGGAACCATCTTGAAGACAGGGTTGTGCGCGCAGAGACAGTGAACGGCTTCAGAAAGGCCGTCTCCCCCGGGACTAAAAAGACATTCCCAGCTCTCTCCCGTCACATATATGCTGAAAGGCTCTGCGACTTAATTATCAAGATACTGGCCAAAAAAGCAAAAATAACCCCAATATAAGCATTTCGACGGGGTGTGGGGGCATTAGCCCACATATAAAAAAAGAACTCATAACCCCGATAATTAAACTGTCGATATTTGGTGGTGTTGGGGTGTAGTTAAGGGCTTTTCAGTCACTTTCTACAATTTCTGGGGACCGCTAAACTGAAAGTCTTCCGTTAGTCCCATATCCCACCATTTTTTGCCATGAATGGCCCTGTATGGCCGTAACGGCGTAAGTTTCTCCACCCACCAGGTTCAATAACAGTTGTTAAGAGGCTCTCTCAAAACACAACATTTTCCGTATAGACTAGACAATGTATAAAGAGATCGTTTGGAAATACTTTAATATAATGGACCTATGTGGAATCCTGCCATATAAGAGGATGTGTCCACACTTGTGTGGTCGAATTATATACAACTGTATCTCATCTCCATTTTTATACTACAATCAATACGCCTGGGTCCAAATATCGTTTGTAATGATCAGTTAAATAAGGCAAGGGTCAGTGTTTTTTCACGGTTGATGTCGGCCATTTCAATTTCTCAATGAAAATGCAAGCGTCTTTCAAACATCGATCATGTCTTGGGGAGTTATGCTGTAAAACTCCCCAACAATTATTCGTCTTCTTGAAGATGTATCCATAGACAGGCATCTATAACAGAAATGCTGTTTATTCCGTATTGGTTACATTGACGGAATAAAACGCATTTTATATGAAAACATTGTTTTCTTAAGAAATGTGGAATCATCTCTATATAGAGATGCAACCAGATTTTTGGCCCAGACTAAATAATTGTTTTCTTAGGAAATGTGGAATCATTCCTATATAGATATGCTTCCACATTTCTTGAGAAAACAATTTTTCAGTCTTGGCCAAAATCTGGTTACATCCCTATATAGAAACGATTCCACATTTCTTAAGAAAACAATAATTCAGTCTGGGCCAAAAATCTGGTCACATCTCTAGATTGAAATGCATCCACATTTCTTGAGAAAACAATTATTCAGTCTTTGCCAAAAATCTGGTTGCATCTCTATATATAGAAATGATTCCACATTTCTTAAGAATACAATGTTTTTAAATCAAAATGCGTTTTTTCCGTCAATGTAACTTATACGGAATGAACGGCATTTCTGTTATCGATGCCCCTCTATGACTCGGCACCCTTTAATCTTGTGAGAGATACTGGGGAGTTCGCAACAATAGCAAGTGTTATCCAGGCGCTTTTTATCTACTTTTCTACCAAAATGGCCGACTTGTCAACAAGATTCACCGGAGTGAAGGATTTGTGCATTTTATGCTGTGAGAACCTTTTTATTGCAGAAAACACGGAATGGGTATCATTAATAATCATTGCCCAATCGTTCCAAGATCTAATTTCCAAAGTGCATAATCCCAGAGGCTTGCACGAGTGTTGGAAATGATCATGTACACTGATGCGCGATGAAGCGAAAATTGCGTTGACCCTTATGAAGTTTAAAGGCCTCGATAATCACTTTATACGAGGATATAGCTATTATTATTGGTCTTTCTGTGTAGTTAAGATGTCAAAGTTTATTTTGATACCACATTTGTATGGATACATCCTCTTATAAGGCAGGATTCCACATAGGTCCACTATATTAAAGTATATCCGATCGTTTAGCTGTTGTTTAAAAGACAGCTGAAGAAAGGAAAAGGAACGGCAAAACCGGAAGAAATCGTTTCTCAACAACTTCTACTTTCGAGCAAACTTTTGGTAACAATCTCGTCCACTTTCACTTACTTTGGACAATCAGCCAGATTATATGATATGGAGACCGTTTGAATGTGACAAACCTTTCAAATTTTACCAGGACAGGGAGGTACTACGATAAAAATAGTTTCCTTGGGCGGCGAAATTTGTCAACTTCTCATTAACATGGATACCGGAAGCGTAACATATGCGCAGGCGTATTACCAAGTTCTAGCTTCAGCTATTTTTAGAATCCGAAAGTTGATCTATATTTAGTAACACTCCTATCACCGGCTATCACCGAAACTGAACTTTAGTAAAAACTTCATGCTTAAATATATCTAGCATTTTAATGACAAAAATAGATGTTTAAATATATCAAAGTTTTTTACGTTTCAAATGAAAGAAAACGAGACTCACAATATGTCAATGGATTGCACGACCCTTGGGTCTGCCCGTTAGCAGTTAGGTAAGCGAAAATGCTCATATAGGCTAATTCTTGAACCACACGGTAATGTTAGGCTATATTTTGATAAAATTTTGCATACGTGCACGCATGCTAACATTTTACTACTGGCATTTTTAATCAGCGTTTTTTATGGACAAACAAGGGCTTGATGAGTATCATTTCAGCTCACTATTTTGACAAAATGACATAACTTTTCATGATTCAGTTAGTGAAAATCATCGTAACCTTGAACCGTATGTGTTATTTGGATCAAATTTTGCATACAAAGGTGGACGGATAGCCATTCTGAGAAAGCGGGTTCCGTACTGCAGCAGCGTTCTGATAGCCGAACTGAAAGATTCAAGATGATTTTACTTCTACTATTTTCGGTTCTCATGTCGGCACAGTGCAGCCCCCGCCTCTAGCATATAAAGTGTGAGTTTTGTGCACCCAAGTAGGCTTTGAGATTTTGAGTTTACAACCTTGGCTTAAGATTATATATCTCCTGGTTATTATAATTAATGGTTTCAAGAAATGCAACCACGATTATCCCTGAAATAAGCTCAGACAATAGGCCTATATGGCTGTCCTATAGGCAAATATATGTTAAAATGTATTAGTATGCAAACTTTGATTAAAATATACCATGCTGTTCAAGAATAATGAGATTTTCACTAAAATACCTCATCCAACCAAAATGATGCTTGGCAAACCCTGTCACCGTTTTGCATACCAGTGGCTGGACAATATTAAAATAAATAAGTATGCAAAATTTGATCCAAATAACACATACGGTTCAAGGTTACGATGATTTTCACTAACTGAATCATATAAAGTTATGTCATTTTGTCAAAATAGTGAGGTGCCATGTTACCAGTGGTTAGGGAAAGTTGACATGCATATGTATGCAAAATGTGATCAAAATATATCATGTGGTTCAAGAGTTATGAACATTTTCACTAACTGGTGACGGACGGACGAACGGACGGACTCACATAGTGTTTGTAGTGCAGACATAAGGGTCGTGCAATTAGTTTTAAGAAGATGCAAATCAGTATGAATTATCTACACATTGTAACATTAACTAACTCGTTACCTAGGTCACTGAGGATAGGCTAAGGTGGGGTTGGGTGGTACGTAGGCATTTATTTCATCAACAGAACGCAATCCGAATTTAAAGATATTAACGGGATGTCGTCGACTGCATTTAGACACCCGACTTCTGGTCCAGAACATTCGACATACAGAACTATACGTACAGCATGAAAAGCTTGAACAACTTTTAAAATGGTCTGGCCTCAGATTTCGAACATGTGCACATTAAAGAACTGGTATTTTGCATTTTATCTAAAGTGAGCACAAATTCCAGAACATAAACAAAAATGCCTTTCATCATCTTTTCAGGAAAGAAATCACATTTTGGCATATAGACGGATGGCTGAGAAAGGGTTTGCTCCCACCCCCTAGGGAATTTTGCAGACATATACTATCTTGTAGAGAATTGAAAGCCGAGTCTTTTAAGAGATGTTTGCACTCTGTGCTCCGGGGCGTTCGTCTGTAAGGGCCTGTAACATACGTTACTTTATCAAACTAAGAAAAAGTAAATTGAAAGTTTGGGCTACAAATTAAAGACATTAAAATATTTATCTTTAAAAACCATTCATATAGTCTGCATACTGGATATCTTAACTACGTATGACAGCCATTTGAACAAAATTGCGGCTTCCTAAGGTGTCATATGCGTTACATAAATCAGATAACCCAATAAAATTTGCAAGTGTGGCTAACATCATTTACATTCACAATCTCTCTGTGTGTTTTGCAAAATGTTTTTAACCATGTCTGACTTGCTTATGCAATTGGCTAACAGAAAAATTAAAGTTTGTTTCCCTAGCTTAAATATTTTTTCTGAAATAAGCAATTAAACAACCCTACCCCTACCCAGTTTTAAGGTGAAATGTTTGGTATTAAAACTAAAGTAAAAATAGTTAAAAAATATTTGCAGTTGATGAATGTGTTTCATTGTTTGGGATTTATTTGCTTATATGAAAAGACTCATAAATCTGCAAGTTTGTTGCAAAATTTTTAATATCAGAGGCTGTAACATATGTTACCTGATGTAATAAATGGGCAAGTTCATTGTCTTTGCGTAAGATATGCCTAAAAATGTTTTAATCTCCTCGAGGGAATTTTGCAGACATATTCCTTCTTATAGTGCAACTCAAGTTGCATCGAATAAGGGATGTTTGCACTCCCTATGTTGGGGCGTTAGTCTGATACAGCGTGTTACATGCGTTACTATATCAAATAAAGGAAATGTAGTTTGAAAGTTTGAGCTAAAATTGTCAAAAAAACTCGCAGCTGTTGGACATCTTACATTGTTTAGGGATTTTAAACTGGCTCCTATGATAAAGATTTATAGATCTGCTAGTTGTCATCAAGTTTTAAAGATCAGAGAGCGTTACACATGTTAGCGTGATAAGTAAAATCATCAAACAGTATTTTGACATCAAGCTGAGTAAGGGCCTGCTCCAACCTAATCCCCTTTGGAAATCTGCAGACAAATTACATCTTTGGTAATCATTCAAGGTGCATTTAATAAGAAATGTTTGCACTCTGTAAGTCGGGGCGTTAGCCTGTAACAGCCTGTTACATATGTTACTAAATCAATTTGAGAATAAGAAATTTGAATGTTTGAGCTACCAAAAGAAGACATTAAAATTATCTAATAAATTGACATTCTTATAGTCTTTATACTGGATGTCTTTACTACATATGGAAGCTGTTTAACATTAATACGGCTAACTGTGGTGTTATGTGTGTTACATGAACCTAATTATAATTTAAAAGCTATAATTGTGGCTATTGTCATGTAGTTAAACAACTACTATGACTTGGTTTCAAACTGTTTTATTAGATTTTACAAACATATACTCAATTGATGAATAGGAAAATCTAACTTAAATATATTGTCTTATAGGAGCTAATACACAACCCTACTCCCAGTTTTACAGAGAAGCGAATTTAGTTATTACCGTTTAAGTAAAACACATGAAAGTGAATACAGTGTGTGGATATTTTTCATTTTCTTAGTTTGTCTTGCTCATATATCTACAAGATGTCATTTAGTTAAAGATCAGGACACTTAATGTGTACTTATAAGTCTTTGGTGCCAAAAACACTAGAAATTATATTCATTTCTGATTATCAAGCCCATGGACTGGTGTTACAGATGTTATCAATGACCTTTTGGACACATTTCCTAATACTGTGCATATAATGCTAAATATAGAGCCACAAATAGAAAAGATAGCTCTACATTTTTACAAGAAAATACAATAAATGAAATTGTCCAAACTAATTCTCATCGATTTAACACTCACGTTAAACGTTTGTAGTTGTCTGCTTCTGTGGTAATCATTATTATCACACGCCTCCTTGCAACTAGTAGAATCATCACACAATATTTCAATCATTTACTGTTATTCAATTTTACCACCAGTCCACTCAAAATTGATGAGCCATTATCAACTTTCCAATTTTGCCATTTATGGCTTGGAACATTTGGAAACTGATATGAATTCCTAATAGTTGGCTCTTTGAGTATGTATTTCAAGTGATACTCTCTAAGTAGGAGAAAGACTAAAGCTTTACAAGGAGGAAAACTATGCCATTAAGAGCAATGAGAACCTGGACTGATGTACCTTGATATTTCTGTGATAAAGAATCATATCTTAGCTGGTTAACTTTTATGAATGTAGCCTTTCCATACATGCAACCCACACATTTTCATCTAATGTCTCTGCAGTTATTATCTTTCCCCAAGCATTCAAAAACTTTTTTGAAGTCTTAGTACTTCTGAAGTGCTGAAACTGAGGTAGCTCTTTCCCTTCAGATAAACGAACTAGATGTATCTCAGCAGGTAAAGCAATGAAATGCAGGATGAACAGAGCGCAAATTAGACCCTTTCAATTCAATGATTCACTAAGTTTCTAAGATAAGAACGCTTATTAAAGGATGTAACATATATAACTCGTCATAATAAATGAGCAAGGGCATTGTCGTGACATCCTTTTTGATTACACAGTCAGAGGCAAGTGTTTTCAATTTCAGTGTTTTCAATGGATCATGAAATTAGGCACCTTATCAACTTGTTTACTCTGTATAAATCTTCCATAGAGCATAATAAAGAACTACTGATTATCCCATTCTACCTATAGTCCACTTTCCTTCTTTTGAATGCAACAGCTAATGATATGGCTGCAAAAACTGAGAAATCATAGGTTTTATATTATTTTAAGGCATGCTTCAATGTACTGACATCAAAAAACAACCAACTGCAAACATAATTGATGGCAATGTCCAACTTCATATTCTTTCTCTTATACCAGATAACTTTCAAGGTGTAACAGAAATTGTTTCAGACGGTCTGCCAAAACCATCAAGAGTCAACATTGTAACTAAAGAAAACTTATAAAGTTCTTTTGGCGCAGCAAAATACTATTGATCTAAGACCTGAGGACTTGAGCACCAAAAGACTGGATAGGTTCCATGGCAAATGATGCAAAAAAGCAGCCTATCAAATTTCTGTTCGACCAATGTCAGAAATCTTAAAGTATTCTTAGAGGTACACGGTAGAGACATAGATTTTGCAAAATCAGAGCAAAGTTATCATTTGACTAGCACGGATGAAGAGGCAGCTGCAGTTAGATTGCTCTTGCCACTTCACAGGAAGAGATATATACCAGAGTCATACTCCATTGTATGCATATATGTGAAATGGCATTAAACCCATATTTAATCAGGTGTTTGATCCCATGACACTGACATACTGTTTCTGCTTTTGAAGAATGCTAAAAGGATTCAAGTTTGGCTGAGTCAAGTTGTTTGACGCTGACACTGGCCACACATACAAAGAAAATTGAGTCTTTTGATGGCTAAAGAGGAGGATCACATGAAATGCTTATAAGTGATGTTTGTCACAATTACCAATTTTAAAAAGTAATCCTAATTAATGTAATACATATAACACCATAGGAAGCTGTATATTTGTTAAAAAATCTTTTCTTATGTATCAAAGGTATTCAGCATGCAAACTACATGAATAATTCAAATAAATAGATAGTTTTATGTCTTCTATCTGTTTCTCAGACTTTAAATTCATTTATTCTTAAATTGATATGGTAACATACGTATCATACAATTACAGGCTAACCCCCTAGTTAATAGAGTGCAAACATCTCTTATTTGATGCAGCTTGAATTGTTCTTTAAGATAGGATATGTCTGCACAATTCCCAAAGGGGTGGAGAGGAACAGGGTTGTACTCAGTTGCAGTCCTAATACAATGCCATGATTTTACTGGTTGTGATGAAATGGGTGATTATTTTGCAATAGAAGCAGACACAATGATAGACATTGTGAGGGTGACTTGAATAAAGATTGTTTTTGAATAATTTTATTTAATAGGAATATTTATTAAATTGTGTCATTTAAATGAGAACTATTATTTTCTATTTAATGTCTATATATTTTGATATTATAGGCATAAGAAATTAGTGATTAAAAAGGTCATATATAACATAGGTAACACAATTCCAAGGGCTTGTTATCAGCAATTACTGTAATTACTAAGACTAAGGCACCAGAGGCTAGAGATTAATAGGAAAACATGTGAAAAACGGTATTGTTCTGAAATATCATCTCTTACTTCCAAGAAAATTTCCTAGCTCATTCATTATGCCATGTAACATACGTTACATACTTTAATAAGTGCTCTGATACTGATGTCAAACTTGCAAATGTATGATTCTTTATTGCAGTAGCAAGACAGTGCCAAAAATGTAAGATATCCACGAGAGTCAAATATTTTCATATATTTTTCTTCAATAATAGATACCAAAATTGGATACTTAAAATTGGGGGTAGGGTTGTTTAATAATTCATATAAAACAATGTATTTGAGATAGAAAAGCAAACTTTGTTTTTTCTATTAGTCAAATGAATACTTTAGTAAACTAAGATTAAAAACACTTGTAAAAATGCACAAATCGTCTGTAAAATGAATGATGTTAGTCACGATTTCAACTTTCAAAGGGAAATTTAATCTATGTAACGCATATAACACCATTGAAGGCTGTAATTTTGTTTAAAATGCTGCTTTTATGTAGCTTAGGCATCCAGCTTGCAAAGTACATAAGAAATTTGATTAATTAGATGGTTTAATGTCTTCTTTCTGTAGCTCAAACTTTCATTTTGATTTTTTCCTTAGTTTGTTACAGTAACATATGTAACAGGCTGTCAGAGACTAACGCCCCGGAGCACAGAGTGCAAACATCTCTTAAAAGATGCGGCTTGAAATTTTCTTCAAGATAGGATATGTCTGCAAAATTCCCTAGGGGGGGGGGGGGGGGGAGCAGGACCTTTTTTAGCTCGAAGTCTAATAAGTCTGGTATCAATCAGCGCATATAAATCTTGTTCAGCAAATACACAGCTGGATTTATAAGTGACAATAATAAGCGAAGTAAAATATTGACCAACGTATTACGCTTGTAAGCTATCTGTGCACTCGTCGACTGCAATCACCACGCGATGACTGCACTGTTCGAGTACATGGTTTCTCTAGCGTGATTTTGTTCAAACTGATGCCAAGTTATTAGAAAATGGAGCTCATCCTCCATTTCGAGGGAGCATATTTCGCAGATTCGCTGTTTCCTAGTTTAGTTGTATCTCCCACTTTCTATTTCCAGCTTGTGTGCTGAAATCGGGTAAATTCGGACGGTCAGCTAAATTCGGATAGCGACCTTGTTTGTTTCTTATTTTAATTATTGGAATAAAAAATAAATTGATTAAACAAACAGTGAAAATCCTGATGAGGAGCCGTCTCGTCTGGATTTCCACTGTTTGCAAATGCATGTCCGAATTTACCAAATGTCCGAAGTAACGTGATTTTACCCTAACGCTTGTCTAAAGTTATGATAGGTCACGTCTGAGACCCAACGTTAACCACTGGAAGGACCTCAGTAAACCTGAAATCATCATGTCCTCCGCATCTCCTCCAACCTAGATGTTGGATGCCGAGTGGCCCCGTTTCCCCTGAAGGCCCTTTCTGGGAGTATCTATTTCTTTTTTCCAGACAAATTCAAATGACATACCCCCAGCTGTCCCAAAGGAAATGCTCCAACCATCCCCATTTTTGAGTTATTCCCTTGCTGAGACCCTGTCAGGAGTTTGGAAACGGGGGTACGAATACAGTATTGGGGAACTTTGGCTTTTTGTATTTTATGGTGTGGAGACAGGGGAACAAGCCACTTATTTCAAGGTTACAGGTACACAATGGGTGGGCCTCTTTGTTCTTATCCGCATTTTCTTATTCCCCATCTCAAATGGTAGGAGAACAGGGAATTGTGACATATTTTTCAGCGAAAAAGGAAACAATTGTAAACATAAATTAGGACAACAGCGAAATTAATATTTTGTTTGAGGAGACACGAATAAAACGCGGTTTCATCCGAGAACCAAGCTAACTGGTACCCACAGAGTGGCGGGGCCTTAACATGAAATAAATGTTTTCCTTGTAAATGATTAAGTCCATATTCTTAGCTTTGTTTTGACTTTGAAGCTAGGTGCGTTGTGAAGATTTATCTTTCAGTATGGATCTGTCATTATGTAGGCGGGTGCCTCTTGACTTACAAATAGTGTAAACATTATCTTATTCAGATATAAAGTACACCAAGATACAACATATACATCACATATACAGTACAATACATTTGAAAGGGATACAGAAATAAGTCTATGACTTGTTTGAATCTGCTTCCCTACAACTAGTTGCATGGCATGGCAGATGGCTTCGACCGCGTATTAAAAAAATCGGGAAACTATTCTACTGATGTTTTTAGTTGTTTTTTCTCCATTTTTTCAGCTTAGCCCTAATTAATGTCTAACCAGTGCTTTGCTTATTATAAAAAAACACACTATTATTCTGTTCTCCATCTCGAAATAACTTGTTCTAAAGCTAATACTTGCTATGATCGTGATCGTTCGTAAAAAAGATTGACACGTTTTCACCTGACCGATTATCCATTCTAACCGCGTAGACCGATTTTAATAAATGCATGTCTACATCTAACGCCAGAAAAAGGGACTATTCATACACCAGCCCCGGAAAATAGGGTCATTTCTTATAGATGGGATGAGGGCGCGCACCCGAATAATATTACAACCCTCATCCCAGAACAGCCGAAACCATCTTACAGTAGTCTGTAGCAGATTTCTTCAATTAGATTTTATACAAAACATGTGGCAAATATGTACATCGTGTTAGTTAGAATCCAATTTGTTATACAGAGATCATTTGACATTTTAGGTATGTTACGAAAATGGGATACAAATACTTGAAACTGTGACTAACAGTATATTGGTGGGGGCTTAATATGCAACAAACGCCCATTTTCCCGACATTAGCACTTACGCGAAAGAGAGAGAGAGAGAGAGAGAGAGAGAGAGAGAGAGAGAGAGAGAGAGAGAGAGAGAGAGAGAGAGTTGAGTGATGGCTGGTAGTATTAAAGTCATATTTTAACTATCCAGTGTCTTGACAATCGGGTTTTTCCGGAGAAGGATATCCCAATAAATAAAAATAGATTATGACGTTTCTTTAAACATGACAGGGCATGAAATGAAAGTACTTGATCCGAGCTTTAATTTGTGTCCCATTGAAAATGCTAGTGGCAAGCGGGAAACAGATCAGTGTGAGTCTATATATATTGCGCGAGATGTCGTAACAACATGTCAATCGTTTGTCAACGTTTCAAGCAAATGGTAAGACTGACTATAAACTTTTAGATTATTAAAGAGATGCGCAAAAATGTCTTACAATAAGAGAATCTGGATAAAAAAAAAATTAAAAGGCGAAAAATTACAAATTATTTTTTTTTCTTTAAAATAAAAATCGGCCTATTAAACAATTAGAAACGCAACTCGACGCTCTTGTTGAGCATTTAAATATGATGTCACGGCCACGTAAGATTACATTACGAGATTTTGTGGTGTAAACACCAAATTTAGAACAATTTGTTGGACCTCTACCTCTGACTAATTCTTACATTTTAAATAGCATTGCGTTCTGAAATTATGTTCATTAACACTTAGAGTATTTGTCAAAAATGTTGATGTTTTACTTTGTTTCAGATCAACATGTTCGATGTTCAGGACTCAGACTCCCATTTAAATATTTTCATACATATGGACGACTCAGATGATTCTACGTCGTTAGACTCGTGCACATCATACGCAGTACCTGGAATTTTCACTTTCAATTCGGACGCACTCCAGACGTCGAGTGCGCACACCGAGATGGCAGGACCTGTAAAGGATACAAATGTAACTGAGAATAATTTTCTACAGCCTTCGTCACGTGGTGTTGAAAATTCAAAACATTTAGACACAGACCAGGATGTGTTACTCTCGCCTGGTGCTAAATTATACGAAGGAACGGAATTTATACCAAAGGATAACAAGATATTCGAGGCTGTGAACGAAGCCTTAAACAGTGGTTCCTTAACACCTCTTATTAAGGAGGAACTCAAATACTCTATTCAGTCTAGGAGATTAAAAGAAGGGAAGAGGGAGTTAGCAGTGGATTTTGAGGAGCCTAAACAATACCAGGTAGGTCATTTATTAATTTGATATGGGCCTGGTCGCGAGAAAACCTGTCTTCGGGGTTTCCGACAAAGCGAGTTTCAAAACAGTCTCCTCAGCCACTGAGACTAGCTAGAAAATTGAAATTTCATCAGTAGCAAGTCTACATATGGTACTTTCCTAAAAGCGAATAACAAAGGCGCTGATCAGACTGCGCGGATGCGCAGGCTGGTCTGCGCCTGTGTTGTTCGCAAACCCCCGAAGACAGTTTTTTTTCGCGACGAGGCCCATATTATTTTGTATATTCATATTCTATTATCAGAACGTTTGGCCAATTTTGCCATTTTTTCTTTAATCCTTAATTTTATTTTGAATACTAAATTTTCATTTCAAATATTTTACTTAATGTCGGTTTCAGAGATTATTGAACTCACGTCTTTCATCGAATGAATTTTGTTAGCACCGAGTACTTCTGAAAACATTTTTAAGCTGAGAAAAGCATCTACTGATTCGGACTGCTGCAATTTTTGCTTAGACAACACGCCAATTTAGACTTGCATGCTAACACTTTGGACTCAAACCAGACATATTTGCTTCAGAAGCACCGAATGTCAAGCATATAGTTAGCTCCCCGTCGTATTTTCAGTGATAAAATTTCTGTGGTGTTTAAATAGAGCTGTTTGTAAAACTGATCAAGACATTGTTTTCCCAGATCTAGAGTCAGAGTTGTCATTTCTTTCTGGCCTTAGAACAAAAATTAGATTGGAGGAATCAATCCAATATAATACTGGGTCCGAGAATCAATGAAAATATTTTTTTAGTCTGAGTAATAAACAAGTTTGACGACGGGGGCCAGTCTAAGTTTTGGCCCACCCACATGTGAACTTTGCAGCGGGCGCAAAATTGGTTCTATTGATGCATTTATTCTACACAAGTATTAGCTTTTCAAAAAAGCTGGCGGTCGTTTAGCCCTATCACTGTATGTATTATTGCACAATGCCAGTGCCGGACTGGGGGGGGGGGGGGGGGGGGGGGGCTGGGGGCACGTGCCCCCACGAAGAGGCCGCGGTGAGTGTCCTAAAAAATTTTTTCGCACATTTATATGTACGGTAATGTTTTGGTGGTGTTTGGGGTGTTTTTTGGTGGTTTGGGGTATTTCGAGGCCGTAGGTTTCCAAAAAAGAAATTTAGCGCATTATATGTACGGTGATGGTTTGGTGGTGTTTGGGGTGTTTTGGGTAGGTTTGGGGTATTTCGAGGTAGGTTTCCAAAAAAGAAATTTAGCGCATTATATGTACGGTGATGCTTTGGTGGGGTTTGGGATGGTTTTGGGTGGTTTGGGGTGTTTCAATGGACAGCACGACGGCTATGCTAACAGATCAAATTCGAAAACGAGTTTGCCTCGCGCTAATAGGTAGCCCTACAGATTCACGGACAGTTCTGCCTCGCGCTGTAGGTAAACCCACGACATTTGGTACCCCGCTCGTTGTTCGGCAGCGCATAAAAACTAGCCTGAGCACGGCATAAAAGTTCGGTCAAAACCTGAATTTGATGTATTTTTAGCACAAAGTTTATATATACGGCCGGCCACGGCCGACCGTAATCATGTAATTATATCGCTTGTCATTGGCTATCCATTTTAATACCTCCCACTGACGACAAGTTACCATCCAACACACAAAATGGGCCTCGTCGCAAGGAACCCTGACTTTGTTGTATGTGGTTTGAGCATGACCTGGTTGGAAACCCCGAAGACAAGGCCCAAATATTGAGTAAATGAATGCCAATCTCCAGCACCACTGGATTAATATCTGGAAAAACGGTTCCTTCAAAAATATGGAGAACCTACAAAATTTGAAAACGACATATTCGGTTCCATTTAAGTCTGTCCATGAGGCTGAATGGAAAACGCAACCCTTCTTTCCCATAATACCAATTAAGCGCTATTATGCTTTGCCTCAAAGTTCTCCGAAGGACCAGACTGTGAAAATATCAACAATCTTTCAATGTACACCCAACAAAGACAAAACGTTGACACAACGTCGTATCT
Organism: Loripinus fragilis; assembly: GCA_964019695.1. NCBI lineage: Eukaryota > Metazoa > Mollusca > Bivalvia > Lucinida > Lucinidae > Loripinus > Loripinus fragilis. The sequence continues at coordinate 14,737,192 of OZ026529.1, read as the reverse complement.
ACGTCGTATCTATGTCGATACATCGTCATACGTCGCATGGAGGTTCGAACGTTGTGTGTATACTGAGTCATTGAGAATTAAAGTTATTTTCATTGCACATGTGATAAGTATCATTAGCTGACCCAATTGTCTCATTTCTCCACCAATTCCATTCCCGAGGTTATCAAACTTTTTCCCGATGTTCAACTCAACTGAGCATAACATTAATCATGCTCATAGATCTTAAAATGCCAACAATTGTTGGCATTTTAACATTTATGAGCATGATAGATACATCATCTGAAAGTTTGAAAGCAAGAAAAAATCTGCATTTTTCTACATTTTTAGTTAGAGTTAAGTAAGGATAAGGTTTTATATTCTCGGGACCAGCTGTTTCTTAAGGCCTTTTATCTTCTATTGCAGTTATCGGAAGAGGAAGTTGTAAAAGTTGAGAACAGACGAGTGCAGAATAGAGTTGCAGCTCAGAGATTTAGAGAAAGACAGAAGTTGAGAGCAGAGGAGCTACAGAAGGTACAATGACCACTTGGTATTTTAATGCCAGTTCTAACAGGGTATACCCCCATGGGGGTACTCTCATTTTTCTTCATACGTAGGCATACGTACCCCCCAAAATTTGTACATTGACCTTAAGAAAAGACCCTGAAACACATAGAAATAACCCCAAAAACTAGTCCAATTTTGGGATGACCCCAAAAATATCCACAAAATTTTCACACCCAAAAGATATTCGTTTATCTGAAAACCCCCCAAAATATTGAAATTCAAAATTTTGAGCCCCAAAAATGGCCCGTATGTATGAAAATATCAGAGTACTCCCCCCATACCATGGTTTGTCCGCCTGTACGTGGAGGTAATCGACGAGCTTTAGCGAGTGGAGTATCTCCTGTACAGGTGGACAAACCCGGGGACAAACCATGGTACAACTATTTTATACCACCTACACCAGTGTAGACCTTGCTTTTTACGAGGTATTTCATTCAGCAATTGGCCATTCTAACGTCGTGAAAACTCAATATATAGGAGAACACTTCTCCCCCACCTACCACATTCCCTTAGAACACACCAAGGCCATACCATAAAAAGATTAATTGCAATCTGTGTGTAAAGCTAGTGTCTCATCACACCGTGCTCATCAGTATATATTCATTGTATTTGACACTATATTTATTGTCTCTTCTACAAAAGTTATATTTTTAGCATTCCACTTATTCATGTACACAGGGTCTTTCTATAATAGAAAAACCCTAATATCTGCATACAATTACAGCTGTCTGAGTGGTTGATTTCATAAAAATTATGGACTATCAGTAGTATTGCAAACAGTATAGAGTCTGCTGTTTTCTAATATTGTAGGTTCTCTCTATTTCTGAAAGATCCGTTGTTACAGATTATTTAGAGGTCACAACAGCTGTTGTTGTTTCTGTGTGGAGTTGGTAAAACTTCTCCCCGTGCATCGATGTAGTGTTTATATTTCTATATTCTGCTATTTCATGAATATTGGGTTCTGACGGAAAGCAGAATACCGATTAAGCCGGTGCTAGGGGGCGTGAGAATTGTTGCACTTTCTATTAGTTCTCATGAACAGACTCAATATGTTCTCTCTAATTCTGTAGGATCCGTTTTTCCAGATTATTTAAAATTACAAAGAGGCAAAATTGTTATAGTATTAATCCTTCATAGCCTTTTTCCTTGTTTAATGGTTTATTAAAGACGTGGTCAAATGTGATCAAAACAAAATCCTTGAAATGTTGACGGAAGAATGGAATGGTGCTCATCCTACTCAAACTACGTTTTGCGGGTGCATAACTATTTTAGTGCAGCTGTTTTATAATTGCAATTTATTTCATTTTTTCCTTCAGAAATGTAACAGAATAGAAGCCAACAACACTCAGCTACGATACGAATTAAAGAAACTACGTGAGGAGAAAGAGAAAGTAAGAAAAGAACTGGAGGACCACTTAAAGATATGCCCCTTCATGTCACATGGTGACCCTTATGTGCCAAGATGACATAGCAGAACCTACCAAGAGATTTTAAGTGACATATCTTATGTGTAGCAAAACACTCCATAAGAATCTCAAGAGACTCCTTGTCTGAGAACAGTTTCGGGGGTGCCAAAGGAAAGATTGTGAAAGAAGACGCCCAGTTCTGTTTCAAAAGATTGGTACCCAGTTTGAGAAAATATGTATACATATGTAACTGTTTATCAGTCACCCCTCATATTAACTGAATTGTTTCAACATAACCTATAAACGTTTCCTATCTCACGGCATGTTACCTTTATCAGGTCATGATGACGTTGCATTTTTTGAATGACGCCGCTAATGACGCTGAATCAACACAAAAATAAAGAAAAATACGTCATAATTGCTGGTTTGAAGAGTGTTCAACAATGGGTAAACTGATAAATAGAATACCAGGTTCGCCTCTTTTGATATCAAGTTTACCAGGCTCGGCTTTGAGAACGCATGTTGAATCGCTCGGCAAGCCTCGCGATGTCAACAAGCGTTCTCAAAGCCTTGCCTGGTAAACTTGATATCAAAAGACACTCACCTAGTATTCTCTATTTATCAATTACCTCTCGTATCAACTGCATTGTTGCACGTTGCCTGATAAACGTTGTCTATCTCACGGCATGTTGCCTTTAACAGGTCATGATGACGTTGCACTTTTTGAATGACGTCGCTAATGACACTGAATCAACATACAAATCGAAAATGACGTCATATCGCTAGTTTTAAGAGTGAAACAATGGATAAACTGATAAATAGAATACCAGGTTCGCGTCTTTTGATATCAAGTTTACCAGGCTCGGCTTTGAGAACGCATGTTGAATCGCTCGGCAAGCCTCGCGATGTCAACAAGCGTTCTCAAAGCCTTGCCTGGTAAACTTGATATCAAAAGACACTCACCTAGTATTCTCTATGTACCTGTATATTGTTTGATAAATAGTACCATTGAACTGATGCTATAACAGTACCATGGACCATTGTATACAGAACATGGCACATTATTTCTACGAACAGTGCCATTTTTGTTTACTGTCTGGACTGTACATCATCAACATTTTCTTGATCGGAATTTTCAATATTTTAGACAATTTTGGATCATAAGTCCAGATTATTGTATATTTTTCTTACCCAACAGTTTAAACATGTTTTGGTGCTCAACGGAACTGTGTCCCCGACATTCATCTGACTCTTTTAAGCACACATAACATATGTTTTGGTTGAGAAATAAAAACAATACTTTTCAATTTCACTTATCTGGATGCTTGAGTCTCTGTAGGTCGCAATTTTGAATCTTACCAAATTTTGAATCTTACCAAAGTCAGGGTTTTCATGATGTGATACTTTAGTCAGGATGAACATATTTGCTCACGTTGTTTTTTTCTCCACATTTGTAGTTTTCGATCCACTGTATAAGTATCAATGCTTCCTATAAGGCTTAAGCACATACATGTTATGTGTTGCGTAAACCTGGTTTCGAGGCTGTAAAACTTCTTTCATGCCCAACTCAAGTGAGCATAAAATTATAACTGCTCTTAAAAACTAAAACGCTGAAAAAACTTTATATGGCCCTAAAATCATATATATCATAATCATAATCGGATTTTTGATTAACGTGCAGGTGCAGGGGCATCATCCACATCAGTGGGCCCCTTTCCAGGTAACTGGCTAGCTGCACGCATAGCAGATCTCACACCTGATCTCCAGGTGCTCCTTTCTTGAGGGTCAACTGTGGTGAGCTTCCACTCACGGCAGTCTTTCTCTGTCAGCTTCTTCCATGTTTGCTTGGGCCTCCCTGCCCCCCGCTTGCCGTCAATCTGCATATCATATGCTGTTCTGATTGCACCACTGGAACGCGCCACATGCCCAAACCAGCGAAGCCTTCTCTCTCTCAAAATGAGGTCGAGGTCCTCAAGCTGAAGCTTTGCCAGTAGCTCCCTTGACCTTACCCTGGCCACATCCTCTGGCTTGATACTGCAGATCTGTCTGATCATGGCCCTATCATTGCGTTGCAAGCGCTGCAGGTTTGTCTTGGTAAGTGGCCAAGTTTCACTGGCATGGAGCATGGCGCTCCGCACGCAAGAGCTGTACACATGGCCACGGGTCTTGTAAGAGAGGTGGCGGGATGTGAGAACTGGCAGTAGCTCCCTGAACTTCTTCCAGGCAGTTTTCACACGAGTAGTGACCGCCAAAAGATATTGTATTTATCCTGTTCATAATTGTTGGCATTTTAACATTTATGAGCACAATAAAATTCATGTTCAGTTGTTTTGAAAATGAAAATAGTATGTGGTGAATTTTCATTATCAACATGGATTTATTGTCGTGTGGGTGAAACAGTGTTTTTATCCTGATAAGCTGACTTCCTCAAAAGATAGACTACTGTGTTTTTAAAAGAGGTATAACTTTTTGAAAAAGGCTATATACACATTTTGCTTACAAGGTTAAATATGGTATAGACAAATCCGCTGAAATCCCATGACCTCTATTTGGAAGCAGCTATTATTGTTATAAACTTGTGCCAGCTCATGAGATTTTGGCACTTACATATATGCAAAAAAGCCTCTTGTCAACGCCCATGGCACTGATGTATCCCGCGGGGCTAGAGGTATGAATTTTGATCCTAGTCTTCATCTACATCCTTACTTTGTGTATGTGTAACAGCGAAGGTTCTGGCTAATCTTCGTTGCTCGACTAAGTACCAAAATCTATCAGACTTGTTAGTGGTTTCTTTTACTATTGTGTCATCTAGTTTTTTTGTTTGTTTGATTTGATTCTTTACGTCCACTCAACAATCTTTCAGTTAGGCGGGACGGGTCTTCCTGGGTTGAACCAGTACTAAGCTAGGATAAATGTGTCTTGCTCAAGGACCACAACGCAGTGACGCCGGTGAGGCTCGAACCCGCGGCCCTTCGGTCTCGAGTCAAGCACTCTACCACTGAGCCACTGCGCTCCCAGTGTGTCATCTAGTCATATATATTTATGTACATTACTGATAAAAGCTGTAATCTGTGATAAATTTTACAACAAATACATTTGTTTGTTGTGTTTTTATTATTCTTGTCTATTGTTTAAATTTTTTTACTGCTGAACCCGGATTTTTCCTTTTTTGAAAACACTGTAGATCCAGATCAGATGGCTTCTGAAGCCATCTGATCAGGATTCACACTGTATTCCGCTCTGATTGAAAATGAGTGTTTACAAGTGGAATGCTGCAGATTAACATGATAAAACTGGGCAGGATAAAATTGGATAGGATTGCCGAGAGAGGAGTGTAGTGCATACCATATTTCAGCATGGCTTAGCAGAAAATTAAACTTCTAAATCAGCAAAATCTCAGATGAGTTCGCGCCCTCAAACTCCTGATCTCGCCGGAGCCTTCATAGTTCACAACAACGATGTGTGGTCATTGATAACGCTCCAGATTGAAAAACCATTTAGTCCCATCGGAGGATTTGTGCCTGATGCTTGTCTTTGGCTGGGCCCACCGTGGCTCAACATAAGGTTTTCTGTATCTCCGACTCATGGACCATTTTCTGTTTCATCAAAGTGTGCCAGTTTGGTTAGATTGTTAGATCCTTTACATGTACATAAGTTAGGAAGCTTCACGAGAGCTAAATATTGTTTTGTGTTTTCACAAAAGCAGAATCTATGGCGAAAATTTGACGCCAGTATAATGCATTTAAGCACCTAGTGGCTTCGGCTGCTGTGGAGATTCTGTTGTCGTTGAATCATTGTTTAATGTTGCTTCCATTGTTTGTGGGTTTTGTGGGTTTGGTCCGTCTTTTGTTTTGTAGTATTTATAACTGCCACGGATTGGTCTGCAGTGTGTGATTGTGGTACACTCACATGTATATCCTGGTCACACTCATTCACTTTTTGGCCAGTAAAATACATTTAAGACTCCCACCCCTACCCAGGTGGCCTCAGTTGCGGTACGTGTTAAGGCGGTGATTCTGTTGCCTATTTATTGCTTGTTGTCACTCCCATTGCGAGTGGGGGTTTTGTGTTTGGTCGCTGACTTGTGGGACTATTGTAAACCAACAAAAACGCAAGTCGAGCGCTAGCGATCCCCCTCCCGCCCCAAGGCTTAAGATTAGGTGTGTGTGTGTGTGTGTGTGTGTGTGTGTGTGTGTGTGTGTGTGTGTGTGTGTGTGTGTGTGTGTGTGTGTGTGTGAGTGAGTGTGTGTGTGTGTGTGTGTGTGTGTGTGTGTGTGTGTGTGTGTGTGTGTGTGTGTGTGTAGGGAGGTCTAAACACTGCAAGAATAATAAACACTGCACCTGATATTTTGGTACTATGACTATATATAAGGCTTAAAGGCCAAAAAAAAACTGTAAAAAGAGCCTTCGCTGCTTGCATAAATGGCAAACATTTTTACATCGCAATTTGAGCAAGCACGAGATTTTAGAGCTATTAGGCCTTGAGCTGGCAATAGACCCTCCCCCCCCCCCAGGGAGAATTTTGTACACTATGATTTTCTGAAACAACATTATATAAGACACAAAATAAAATATGTAATCCCTCTGAGAGTGGCAGCGTTAACGTGTAATATCACGTTACATACGTTACCCGCCGAAATAGCATTAAACATCCCTGATAATGTCTCAAACATGACATGTTCGTACATTTTTGCATGCTGACACAGATTTATGAACTTCTTATAACACAGTTACATTTTCTAGTATTGATTTTATAAATATCTTGAGTTATTACTGTTGTATATGTAACTCTATAGTGTTTCCTGCGTTATTTCCGAGTATCAGTTTGGTATTTAATGACTATACGTGTATTACATCTGTCACAGAATATAGTAAATCTATAAGGCTGCTACTTAATGATTTAAAGCTCTTTATTATGGTCGCTAACACTATTTTTCAAGCCTATGTTACGTATGCAACCCTCAAAATAGCATTAAACATTCAAGTTTATGTCTCTAACAAGCCATGTTTATACTTATTTGCATGCTGGCACAGGTTTATGTACTTCTTTTAATAAGGTTTACCTATTTTAAGTATTTATTTAATAAATGCATTTAGCTTTAACTGTTATGTATGTTACCAAATGATGCATACGTTATTCTGAGTATCTGTATAGCAGTTGTTGACTATACATGTATGAAGTCTGTCAGAGAATTTTGAAAACGAAAAAGGTTGAAATGAATTGAAGTTCCTTATTAATTTATGGTGATTTAAACTAGCATTAAAATGTGGTCTATCAACCTTCGCTGTTTGCTCACATAAACAGTAGATACCATGCATCTGAAAGACAGTCACTGTGAAACAGCTCAGTTCTGGGCAAGGTACGAATATGTATATAATTTAGATGGTGTTGACACTGATTAGGGCTACAAGGAAAGCAACTTTGAATTGCATATCAGCTCTATCTGTATGCCATGTTCCCAATGTTCATTGCACACAATCACAACAACTACACACAATATGTACCTGTGTAACTGATTACACTCATAAATTTGTGTGATACACATCGCAGATGCAAAGAACTTCTCGAACAAAATGGGACTAGTGTGTCACAATCATTGGTTCTTTGCTTGAGAAATGCTTTTGACATAACTATAAGGCAAACAATAAACTCAGTGCCAAGTCAAGTGAGGTATAATAGGCTACAGCAGCTAGAACTACGCTTCGTACTACAGATGGAATGGTGTATTACTCATCACATCAGAGCTAAATATATTGAAACAACTCTTCAATGCTCTGAAATCAAATAGTCAATCTGCTAAGATACAAAGTAGAACGAGTACTAGAGGCAGTTTCTGGCTTCACCAATCCTTTTAGTTCTAGTTTTGAAGACAATGAAGTGTACTTTTTGTCATTCGGTGTTTCTGCTAAGCCTGGCATAGCTAAGAATCTTATTGAGGCTGATGACATTGGCAGGAAAGCTGTTGCAGACTTCATTGATTCACTTTTATCAGAAAATCTGTCTTTCACAACCCCATAAAATGCTACAAGCTAATAAAGTTTTGAGGCTTGCGAGGTCAAGAAGAAATTGTCCAATTTACAAACCGTAATAAGCCAGATGAGAGCTAACAGGAGCGTCTTTGGTCAGCATGACCTTCTTTCTATTGGACATAATGTTGACCTTGAGTTGACACTACCTTTCCTTCTGGGACCTGTACTCCCGCCTGTACAATGGTACTGTCAACTCCCGATAGAATTTCCACCAAAACTGACAAGTCCAAACTTCTGCATGGCTTGCAATCACACATTGAACCAATATTAGATTGACCATGTAGTGCTGCACATAACTTTGATGGTAATGCCATACTACAGAGCATACCAGCTTTTCCTGTCACCTTAAAGAGTCTGATGGAACCAGTATTCAACCAGGCACTAAAGGCAGGGCTATTGGTTTTGTCACTGATACACATATACAATGTATAAGCAGCAGTCTATAAAATCCTACAACCATTCTCACAGATGATAACCTGGATGTTTTGTTCAACACTGGTCTATGCAACAAAAGGTGCTCCTTCTGAATGTCAACAACATTGGCCAGAATATGGGGGAAGAGATCTACAGTCATACACTGTTCAACAGATTGTGACACTACCAGCGTGCCAATGTGTTAGTACCACGGAAAGGTTGTTCCTATCAAACTGATAGAGAACCCATCCACACTAGTCCATCTACATTCTAAGCAGGGTAGGAAAACAAACAAAGAATTGCTCTAGGCACTCATCAGTGACATGAAGCCCTAAAATGTGCTATTTATGTAAATGTGAATTAGCTGCAGTATAACAGGTTTCTGAAAAAAGTACCAAAGCCATACACATATACTGACTATTTCAAATAGCATGAACATGAGCTTACTTTCCATCCTGCTTTTCTGTGCTTAAGGTGTACATACAGAGATTAAACTATCAAGTATTTCCCATGAAAATAAGTGAGGCTTTCCAGATATGGACAAAATATGTGAAAAATGGGAAGGAAATCCAGTACCTCAGGGTGAAAGAAAACTTAATTGTACCCTTACAAAAGAGCCACAGAATTGTATTTCACATTTTGTGTGATATGGGGTTACCATGTTTAAAACTCAACATACAAAAAAAATAAAAGATAAAAGATAGAAACATAATAATAGCCAGTTCCAAAAGGTACATAAACATTCTTTAATACAAATTGAATTAGTAAGCACATTCACATTAAAAAAATCAAACTATATTAGTTGCACAAATCATTTATATAGGAATAATGCAAAAAATATAACATACGTAACACTTTGGGGTGCATGTTTGTTTTCAAAGGTCCATATCTGTGATGCAAAAATAGCTTACTTGGATGATATAGCCAATTTGGAAATCTTACCTTATAGTTTGCACTTTTCAGAAGTCATGTCATATACTAAAATTATGAAAGATGTTGATGAGTAATATATGTAATTGGTTGTTACAAGGTAATGGTGTCATTACCAGAGTGCTAGCATATTGCAAAATCCTTGCAAGATGAATCTGATACTTGATTAATAAGCTGTATTGGAAAATTCTTTAAACCCTTGAATAATATACGAAGAGTTGCTAGCTTGGCAACAAACAGCTCTTTAACTTCTACCTGATCGGTTTACTTTGATCTTTAAAGTTGTTACTCACATAATGCACTGTATGTTACAAATTTTCAATGAGTATTAAGTTAACTACATTTGATGACTCTATAAAAGAAAAGAGGGTTTATGGTAGTTTATGTTTTGAATTACTTCCTCAGCAAATGAGCCAGAGTAAACAGAAGTACATAGACCTGTGTCAGAATGCAACAAAGTACAAGCAGGTCGTGTTTGAGACCTTATCTTGAACGCTTAGTGGAATTCGGAGAGTAACGTATGTAACCTGGGCTATAAATTAGTGTAAGACAAAATAATAAGGAACTTCAATTCATTTGAATAGCAGCCTTATAGATTTGCTATATTCACTGACGGATTTAATACATGTATTTTAAATAACTGCCATACTGATACTTGGAAATAACATATGAAACATTAAGTAACATATACAACGGCAAAAACTCAAGACATTTATAAAATAAATGTAAAAATTATTTAACTGTGTTATAAGAAGTTCTTAAACCTGCGCCAGATTAAAAAAAGTGTAAATATATCATGTTGGAGACATTTTCATGAAAATTTAATGTAATTTTGTGGGTAACTTATGTAACATGATGTTACACGCTTACGCTGCCACTTTCAAAGGGCTTACATATTTCAATTTGTGGCTTAGATAATGCAGTATCTGGAAATCATAGTGTAGAAAATTCCCCCTAGGGGGAGGGGGTACTATAGCCAGCGCAAGGCCTAGAGAATTACATTTGACATTTTTGTGTGATATGGGGCTACTATGTTCAACATCTAATAACTGAAAAAAGTATTTAAGATAGAAACGTAATGCTTGCAGTTTTGAAAAGGTAAATAAAAAGTCTTTAATATAATACCAAATTAATGAACAAAAACTGGTTTCAATAAAAGTTAAGACAAACAATATTAGATTCATTTATCATTTACAACGGGGTTCAATGAAAAAAATTAACATACACTACATCGGGTTGACTATATTTATTTTTAAATGTCAATATATGTGGCCCAGTAATAGCTTAGTTAGAAGATATAACCAATTTGGAAATCTTACCATTTCTTTTGCACTTTTCTGAAGTCTTAAAAAGAAAGTTAATTATCAAATCTTTTGTAGGGTAACGTATATAACAGGCTGTTACAGCTTAACGCTGCCATTGTCAGAGGGCTAACATGTTGCAAAATCCTTGCAAGACATTGGGCTTCAAGAAAAATATGGTCTACAAAATTCCCCCTTGGGGGAGGTAAACCATATCCAGCCAGTGGCCTATATGGCATTGTCGAGCATTGTAATGTTTCATTATCATATATTTTTTTATTCGCAAAGGGTATGGCAAAATGTCAAAAGCTTGGGATGTTAAGTGTGTATATTTCAAATCATCAATTCAACGAAAACTGGTCTCTGGAGTTCAGACAATATACCGCGATTAATGTTGGAATCTGATGTCAGCAACCTTTTGAACACACGACCGGCTTTTGTTGGATAAACTGCCGTCTTTTTAGGAGACACGTGTAATATTTTAACCCCTTTTTGGGTGTAATAAAGCTAGGAAAGCTTCTTCGACAATGCGATAGGCACTACAATCGTATGAGCTGGCTCAAATTGCGATTTCAAGTTAGGTGCCATTTATGCCAGAGCGAAGGCAATGACGAGTCTGGCCATTTGCAGTTTGTGCAATCTTGGTAGGGCCCACATTCCCAACGCTACATACCAAGTCGCAATGTCATCGGCCATCCCGTTCTGAAGAAGATTTTAAAGGGTTTTTATTATATATGGGCATGGTGGCCATCTTGGTGATGTGACCATAACAATTTTTATAATTTTGGCTTACTTATCATAAGGACTCTTCATATGAAATTTAAGGTCAATTGGCCTAGTGGTTTCCGAGAAAACTATGTTTTAACTTATTAATGGGACTCCAAATTGAGCGACCTTGCCTGAAAGGTCAAAGTTCAACCTTGACCTGTGGAACCAATTTATAGATATTGTCTCATTAGGTTTTACATATCAAGTGAGAATAATGACTTTGGCTTCAACAGTTTTTAGAAAATCAATTTTTCATTTAAATGCATTAGGAAGCAAATTTGACCTTGACATTAAGTAGGTCAAGGACAACCTAGGATTATATTTGAACAAGTCTGGTAGGCCCCACATCCCAGGTTCATTGACCTTCTGGTTCTGGAGAAGATTTTTAAACGGTTTTTACCATATATGGGCATGGTGACCATCTTGGTCATGTGACCAGAAAAATTGTATAAATTTTGGCTAACTTATCCTGAGTAGTCTTCAAAAGATATTTGAGTTCAATTGGTTGAATGGTTTTTAATATATTGATGGGATTCCAATATGAGTGACCTTGGCTGAAAGGTCAAAATTCAGCTTTGACCTCTGGAACTTCTTTATAGCCATTGTCTCATTAGGTTAAACATATCAAGTGAGAATAATGACTTTGGCTTTAACAGATTTCAAACAATTAACCTTTTCAAAAAATCCCATTAAAATGCATAAAGTAAATTTTATCTTGACATTAAGTAGGTCAAGGTCAACTTAGAATCATCATTTGAACAAACTTGGTAGGCCCAAAATCCCTAATGCTACATACCAAGTCCCAAGGTCATCAGCCTTCTGGTTCTGGAGAAGATTTTTTAAAGGATTTTACCATATATGGACATGGTCATGTGACGAGGCCATATATGGACATGGGCATGTGACAAGGATCATTTGAACAATCACCTTCCATTATTGGCTAGCCTCTTGGCTCTCTTGTGTGGCATTTTTTTTGTCACTTTCCCATGTGATGTCCAGGGTCAGGTGTGGTACTTGATTGTATTGATTCCTGATCTTTCTTTCTAACTTAGTCTAAGGAGTCTCCATATGAAAGGGGTACGTGCATTAAGGGGGTATTTTGGCCCCCTCATGAGCGAAAAACTGAAAATTGCTTTTCGCCAATTTCTTTCGATTGGTTTATTAGAAGAATAACTGAAGTGTAATATCCTGGCTTTTATTTTACTTTTACCGTTGCTATGGTAACAAAAATGGTGGACGAACTAGGCTTAAATTAGAGAAATTGCCATTTTGGGCCAAATTTAAGGCTTTTGTAGACCGATTTTTTAAGAATTAGATATCAGCACAAGCAAATACCAAAAAAACCTTTTAATATATTGTGTGCCATGATAATTCTCATCATATGTTGAAACATTTTTTTGGTGTAAATTTGCTCCAAAATGGTCATTTTCCTATTTTCAGCCTATTTTGGTGGCCATTTTTGTTACCATAGCAACTGTAAAAGTCAAATCAATACCATACTTTTTACATTTTGGCTATTATTCTCATAAACTAATAAGAATAAACTTGTGAACTACAACTTTTCTGTTCTGACCTCAAAGGGGGCCCAAATAGTCTCTTAATGCACGTACCCCTTTGAGTTTAATTGGCCCAGTGGATTCAGAGGAGAAGATGTTTGAAAATATTGATGGACAGATGAAGGATGGACAGAGTCACTGGTTACTATTAGCTCACCCATGAGTCTTCGGCTAAGGTGAGCTAAAAATTGTTGACTTTTATCTAAAGTATCATCTAATTCAAACAAATTTTAACCAGCACAATGAAGTCATAATATTATTTTTTTTTGTTTAATCCAAAAGAATAAAGGCAACTTCAGAAGTATACAAAATATAACAATAGGGATTTCTCAGTAAGGCCATTCATAACAGACAACATGAAATTTACTCTTTGCACGCCTGGTAAATTTCATGCTTTTGTTGTTTTCTGCTGACTTTTGTCAAATCAATGTTTTCAAAACATTTTCAAAACAATCTTTCAGGAACATTATCATTGTATCAAAACATTTGGATACAGATCAGTACCTATGTTCTGGGGCAAGCAAGGAAAGAGTAGTTTAGTAAAAACTGCATTTGTATAGTCATTTTGTATCATTTTGTATCATGATTTTGCCACCTTTCCTTTGATCTATTTGTCCATTAATTTCTGCAAGACCGTGTCAAAGGTGGAGCATTTATATGTCATGAATATCTGATGAATAAATTAAAAGGTGATTATTTTATTGGTCATGATGCAAGTATTTTATTGTACAAATACTCGTGAATATACAAATATTCACTCTTGTAGGGGCAAACTCGTGTTCGACTCGTCCCGCCTACAAGAGGGAATATTTGTATATACACTCGTAAAATTGTACAATAAAATACACCATTGGCAATGTTTTCCTGTTTGATTTCAGAAAAAATCTTGTAAAACTAATAGCTTTTGTTTGGTATAATGAAAATTTTTATAGTGTAAGTTACAGATACATGTACCACATAAAAACTCTTGGGATTAAACTCACAAAATCATTTACTTGATATGAAATTAAGCTGTTAAATTCAATAAGTACAGAGTTATGGCCCTTGATTGACGTTAGAAATTGGTTTTCACTCTCTATCTTTAGCATTCCTTTACAGATTTTCTTCAAACTTGGTATGAGAGTTGATACTGGGAAGGAGTGTCCTGGGATTGCAGATGGGTAAATTTTGGCAAATAAGTACAGAGTTACGGCCCTTGATTGACATTAGATATTGATTTCACTCTCTATCTTTGGCATTCCTTTACCGATTTTTCTTCAAACTTGGTATGAGAGTTGATATTGTAAAGGAGTGTTCTGGGATTGCAGATGGAGAAATTTTGACAAATAAGTACAGAGTTATAGCCCTTGATTGATGTTAGAAACATTGAAAATATCCCGTGGTGGGGTATGTTGCATGCCTGCAGCGCTTTTATGAATCTTCATTTAACCATCTGTAAATTGTTTCTGTACTTTGTCAGGTACATATATCCAGATATGCAAATACTTATCCATTAGACTAAACATATGTTTTGGGTGCTCAAAAGAACCGTCTCAATTAGACACTTCTTTCGAATATCCACAATGTGTTTTGGCTGAGAAATAAGAAAACTAATTTTCAATTATACACACTTTTTTGGAGGCCCGACTGATATCAACCGTTCCAACTAAAAGCTTCGATTTGTCTTAAAGACTATCCTAGTTACCACAAGATTAACAGCATTTATCATATGATGTCGCATCTGGGAGTGATTTAATGCCATGTAATAAAATTGATAAAACACTAGTGGTTTACAGATTTTCGGGAAACCTTATCACGTCCATAACAACGGTGCATTAACAGAATGACAAAAAATATAACTTTTTTTGGCCTACGGCAGAAATGAGGTTTCAAAGTAATCTAAATGTCATATAATGAATAGAATCTAACATCTGTGCTCTTCTACTATTGAATTTATTAAACTCGTTGCGAAAAAAAAGATAGAATGCTCGGCAAGCCTCATATTTTATCTTTTTCCCCAACTCATTTATAAACTCAATAAAACATGAGCACTCATGTAAGATCCTCTATTTATAATTCCACCAAGTAAGAAACACATCTCTAGTGCCAACTACTGATGGTATGTATAAAATGTTGCGGTGGTTCTATTATTGTGCAACCTTTCTTTTTTAGGAGCTGCATTTCTGTGTTTTGCCTGTTCATGTATTGTGTGCATTAAAAATAGTAAGTGAGTATGATCAGGAAATACCACAATCACAAACTGCAGACAAACCAATGGCACCACGAGGAAGAGCCACACAACAATCACGAGACACCAGGAAGACAAACTAAGCAAAGCAACCAGCTCTCTCTTCCTCATCAAGAAGATTGCAAAACTAGAATGGACACAAAGTAATGTATAACAAAACATAGAACAATTACAGAATCCCACAATGGTAGTAACAATTTGCTTTAATTTTAACATTGTGTCAATTTGTACAAGCAAATTGCCAATGATTAAAAATTTAAAAAGTTCAGGCTTACGGCCCTGTTAAAGGATAAGTTTAATCAGCCCTTACAGGACTTTAGTTAAGAGTGCATATCGAAAAATTTATTTTCTTCTTCTCAACCAAAAGTCTAAAACATATGTTGTGGGTACTCAAAAGAACTGTCTCAATGAGACGGTTCTTTTGAGCACCCAAAATATATGTTAAAACTGATGGGTAAGAAAATATTTACAATTTTACACTCTTATTCACATATGGCAACTCGTAATCTCTTTGTCAAGACAATGCCTATTCAACATATTTAACTCTTTACCTGCAGTGGGAATTTTGGTGCCACAAACAATATGGATACAGACCAGGAAGGACAAAATGTCTGTCTTGGTCATCATGTCATAATCATATTTTTGATTAAGGTGCAGGTGCAGGGGCATCATCCACATGAGTGGCCCCCTTCCAGGAAACTGGTTAACCACAGGAATAGCAGATCTCACACCTGATCTCCAGGTGCTCCTTTCTTGAGGGTCATCTGTCGTGATAGTATGGGACCAGGTTGAGATCAAACTCGCGACCCCTGGACCTGCAGTCAGACAGGTATAGACACGTTAATGACTGCGCTATGTGGCCCGATACAGATGATAATTAAAATTTTGATAAATGAAGTCTATAAAGTATAACAGAGCTAATATAGAAGGTTTTGGTACTTATCACAAGTCTCTTTTAACCCTTTACTCCATACAGGCCCCCTAGCAGACTCTCATGAAATTAAAGGTTTTTTATAAAGGCTATTTTAGGCAAAATAAAGGTCATTTCATTGAAATTCTAACAAAAATAAAGAGCAAATTAACTTCGAATTTTCTTGTATTTTTATCACATCCTGATCTTTAAATCCATGAAAGATGATGGTATAAAAGGGGTGCAGCAAATCCTTAGCCAATAAATTTATAGCCCATTTATCACAATCCAATAGAAAATTACTCTTGTTTTTTCACTCCCTAGTTGAAAGTCTGACTTTTAACTAAAGGCTTGTGTTGAGCAGTGTTGAATTGAAAAATAAATCACTTATTTTCTTATCAGGAAGGGGGGTGGGGGGTCCGGGGGGCCTCCCCCGAAAAATTTTGAAAACCAAGAAAGCAGGAGAAGCCATCTCTGGTCATTTTGTAAGGACAATTTACCTTCAGTAAATGAACAATATCAGAGGATATTGCTCCCATTTATTGTATGTTCTTTTTTAAATATAAAATTTAGATAGATATGCATTTTGTCTGTATTTTTCTTGGGGCGTAGATAACACTGTTTAGATTTGACAACCTTGGACAATGACATTAGAAATTCAGGACAATAATCAGAAGTCAATAAACACAATAGATGCTATCCATTAATATTTGTTGGCACAGTCATTGCAGTTGGTAGCATGTCCAACCTTATGTTTGGAGTTTCGCAGGTTCTGTTCTCAGATTGGGCACATTCTTTCACATTCATTCACTAGTTGTCAGTTACTAGTGAAAGATGAGCATTTGGGTTTAGCCAGTCTAGGAAAAGGGTGGTTAGGATCAACTAATCATTCCAATATTACCTCAGCCCAAAAGCATTTATATTTACCTTACCTCACTCCTTTTTTATTGCTGCCTAATCTGAAGCCTCAGAAAAATTGACTCTAAGAGTCACCCTGGTGCAAGAGGTAAGTATAGAAATAATGGTCTGAGGATGAATAGAGCACAAGATGTCACAGACATTACTTGTAAACATACATATGGTCTATTTCTTATATTCAAACTGATCTTGAAAATTTAAAGGTTTATTAATCAAAATAAAGGTTATTAAAGGTTTTTCAGCCAAATTAAAGGTTTTAAAGGATTGCAACCAAATTAAAGGTTTCTAAAGGTTTTAAAGGTTCTGCTAGGGGGCCTGTCCATAGGCTATTTTTAGATCATGACATTATTTTCTATTTTTAGACATCATTGAAAAAATTAAATGAAAATTTAAATAAAATTTTGAATACTTTTGAAAATAATATGGAAAATTGAGCATTTGCTCCAAATGAGCAAACGCTCCATTTTTCATAATATTTTCAAATACATGATATTTCAAAGGCATCAAAAGGCGTTATCATGCCGACGTATCCAGCCAAGCTAGAGGTGTAAACTACATTTTGTGCGTGCTAGCTGCAAAGGCACTACCAAGACTGTCAATTTGCACAAGCTTGACTGAGCTTTTATTGCTCTACAATATGCTAAGTACTAAACTCTCACATAATAATGTGAGCAGCAGCTATTTCGGGTTAGATGACCTTGAACCATCATTTTTGCGGCTATGGCTTTTGGGTTTAAGATCTCCTGGTTCAAATACTTGAGCTAGCTCTGGTAGACTCTTAGCAATAGACACTTCCTCATCACCGTGGGAGCGCAGTGGCTCAGGGGTAGAGTGCTTGACTCGAGAAATAAGGGCCGCAGGTTTGAGCCTCACTGGCGTCACTGCATTGTGTCCTTGAGCAAGACACATTAATCCTAGTTTAGTACGGGTTCAACCCAGGAAGACCTGTCCCTTAGGGCCTACATAGCTGAAAGATTGTTGATGGGAGGTGAAGAATCAAATCAAATAAATCATCATCACATCTAGCTGAACTATCTACTCCATTCAGAAGACCTTTTAACACTTTGCATGCTGGGTAATTTTGCATGTCTGCTGATATTTTTCAAAATTAACTTTTTCAAAAAATTCTTACAGGGG
The DNA here is from genome assembly GCA_964019695.1 of Loripinus fragilis. NCBI lineage: Eukaryota > Metazoa > Mollusca > Bivalvia > Lucinida > Lucinidae > Loripinus > Loripinus fragilis. The sequence continues at coordinate 14,719,052 of OZ026529.1, read as the reverse complement.
CACTTTCGAAGTATCATACAGTTTGGATCCAGATCAGGGATCAGGCCCAACATTATGTTGGGCCTGATCTGGGTCCAAATTGTTTGCAAAGGCAATCAGCAGTTGACAAAAACTTGCAGCTAGCAGGAAAAGAGTTCATTAAGTCCTGGGTTCTCATTTAGCCGAGCCAGAAACAGCGAAAATGATGGACGTCCTCGGACATGATCTAAAATTGCCATAAAACTGCTAAATTAATCCATACAGTAATTGAGATTTATGCATATCACAGACGATTGTTTAAATTTTGATAAATGCAGTCAATCAACCCTTTTCAGACCAATATAATTTTCCATAACACTACATATAAGGTTTTTATCCCCACTAGGTAGGTAGCTCATCATACAGTAAAACCTGTGTAAGATGGCCACTCACAAAAAGACCGAAAATTGGTTTTCAAGACCGACTATCGCTTAATGCAGGTCAAAAGTATTGCAGAATGCTCCAAGGGGAGCATTCTGCAATACTTTCGACCTTCATTAAGCTACCATTTGTCATTAAGATATTTGTTTTGTCTATTTTGGGTGGCCGTTTAACACAGGTTTTACTGTTTATTATGTCTAAATATTGATCTTGCGCATATGCCATAATCATTGTGCTGGCTCTATTAATATTGTTGGCAGCAGCTATTTGGGGTTAGGGGACTTTGAACCATCATTTTTGCGGCTATGTCTTTTAGGTTTAAGATCTCCTGGTTCAAACACTTGAGCTAGCTCGGGTAGACTCTTAGCAATATAAACTTCCTCATCATCACCGCTAGCTGAACTATCTACTCCATTCAAGGGTTGGTTCAGATCGACAGGCTTTTCAACATGTTTCAACTGTCTAGCACCGAACAATTCCTTAATGTCCGGCTCCTTCCTATCACATTCTTCCGACTTACTATCGCTACCACTGTCTGATCCTGACAAATCAAGTCTTTTTCTTGAATGTACCTTTTTCAAACCATTTTCAATATTACCAGATGTGCTAAGCACCCCATTATCACCACTTGCAGAACTATCTATTACTTTCAAAACCTGATTCTGATCTACTGGCCTTTCAATATGTTTCAATTGTCTAGCACTGAACAATTCCTTAATGTCCGGCTCCTTCTTGTCACAATCTTCCGATTTACTGTCACTACCACTGTCCGATCCTGACAAATCAAGCCTTTTTCTTGAATGTACCTTTTTCAAACCCTTTTCAATATTACCAGATGTGTTACCAGCAATAGATAGTTCTGCAAGTGGAGATAATGGGGTGAATACCCCATTATCACCACTTGCAGAACTATCTATTGCTTTCAAAATTTGATTCTGATCTACTGGCCTTTCAATATGTTTTAATTGTCTAGCACCAAACAAATCTTGAATGTCCGGTTCTTTTCTATCATTTTCTTCTGATTTACTATCGCTACCACTCTCCGATCCTGACACATCAAGTGTATTTCGAGAATTTACTTTCTTAATGCCATGGTCTATACTGACTGTATCAGTTGTGATTGAATTATCACCAGTACTAACCTTTCCATTCTCACAACTAACTGAACCATCCACTCCTTTCAATGCATGCTTCTGATCTACTGGCCTATCATTTTTCACTTTATCAGCGCCAAGGATCTCTTGACTGTTGGGTTCCTTCCTTTCACATTCTTCTGTTTTAACCTCACTAACTCTGTCTGAACCTGACACATCAAGTCCTTTCCTTGAAGGCACTTTCTTCATACTATTTTCCAAATTAAAGTTTGTATTATCACCTGTATTTATATTCCCATCGTTATTCAGATCTATACTTAAATTACTAGCTGCAGATATCTCTTCATAATTTAAGGTAAATTCGGCATTACATTCAACTGAGCTATGTGGTGATTCATCAACACTAAAGTGATCACAATTTGAACTTTGCGATTCCACTTCAACCCCAGAATCAGCTGCAGAACTTGTCTGTATTAAATCAAGACCACTCAGATGTGACTCCAACTGATTTTGCATTTTCCTACCTAATTCCTCCTCAGGTTTCCTTGATGTTGCAGTACTGAGCATATTTTCAGCCACAATGTTTATCTCATTTTCTGATTCTTCATTATTATTGCTAGTTTTAAGGTCTCTTTGAAGATCTGCAGGACTACTATCAACCTTGATTGGACTTACTGTTTCATCATTTTCATTTCTTTCTTTCCTCACATCTTTAACATCATTGTTTGTATCAATCTTAGAAGCATTTACTGTCATTCTTTCTTTTGTTAAATCTTTACAAGAATCATTCCCGGTTGAAATATCTAATGTCACATCACTCTCTAAAGCATTCACAGATTCATCATCCGAAAAAGTATTTGGCACAATGTTTGACTGCACATTTTTCTGCTGACTTTTCACCTGCCCATTTTCATCAATAACTGTTTCATCCTTTACAATTTCCTCATTATTAGCACCATCATGTGTTACTTTCACTCTTACACAAACACCAGATTCCTGTTTCTTTGGTGCATCATCTTTCTTACTATCTGCAGAACACTCTTTTCTTATCTTGTCCTCTTTAGCCTGTCGTTCTTCTTCAAGCTCAGCTATAGCATCACTTATCTCCCTTGATTCCCTCTTTGTAGGGTCCTTGCAGTCTTTTCTCATAGGGGCCTTCAGCAGCCCCTTGGTTTTAATCAGTTCATCATCTAATGGATTGGTTCTGTTTGCAGTTTTGATATCTCTTTCTTCTTGGGCTGTTCTGATGGCATCCACACTGCAACAATATTTTACAACAAAGTTAGACAACTCATGAGATCAGGCAAAGGCTAGGCATACACCTTTAAAGCTACTAAAGCGCAATCCCTTTATAATACACCTCGTTATAACACATCACAGATTTGGACATAACATAGACATGCTGTGGCTCCAATTTTTTTTAACAATGGAATGTTACATAGGAATTGTAGGAAAATGACCATAATTCCTTTGTAAACTTATCCCTATATAACATGATTCACTTATCATATGATGTCGCATCTGGGACTGAAATAATGCCATGCAATAAAATCTATAAACCACTAGTGGTTTACAGATTTTCAGGAAATGTTATGACGTCCATAACAACGTTGCATACATAATGACAAAATTATAACGATTTTACGGCAGAAATCTTAATGTCATATGATAAATAGAATCTAACATTCCTGCTCTTGTATTATTGAATTTATTAAATTTGGTGCAAATAAAAAATAAAATGCTCCGCAAGTATCGCATTTTATCTCTTTTCCCCAACTCATTTAATAAATTCAATAAAACAGGAGCACTCATGTAAGATCCTCTGTTTATAACACCGTCCACTCATATGGACCCCAAACATAATTTCATTTCCACTCAATATCTTGAGAACGTACTGATAGAATTGCACTGTACATCCTTCATGTTAATTCCTAAGACACCATATTATTCACAGAACCATGACTGATCCAGAGGGGGGACTGGGGGCCATAATCCCCCTATAATATCACAAAGCTGTAGGTTTCCTGAGGAATACTGGTATGGATGCCCCTACCCCCCCCCCCCCCCCCCCCCCACCACCACCACCATCTTTTATAAAATATAAGTGCTTTATGCCTAGCATGGGATGGTCAGTGTAGAGAATCAACAAAAATAGGCTGGTAAGTTTATTTCTAAGTTGTGGCAATTTTTTTGTAGCGTAGCAATTTCTTGCACTTGCAGGGACCCAATGGCTCCAGATCTGAAAAGTCTAGAATGAAAACTGCATGAACAGGAAATTGAATTTATCTGTATAAATTCCTGATTATTGCCTTTTTTATCAAACTTTGATATAATCTCACTAAGGCCTTTAGTAAAAAAAAAACATACAAGGCCAAAAAAAGAAACACCGCTAAGTATGACAAGTGCTAACATACCAGTTATGTATTTCATTTAAAAAATATGCAGTAATTAGAAAATAAAGAGTAAAATGGTGCTAGAGATTGCTCTTTACCAGTTTCTCAATTCATTAAGACGTTGGTACTACGGCGGGTTCCTTAATTTGACGGAAATACTGCACCAAAGTTAAGTTCAGTCAAACGTTGGGAGGTGGGGGTCTCAAACAAATCATTTGAAATGATTACTCACAGTTTGAGCCCTGATTTTTGGATTATGAATTCCTTGGGATGTCCTACTAGCTATGACTGACTCCAGATGAAATCAATTGCACAAATGAGACGCCTGGATGTCTCGATTTGATAATGACACACGTCGACGACCTGGACGCGGGCGGTGTGACGTTGTCACAATTTGTTGGAAATGATTCTTAGGACGTCCAATCGTCCTAACATGGCACCGAAATTGTTTGGCTACTATCAATGGCGTCACATTAGCTTTTAACATTCCTATTGCATGTTCACGTTCCACATGTGCTAATTTCGCCACCGTAAATTAGCAATGTGTAATCTTAAATTCCAAAGTTTTTAAATGTTTTTAGACTTTTGGGATGTTCTACTATAGATTTCAGTAGTTAGTACACGTGTAAATCGGAATAGACTGAGTGTGCACGTGAAAAACAGGAAAATGGAAAATCGGTCAGTACACTGGTTTTGATTGACTCACCTCAATAAATCAATGGAAAAAATGTGTGGAAATTAAAATAGCAAAACATAGACAGATGATGGAATTTTGTCACTCTCATTTAACACACAATATTTTTAATTATTGTATGCGGCGTTTCTTTTTGGCCTAGTATATGTGTTTCAGGTTACCCAACTTTGCCTAATTTTTTGTCTCCCCAACCTTCACTTTTTAAGCATTTCTAGAGGATTTCCAAGGGATTTCCTAGTTCAGTCACACTGTTTCCACATCTCCCTATTGTAAAAACCTTTAACCAAATGAAAATATTTTACTATCTACTGTCCCTATTTTAAAATTCCATGTAACCTGAAACACACCTATTTTTTTTCATTGGCCAAAAGCTTACCGTTGTTGTGAATCATGCTGCATGGTGTTGATTTCTTGAAGAATAGCATTATGGGAATCTTCTTGTTTCTTCATAGACAATCTTGAATAAAATTACGAACAATTTATAAAATCATTATAATAGTTTGTAATTATAATATCATTTAATCTAGGATATATGAACTGTGACATAAGATTTCCAACAATGTGGTATGTGTGACCAGCAAAGCCTCAGATCAGCCTGCGCATACGGGCAGTCTGATCAGAGCTTTTGCATGTCTCTTGAATATTCTATGAGTGTTAAGCTACTGACTGAACATCAGTTGAAGTTTCTAAGTTTAAAAGGAGGCTGCACAGGCTCATCTGAGTCTACACATGTCAAAATGCCACATTGTTGGAAATCACATGTCACAGCTCATATGGTTTATAACATTGATAGCCTGCCACATCTATTTCTTCAAGTAGGGCCTGAACACCAGCCTTATTCATTATCTGCTCATTTATGCATAACGTGTTTATTTGCTAAATATATATCAGCCAACAATTTTTCAGTCATGTACGGATGCTTCTTGGGTTGAACCATTACTATGCAAGTGATAAAGTGTCTTGCTCAAGAACCAACACAGTGCCTCTGTCGAGACTGGAACTAAGGATCTACCTCTACATATTGGCATTAAAGTCAATCTTGATATTTCTTTAACCTCTCAATCTGAAGTCGCAAACTCTACCACTGAGCCACTGCACTACTTACAGGGATTTTCCTACCTTACTGTAGTAGGGGCCAGGGGTCTGTTGAAATTGGGAAAAAAAGCATTTAGACCATCAAAATTGGGAAAATTTGATGCAGTCAAAAAGAACTGGACTGCTATTTGAAATGGATTAAACACCATATAAGAAATTAGCAGTGTAAAGCTGAAACATGTTTGTTGCTTTAATTGCTCTTCATATAAAGTCATGAAAATTTGCATAAAATGTGAATGAAAACATATTTTCATTCACATTTTATGCAAATTTTCATGCATCTGTAACTTTGTATTTTTGTTCAGATTTTCATGAAATTTTCACCAAAATGTAGAACTAAACAATTGGGAAGGATATACACCATTTTGGGAAGTTTTTGCTTATTTTTGAATTGGGAAGGGGGCGACATTTGGCCCCAAATCAGGCCTAGGAAAAAACCTGCCTTATAACATGTTTAACTGTAAAGTGTAAATGGATAAGAATAAACATTATCAATTTCAAATCTGAAAAAAGGTGATTTTGCTTTTCAATATCTTCATATACTCAATTGAAGGATTTTGTTGATTCATGACGCTCGTAGTAACTCTGTGCATGCTGGGTAATTTCTGCCTGCTTTCTTGTCATCTGATGGACTTCAAAATTGGATCCAAAACTGTTTGACACTCTGATAGTTCTTTCAGGAACACTATCAGACAATGTCAGAGTGTCAAACAGCTTGGGTCCTTCTGTCAAACCTGATCTGGATCCAAAGTGTTAGCAAATGTTAGCATACAGATGAGTCGCCGCTAGCAAGAAAAAAGTGAAGTAGTTTATTGACTTACTTTGGCGCAAGCCTCTCAGTAACATTGGCAATTGAGGACACAAAGGAAGACAGCCTATGCAGAATGGTCTTAACTGACTGTGTCTCCTGTTGGAGTCGAAGGACATCTTGAATTTGTGCTGAAAAATATAGGATATAATATTAATGAGCCGTGGCATGAGATTTCCAACAATTTGACATTTTGACAAGTGCAAACTCGGACGAGCCTCTGCAGCCCCCTTTTAAGCTTAGAAACTCCAAATGGTGTTCAGTCTGTAGCTTAACAATCATAGAATACTCAAGAGACTAGCAAAGGCTCTGATCAGACTGCACGTATGCGCAGGCTGATCTGAGGCTTGGCTGGTTGCACATACCAATGGAAATCTAATGCACTGGCTCAATTTAATACTAAATTGGTCCAGAAAAACAAAGATTTTGGGGATAAAATTGTACATTTTTCTTATCCATCAGTTTTAAAATTTATTTTGGTTGCTCAAAAGAACCATCTCATTGAGACGTTTCTTTTGAGTAACCAAAGCAAATGCTTTAGTTGAGAGATAAGAAAATTAACATTTTAATCACACACAGTTAACTAAAGGCATGTTAATAAATTAAGGCCACTGTCATGAGTCACCTTTGCTTGGGTCCATGGTAGGCTGAGGTACTTTCCCCCTAACTTTGTCAATGGTATTTTGCAGAGGAAATTTTCAGGACAAAAATTAGAGGTGGGATAAAGGTAAAGGTCCTCTTTTACAAATATAACTGTTCATTTTAGCTCTGGTATGTCCCTGATAAATACTGGTATGTAAACAATACCATAACCTTAAATTTCAATCTCTTTGGTGCTCTCCACAGCCTATAATTTTACGGCTGTGACATTTTACCTTTTTGCATGCTGGGTAATAGTATCATGCTTTTGTTGTCATCTGACTTTTTTCAAAATTAACTTTTTCAAAAAAAAAACTTTCAGGAACACCTGATCAGAGTGTCAAATGATTTGGATCCAAAGTCAGTCCTGATCTGGGTCCAAACTGTCTGCAAAGGTTATCAGCAAGTGACAAAAGTCGCCTCTAGCACGAAAAATTAAGTTAAATTCTTTTTATTGCTTTTGTAACAGAGAGTGAACAATTTTTAAACATAGATTGAAGGTCTTTAACCCTTTACCACCATTCACAATAATTACCAACTACTTTCTCAGCTGCTCATGTACTTTGATGGCCTATATTGCAAACAATATGGGCCCTGATCAGACTCTTAAAGGAGCAGTCTGATCAGAGTTTATAGTGTTTGCTTCCACACTAATAATTTTTTGGAGTGCATCTGAATATATGTAGATGTAACCAGCAGAAGACATTTTCATGACAAAAAAAAATATTGGCAGGATAAGTGATAGTAACCATTTCTCAATTAGTGTACTGAACTTTTACTGTCAATATTTATACAGGCCTCAACATGAGAAAACCTGTCTTTGTTGTATGCAAATAACAAAGGCGCAGATCAGCCTGGGCATTAGCGCAGACATCTCATAGCCTTCCTTATTCACTTTTTAGAAAGTATCATATATAAACTTGCTACAAGGGAAATTTCATTTTTCTAGCTACTCTCTGTAACTGAGCAGACTTGTTTGAATCTTGCTTTGTCAGAAACCCCGAAGACAGGTTTTATCGCATCGAGGCCCATACCTTTATATACTTCTTGTTCTCCTGCTAACTTCTCCAGTGACTCTTCCCAATGCTGAAACAATTAAAGTAGATAGATAAAGTTAGAAAATGAGCCGCGGTATGAGATTTCCGACAATATGCAGGGACCAAGCTGGCCCAGAATTTTAGGGAGAAGTGACTTCTCCCTCCAGGAATTTTAGAGAAAAGTTTGCTGATCCTAGGGAGAAGTGAGAGATGGACGATAAGGCTGGATCGTCCGTGCTAGGATGGATGGATAGATGGACGGACGGACAGATGGACGGACGGGCAGGCAAGCAGGTAGTCAGTCAGTCAGACAGACAGACAGACAGACAGACAGACAGACAGACAGACAGACAGACAGACAGACAGACAGACAGACAGACAGACAGACAGACAGACAGACAGACAGACAGACAGACAGACAGATAGATAGATAGATAGATAGATAGATAGATAGATAGATAGATAGATAGATAGATAGATAGATAGATACTATTTGCTTTATAGATTGCATATGCTGGAAAGGGCCATTTTTCACAGCGCTATGCACTTTCCATTTTTTGACTTTACCTGAGTAAGTCTGCCCTTTCTGTACTAAATTCTAAAAAACTAATTATGCACCATAAGAAACAATAAGAGCTAAGACTGGTTTACACACATGACTTGGTCTTGAAAGCCTCTATCATTTACAACAATTCCTAATTTAATTTATACTTTGCCAAACTCCATAACTTCAGGTAATCATGTTTTCATTGTCAGGTCCGTTTTTCTCTGTTGCAGTGAGAATCTGTGGTCAAGTGAGGATGTGAGAAAAATAATCAATAAAACGGCTGGGTACCCTTTAACATGCCGAGTTATTTTCCATAGTTTCCAAATCGATTGCAGATATTTTCAACATGTATAATTACTTTTAACAAAACAGCATTTAGGGTGCCTGACAACTTGGGCCAAGATCAGGCCTGACTACCTTGGGTCTGATCTGGGCCCAAAAACTTTTTCTGAGTTCTGGCAAATTTCGCCGCTAGCAGGCAAAGAGTTAATTGTCGGTAAGTAGGCAGCTGTGTCAATTCAAAATGTATTATCTCGGCAAGGTGTTATTAATTGCATGGAGGTCCAAGGATGTTAATTGGGATTAGGAAGCTTATCTGCCAGGTATTTGAAAGGAGACAATTTTTAACTGTGACAGAAGTACACAGTAGTGGACTGTACTGTAATGGAAATTGGAGGGAAATAAAAAATAAATCCAAAAATTTCACGGCGACTTTTTTCTCGCCCGGCGGCTCATCGGGGGCGAAGTGCCAACGGAAAAGGGCGCCCACTTCGCTCAAGTCGCCCTCTAGCGTGGTCCCTGCATATGGCATTTTGACATGTGTAGACACTGAAGAGCCTCTGCAGCCTCCTTTTAAGCTTAGAAACTCCAAATGGTGTTCAGTCAGTGGTTTAACAATCATAGAATACTCAAGCGACTAGCATAGGCTCTGATCAGACTGCGCATAAGCACAGGCTGATCTGAGGCTATGCTGGTCGCAGGAAATCTCATGCCCCAGCTCATTTTAAACCTTAAACCTATAGATTTCGAAACCCTAAATCAAAATATAGAAATTGCACATATTTTATCATACATTAGCATTTGCAGGGTTCAGAGGAAGCTGTTTGAACACGAGGCCGCCAGGCCGGGTATTCAAACATCTCCTGAGACCTTAGTCCTGGCAAGTGTTAATGCAATGAAAAAAGCATGTGTGATAGTTATTCTTTGTGTTTTACCTGATCCCAACCAAAATCACACTGAATGTGCCACTACATGTATAACATTAAACTTACTTTTTTTCTTACACTGGATTTCTCTAAACAAAATGGTGTCATCTGTAAAACTTTTGAAACATGACCGTGCACAACGTTTTCCCAAACAAGAGCATAGGCACAATGATCAATCTGGTCTGCAACACTTTCCGTATAATGTCACACAAACAACTCTAGTCTTGTTTTAAGTATTGTCGAGTTAAATCGCATGTTAAAACAGCAAGTGAATCCCATGATTTGAACATTAGACAATTACTTCAAACATCTATGCGCAAAGAATGATCGTTCTATGTCTATCTTATTTGACCATTTGAGTCAGCACAGAAGATTCAGGTATTTATTGCCATCAGCAAGCAATTTAGATTTCTTTGCTTTCCTCTTTAATTGCAAGCCGGTGGGTCGGACTTCAGACTCTATGATGGTTCCGACTTAAAGACTTATCTATTGATGAGATGGTAGGGGCCTGATGCTTTGGCTGTTTGTCGGGCCCACCGGGGTTTACCTGTTGGATTTCTTTTGCTCCGGTATTCAGTTTAATTTACTGTTGAGTCCTTATCCTTGCTTTATCTCCTTGTTATATCTTGATTTATATGTTTTAGGAGATGATGCATTGATAAGTTAGGGGTCTTTCATGCAAACCAAATATTTATGTGTCTTGATCCACATCTGAATTAAGGGTGAGGTTGGCGCCGTTAAACCGGTTTAAGCCCTCCAGTAAAATATTTTACTGACCGTTCCAAGGCGGTGCTTCTTTTGTGGATCTTTTATGTTTTTGTTCTGTCTTGTGTTTGCTATGTTTTGTGCGCGTCTGTTTATATGTGCTTTGTGGTCACCTGCTGGGAAAGGGCTGACCTCTTGGCTCTCGTTTGTGGTGTCTTCTGTGAGTTTGTCACTTTCCCATTGGTATCCTGGGTCAGGTGTGGTACTTGATTGTATCGATTCCTGATCTTTGCAACCTTATTACTTTCTAGTCTACAAAGTGCTATGTAAAGCTTTTGGCAACTGCCTTTCTTTACTCACTAACACTTCATTGATGAGAAATAATCTAATACTGGCTGATTAAAAAGATGTCCCACAATGCTCTATTGGTTCACCTATATAAGCCTAGTGCCATATTTATGTAGCATAAGCAAATAGTGCAGATGAGATCAGATGCCATAGGACATGGCATCAGATCAGGGCCTTCACTGGTTTCTTACAAAATGTTCTCTTGAAGTTTAAATGAAATGAAAATACCATCATTCAACCTTAAAACTGGAAATGTACTTGTCCAATTGATAAGGATGGTTTGCTTGTTTTGTTGCTTTACATCCCAAGTCAACAGCTATGGTCATGGCAGGTCGGTCAGTTAACCTAACCACGCTTTTTCCTGGGCATGCTTGAACAAGCGTTTAACCAGTACTTCGTGCACATACATTGGCTTGTAACTGACAACAACCCTTCTTGAATGATTCAGCGGAAGGGAGGAGAATGACCATAGAAACAATTTCATTATCAATCTCCACAAAAGTATGGGACCGGGCCGGGATCAAACTCGCGACCCCTGGATCTACAGTCAGACTGGCATCTGTAGCCAGACACGTTACGGACTGCGCTATGCGGCCCGGTTGATAAGGATGGGATAACCCTGATAGCTGTAATGGGTAAACTGCTGTGCATACCTTTTCTAGGTCTGGCTGTTTCTGTTCTACAACTATCAGGTGTTTACTAAGTAACTCCTCCACTCCAGATATTTTATCATCCAGCGTGTTTATCGCTGCCTCCTTGGCTAAACATCTCCTCAAGGTCAGGTCTCTCTGGAGTTCTTGTACTCCGAGTTTTAAACCATCAACACTGTGCATCAATTCCTGTAAATAGAGTCAAGGTGAGTGTCTTCTTCATATCATGTTTACCTACCAGTAACAAGGTTTCGAGAATCCATTTTGATTTTGAGTAGCAAGGCTCTAATGAGCAATTCAACATGCATATTCTCAAAGCTGAGTCTAATAAGCTTGATTTCAAATTAATGAAAAGATGTGAACCTTGTATTCTATTTGTTAGTTTACACATTGGTTCACTCTTCAAACTGGTGATGGGAGCGCAGTGGCTCAGTGGTAGGATGCTTGACTCGAGACTGAGGGGTTGCAAGTTTGAGTCTCACCAGTGTCACTGCGTTATGTCATTGAGCAAGACACATTAATCCTTGCTAAGTACTGGTTCAACCCAGGGAGACATAACTGAAAAGTTGTCGACTGGGACAGAAAAAATCAAATCAAACATACAAATTCTTGTATGTGCAAGAGACCGGGGGGCCGAGGGTTCGAGCCTCACAAGCGTCACTGTATTGTGTCCTTGAGTAAGAGAAATTAATCCTAGCTTAGTACTGGTTCAACCCAGGAAGACCCATCCCTACATAACTGAAAGATTGTTGATGGGACGTAAAGAATCAAATCAAACAAACAAACAAAGCAATGGCACGTTGACCTGATTAAGATTACTGCATTGACATAGACAACAATTATTAGATCAAGTTGCAAAGATGCACTTAATATTAAATGAGAGGTATCTGATCAGGGGACAAAAATATTTCAATACTGCACTTGTCCTGCAGGATGAGTGACTTACAATTTTCACTCGTCCTGCAAACACATGCACTTGTCCTTTAAAAGCCTAATGTAATAAAGAACAAAGGGAGTAATATGTAATATGACTTCTGCGAGCAATTCTTCACAAAGCACTCGTCCTACAGGATGAGTGCTTTGTGAAGAATTACTCATCCTTTCTAGATTTCACTTGTAATTAGGAGCAGATGAGTGGAATTTTTGTCCCTTGCTGGTAATAAATAGAGAATAGTAAACTGTGTTGCTGTGATATGAAAATTATGTCACGAAGAAATGGTGGTGACTCGGTAAACAACGGGTCCGGGTTGTATACTGAGCCACCACCATTCCTGATTGAGGGGGGGGGGGGGGGGGGGGGCATCGTTAAAAGACTTGTGACGCGAAAAAAATTATTTGAGTGGAGATCAGAGACCTGGACCAGCTCTAGGAATGTAGTAGAACAACTGCGACTCAGATGTAAATTTTGGCTGGAATCTGATCTAGGTATACTAACATTGGATCAGCATTGTCTATTTTTATGTAGAACGCCGTAAAATCTTTAACACTGCCAATTTCCTCTAAACTAGACATGGATGGATCAATATGCTGAGTCTGATTTTCTACTCATAAAAGTTTTGTGCAATTGTGTATTGAAAAAAGTAGTTCCGACAAAAATATCGACACTGGCAGTGATGATATCAAAAAAGCTTTATCATCACTAGTGAGATATTTCACTCCTCACCATACTAAAATTATCTCACTGCAAAACAACAGGAAATTAATGCTAGGTGTATAATATACAATTTTGTCTCGTTCCTTTTTCATATAAAATTTGAGCTAAAAGGGCACTAAGAATCTCTTGAGAGAAAAAACATTTAAAGCATGTTCTTTCAGGAATACCACCAGAGTGTCAAACAGTTTGAATCCAGATCAGTCAGTATGTTTTGTCAGGCCTGACCTGGGTTCGGTATTTAGCCGACAACACTAGTAGGCAAAGGGTTAAAGTTGAGGAATTTCACACTTTCACGAACAGACTCAATTAAACCAAGTATGCTGTGTCCAAATTTTATAGGTTTCAACCTATTTTAAAAGGAACCCTTTATTTTTAGATTCAAGTTTATTTTAGGTCGCAAAAGCTGACATTGTAACACTGGAAGTTAGTAGAACTTCTTCCTGTACATCTATATAGCTACATCTATACAATGTTGACATTTTTTGTATTTGGTTCCTTTGGGCCTCACAGGTTTAGATAAACAAAATTTTTGAACGTAAAATTGTTATTATTCTCTTAGCTGTTAGTTTTACCATATGTTTTGGGTGCTCAAAAGAACCGTCTCAATGAGATAGTTCTTTTGAGTACCCACAACATATGTTTGGCTGAGAAATAAGAAAAATAAGGTTTTCTTACATACTCTAAACTATTATAGGCCTGAGCCTATTGGGGGCATGCATGTTGTTGCACTTTACCATTAACTTTCATGAACGGACTAAATCATGCTGAGTCTGTTATCTAAAACCCTATTTTCAGAGGACCTGTATTTCAGAATATTTCAAGGCTAAAAAAATACCAACCCTTCATATATGAACATAAACCAAATCTTAACAATAGTCTAAAATGAAACCCTAGGTGTTATGAATCTGAAATAACATACCCTATGAACAGAATCAAAGTCTTTGCAATGATCTGCGAAGAATCCCTGGGTGTCCAGCTTATACTTGGCAGTGTTTTGGTTATATCTCTTCACTCCTTGTAACCCTGGTGTACTAGAGTATACCACAGATGAGAGATTTACAGCTGTACTGGGTAGTGACGGTAGCGTTACTAATCTGAAAGTCAAAATGGACACAGTTGACACTTTTAACACTTTGCCTGGGTATTTTTTCATGCTTTTTTGTCATCTGCTGATTTTTTTCAAAATCAACCTTTTCGAAAAATTCTTTCAGGAATACCATCAGAGTGTCAAACAGTGTGGGTCCAAACTGTTTGCAAAGGTTATAAACAGATGATACTAGGATGTAAAGAGTTAATATAAGTTACTCATACCTAAATGTTTACATTTTGGAAGCAAGCCTTTAATGAATCTTTAGATTTTTGCAACCGTTCATAGCCTCATGAATGACATAAATTTGACTGACGGCTGCCAAGCTCACTTGCCCGTGCAATATGCTTTGAACATTAAATCCATTCGCCAGAAGTGTTGTGAGTGACAGCGAGCCATACATGCGCCGCACATGCAAAACAAGCCTCTTGTTTGCTCCATTGGCTGTCCGTGATCACACTCGTCTGGTAGTTCCATAATTCCGTTTGACACTCCAACAAAACCATTATTACGATTAAATATTAAAAATAAAATTGTTTTGTTTCATAAATTTTAAATAATTTCTATATTTTAGATATTTATAATAAAATGTAAATATAAGCAATAAGTTCCATTTGAAATGTTCATGGAATCATGAATACTTAGAGTCTCTTGCAAAGTAAACGTGAAGCCATTCAAAAATCAAATTCATTTCTTAAATAACTGAATGTTAACTCTTTCCTTGCGAGAGGTGATTTTTTCCATTTGCTGAGATAACCTTAGGTAACAGTTTTGATCCAGATCAGGATGGACAGAATGTCTGCTGATAACATTTGCAAACATTTTGGACCCAGACCAAGACGGACAGAATTCAATATGTACCAATATCTCATGAACGGGCTCAATTAATTTTACAATAAGTAATTATTGCTACTGCCATCTGCAATACTGCCAGTAACTGGTGTCAGTCCTGATCTAGGTGTAAACTGTTTGAAAAGTTTATCAACAGATGACAAAAGTCAGCGCTAGCTAGTTTTTGTTTGATTTGATTCTTTACGTCCCATCAACAATCTTTCAGTTATACAGGGATGGGTCTTCCTGGGTTGAACCAGTACTAAGCTAGGATAAATGTGTCTTGCTCAAGGGCCACAACGCATTGACACCGGTGAGGCTCGAACCCGCGGCCTCTTGGTCTCGAGTCAAGCACTATACCACTGAGCCACTGCGCTCCCATGCGCTAGCTAGGAAAGAGTTGAAGTTATTATTTGATTTACATACAAATCGGTCTACACAGAGCAGTTGATACAGTCAGATGATATAGGCACAGGTTTAGATAAACACAATTTTTCAGCGTGAAATTGTATATATTTTCTTACCCGTAAGGCTCAGCATATGTTTTGGTAGACTGGTTCTCTCCCCTACACTGGCTATTGTAGGGACAGGTCATCGATAAATCAAACGGGCAGAAATCTGCCCTGTTTCACGGAATGTCACGGAGCTAGCCGACAACTCGTAACAGGTTTAAAATTTCCATACAGGCTACAGAAAAAAGCTACTGGGTGTTTCTATTAAATATCGCCTTATTATTTTACTTTCAATGACGTTTATCGAGTTTGTAACGCTGCATTTAAACTTGTCATTGTGTTGGTATGGTTTTCGTGACGTCAACATCACCGTTAATGTCGGGATTCGTTGGCGGAGGCAGTCATGTTTCTTTGGTTGTCTTGTCAACGTAACGATTTGTAATACCACTTATGATTGGCCGACCAATCACAGCTCACCTAACATTATACATGACCAGTTGTTAATTTGAACAACTCGGAACCAGTTTAATGTTTTGGGTGCTCAAAAGAACTGTCTCATTGAGACAGTTCTTTTGAGTAACCACAACATATGTTTTAGTTGAGAAATAAGATAATTATTGTTTCTTTTACGCACTCTTAATTAAAGGCCTGTATAGGACTTCATAGATTGCATTTGAGGGGCTGCAAGTTCAACCACCAGTCCAGCCACACAAAGAGATTATTCTCTGCCTAGTGCCTACCACTGTTTGAAGTAGCGTGGTTGTCAGTAACTTATAAAAGTATGCAAACCTTCAGTACTAGTAGATCTCTTAACCCTTTATCTCCAAGTCTCTTCTGCTGATAATTTTTGCAAACAGTTTATACCTAAATCAGGCCCTATAAAAAGTTGGGCCTGATCTGGATCCAATCTGTTTGACACCCAGATGGTATTCCTGAATTTTTTTTTTTAAAAAGTTGATTTTGAAAAAAAATTAGCAGACAACAAAAAAGCATCAAACAGAAATGTCTGGAGACCTATTACTGTAAAGTAAGTTAGACTATTGGCTATGGAGACATTGTTGAATCATCACCTTCATGAGATTAACCACTGTGATGCAACACTGGTTGTTATGGAGACAGGAACTGAAATTGGTGAAACACCTCTCTAAAGATACAACAATGGATGGAGACTTACCTCTGTAATGCAACACTAGTTGCTATGGAGACTGGATCTGACATAGGTGAAGCACCCCTTTGGGGATTCACAACAGTGACTGGAGACTTACCTCTGTGATGCAACACTGGTTGCTATGGAAACAGGAACTGACATAGGTGAAGCACCTCCATGAGGAAACAACAATGGCTGGAGACACCTAAAACATAATTGGATAAAGCAATACATATATATCATCATAACATTTTTATATGTATGCTTGCTTCCTGTCGATTCGACCCTTCCTGTCAGTTTGAGCACCATGGTGAATCGGAATTTTAGCTCGTGACGAGTATTGGAACGTCCGAAAATCCGGACGCATCGAAGCGAGAGTTCATAAAGTAAAGACAAAATGCGGTAAAAGCTGGATCTAGTTGCAATTTCATCCAAGAAATAATGATTTATGTCTAAAATTTCCAAAGTACCTTCTCGAATAAAAAGGTTTTAGCCCAATAAGAATTGGTATATTCGTTTTGAAATCACCCATTTTAGCTGACTAATTCTTTATTGATCACGTAGACGCTTGTTCGACCTAATTACGTTTTTTCTGAAAATTACAGTGCAGTTCACTTGATAAATTCTGTTACCTGTATCGATCTTTTGTCTCTACTTTTTGAACGAAAAAATCGAATTTGGACTTCTTTTCAAGCATATCCCAAGCGGTTAGACAGGAAATAGCGAGACTACAATCCAATAACTAAGACCACAGACATTTCTTTGAAGTGATATACATTTTTTGGTACTTTTTGGTGTCTCCTTACCCATTTAACTGATGGTGAGCTATTGCTATCATGGAATGTTCATCCTACAGTTGTAAGTTTGTCTCCTTATTTTTTTAGTGACCCTATCGTTTGTTGCCTTTTAAAAAAATAATAAAAAAGTGAAAATCTGCACTAGAGTTTAGGAATCATTCAGAAGAAACATATTATTTGAACTGGACTGTAGATTCATATATCACGCTTGACCTTGGTGGTTTTAGCAACCGACCAATCAGAGCAATAGATTCAACAGGAAGCATTTAATTGATCCAGAGCGTTGACATTATGTTGATGAAAGACCGCTGTTTACAAATTTTGTGTTGCTGGCTATGTTAAGTTCGTTTTTTTCTTTGTTACAAATGTTAAGTTAATATTTTTTGCTTAGATAAAAAATATAGGGAGTAGCCATAACGCGCATGCGCAAAAGCTGTGATAAGGTGGTCGAATGCAGGGCAAACCAGGCTAGATCTACATAGGCCTGTGGTATGAAACCATATGTCATGGTTTCATTAGAAAAAATGTGTTTAACTTTATTACATTTCCAGAAAAAATATATCTTATATATCAAGAGCTAAAATACTACTCAATTATAAACCCTCTTTATTGATATTAGCTTGTAATATTGATGTGTGCATTTGATACAAGGGTGAAAATTCAAAATTTCCAAAATCCTGAAGTTTGAACTAAACTACAAATGTGTCTGGGAGACACGGATGTGTCTGGGAGACAAGGATGCCCCAGCTGTTGCAAAATTTGCATATTCTCACAAACAAAGTCAAAAGTTATATATTTTGATGAACAAAGGCAATTACTCTTGAAGCCACAAGATGATATGGCTCATTTTGGAACTTGAGCAAGGCAATTTGGTGTTAAGCATTTTGTGTATGCTTCATAAAGTTCCAGTTGAAATTACTTGAGTTAGAGACTACATCATATTGTTTGTTTTTTTTGTTGTTTTTTTTCCCGTCTGTTAATTTATTCAGTGCTGCCCTGTAACAACTAAACCTTGGTAGCCCAGGGTAGCATACCAAGATTTTTGATCATGCAACTAGCTCATTCATTCTTCCTTTCATACAATGACACAATGACATGAAATATATATATACTACATCACATAATTAATGAATGGGGGGGGGGGGGGGGGGGGGGGGGGGGGTGGGGGGATCCAAAACACCACTAAAAGCAGGCCATCATCTGACCACCAGGGAAACGCCATTAAATGGCGTTTCCCTGGTGTGCCGATGATGGCCAAACATTGAATACTGGCTTGGTAGCTTTGTGACTTTTTCAGGGGTTCTCGACCAGTATTGCTTAGAAACCCTATACAGTCAATCTAGGTTATTCGAATGTTGTTTATCCGAAACTACTTGATTTTTCAAAGACGATGGACGGTCCAGACTTTTTTCTCTATTATTTATTGCAATTAAACTACCGATTTTTTTACATTTCGATTTTCCGAAAAATTCACTTTTCCAAGAGATTCGTCAGTCCTGAATAAAGAAATTGCTATTAAATTACCCTTCAAGATTGGACGTCTGAATTGCCAATAATAATGTCACGCATGGTGATCATATTTCTTTGTTAGGGTGAGGCTATTGACACCGGAATCATTAACGTTCACACTATTACGTGATGAATAAATGGTGTCTTTAATTAAAGTCGTCTGCAATGATGGCCTTGTTTGATGTTTTTAAATGGCTGATTATCAGGCAAAGCCCATTCAGGTTACAGCAAAAATAACAATTTTGATAAAGGACGAATTTCAAGGACATGTATTTTCAGTGCTCAAAAGAACTGTCTCATCGAAACAATTCTTTTGAATGCCTAAAATACAATTTTTCAGCTGAGAGAAAACAACTAAAACATAGGTTTTGGATGCTTAAAAGGACCCTCTCATTAAGGAGGTCCTTTTTAACATCCAAGTGGTATGTTTTGGCTGAAATAAAAGACAATAATTACGTACCCTTACCAGCCCACCTAGCACACAACATCAGGCCACCAACGGCCCACTAGTGATGAGCCTTTTCAATGGCATAACCCTGGTTGGCTGTTGGTGGCGCGACATTTGTTTGCTAGCTGGGCAGAGACATTATGACAGTAGGCGATAAAAATGAGAAATATTTCATCAGTAAATATGGTTCGTCAATTTACATTTAACCTTTATTTTCATTGTTGTCATCGATGGTGTTACATGTATATAGTGGATGTCAATAAAGCTCTGATTTTCTTTTCTGGGTTCTTAGACCTACAAAGCATAAGAGAGGATGAGGCCACAACCTCCAAGCAGCTCATTTTCTTTTAATGCTTTGACAGATGTTCCCATTCCTTCACGGAAATTAAACAGTTGAAGTTGCAAAAGGATCATTGACGGTTTGGGCCTTATACGCCTATTTTTCTGATTCCCAGAACGCTGCTTCTGAGCTTCTAGTGTGGTGCATGTAGTATCAGTGCAAAAAGGTGAATCTAATGGCAAGAGCCAACTAGCAAAATATTTTCAAAAATCCTACGCACTCGAGAGTTATGGCGGTTAGAAAGGGGAGGGGGTCTGAAATTTCATGGCAATAAAAATTGCTTTAAACGTGATTTCTGCACGTTTACTTCATTTATTTGGTAGGCATGGTGATATTTATTGAACATATCATATGCAAAGTATTAACGAATCACGATAATTGATGGAATTATTTTAAAAACAAAATATGTTTTGTAATAAAATGATTTTGGGGAGATAATTTAGAAGTTACCTGTACATTTTTGACTACATGTACCGTAAATAATATAAAACTGGAAGCTCACCTAAAAAAATAAATATTTTTGAAGGAATGAAAGTGTCCCATTTAATATTGGAAAGTAAAACTGATTCTAACTAGATCTTTTGAATATTACTTTTTCTTTGTTTAAGGGGCATAGCATGTTAAATGTATTTAAAGTGTCCGAATATTTATGGTATATATATACATGTATATCCCAGTTGAAAGCTACCTATATGAGACAATATATAGAACACTAAAGTATTTACCTGTTATAACTCTTTGCATGCCAGTGAATAATTTTGTCGTGTGCCAATAGCCTTTTGCAAACAGTTTGAACCCAGATTAAGACAACCAGAATGTCGGGCTTGATCTGGATCCAAACTGTTTGACACTCTGATGGTGGTGCTGAGTGGTATATTTTAAAAAACTTCTTTTTGAAGAAAGTCAGCAGACGAAAAGAAAAACATGAACAATTCCCTAGCATGCAAATAGATAAGTACAGGACGTTTGCAAAAGAATATGTAATAAAAAACAGTGAGTTGTTTTCTTTTGAAAAAATGCATAAACCTTACTAATTCTACTTTTAATCTTTATGAACTTTATATTAAATAAGCATAGAATACAAAAGCAATTTAGAAGGTTGGTTCTAGGGCACTTCAATACTGTCTTTAATTTCTTATTCGGTAGAAAAGGCATTTTATGGGCTTAGGCCCTGGGTTTTTGGGCTGCTAGACATCTTTCCCCCCCCCCGTGTGCCAGCAAGCCACTTCCACACAATGTGTAAAATATGGTAACACATATACATGCAAAAGCTTTTGCTGGCACACGGGGGGGAATGATATTTTAAAAAATGTTTTCGAATTCCTATATATTTTAATGTAAAACTGATTGTTCTACCCAAAATTTTACATCTTTGAAGCATTTAATATCGAAAATGGATTTCACAGCCATAAAGTACTCAGATCAGGGTAGCTTCGAGGTGAAGAACGGGACGATTGACAAACTTTTATTTTTGCTGAAAACCATAGGCATTTACCCATAGCAAGTGTCAATGATCCTTTGGCAAAATAATGACGCTCTATGAAAGCATCCAAGCTTTTCCGGAAAAAATCTGAAAACTTCCGATTTCGATCATTCGAACTACCGATTATTCAAAAGGATTCCTGGGGTCCCTGGCACGTCGAATAATTGAGGTTTGACTGTATTTTTTAGATATTTCAGGGGATGGGGGTCCATATATTAAAACTGATCGGTGACAAAATGTTTACAATTTTAC
This sequence comes from Loripinus fragilis, assembly GCA_964019695.1. NCBI lineage: Eukaryota > Metazoa > Mollusca > Bivalvia > Lucinida > Lucinidae > Loripinus > Loripinus fragilis. The sequence goes on along the minus strand of OZ026529.1, from coordinate 14,697,438 downwards.
ACTCAAAATTTGTCTAAATTTGAACCTTTAAAATTACTAAAGTGGAGATTGACACTTACTTAGCAAACTGTGTTTTATGATCTGTAAATATATCACTTCCCTGGGAGGGGTGAAGCGGGTGCTGTACTTGTATGATAGACTTTAATCTTTCCATAAGCACCTGCAATTATAAGTGTACAAACTTAAATTCTGTTACTTTAAGTAATAAGCTAAATGCATAGATCCAGATAAGGAAATTTTATTAGCGTAAAACTGTAATTATTTTCTTACGTGTCATTTTAAACATATGTTTTGGGTGCTCTAAAGAACCGTCTCATTGAGACGGTTCTTTTGAGTACCCACGACATATGTTTTGGGTGAGAAATAAACAAAGTAGTGCTCCAATACACACTTTAATCTGGAGGCCTGTAAATGTTTTTGGGTTGTTTTTAGGGGGGGGGGGTTATTGTTCTATGTCCCAGTCAACAGCTATGGTCATGTCCAGATGGTCAATTAACCTAACCACCATTTTTCCTAGGCAAGCTTGATTAAGCAGTTAAACAAACTTTCCCCTGTAACTGACACCAACCTTTCTTGGGTCAGTCATAGGACCAGTTAAGCAAAAAAAATTCGGCGTAAAATTGCAATTATTTACTTATTCATCAGTTTAAACGTGTGTTTTGGGTGCTCAAAAGAACCGTCTCATTGAGACAGTTCTTTTGAGTACCCACAAAATATGTTTTGGTTTAGAAATAAACGTAATAATTTTCAGTTACGCACTCTTATCTGGAGGCCTGATCAGTGGAAGCAGGAGATTGACTGTAGAAAATATTTTATGATTTATCTCAATGAAAGTATGGGACCATGCTGGGATCAAACTCATGACCACTGGATCTGCAATCGGACTTGCTACCGATTGCGCTAAGGGGCCCGGTATAAGTGTTTTGGTTGGTAATCTTATCCAAAACATGAGGAGAGAGCAGTTTTTAATCACATAGGAACACATGCATTTGATATACAACGGACCATCCTGACTAAGCTGTATCACACTTTGTGGAAACATAAATCTAGCACTGAAGCACAAGTGATCACAAGTAAATACCAAAAAGATATTCCAACAGATGATAAGTATGAAGACACATATTAAAAAGCTTTTTTTGGTATTTAGCTGTGCTGATGTCTAATTCTTACAAAAACAAAAAGTCTGCTGAAGCCTCATATTTGGTCCAAAATGACCATTCCTCTATTTTAGGCTATTTTGACAACAATTTTCTGTTACCATAGCAATATTAAAAGCAAACTAAATATCAGATTTTTACACTTGGGTGGTTGTTCTAATAAAACAATCAAAAAAAATTGGTGAAAAGCAATTTTTTTTTTTTGCTCCAGAGGGGGTCAAAATAGCCCCTTAATGAACATTGTTCTTTACTTACATATATGACATCTAAGAACAAATACTTACATATGTGAAATCTAAGAACTCATATTTATTGGCAGAACTACAGAAAGCAGCACATGTGACTAGATGTACATGTAGAGTGGGTAGAAATGTACTGAGATGAACAAGCTGGTCTTTAAATAGCCTTTCTTTCTCCTCATACTGACTGAAAGAAAATATAAACAGGGTTCATACAGGCAAGTTTGTGTAAAATGCAAGGACTTTTCAAAGACTTTCCTACCAATTTCAAGGACTGATAACTTATGAAAAATACTAATTTACACATTAAAATTCTACTTCTGAAATGCTAGAGTCCATTAATAAAGATATTAGTTTTAGAAAATCAGTGTAAAATTTTGGTGCCTTTATTTGGTGCAGCATATGCTGCACCAAATAAAGGCACCACAATTTTATACTGATTTAGGCCTCCAAAAACGGTGTTGAATCCTCTTGCAGGTGGTAAAATTCAAGGACTTTTCAAGGCCTTTGAGTGTATTTCAAATACTTTTCAAGGCAAATTTTATTTTCAAGACAGTCCTGTATATTCAAGTACTTTTCAATTTCAAGCCTGTGCGAACCGTGATAAATAGAGAATACTAGGTGATTGTCTTTTGACATCAAAATTTATCTGGCAAGGCTTTGAAAATGCTTGTTTAATCGCGAGGCTTGCTGAGAGATACAACATTCGTTCTTGAAGCCAAGCTTGGTAAACTTGATATCAAAACATGCGAACCTAGAATTCTATTTATCAGTTTACAAGTTGTTTAACTCTTCAAATCAGGAATTATCACATAATTATCAATTTTTGTGTCGATTCAATGTCATTAATGACGTCATTCAAAAAGAATAGCTTTATGTTGACCTGATAAAGGTACATGCAATGAGATAGACAACATTTATCAGGTCAGCGTGCAGCATATTACTGTTAATATGAGAGGTAAGAGATAAATATCCAATACAACTAAAACAGAAATCTAATAAATTTTGTTGAGTTAACAAACCTTATCAGAGCAATAGAAAGAGCAATTAGAAATATGCACACTGACAACACAATTATGCTGCTTCACATTATATCTCTTTTCCTCAATTTGTTTAATAAATTCACTAATACGTGAGAACTCAAGTAAAATCCTCTATGTTCACAACTTCTACCCTTTTCATTCTGATTGACTTTCCCAAAATTATTGATACAATAAGTATGGGGTACTCCATTTTGTACTTAAGGGGCCGCAGGTCACACTTTCTTAATTATGATGTATTTATTTCCCTTAAGATTATTTTTATCTGAGTAAACAGTGCAGACTCTGATGAAATACCACATTATGTGAATTATGTGGTATTTCACCTCTGTCTTCACTGTTTTCCAAAGTACTTGTTTAGGGGTTCCCAGTTTCTAAAGGTAAAATGCGCTACTGTTAACATTTAATGGATCAGCCGAAGAGATAATAATAGTAGCAGTGGCTCAGTGGTAGAGTGTTTGACTTGAGATTGAGGGGTTGTGGGTTTGAGCCTCACTGGCATCACTGCATTGTGGCCTTGAGCAAGACACATTAATCTGTCATTACCTGTGGCTCCTATACTTTACTAGATATACTGCTAGCGAGGCATATGTGATGGACAGACAGAAAAGCTGAAAGCAATAAGCTGATAGCAATACTTCCCTTCATTTTTTAAAGTTTTGGGCAAAGTGAGCATTCACAGCTATGATGTGGAGCTAGATGTCTATGGTTTTTGAACCCTTTTCTATTTCCATTCTTATGTGTGCATGCATGGAAGGCCCTAGCCCGACAGTACATATGCACATTCTCATCTAAGCCTTTGCTGATTGTCTATGCAAAAAGAAACAAAATCATATGCTGACTCAAATTTCTATGTCAAAGCATCAATCCGTTATTGCTATGATATAAAGGATCTTACATGAGTGCTCACGTTTTAATGAATTTATCAAATAAGGTGGAGAAAAGAGATGAAATTCTAGGCTTGCCAAGCACTTTATCGCTTTTTTCGCAACAAGCTTACTAAATTCAATAATACAGGAGCACAAATGTTAGATTCTATTTATCACATGACACAAAAATTACTTTGAAACCGCATTTTTGGGGTAAGAAAGTTAAGAATTTGCCATTATATACGAAACATTGTTATGGGTGTACTTTCAATGATGTTACTAAAATCTGTAAAACACTAGTGGTTTATCAATTTTAATACATGGCATTATATCACTCCTAGATGAGACGTCATGTGATAAAAGTTTTTCTAAGTGTTCATTTATCTTAACCTTATTAACTTACTTTTCTATTTCTTTAAGCAGAGTGACTTTAGTTTCTGATATTTTCTCCTCAATGGAGTTATACAGAGACAGTATATCCTGTTTCTCTCGCTCTGAGTTTTGCTGAATCTCCTCAAGTAAGGCTTTCAGGAGAAGAATAGTCTCCCTTACAGAGTGCTGAAGATCTCGAATAGACTGAAACATGAAATCATATTCTTTGACTTTTCGCTTACTGTAAAGGCGGCGCCTCATGAATGCGTAATTAGGACTGGTCAACCTTAGACATAGGTAAAAGCTGAAAATGAGGCGCGGTTTTATTCAAAAGTAACTGTATCATCTTGCTCCATTATCTCAGTATAGACACAAAACACATTATTTAATCATTAAAACGCCAGCAAAATAACTGCATCTGAAAATGTCTATTTAACATAAGCATAGAGGGAAACATTGTGGAGCCAGATCAGACTGCTACAGTCTGATCAGGGTCCACACTGTTTGTCTATGAGGCTTCAAATATTTAAGTGGAGGACAAAAACATACATTTGGTGATTATGCGCTTAAAGGGTTAATAAATATGTATGTTAAATATGTGTATGGTTAGGATTTTCATGAAATGCACGTACGTTTGTGCGGCCCAAACAACTTATTATTTCTCACTAAATTATAAATAAAACCTGATTTCCCTTGTTTAGCAGATGAAATAGCCGAACCACGCCCATATAGGAATATTAAAGTTGCCACCTTTACAGTAAGCGAAAAGTCTATTAATACATCCAGATAAAGCAAACATTTAAGGCATAAATTGTAATTATTTTCTTATCCATCAACTAAAATATATGTTTTGGGTGCTCAAAAGAATCGTCTCATTGAGACCATTCTTTTGAGTACCCTTAACATATTTTTGGGTCAAGAATAAGAAAATTATTCTTTAAGCATGCACTCTTATCGAAAGCTAGTTGTTCTAAGTTAGGACTTACTACCATGAAAACCCAGGAGAGCATTCTTATTGATGCATTCTATAGTTTTAGTATTTGGTCAAACGTTTAATCCATTGACATGAAAAAATCTCCTATACTGAAAGGTTGCTTTAAAATTATTTCATATATTTAATAATAATCTTTTTTCAAAATTGACTGATTTTCTTAGAATCTCATGTAGCTTTCTGCAAGAAATGTACAAATGAGCACGCAAAACATTGTTTCTTTGAAAACATAAAACTTTCATATTTTGGGGTTAAAAAGGAGTCGTTCATATTTTCAGTAATTTCATCACTGTCTTGGATATTCTAAGTCTTCTATATCCACTTTTTACAACTATCCTCCAGCCAGTAATATAATATACTAGGTCAAAAAAGAAATTCCGCATATTTAATTAAAAACATTGTGTGTGAAAAGAGTTACAAAATTTAATCTGCTATCTATGTTTAGCTATTTTTCCTGCAGCACATTCTTCTCATTGCTTAAAGCTGCATACTCTGTAACTATGCAAATTTTCGAAAAAAAATCTTTTCTTTTTAAATCATTTGTAAAAGTAGAATTAAGCTATGTTTTTACAATACAAATGTTCAGTACAGCTGAAAACTGCATGGAAAAGTGAATTATCTTATCAAATAGGTGTATTTTTCTCTTGTTGGTAATTATTTGCGTCCCTCCAATAATTATAGACCGTTGAATTTTAACATAAATGCAGTTGTTTTGATAGTGATAACTTGTTAAGATATACGAAAATGGTAAAATGTTTACCTGAATTTGAATATTTTTACTGCGTTCTTGAAAAATAAAAACATTATTTTTAAAATTAGAAGATCAAAAGTTACAGACTATGCAGCTTTAAATGAGCTCAACCAACTCAAACCAATGTGCAAACCGATTTTTTATTTTCCAGTTTTCCCATGCACATTTAACACACAACATTTTTAATTTTTGTATGTGGTGTTTCTTTGTTATTCTAGTATATATCAAGCAACAAGTCTCTGTAAGCGCAAATCTATTTCATAATTAGGGGATAACTGTATTCAAAATTTTCATTTGGGGAGGTATATCGTCACATATACAGTCGGAAATTTGGTTTTACGGCGACGCGTAAGCGGAGCCGTAAAACGTGATTTCCGAACGTATATCCTACGATATACCTCCCCAAATGAAAATTTTGAATATGGTTATCCCCATTCTAATGCACTATCAACATTTTCCCTTCAAAAAGACAGTGAAAATGTACTTTGTTGCGCTTATATGCCCAGCGGCTGCCAGCTGCATAAAACCGCTTGCCAGCTGCATATATTCACTTGTCAACCAATGGAAAGCGACTTTAGGTTATGACGTCGGGTTTCTGACAGTATATCGCAGGATATACTGTCGCAAATTTATGACGTTATCCAATCAGACGTCGCGTTGCATTTGCAAGTGCATTAGAATTCTCAATTCTTACCTGCATTGTGTTATTGATTTTCTGGCACCCCTGTTTATACGCTGTTTCTAGGTCAACACAATGTGAACGACTCTCACTGAAATTAATTTGTAAAATGTATTTCACCCTTAACCCTTAGGGGCCAACAATAAAAAACTGCATACGAAAATGTTGTCTGCTTCAGTCATTTGATAACAATTATCGGTCATGTAAGTATAGAAGTAAACAGTGTAGACCCAGATCAGACTGCTCCTGTCGGATCAGTCTGATCTGGAAATACACTGTTTGTGGAAGAGGCTTCTTAAACATTTCAACAGATGACAAAAGCAGATGACTTTTATTCTGATTGGTCATTTAAGGGTTAAGGCATCAATAAAGACTGCAGCTTTATTTTTCTTCATTTTGGGAACCAACTGCTAGCAGAAAGCATTAATTATGGAATATCAAGGAAACGTAAGTACCACAAATATATATGTCAGACCGGTACTACTGACTCCTAACTGCACACTTTGGCAAACAGTGAAGACCCAAATAAAATGCAGCAGAAAAGACTGCTTCCTGTTTGCTTTTCTGACAAGCATTTTGTGAATTTCAGCCCTGATAACCAACATTTTATTTGAGAACAAAAAGAGGAAGGTGTTAAAAATTTTAGTACATTTACCATATTTTTTGTTTTATTGGCAGCTTATAGTGAGATGTTTTAGTGCAATCATAGTTCCAGTGTAAGGCACTTTGAAGAAACGCTTTTTGTGAATGTGATGTCATGTGATAAAAGAAGATATAAATAAACTAATCCTATACTTACACTTTCATGTCCCTGAAGCAATTAATACACAGCATAATCTTTTTCTCTGTTGAGAATAGAATATATGGCTCTTTGTGTAATTCTGAAAACAAAGAATTATACAGTGCCATGTTAAAATAGTGTTATAGGTCCAGAAAGCAAAGTCTTTCCACGTTATAGCAATTATCTATTTACACAGATAGGAAACTTCATAAACAGAGCCACCGCTCTGAAAAGGAAATCTTATGAGAGTCTTTCCAGTTCTGCATATGGAGGCTGAAAAAAATACATAAAAAACATAAGTTTTCCATTCAATGCTCTTATGTGTAAAATAGCGAAAAAAGGAGAATGTAGTGCTCCGCTCTAGTCTTTTTTAACTTCCTATCTGAGCTGATCTGAGCTGAAAATTGTGTACGGTTTTGACTGAATCCTTTTTGTCCTGAGGTATATGAAGGTTGTTGAGCACCCATAACATATGTTAAAACTAATGGGTAAGAAAATATTTACAATTTTACGCTCAAACATTTTGTTTTTCTAAACCTATGATCACTTCTTACGGTGCCATGGGTTGGTCTGTAATCTGTGATTGCGTCATTTCCTGACCATACTCACTGCTTGTCATGCCACTGTTTTATACATATACACATTCACAAGAAGTTTCCATAACATAGGCATAGGTTTACGTAGATAAACGAAAACATTTTAGTGTAAAATTGTAAATTATTTCTTACCCATCAGTTTTAATGTATGTTTTGGGTGCTGAAAAGAATTGTCTCACTGAGACAGTTATTTTGAGTACCCACAATATATGTTTTTGTTGGAAAATAAGTACGGTAGAACTTCAATGGCTCGAACTCTGATAGCTCATTCACCTGGGCAGGCTAGAATTATCACCATGGTCCAAACAGGTCATTTTATGCATAATCAACTCTGGATGGCTGGAACTACCCTTGACTAGAACTATTTTTTGTGGTCCCAAGCCTGTTCCAGCCATTGAAGTTCGACTGTAAATTAAATTTTTGGTATGCACTCTTAATTAACTAAAGTCCTGCCTTGGGTAAAGAGGAACTTAAGAAGATTTGCTTAGAAGAGAAACTAACTGCTTACTACATTCTTTCTGTATATCTTTAGCTCTCTTTGTCAGTAGATTGATCTCATGTCTGGCAAACATTCTGGCTCGATGAGTCTCCTCTCGACATGACAGACACAGGGGCTGGCAACATGTGTTACAGAAGAACATCTCAGACTCAGTCTGAAAAATAGGAACAACATTTAATTGAACATTTATATTTAAATGGTTCCTATCATACAAATATTTCTTAGTCTGTGACCTTGAACTCAATGTCACTGAGCCAGAAGGGAGAGGTACAGTCTGAAACTAACAAGTAACTGAAGGTCTGTAGTACAGACCTTCAATTACTTATTAGTTTTGGTCTTTACCAAAACTCTTTGATTCTGCTTTGAGCGCATAGCAACACATGATTTGGAATATCGGGTAACATGACATTTGCTTTGATAAGCTTCATGGAAAAGTGGGGGTCTCTTTTCTTTCTATGCAAAGGTCAATAGCTTTTCTCTTTGTTCTGGTAATCATATACATTTTTATCTATGCACCACTTCCAGACTACTAATGTACAAATCTAATTATATCATATTCTTCATAAACAGATTCCGACTTTGAGCAAACATTATGCCACAATCTTTTTAGTAAGGAACATCAGCCAATAATTAGAACATTTATGAGAGCGCTGTTTGCCCAATTTAGATCATAGCACTGGATATGTTTTGTGTAAACCGCTTCTTATTTAGGAAGGATAATATATCCGTATTTTTTTGTAAAATGCCATCATGGAACTTTTCTGCCACGTGGGCCTTCGTTATGTCGTTGAGTGTTTCCGACATGCGGTTTTAGTGCCTGGCTTTTATTTAATTTTAATGTTTTTATCCGTGAGTGGCATTCAAACAAGTAACCTTTGTGTTATTGTTATATTGTAAAAGAAGTGGTTTCGATGCATCTTGGTGCCCTATTCAGAAAGTAACTTTTTTTTTCGGACATTCTTTCTAATGGGTGGGGGTTTTCTGACCACGTTCAAAAGTTTGGGGGTAGTTGCTGAGAACAGTGTTGTTCTATGACGCATTATGCTGAGGCTTCTCCTATCAGTGGAGCCTGTGATGCAGTGTATCCCAATCTCCCTGAAGGCGGCTTGTAATGTCAGGACTTGCGAAAGCTAGTTCATGACAGCAGACCTATGGCATGTGCTATGTCTGTTTCGGTTTTGTCTGTTCCAAGCAAGCCTGCTGTGGTTCTTTTCTACGGGCACTCCGGCTTCTTTCCACATTTTTAAAAACAGACTCTGACTGCTACGCTGGCATGACCTCTTCATGTCCAGTGTACGCTTCGGAAACTCACATTAAACCCCACTAGTTTTTTGGGAGTTTTTTGACTGTAGAATGGTCTCCGGGTGTCAGTTGCCAGTAGTGGTTGGCCTCTCCCAGGTTATATGGGAGTTGAGCCTTTCATAGGCTGGTTACCGATACAACAACAACAACATAGCCATATGACCTCATATCCTTTCCACAGCCACAGCATATTTATGCATAATTAAAGTCAAACACTTTTAATGACCCTCACTCTGACAAGACAGCAATAATGCTGTATGTCTTGATACTACTGAGTATGGCCATATGCTGACTAGCTATATTAAATATATGAGCTAGCCAGCATTTATAAGAAGCTAAATAGATGCTACTAAAGTTGGAAAAAAAGTGTGAAATATTTCTCTTAAAAGTTTTTATTCTACCCTTCTATTGGATGTGCAGTCAAACCGAAATCAATTGAGACCCTTATAAATGACTAAGTGCAGAAAATGTGAGCTTAGAAGGAGAAAAAGGAGAGCTCTAGGAGAAAAGAAGATAGGGGACGAAAAATTGGGATGAAAAGCTTTTTAAGGGCATGTGCAGGTTTTTATTTTATCAAACTTTGTCAAATATACCTAGTGAAAACACATTACATGTAAGTCTGCTTTTGTTTTCATGCAAAACTTTAAGAAAGAATGAATAAGGAGACCATTAATGGCCAAACAATTTACACTCACCCTCTTTTGATAGATTTTTCAAAATAAATGAACTCTGGACTTCCTAAGGACAGGTTTGTATATGAAAATTATTTTCTTATTTCTCAACCAATACATCTGTTGTGGGTACTCCAAAAAATTCATCTCAATGAGATGGTTCTTTTGAGCACCCAAAACATATGTTTAAACTGATGGATAAGAAAATAATCACACTTTTACGCTGACATTTTTTGCTTACCTGGCCCTATGTAAGGATATAGCACACAAGCTAAAGCTCTTACCTTGTCACAGTTGGCACATGGCACTTTATCAGTGGAGGAAGACTCCACAAGGAATTTTAGGAGAGGATCTGGTGATGGAAGCACCGAACCTTCTTTTAATGTGGACACACAGCTGAAAAAATACATGTTCAATGCAGTACCTTAATAACACTATAGGATTAGTGTAAAATTGTAAATGTTTCCTTACCCATCAGTTTTGAAATAGGTTTGGACACTGTGACGGTGCTTTTGAGCACCCACAACATATGCTTTGGTCGAGAAATAAAATAAAATTGGGGTATGCACTCTAAACTAAAGGTCTGCAAGTTGCAACATATTTGATTATAACATGGATTTGAATATAACATGGTCATGTAGCTCTGAATTTTTTTTACCAGAGAATTATACTTTTATAACATGATTCACTTATAACACCTCCTTTTATATGGAGCCCAAAAAATGTAATGAAGCCTTCATTGTAAATGATCAGCTCCAATAAATAGGTGAAATCACCCGCCATTGGCACTTGAGTAAATCAGTGAAGTATGATATGAAATATAGTTAGAGTTGTCATTTTTTCTACAAGAACTAAATCCTATTATTCAACTTTGTAAACTGGAAACACCATAGTGGGTACATTGGCAAACAGAGAAGAAGACTCCTAATGTTGCATTTCATCAGGGCCTGCTCTGTTTACTGAGACAAAAATGATCTTCAGAAAAGGAAATACATTATTATTATGATTCATTTGTATTATAAGCTGTGGGCCCTCAATATATATAGAATACTATCGCAAGTTTATTGTATCAAACCAGAAGGAAGAATGCATTAGTATGCAATGTTAAAAATAGTAAGTGAGTATGATCAGGAAATACCACACTCACAAACCACAGACAAACCCATGGCACCATGAGGAAAAGCCATACAACCATCACCAAACACCAGGAAGACAAACTAAGCAAAGCAACCAGCTCTGGAGATAATTTGAGCTTACCTACACACTGGACAAGTAACTTTACTGCCTTCTATCTGAGCAAGAATACATGCTGAACAAAAGCTGTGGTAACATTGCAGGATACAGGGATCCTGATATTGCTCCGAGCAGATGTTACATTGTAATGGGTTCCACCGGTGTGTCTCCACCCCATCTCCACTACTTGCTTCATTTGACATTAATATCACACCCGACATGGCCTCACATAGTAGTGGGACGAATATTCAATCTGGAAACAAAGGAAAAGTAAAAGAAGGTAATTATAAGAACAGTGAGTGTCCAAACATTTTTAAAACACTTGTCCAAAGCTTTTCTAACCTATCCAGTGTTAGATTTAGGATTGATTTCTATTGCGTCCCTGGAACCCAGGGCATCAACAAAAGTTGAGTCCCATGCAATTTTTACTGAGTCCCGGAAATTTTAGGTTCCAAACTGATATTTTTTGCAATATTTAACACAAAAATGTTAGCTAAAACTATCAATTAACTTTACCTCAAACATTTTCAGTTTACACTTTAAGTGATTAACGATCAATTCAAAAAAGCAAGAAAGAAGCAGACTTAGCAGTGATGGAGTCTTTGACTCATAAACTACTTGCTTTTAAAAAGTCTTTACTTGACGGTCTAGATCAAGATTATTTTACATGTGTGAGTTGACCATTTAATAAATGTCAAAAATGACGGATCAACATACGATGTAGATCAAAATCGCTGAACCTGTCTTTGAACTCATTTTTGAACAGACAAAACATCGAATTGTGATAGTATTGGTTTCAGATTTAACTGTATTAAGTTATTTAAATCTTTCTAGTGTGATTCCTCGAGACAAACGGCATTTTTACCCAGCAAATGGATTTTGGGAAAACTGTAAATCATTATTTATAGCTGAGCCTTGTTCTGATTTCAACTGTTGCTATGAACAACAGGCCTCTGAAAAACACTATTGAATACTATTTATAGCACTCTCTTTGTGATTTTGAAGCGTTGCAAAGTACAAAAGGCCGATATTCAAAGGATTTAACTGTCTTTACTACTCAGCTGGTTTAAATTTGCTGAAAGTCGACTGCATTTGATCTTGCATCCCATGTACGCAGGCTACTTGTCTATTTTGTGTTCCAATGATTTTCGTTGCGTATTTAGATACCATTACGGCGTAAACGCCAACACTGGCCTATCTATCCTAGAATCTCGCCAGTCACAACATTAAGTATCTACCATCTGTTCATCTCATCTGCTTATATAAATGTTCTTAGGTAGCCTATATTGCAAACAATTTGGACCCAGATCATGGAGCAGTCTAATCAGGGTTCATATTGAGTAATGTTAATCTTTGTTCACTTCTTCGGTGTGCAATCCATGTGTGTAGCAGTCCCCTGATACAATATGAGTCCAGCTTGTGTAGTTTTTATGTAAGGTACGGAATCAAAGGCCTGGCTGAAGTCAAGGATTACAACTTTAACTTGTTTGTTTTGGTCGAAGAAGTTTTGTAGGTTGTCGGCTGTGATGACTACATGTAGTTGTGTCTCTTATGAGTATCCAGAGCGAAAGCTATGGTTGAGCCACGTTAGTGCTTGATGTTTGTCTGGGTGGTTCAGCATGTGGTGGCAATGATGTGCTCAAGTCACTTGGATAGTATAGGTGAAGCATTTCAAGTTAGGTCTTAAGAATCTAAGTGATGAATTTGCCTTTTTAGTAATATTTGTTATATGCATTTTCCACTGTAAGTCCTCTGATATTGTGAGTCCTAGGTATGGATTAGAGTCTTTACTTTATGTTTAGTTTATCTTTGCTTTATGAACTCTCGCTTTGATGCGTCCGGATTTTCGGACATTCTAATACTAGTGTTTACCCCAGGAACGAAAAAGGGCACGGTAATTTTATAAAAAAAGGGCACTTCAAGCGCGCTCTGAATGATCAAAAAGGGTACTTTATGCGCGCGCTGAAGGATCCAAAAGGGCACATTTACTGTCTTCCTTCCCCTCCTCCCCCCCCCCCCCACACACACCAAAGAGATTCTTATATTCCCTGTTTATTTATGGTCTTTGCTCCCAATCCAACATTCCTTCCTTTGTTCCTTCAAATGGATGTCCCTTTTAAAACCTGTTCCCCAGCCTAAAAAGATCTTATGTTCCCTGTTCACTTATATGGTCTTTGTTCCTCTCAAAATCTAGCATTATTTTGTTCTCTCATATCTAAAAAAATGTCCCTTTTCCCCAAAAAAAGCTTGGGAGGAAATATGTCAAAAGGGAAAAAAATGTTACTGTAATAGCCTATTAATATGTTCAAGGGAGGTAAGTTGATAAAAAATGAAAATAATTAATTCATGCAGAAGTATGATTTCTTTTTCAACACAATTAAAATGAAATTTACTTAAAAGGTAATAACATATCATTTTTATTACATATCAAGCAATAAAGCATTTAGTTAACAAAAAATCACCAACTTAAAGGCACATTAGGAAGCACCACAAACGTTTGATAACCCTACGAAAAATATACGGTCATTGTGTATTCAGTATGATAACGATGTCAACTTGACCTTGTCAAGTGCATGTACACTGTCCTGTCTGTAAACAGGTGCAGATTTCTTACGTAATCGGGCCACATATTGATCAAAACACTCAATAATCTCGGACTACGGCTAGAGTTACAAAGGAAAATGGACTTTCACACCAAGAAAAGGGACCGTTCTTATAAAGAAAAAAGGCTACGATCGGTCAGAAAAAAGGCATGGCACACAGGAAAAGGGCATGGCGCTCCAAGAAAAGGGCATGGCGCAGCGCCATGCTAAAAGGGCCTAGGGGAAACACTATAATACTCATCACGAGCCAAAATTTTGATTCACAATGGTGATCGGTATGTCGGAAAATAGCTCTTGTAGCTAATGTTATTTGTTGTACTATAACCGACGGAAAATAAAGTTTCTTGCATCTTATATCTTTTCTTGGTTGAACTGACTTGAAGTAGTAGTAGTAGTTTCTCAGCCCTAAGGCTGTTATGTCACTCTGGTAAGGTTTATCTTCACAAGTTCAACGTTGGTATGGTCACACAAGTACGTTTGTTACATTTAGTGGTGCACATTTTTTTTTTTGGACTTAGTTGGAGTTTGGTTTATCTGTGAATCTTTCTGTGCCTTCTATGTAGTCACTGATAATTTTCAAAATTTCATTTTTTATCCAAATTTTCTTCGATGTCTTTCTCAGTTTTTACATTTAAGAATGTCTCTACTGTGAATTCATAAGTTCCTGTTTTCTGAAGCATTTCAACCCTACATCTTTCTCTGAGTTCGAAGTAATTTTCAGCCTCCTCAAGATAATGGGCTACAGATTCTGATTTAACACATGAACAGTATGGTGATTTTTCTGGGTCAAATTTGTGCCTATATTCATTTAGTTTGGAATAACCAGTACGGAGCGGTCAGTCTTAATACCCCAGGACACCCTTGGACACCCCAAGACGTCCAAATATGCATTATTAACATGCTCTTTTTGTTAAACTATGTAAGTTTATACAAAAAATATTATTGACCCCAAATATTACATGAATTAACATTAATATAATATCATTAAATTCTGAATTGAGCGGTATTAGTGGTGTGTAAACTGCTGAAAAGCCAACCCAGGCCCAACCCCAGGACTCTCTCAAATTTGCTTCCAGATACCTAGATGGATATTCAAACTTTCAGATAGAACCGAAGCATTTAATCATCAAACATTTGATGAAACAAGCAAATAATTATATAATATGGAGTTCTTGGGGGTACTGAAGTATTTTGGTATATAGTGAGGTGTCCTGATGGGAACCATCTGGGCTATCCATATATACTGGGACAAAGTCATACTCAATTTTTTGAATGGTAGAACTCAATTGCATGATGTATTTAATAATCTTAGATTGATCAAATTATACTTTAAAAATATACAAATAAAGTTATACTGAGTATGCTTGTCCTATGGTATGCTGAGGTGTCCTGGGGTAATCTCTTGGCTATTCATACTGAGACAAGATACACTCAATATTTTTTGAATGGTAATATTTGATTTTATGACACATTCAATGAAAATAAACCTAATTTGATTTAAAAACATAGTAAAAATGATCAAATAAAGGTATATTTGAGTGTCTTTATATGTCCTGGGGTGTCCTGGGGTAATAAGACCTACCCTACAGAGTTGTCTCTATCTATCTATCTTTACTGGTTCGCTCATATATGAGCATTACACCAGGGAGTGCGAATTTGGAAATTTTGATAAAATAAAAAACAAAAAACACAAAAAAAACAAAACAACACAAAAAAACACAAAAACTTTTGGCTGAATTTTTGTTTAAATAAGGAGTGCCCTAAACTCCTCTGTGGACTGGGCATTTGCCACAGAAGGAGGCAGACTATTCCAATGTGGAATAGTACGGGGGAAAAAAGAATTCTTCAGGGCATCACTGTATGTCTGGTGTCTGCGGTATTGTGCACTATGTGATGACCTGGTAGTTTTCAAACTATGAGCAGGGGTCATATACTTGTCTTTTTCAATAGACACTGCTCCACAATGAATCTTGTGAAAGAGAAGCAAGGAGGACTGGTCCCTACGGGCCTCAAGAGATGGCCAATCAAGCTCATCGAGCATTTCGCCGACGCTACTGGTGTTTCGCCATCTCCTGCAGGTCCAGCGGGCTGCTGTCCTCTAATGCTGTCTTATAATGCTGGGAAATTTAGACTTCCTTTTTCTGGTACTTCCCACTGCCTTTGCCATTTTGTCATACATGATACTCGTGCTCCATTTCGAATATCTATCATTGATGAAATATCTTTTGTCTCTTCTATGTTTTCGTTGTTGTTGTAGATTTTCTGAAGGGTCGAATTGCAGCAAGCCTAAAGAAAGAAAACAATCTTGTCCTAACTATCACAGCTAGTGACTAGAGTTGGAAACCGATACAGGGGTGGTTAAAACAAACAACATTACCTTAGTAATGCAGCGCATAGCCCTGATCTAGTAGAAAAGCCATTTAAATTGTAAAATCTGAGCATGATCCCAACTTTTTAGGCAGGTCATGGGCGCAGCCATATTTAGTAAATAGCCTAAACCAATCAACAACCGCGTTAAGTGGGTCACCCTAATTACCGACAAGAGCCGACAAGAACCGACAAGAGCCGACAAGAGGCATTTTATATATTATTTTACTAATTTGCAGCTTGAAAAATTGTTTTATAGGTTCTTAGATATCCAATATTTGCCAATAATAGAACTTTGAAGCAGATATATACCAAATAACAAACCGACTCAATAGTGACAGCTGGCCGCATATTATCAACTACCGTCAAGAAAAATTAAGGACATATGCTACTAAATACTTCCCATATTGAAATATTTTCAATACTTTGCATACAGTTTGTTTTATGCATGGGCTATCCATTTATGAAATAAAAAGGATATGTCACCGTGCTTATTTTTTCAGAATCTCATATTGAAGTTTACAGCATTTGACTAATTTTCTTGAAATATAAAATAATAACACTAGTCCCAATTATCGAGCTAAAACGGTTGTAATCTTCAGCCAGCTTCTTTCTTTTAACTTAAATTACTGCCCATGACCTCAAACTTTTAAGAAAATGTGCATGTTTGTTTGTTATCCAATGCTGTGACAAGATACTGCATGATATATTTTGACAATTCGTCAAAAAATGGAATTTGTTTTTAGAATAAATCATGTTTTAAAAAATCTGATATTGAAAATCTTGAAAATTTATTTTTAATTCATGGACTATTATAATACCTTTCAGAAAAAAGAATAAAAATCTGGGGTCACCGAACTAATTCGCTTTCTAGAGGGCCAAATTTAACCCCACCCCCATAGGTTTCATGCGTAATTCAATATAAAAAGTTCGGGGATGACCATTTCGTTCGTTTTGATGATGCCATTTTACTAGTATATGAAGTAATTTAGCATTAAAATGTTAAAAAAGAAAGAAAAAACACACTGAAAATATGTGCGCATCCGGGAATCGATCCTGGTCCTCTGGCTTTGTAGCCAGACACGCTAACCACTAGGCCACGAGGTCAGGTCGTGCGCCGCTCTAAATAACCATACAAATAGTATAGACTCGGCCACTATCGTATTCGTAACCAGGGTTATTTTGTACGTCGTTTGATTTCGACTGAGCTACATTTATCTGTCTTTAGTGCTGAGACGATCAATTCTGAAAAGATGTCAATAGATATTTCGAACACACTTTTATTAGTTATTTTGTGAAGAAAATGTCGGAACACCGATATGACATAAGAATATATGAAGCTGTGTTGATCCGAATCCGTTAAGGGTCGAAAGACAGGACCCAGACAACTTTCCCCGTTTGCAGACGCGGGAAAGGTGCGCATTGGAAATAGCCGCATATGTCTTTAAGAGCAGTCGTACACCGACAAGAAGCTTTTGACTCTATATATTGGAAGCATAAATGGTGGAAATTTTCTATCTCGTATTATTTTGTATCCTAGAAATGTAAAAGTAGCGCTTTGACTCAGATTTATTCAGGTTTTTCAGCCAAATCAGCAGCGTCAGCTTTATAACCGCACTACCGACATGAAGTGTTTCAAACATCAAGATCGATCCAGAACCGACCAGAAGGTTATATAGGTGTATTAAAGGAATAGTCCAAAGTTTTAAGTAAAATTTTTACCTGTTAAAAGATAGTATAAAATGGCATAACCAAACAATTGATTCAGATCTATGCAGTTTTTGGTATAACACTAACGTCACTGTGACAGCCAACGTATACCGCCAAGGCAACCTCACAAAACTTCTTGTCGGTAAGTAGGGCAATTCGGAGTGTTGTAAATTCATTGTTTTGGGGGGCTGCAAAAGCAATCCTGTGGCTAATTTGGATATATAACGCATAAATATGGTCTAGTAAGTAGTATTTTAATCAAAAAATGCATAAAAATGCCTCTTGTCGGCTCTTGACGGCTCTTGTCGGTTCTTGTCGGTAAATAGGGTGACCGCGTTAAGTATATCTAATGACAAATTTGATTGGTCCTTTTTTCTGACCGAACTGGTCTGAATTGGACCGTATGGACGATCGAAACCTTATCCAGTGGCGGATCTAGGGGGACCCTCATTTGATACAAAGAAATATGTATACTGGGATAATCGGTTTTCGCCAACGTAAGCAGATATGGCTCTGAGGATAGCAAAACAAAATACAACCTGACCAGAAAATGATTTTATCATATAATTTCACCCTTTTATGATAATGTGTGATATCTTAGACCATCAAAATATGTTATTTAATTTTCAAAAACTTTGATTTGTTTGTGCACCCGTTTTTCCGCCATTTTGAAAATAGTAATCTAATTTCGACAACTCTTGTTGACCTGAAAAAAGAGGCCTCAAAAAGGGTTAGATAGACAAAAAATCAATAGATGTTATGAGACAAACCATTTTTTTCATTCAATGAATATAAATTATTGTGAATCTTCTATCATTTAATTTATTGTGATCAAAAATATTTCAGTCATGTTTTTTTTCTATATTCAATTCAAATTCAGATCGATTTGAACCCCTAGGTTCATTGGGGTGCTACCACACAGACAGTAAATGAAAAAGTAGACATAAAAACTGTCTTTTATGTACTTTAGGGATACATCAAGCCATTGCAGGCGAAAGATTGGTATAATTTAACAAAAAAATCATTTTTAGATATATGGTCCGTAAAGCTGCTTATTAGCCATACCATTGTTTCTGAGTCTTAACAATAATAAGAACCCCCTTATGATAAAATCAATGATTTTCCCCTCTAGGGACCCCAATACATCACTGAGTTTTCTTACCTCCATCGTGAGGATGTCAACAGAAATGAAGATGAAGGAAGCGATGTATTCAATTAATAAAACATATCAGGATCATAATTTAAAGATTGGGGTTAAAAAGAATTAGTGAAAATGGCGGGAAAACATTGATGCAGATATGTGACCGTAATTTTACCACTCAGGTATGCATTTTTTACTGCTAAAACAACTAAACAGACAGCTTTTCTTTTGCCCTTGGAAATCCCCTTTTCAGAATGAGCCTGTGATGTCACACAAGTGAAAAAACGGTAGGAATGTTCGATTGGCGAAATTACATTCTTGGCGAAATTAGCTTACTCCACTATAGAATTTACATTAAAAATTCAGGAAAAATTAACGATTAATCGGCTAAAAACAAATCGAACCCCTTTCAAAATTTGAAGCCCCTATAGGAATCAGACCACAATAATGTCCCTTGATCGGTTGTACACAATAAGGATGTTTTTTCGCGTAAATAGTTCCCCTGTCAGTGGGCTGTAAATCTACCAATTCATGTGAGCATCCTTGTTATTGGGTATGTCTGAACTGCCCAATGAATAAGCTTTCAGAAAATGTTGCTTCTGTCCCGGTAACTGGCCATTCTAGGAAAATTGAGGCCTCTGCACACCTGAGTAAAATGCTGTTGAGATAGCCAACACGACTGCTGTGCAACATAGGGTTTGTCTAAACTCCTGTGGTTCCAAAACGCAACATAGGGTTTGTCTAAACTCCTGTGGTTCCAAAACGAGCCGGACTTGCCCTATCTAGTCAGTGATTAGAATGACTCCCAGGCCATGTTTGAGTGGGGAAAAGCTTCAGAAGAAAGCCAGCTTCATCATGTATAATAGGAGGTGTTGTAATGAATGATTAAATTATATAGTAAAATTAATTGTAGTCTCACGCCTCTTCTCTATCAAGAAGTATTGGCCATGATCCGCCACTGCTACCTACCTACCTACCTGCCTGCCTGCTAGCCGACCGGTCAGCCGCCCACCCGTTCGTCCGTCTGTCTGCCTATCAAATATTCAACTTAAACCATGTAGGAATTTTATTTCAACAAACTTATTTGCGTCTTTAAAGCATGACAGAATATAAAAGTCAAAAGCAGCCAGGGCTTCTCGTAAATCCAATAACCACCAAATAGTAAACATATAGAAGATATTGATGCTATTGTCTCTTATTAGATTGACTGTTGCCTTTTAATGCTGGTGACTTTATCCATAAAATGATTGGTAGGCCAATACCGTCTCTGCTCACTGATTACGATGCTTAGGCCTATCAGCTAGCCTAGTTTTATCTAATGGACAAACCAGCTACCAAGCAGTCAAACATCCCTAAAACAACGTCGTATCAACGTCGATAGTATACGATGTACGTTGGTACAACGTTATCTTGACATCATGTGCCTGCTGGGTATATAACTGGGGTATATAAGCGAATTAATCTATCTTCTGGTTCTCTGATGATCGGACCTTATAAAGGTGACATCTCAGCTACATCTCTTCTTCATCCAGCCACTCTCAGTACACGAGGGAACTCCATGCGCTACCTACAACCATTCTGTAGAACCGACGCCTATCGGTGCTCCTTCTTTCCATCGGGGATACGCCTTTGGAGCCAGCTTCAAGAGTGTGTCGTCACAGCGCCAACCTTGGAGACCTTCAAGGGAGGGCTGCCGGTCACTACTAGATACAACTGAGGAATGTTTTTATCCGTTTTTAAATCGCTTTTATCAGTTTTTAACCACGCCTCAGATGCACCTTGTAAATATTCAGTGCGATAATGCTCCAGAGAGGGCCCTGCACTTAACGGGAGAAGAAGAAGAAGAAGCTGATCAAACCAGGAGGAAATAAATTTAGAAGCAAACTTATGTAACTGAAACGGTTCTTTTCACCTTCACGTTATTTTCTCTTGATATTTTCGATATGCCGGAAGAAAAAGCTGCAGTATTTTTTGACAAAATTTTCAACCTGATGTTTTTGCTGAGCTTTTCTGTAATTAGATGGAATTTTGGCATATTTTTGGCTCTTTTTCAATGGGGGAGTATTACTGTTGGTAGAATGGACATAAACTGACCCAGTTAATTAATAATATGCAATGGTTGACTAACTCATTCGATGGCGTTTCAGGTCAGTGATCGCCGTGTAGGTTATATACTGAACAAAAGTGAAAACGCTACGCCTGATTGTTTGCCATTGATATGCAAAATGACGCAAGCCAGTTAAGCAAATGAAAGTGTTTCTGAATGTTCAAAGACTGGGTTATGCATAAAGTAAAAGTTTACGGATATTGTCATCACGGGGAAACATGAAAGTTATTTAAATGTGACAGGGGTCCAATTTTTCAGGTTACAAATTTGAACAGAAATCCAACACAGTTTAGGCCTTCAGAAATCCACTGCCAACCAGATCCAACTGAACGAAATGGTAGTCTAAGACATTTGACAACCAGAAATGTGTTTTGATCGTTTAGAAAAGCAACCTTAGAAAGTGGGGTTTTCATCAAATTGGCCAAGCTTGCAATTTTATCACTGAAATCTTAATAGGAAAATAAATGTGTTGTTGCATCTTAGTCTGCACACATTACTGGCCGAGCAATGGTAGGAACAATGTGCTGATAGGTCTACCTGATTTGGTAAAAGAAAGAAAGTTATCGTAAATCATGATAAATCAAAGATTACCAAATATCTATTATTATATCTCACGTGAATTTCCCATGCAAAACTTCCAGATCACCCGCTACTATAGCAACTGCGAATACTGTCAATCGTTTGTCATAGCAGCGGATGATAGTCGAAAATATCAGACGTTCATCTGAAGCGCAACGCCGATGCGCATACAGTTCGTTCACATCAGGAGACGTTCAACATGAGGCATGATTTGGCCACTTTCCACTCCAAATAACTTCGTTGTTTATGGTCAGAAACATTAATTGTAGGTAATCGTTTTCTTAGTTAGGACGAGAGGAACATGTTGTGACCAAATTTGAGCCGATTTGTCGAAATTTTCTATTTTGCAACAAAACCACATCTTGTACAGTATCCCATTTAAATGACGCTGCTTGGTATTAGGTTTGCCGTTGTCGACTTTTTATGACGTAAATTGTTTGACTGAATCAGTCATGATCAGTTCGAGCATTCAAATTACTTAAAAGAACCATTTTTGTGAAAGATGTTTTTCATTCATGCATATAGATAAGAGGCTTTACATCATTTTCCCTTTGGAACTCCCCCTCACCACGGTAGGCCTAAGACGGTAGAAAATAAAGGATCTAATATTCGGTATAAGTAAATAAATATTACATTCTCTGATTGGGTGAAAGTCGAAAATATCATCTCTGGAAATGTGATAATATATAATATTCCCTATTTGTTTTTGTCAAAGGGAGACATTTGCCTTTTTTACGATAAATTAGAAATTGATTTCTGAGCTTGTTTCAAGTGATAAAACAGTTTTCTTGTGTAATAATGCAACACAAGTATGACGAATTCTGATAAGCAAAACAATCTTTTTTTGCGCATGCGCAATTACAAAATTCAGTGAATAAAGCTTTAAACACAATAAGGAACATAACTCAAACATCAAAAGAGACAAATTGGTGGAGTTTCAACGAATCGCTTGCTGGATGTCTGGAAAACGTTATTAATCTTTAGTAAATACTTTTCGTCCAATACTTTCTCACAAAATATAAAATATTGTAGTGTAGCGTTTTCACTTTTGTTCAGTATAGCATAAAGTGTATCGTACATATAAAGTACTGCTGCATAAATTAGGATCGCGAATAAATGACTTTAGATGTACGCTTTCAATTTATATCACATTGAGTATTCAATAATCGTGAATCATTTCAGGCAGTATTTTGACAAAAGATATTGCCTGGTATTATAGCTAACTTTTGTTCTAATAATTGTGATGGTAGAATTTGGGCATTTTGTTCCAATTATTTGACACTTGACGGGGATAATCCTGGGATAAGTCTAATCCATTTTATGAAAAAAACTATTATTGTTCAGCACTACTTGAATGGCTGACTATAAAATCACATATGTGTAGTTGATAATGTTTAGGCCGTTTACCACTGTAAAAGTTGTTTTATAAAACCGTCGATAATAGCCACATCACACTGTTTTAGTAGAAAATGTCCTTACAAATATAGCAAACAGTATTTACCCAGATCAAACTGATCGTATTGTATCAGTTGGATCTGTGTCTACGCTGATTGTATCGGTACTTTCAAATGAATGGCAGTGCTTAAAAAATAAAACTGGCATGTACACTGAAAGCAATCACGATTTTAAAATGTGTGATGCTTTTGACACTTACCTGCAGAAATTTAAGTACAGATATATAGGCCATTACATGGCTGTTACACCATTTGAATTCCCCCCGCTTTTCAGAAAGCCAAAAAATGTCGAAATTCCCAAGAGATTAGGGGTCAGGGCAGTGGTAGTAGATTCTTCAAACAATTTTCTTCTGACACTGCAGGATATTCTAAATCCAGATTTGAGCTTAATGTTCGGAAAAATGCATGTAATAAAATAATATTCCCAATTTTCGCAATTCTTATTATTGCGGCAGGACTATAGGTATAAATAGAGGCAGAGTGTCGTTTCCAGTTGATTTAACTTGTTAAAGAAGACTAAAAATGTTCTGAGTTCAAAAAATAATAGTTATCATGTTTTGCGTTTTTAAAGTCCTTCAGTGTATTGTAAATACATGTACTGTTTGTATAATTTCGCGGAATAGGTAGCTTTTCATCTTTTAAAAAGTGTGCAGAACATTAACCATATTCTATGAAAATGAGACATTTTGGTACAATTTGGTAGGCCATTATCATTATATACAAATAATGACAGAGTCTGTTATCGGGACAGAACCGTTTAGAAAGCAAGAACATGCGTTTATTTTTACGACTGAAAATCGCATGTCACGATCACATATTTTGAAAATATATAACCGGTAGTAGTTTAAACATGCTCTACGTTGGTATCTTTATCAAGCACTCTTTGTATTGTTTGTCAACCAGAAAATGAAAGATAACTCGTAAAAGCTTCCAATGGGGTAGGATGAGTTTGGCTATGAGTTGACGTTCTGGTTTATTTCATTCGAAAACAGTGACGAACAAAAGAGTAAGAATACCCTGAGAGAATTGATCAATCAATTTTGTGATGGTTAACAAGATATCATGAGAAAATCTTATGCCTTTAACAAATTTTGAGGCGTTGAGTTTTCCCACCCACCCAGCCTTGAAAAGTACGGGTAGTGACAAAAAAAAAGAAACGCACCAGGTAGAACTGTTCGAATCTCAGGAAGATCACAAGTGATAGGCCAGTTTAGTTTATATTGGTGCAAAGGTATGTCAGGTACTGGTGCGTTACACATCTTTTGAAACCAGGCGTCAAAAATGTGTTAAAGAAAATTGGTCATGAACCAAGTGGGGGTCAAATTGTAAAGTCACAGAAAATAAGCGTTTTTTTATAATTGCTCTCTTGCTGGATAAGTTCAAACAATGGGAATAGAGTCAGTAGACCAAAATGTACTCAGACACTTATTCTTTGCAAATTGTATCTTTATATTCATCATACGAGCTTATTGAACGCTAGGTAGCCCCTTTCTTGTGGCCACCCTTTTACGATTCCATACTGAAGATAAACCTTACAAAACATGTAAAGATTTCAACCATGTTTTAATCAATTTAAACAGTACTAACTGATGTAAATGGCTTTTGGATAAGAAAAAAGCATCAATAAACACATTTGGTTGTATCACATAACGACAACCTATCTTTTTCACATTTCACAAATGTAAAACATACTCAGAATTCCATGTAGACAGTAGCATTGAATAAACGCTTTCAAAACTCGCTTACCGTTTGCCTTACGGGGTTTTGTTCCTACACAGGGAAGGTACAGATAGTCATCAACGCCACACTCATGTTTTAGTAAGATTTTATCAGAAATGAATATTTTATGACAATTCACATTTTCGTATTAAAAGAAGAACTTAATGGGAAATCGTAGTGGGGCGTTTCTTTTTTTGTCGGGTATATATGGATTAAGCCACAATATTGCTATACGTGCACTGCAATCAATTTAAATATAAAAGTAAAGTAAAGTGCTTGTTTATTATAGTGTCACCCCTATTGAAAGGGCCAGCCAT
The DNA here is from genome assembly GCA_964019695.1 of Loripinus fragilis. Classification (NCBI taxonomy): domain Eukaryota; kingdom Metazoa; phylum Mollusca; class Bivalvia; order Lucinida; family Lucinidae; genus Loripinus; species Loripinus fragilis. The sequence goes on along the minus strand of OZ026529.1, from coordinate 14,672,261 downwards.
TTCTGACTTATGAGACACCTCAACTCGTCACATTTACTTCCCAAATCCCATCCTTTTGCCAGGCACCAGGCAGGCTAGGAATCGGTAACCATTACGTTTAACTAGCTGGCGGCTCACCAACCGGCCATATCAGAACGAACCCCAATGTCGCCGACACTGGGAATAGAACCTTCGACCTCCCGCTCCCGAAGCGGATGCCTTATCCACTAGGCTATCGGGACCGGTGTGACCAAAACATTATTGTATATGATTGACACAAAATGTTGAGTTTACGTCAGATAAACTATTTGTTCTGTACTCCATCACGACGCTGGTTTGTATAACCACAGATACTTGCATTTGTGACCAGGAGAACGAAACAAGTCCCTACCGCCCCCCCCCCCCACACACACACCAATACAGACGCGACACCACAAACTACCTGAAGGGACGAAGTGGACTTAGTACCCTTGGCTTGCGTAGATGCCTTAGCCGTTGCATACTTAATATACTAAAGATATCAGAAAAAAATGTCCTAGAAAAATGGAAAACGAAAACGTTTGGAAATATAATGATTAAAAAATAGAAGACACGTGGACTTTGGCGATATAAACATACAAAAGAAGTTTGAAACGGTCACTAAAGTATTGACGCAATTCTTCAAGGTCAGTCTTACAAAGGTATTACATTGGAAATGATAACAATACTGTCCGAGAAGATCATTCTATAAACATGCCAACACTAGAAGCAGCCTTCTAAACCAGTTAGTAGATCGTTCAGCTCTCAGAGTAGCAACCCCATGTAAAAAAAGGATGTGCTATGAAGATAAGACTCGAAAAAAGTATAAAAGTGTGGTTATTATGTCGTTATAGCCATGAGCAAATAGTTTCCCTTAGAAATGAACGTCGTTCAGTTTAACGAACGTTCAACTTTGCAAACTTTAAGGCTATTTGTACTTCCTGATCAGATGCACGGTTCATTCGGTGCGGTGTCAAGACGTCTTTCTATTTTGCCAAACAAATTGTGGTGGTATGTTTGTTTGATTTGAGGTTTTAGGTCCCATTTAACAGATATAGTCGTGTCGAGACGGTCAAATTCACCTAACTGGGCAAGCTTGAGTGAGCGGTTAACCAGTACCCTGTGCATATACTTCGCGTTTTTAATCCATCGGGACGGGGATCGAACGGGCGATCCCTGGATCAGTGTATATCTTCATATAATATATGTAACACAATTACTATTATATACAGCCTTGTGTTTATTTGTCTTCATGACTGGTGATTGACTGACGAGGCCCAGAAATAGAGAATACTAGGTCAGTGTCTTTTGATATCAAGTTTACCAGGCAAGGCTTTGAGAACGCTTGTTGACATCGCGAGGCTTGCCGAGCGATTCAACATGCGTTCTCAAAGCCGAGCCTGGTAAACTTGATATCAAAAGACGCGAACCTGGTATTCTATTTATCAGTTTACCCATTGTTAAACACTCTTCAAACTAGCGATTATGACGTAATTTTTGTTTTTGTGTTGATTCAGCGCCATTAGCGACGTCACTCAAAAAATGCAACGTCATCATGACCTGATAAAGGCAACATGCCGTGAGATAGACAACGTTTATCAGGCAACGCGCAACAATGCAGTTAATATATGAGGTAACTGATAAATGCTGTTATAACCCTTCATCGGCCTACACCATAATCGGCTCTCATTAATCCAAATTCGTCGACCGTACCAGAGTTTTCACTACGGCTCCTCAGTGGTTCCAGCTAAAGCAGCTGGGTTAAAGTGGTAAGCACCTTTTATTTCCTACCAAAATTTACGGTTTGGGTTCACAAAAGAGCCACCTCAGGGAGATGGTTTCTATAACCCTTTTTGATCAGAAACCTCTTAATGTGGACTTTGGCAAACAGTGGAGACCTAGATAAAATGCCGCATAATGCGGCATTTTATCAGGGTATCCACTGTTTGCTAAGAATAATCGACCTTCAGAGAAAGACATACAATAGTTTGTTTTTTTTATAAAATGCAACCTGAGATCCCTAAATACATACAATGGACCATCTTGATTTTATTGTATGTAGCTTTATGGAAAATCCATTGGTCTGAAAGGGTAAGGTAAACATAAAGTATGATGGTACATCCTAATTTCGTGGTAGTTGAATTGACTGAGTCTGCAATTATGACTTACATTTCCCGAAAATTCAGTTTATTATCTTTTTAAATCATTTGTAAAAATAGTAAGTTACGATTTCACAATAAATCTGTTCACTACAATTGAAAACTGGACGGAAAAGTAAATTATCTTATAAAAAACAGGTGTTTTTCTCTTGTTGGTAATTATTAGCATCCCTCCAAAAATTCTAGACAGTTAAATTTAGCCAAAATGCTGTTGTCTGATAGTGATAAATTGTTAAGGTTTATAAAAATAGTAAGTGAGTATGATCAGGAAATACCACAATCACAAACTGCAGACAACCCTGTGGCACCGCGAGGAAGAGCCGCTCAACCATCACAAGACATCAGGAAGACAAATTAAGTAAAGCAACCAGCTCTCTCTTCCCCATCAAGATGATTGCAATACTAGAACGGACACAAAGCAACATACAACAAAACATGGAACAATTACAGACTCCCACAATGGGAGTAACAATAAACAAAAAGTCAACAACAACAGAACCACTGCCTTAGAACGGACAGCAGCCTTAGCCACCGGGGGGCTTAAACGCATTTTACTGGTACCAAATCTTCGCCCTAGATTCTGCTGTTGTTGAAGTACAAAAAATGTTCAGCTCGCATGGAGGCCATCTAACTAATGCAATGTATCATCATGGAGAAACATTCTAATCAAATTTACACATCATGATGAAACAAAGAAAAGGGCTCATGACTCACAGATAGTTAGAGCTAAAGAAGACCTCAAGTTGAGCCACGGTGGGTCCAGCTACAAATAAGCATCAGGCACCAAACCACCGATTAAAGCTTTACGTCAGAGCCGTCATCGAGTCTGAGGCCTGACCCACCGTCGTGCAATTAAAGAGGAAACCATAGCTATAAACCGTGATTGGGTTTAAAACTAGGCATTCAGACTGTCGCATGATATCCAAGTTATATCCAACCCTTATATAACGTTTTACTATCTTTTTGAATTGATCACTAAAATTAGGCTTTCCAACAATTCTTTTGAATTTATAAACTAAATCACCATAAAACATAGGTTCTGATATGCCTTGTTGCAGTAAAATGTATACCCGAATTTTAGCTATATTACTGTGTTCTTGAAAATTAGAAACACTATATCAAAAAATAGAAGATCAATAATCCTGTGAGAATCCACATCAATACTTCTAATGTAAAAAAAGAAAATGAACCAACAGAAAGCACAACATTCAAACTTACCCAGGGTAAGGTGTTTAGCAATGTGAAAACTCCATCCGAAATTCGGTGTAATAGCAAACAAAGCTCAAATAAAATAAAATGTCTGGTAGTGCAGTTTTTCTGATATTTCAAATGATAGTAGTGCTGGGTATCCCTCACTGGCAGATACAATTAAATTCGAGCCAGTGCATGAGATTTCCAACAATGTGGTATGTGCGACCAGCAAAGCCTCAGATCAGCCTGCGCATACGCGCAGTCTGATCAGAGCCTTTGCTAGTCGCTTGAGTATTCTATGATTGTTAAGCTACTGACTGAACACCATTTGGAGTTTCTAAGCTGAAAAGGAGGCTGCACAGGCTCGTCTGAGTCTACACATGTCAAAATACCACATTGTTGGAAATCTCATGCGGCGGCTCATTCTATCAACAGTCAGTTTCATGTGCTCGTAGTAAATGGTTTATCATAAGGGCCCTAATTTCACTTCTGGTTGGCTCAAATTGTTTTTAGAAAATGTATGCCCTAACCGAAAACCTTCTAAGGCTATTATTCAACAACAAGTCTAAAAGTGATGTTACTATAAAATTTTCACGCACAATCAAGCCATGAATATATGAGAATGGAGAGATGAAAAATTTGCATCAAAATATGATTACCTCGAAATTAGGATATCCCGCCATCTTGATAGAAAAATAAGGAAAACAATTCAAAATATGTCTAATAATCAGAATCCAGCGGCACTGATACCTAAGGCTTATGTGCTTTATTACATGTGATAGACCCATACACCCTTTTAGACATCAACTATTTACTTTAAAATACCTTTATATTGCATATTATGTCAGGTATTGCAACATTGTAGGTTGCTTAGTCTGACCAGCACCACTAGTGTTCCTCTGTCCAGACAGTGCATTAGTTACACAAATGTCATGACAGAGCACTTATCCTGTCCTTTGTTTCAAGAACTTAGCTTGTCCCTCTAGCTGAATAAGCTGGTCGGAATCCAAAGAAACGAGTTTTCCCGTGATGTCGCTCCTTATTGGAAACACCGACTTCAGGAATGGCCACAAGGCTCGACCTTTGTCTTGCTTAATTTCTTAGGTAGCTTATATTACAAAAATACGGACCAAGACCAGACTGTTCCTAGGAAGTAGTCTGGTCAGGTTTCATAGTCTTTGCATCTATGATAAGATCAAGTCTGAAACGCACTTTAACATATGCAGCAGACGTAAAAAATAGACCTCATTTATTTTCAGGTGTGAAAGTTACACAGTGACGAGGATCGTAAAAAAATTGAGGTAGCAAGTATAACAACAATTCCCTGCGTATGCGCAAGTTGGTTTGTACCGTTGTTCTTCGCATACAACAAAACATGCCCATAATTTTGGTAAATATAGTGAGGCATGTTGACATATCAAAGATAAGATAACCGCATTACATGTAGTTCTTATCTTTACATTTATAATATTATACTCGTATCTATCATTAATTTAGAATCCGTCCGCCACTTTTTGTTGGATTTATTGGGTGAGTGTGCTTGAAAATATATCGAAGTAATATGAGAGGGTCTGGATGGGGTATAATGATCAGTAAATAATGGCCCTTTTTTATAATGAATAGTGAATAATGAGTCAAACAAATATTGAATAGTGAATAATGAGTGCCTAAAATAATGGATAATCCTATATTTTTAATGAATAGAAATAAACATCAATGAATAGTGAATAATCAGATTTTAATGAGCTATGGGTGTTATTTTAATGAATAACCCAAAATTTAATGAGATGAATAATAGGCTAAATTTTTAATGAATAGTGAATACCAGACCCCTCCCCCCCCCCCCCCCCCCCATCAAGACCCTCATGTGAAATTCTATCATGATGGTTTGTTTTGGTAAGGTTAGGGTTCTAACGTATCTATACTTTTTCGTCAAACTACGTAATGTATATGTGCCAGACCGTCTGAAGTTGCTCCTGTCCTGTGCATGGAGTGTTTCAATCATTAACTGCTCCTTTACCATGTACAGAAATACATAGTATATCGCTTTTAAGAAGTACACTTACTTGTAATTTTCTACTTTGTTTTCAGAGACAATGATGTCAAATCTACTCTTACTCAGTTTCTATGTCAGTGTTGTAGCAATATGTAAGTATCCTGGTTCTTCTTGTTCTTCTTGTTCTTCTTCTTCTTCTTCAATCTCGATAGTCACAACGAATTACTTGAACTAAATCCCAGTAAGCATATGCCAGCTGACCATTATCGTCCCACCAGTGAAACGGCATTTAAATGGCCTTTAGCTGATGAGCCAATTGTGACCCGAGACGGTATGCTTGCTTATGACGACAGACTTGACACTCCAAATAAATGATTGTTGTTGTTTTCTTTCTAAATAATTAGTCCCCACAACATATTTCTCATTAATCGTTTTAATGTGATTATACATATTCCCTGGCATTATTCATAGCAAAGAAGAGGCAGAATTTTTAATTTTGCAGCTCTGAAGTCTCGTTTCACTAACCTATTGTGCACTTTTTGCGTCTCCTTAAACAATATGCCAATTGCTTTTGGCCACATTGAATTTATCTATTTTGCAGTCATCATAGGTAAATAATTTTGTCATATTAAATTTATTTATCTTATGATATTGCAGTCTCCATAGGTCAATAGTTTTGTCACATTAAATTTATTTATTTTATGGTATTGCAGTCTCCATAGGTCAATCATTGTATTTAAAGCTGTATAGTCTGTAACTTTAGGTCTTCCATTTTTAGAAATAATGTTTCTAATTTTCAAGAACACAGTAATATAGCTTAAATCGGGTATACATTTTATCAGCTAATTATTTATTTTATGGTATAATTGCAGTCTCTAAAGGTCAATATATTTGTAACAATAAATTTATTTATTTTATGGTATTGCAGTCATCATAAGTCAATAACTTTGTCACACTACATTTATTTATTTTATGGTATTGCGGTCATCATAGGTCAATAATTTTGTCACATTACATTTCAAGTATTTATTTTATGGTATTCCAGTCTCTATAGGTCAATACTTTTGTCACATTAATTAATTTTTTGCGCAAAAATATTTCATATACTATAAATATTTTAAGCCCATAAATATTTTGATATAGAACAAATATATTACCAGATTCATTATTGCAATGTTTCACATGTCATAACTGAAGTTCAGCTAGATATATCTTAATTGCCAAATTTAATTATTTAAAAGAGATTAATATAAAGTATTCAAAACAAAACTGTGCCAAACTTTTGTAAGAGATGCTACCGTTAATTAGTAAAGAAAACACAATGACACGTTGCTAAAATTGATCACCATACCCTTTATCAAGGATATTGCTATCAATACATTGATTTCAGAAGATCGCATGTAATACATTGAATGTTACCCAAATAGATTTATTAAAGGGTATTGACGCGTGCTTTGTATCTTCGAATTAAATAGTATTTAAACTTAAACAATACCAAAAATTAAGACAACTAATTAAAAAACGTTTGCATATAGTTAAATAATAGGCTACTTAATCAAAGTGATAAATTAAATGCTAAATCACAATAAATGTTGTAAACAATGTTGTCTAAGCTGAAGTTGGGCTTAAGAGACAAAAGTAAAGAGACAAAACTATCAGTATTTGAAAATCATAATCTATGATCACCCAATACCAACAAAAGACCATCAATACTATACTCTCTTAAACATTCCAATGGCATAGAAAGGGTTCGTTAACCCTTTTCATTCTAGATACTTTCAAACAGGTACTTTGTCAAGCAGTGAAGACCCAGATGAAATGCCACATCATGCGACATTTCATCAGAGTCTGTACTGTTTGCGAACATAAAAACAAATCTTCATGACAGAAATGCATCGTAATTTAAAATTCCTAAGGGTGACCCCATAATATAAAAAAGACAAACTCATGCTTATTGTATCACTATGTATGGGCAAATCCACCAAAATGAAAAATGTTAATATTCTAATATGTCTATTTGTATTTCAGGTAGTGCGCAAAGATTTGGTTTTTCTTACGGACAAACATCTCACATCGACGTGTCGAATGCGACAATTATAACTTTTAACCAGGTGTGTATAGATTGCTTATTAAAAGCAGTATGACCAGGAAATGCCACATTCGCTTTATCTCTCTCTTCACCAGCTCTTCGAGGTGATTAAAAACATAAAGGAGGGTCTGGTATGGATGGGGGGGGGGGGAGGGGTCTTGTAATGACTATTCATTGAATATTTAGCCCATTATTCATCTCATTTAAATTTTTGGGTTATTCCTTAAGGGAATATATCTTTCAAAAGCTCTTACTTGCATCAAAATTTTCTTGTATAAACAAGAATTGCATTTTTGTCAAGGAGATGGATACTTTTGGCCACATTGTTGTATGAACAACTTATTCATCTCACTTAGGTTACTTTTAGCTCCCAACATACAGCTTTTGAGCAATCCACAGCATGCTTAGATATTAGTATTTTTAGAGTTACTTCCTGGTTTGATACGGTTTACAATGTTGTGACACGCTAGATGAACTTTAGACAAAAACAATTGCATGAACCTGAACTACAATTATCCCCTTACAATATTTAGAAGTATTTTCTTACAAAATGTACAATTTTCTGGTAGAAAAATATATATATTCAATTTTTGCTTATGAAAGTTTCAATGTCAAATTGAACAATTGTAAATAATACCAGAAATACATAATATTTGGTCAAAATTCTTTGGTCAAAATACTTCTAAATATTGCAGTCAGATAATTGTAGTTCATGTTTATGCAAATGGTTTCTCTAAAGTGTAAACGATATCAAACCAGGAAGTAACTCTAAAAGGACTGATATTGCTCAAAAGCTGTGTGCTGGGGCGTAAAGTGATCTATGTGAGATGTATAAATTGTTCATACAACAATGTGGCCATAGGTATCCGTCTCCTTGATAAAAAGCAATTATGTTTATACAGGAATAATTTCATGCAAGTAAGAGCTTTTGAAAGATATATCCCCTTAAGATAAGACCAATTATTCATTAAAATTAAATGGGCTGCGATACGACAAAATGGTTTTTAGCATTATTCATTATTCATTTAAATCTAATTATTCACTATTCACTAGATTTCCAACAATGTAGTATGTGCGACCAGCAAAGCCTCCAATCAGCCTGCGCATACGCGCAGTCTGATCATAGCCTTTGCTTGCCACTTGAATATTATATGACTCCTAGGCAACTGACCGAACAGCATTTGAAGTTTCTAAGCTTAACAGGAGGCTGCACATGCACGTCTGAGTCTACACTTGTCAAAATGCCACATTGTTGGAAATCACATGTCACGGCTCAAATGTCTTTATATTCTTTTACAAGGAGATAACCTCATCAGGACAGGAAGGAAAACTAACCTCAGGAAAGTTTGTAAGCCAAGCCACAGGTTTATACAAATTTCAAGTATACGCTCTCACCAGATCAGACTCTAACCTTTGGCTTGAACTGTACAAAAACAATGAACTCATTGTTTCCATTTGGGGGCATATGGGTGGAGACTATGCGGATTCCGGGAATGCTGCTGTAGTATTTCTCACAGAGGGCGACACAGTCTATATACAATCACGTGATCAGTATGACGTCAGTCTCTATGGAGCGCCAGATGAGATCTACAGCACCATAACTGGAACGTTTATAGGCGAATCAACACAAGGTAATACAAAAGTATATTATCACTATATGCATTTTGGGTTATTATGCATGCTTTTGGTCAAATTTGTTTTCACATTCAAGTGTGCTTTTATCAAGAAAAATATGAGCAAGTGCCATGCAGTTTTAACCCTGTTCAGGGTCAACGTATTGTCGATGATCTGATGGGGTTCAATCTTTTTGCAAAAGCTATAACCAGTTAACACACAGAGGCCTGTATGAGGGTCTGTATGGGGTATAATGATTAGTCAATAATGGCCCTTTTTATAATGGATACTGAATAATGAGCCAAAAACATAATGAATAGTGAATAATGAGTGCCAAAAATAATGAATAATCCGATTTTTTAATGAATAGAAGAAACAAATATATAGTGAATATCACCTTTTAATGAACTATGTGTCTTATTTAAATGAATAACCCAAACTTTTAATGAGATGAATAATAGGCTATATGTTTAATGAATAGTGAATACCAGACACCCCATCCGGACCCTCCTGTATCGCACTTTTAAGTAGTAGGGACCAAGGTATGTGTATCGTGACAAGGACACTTTTGCTTTCAAAATACCTATGTTCGAAAACAAAATACAGCATGAAGACAGTCATGAGTTCCAAATAATTCTCACTGTCATGTCATACAAAATATGCTTAATCTACAATCTTTATTTGACTCACTATTTGACTCACTATGGACTCTTACTTTGGTCGCACTTTGGTAAAACAAAAGCTAAAATTTATTTATTTTACAGCTGTTCTGCATAACCCAATCCACCGTGTTTTTTTTCAACTTTTTAAAGCAGTATCGCATCTTTCAGCAATGCCTCTCAAAATCTTATCAGTATCCACTGAAACTGCAAAACCATGGTCACATGGTATCTGCATCATTCAACTGTCCCATATTTCTGCATAAAAGGCATTTTTATTGATTTTCATTGACCCATAAAATGCGGGGTATAGTGTTTTTTCAACTTTGAGATTTTATCCAAGAAAAGCTGTTTAGGTGGATTTATTTATATAAGAGCTAGTGTATGGTTGGAAGATATTTTGGTTGATCTTTGTTTATTGCTGACAACCGACAATTTCAGTAATGGCTGATGTATGAGGAAGTTTCGAGGTCTAGATGGGGTTTAATAATTTGAGAATATACTATATTGTCTAATCTCATAATCATTAGACAATAAAGGGCAAGTAAATAATGAATATGTAATAATGAATATCCCAAAATAATGAAGAAGGCAAAGATCAAGAGTAGATAAAATCAAGTACCACATCTGACCCAAGACACCGTATGTGAAAGTGACAAAAACGCAAGACAACATCACATACAAGAGGGTCAAGAGGCCAGCCCTTTCCCAACAGGAGACCACAAGATTGCAAGAAACAGACATTACAGTATGGCAAAGACAAATACATAAAGAATGATTCTTATTGTTTTAAAGATTAGCAGAAAGCAATAAGGAATATCCAAATAATAAATTTCAAATGTATAAAGCTGAAAATTTGGAAAGTTGGTGAGCAATGAGATTAGGAAGACTCATCCTGGTGGCCTGAGATAGAATAAAGGGTAGAGAAACCCCTGGGGATTATATTAGAATAAAAGATTATTTCCTATTTTCATGCGAAATGCAGTCCTAGATTTTTTCCAAAGGAAGAAGGCAAAGATCAGGTATCAATACAATAAAAATACCATATCTTGCCCATGACACTATATATAGGAAAGTGACAAAACACAAGCAAACATAACATACGAGAGAATCAAGAGGTCAGTTCTTTCCCAGCAGGTGACCTAAAGGCTGCAAGAAACAGACGAGACAGTATGCCAGGCACCCACAAAACACAACTAACAAAAACAAAGGATCTTTAAAGCTTCTCTTCCGATCCCTACATTGCTCTCACAGAACTCAAATAGTCAGACCCAAATGATGAGTTTTGTAGTAAAGTTGTTATGATTGTAAATAGAGAATTTTTAGATAAAAGAGGATCATTAAAAAATTATTTTCTTCTTCCTCAACCAAAACGTATCTTATGAGTACACAATATGAACGCCTATATGAGATAGAGTATTTGTGCACCCCAAACAAATGTCGATGGATAAGAAATGATTCACGATTTTACATTCACAAATTTTGTGGATCTTAATTTATGAAATGAGCCGCGACACGAGATTTCCAACAATGTGGTATGTGCGACCAGCAAAACCTCAGATCAGCCTGTGCATACCCGCAGTCTGATCAGAGCTTTTGCTAGTCGCTGAATTATTATATGACCGTTAAGCTACTGACTGAGTACAGTTCTGAGTTTCTAAGCTTAAAAGGGGGCTTCACAGGCTCGTCTGAGTCTACACTTGTCAAAATGCCACATTGTTGGAAATCACGTGTCACGGCTCAAATGGTTGTTATTTTCCAGCCTTTTCTGTTGCTCTGGATCAAGGAACAACCGTCAGCAGTGGCAGCCCTGTGATGTACAATAAAGTGATCACTGATGTGTCTGGAATCTACGATAACAATACTGGCATTGTGGTTATTAAGACACCAGGCATCTATATATTCCATATATTCGCAGTATCATCACAGGGCGAGGAAATCTACCAAGAACTGTATCATAATATTAACTTGGTGTGCTCTCTTTATAACTATGCTGATAACGAATGGACAGACGCTGGAAATACTGCCATATTGCATTTACAGGCTGGTGATAAAATAGGAGTGTATGCTGCAGTTGACAACAATATATATGGTTCTACAGATGAAGTTTATACGTCATTTTCTGGTGCGATGATTGCTTCTGAACATGATATTAATATAAAGGGTAAGTCAATAGAGACACTTATATGTTTCCTTCATAGAACTAGAGCAGTCATTATATATCTCAAATCATCCAACGACTGTCCAAATGCAAATTGTATAATTCAAAGCACACATCGGCAATAAATGCCAAATCTGATAAAAAAAGTATGTCTTGCAAATGATGATGATGATGATGATGATGATGATGATGATGATGGTGATGATGATGATGATGATGATGATGATGATGATGATGATGATTTTACCAGCTTTTTTTTTGATTCAATGAAACTGTAAAAATAGTAGTTCAAGGCATTGTTTTCTATACGCCAAACCTAGAATAAATCGTTTATCCTATAAAAACGACGTACAACCTAACTTTTTAACTCTGACCATTTTTTCAGCTAGAACCGACCAGAATATGAGAAATAAAATCAACAGTATGTTGAATCATATCGATGTATGGGGAGAAGTACTGCCAACACTACATTGCTTTTTTTAAAATTCTGTAGGTTTTCTCTATTTCTGAATGGTCCGTTTTTTTCCAAATTAATTAAAGGTCACAACTGCCAATTTTTGTGCCATGTGGAGTTGGTAGAGCTTCTCTGGTCTTTCGAAAATATTAGCTTCTGGCAGCAAGAAGAAGACCCTTTAATAGGGCACTAGAGGGCTGTAGACTGTTTTTCTTTCTTTTAAAAAGTGAGTTGGACCAGGAAATACAACAATCACAGTCTACAGACAAACCCAAAGCACCGTGGGTTAGTCTGTTCAGTATCAACAAAACTGTGTCTACTGTGTAGGTAGGTAGGTAGGTTTTTTTCTTCTTAAATATTTCTGATGCTAATGGACAAGTTTACTTCGATACTCAGGCACAAACTTGTTTTAATATTCTATAGCCAAATACTGTCAGAGAAAGATACGGAACAAGCTTAATATTCTTTAGCCAGAAATTGCCAGAAAAGGTAAGGAAATCACACAAGTGGTAGAGATGAAAAGTAAGAAATTATATGAGCAAAACAATACAACCTAAATGCCTCAATAGACAGGCATGAATAGTAAAAAAAATATCATTCTGAGGCTATGAAATATTTTTGGTATGGAGTAAAATAGTTGGTGGATATGAAACGACAGACACATTTTTGTTACGGCCTTCTATGCACAAATAAACAATTTTAATGCAAGCGTGAAGCTAACTTCAGGCAGCTATCTAGAGATCTTGACGCATGAATGTAACATTGGTCTTTCGTATGAGTTTCAACACCAGGTGTTTTCTTCTTACATTACAGCTGCAATCGCATTTTCAGCTGGACTATCTGCTGATAAAACTATTGCTGGTGGATCCAAGGTTGTGTATAATCAAATACTTCTAGATTTAAACCAGGTTTATGACCGGACAACGGGCGACTTCGTTGCTCCAGTGGGTGGTGTATACGAGTTTACCTACCATGCACTTGGACAGATGAATGAAACTATATGGCTTGATCTGTACAAAAATTATATGTAAGTAATATAGCAGTTATTCTTTTAGCCTGGCTGAGCGCCATGACTACATTTATTAGAATCGATAGCCACGTCTTTTAAACGTTATGAAATGACATAGTAACACTTACAAGACTTAAAGATTCAGATATTTAATAATACAATTTCTAAAGTGGAAGTGCGATCACATAGTGAAATTGTGTGCTCACAAACTGACTGACTGAATGACTCTCCAAAATGGAGAACTAAATATATGAAGAACTATATCTCTCACTCACAAACTATCTCCAAACAATAACTGCTTGACAACAAGATAGTGGGGTGCTCATATAGCACATGAGGCTTAGCTAACAGCCTTATGTATTTAGTTATATGTTGCTCTTGTGTCAAAAGAAACATAACATTTCTTGGTCATCTAAGAACATTGTAATTGTTCTGTTGGACTTTTGAATACCTTTTGAAACTTCTCGCCCTGGCGTGCTGAACACCTTTATGCACTACATCCCTCCCTTATTTTCTTGTTTACCGCCTGCAGTATTTCAGTTGCAAGCATTATTTTCAATTAGTTTGGTTTGACAGCGTTTATCCAAGAAGCCATAGGTTGGTATGTGGTCTGTGATTATAGCAATTAATAGTCAATTTCCTGGTTCTCGCTTGTTTAAAGTGTTAACGTATTATAGGCCATACATATACTGTATGTCATCTAGTATGGGCTTGCAAAACGGATTTATGTGTCTTTAGACTACTTGATCCACATCAGAATCAAGGGTGAGGTTGGTATTGTTAATCAAGTTTAAGCACTCCAGTAATTATTTTATTGACTGTTCAAAGGTGGTGCTTCTTTTGTAGATCGTTTTATTATTTGTGTTTGCTGTATGTCTTGTTATTCTGTATTGTCTGTTCCTTGCAACTTTGTGGTCACCTGCTGTGAAAGAGCTGACCTCTTCGCTCTCTTGTGTGTGATGTTTTCTTGTCTTTTTGTCACTTTCCCATATGGCGTCATGGGTCAGGTGTGGTACTTGATTGTATTGATTCATGATCTTTGCTTTCTTCCTTACTTTTAAAAATGTGTGCACATGCATGAATTGTTCCCCGGTTTGCCATTCTCCAGGGAAATATTATATGACCTTTAAACTTTGTGTTGCAGTTCGATCACATACATGTAGCTTGTATTTTACATTTTTCTTTACCGGGCCGCGTAGCGCAGTCGGTCACGTGTCTGGCTACAGATGCGTGTCTGACTGCAGATCCAGGGGTCGCGAGTTCGATCCCGGCCCGGTACCATACTTTCGTGGAGATTGATCATGAAATAATTTCTACGGTCATTCTCCTCCTTCCGCTGATTTATTCAAGAAGGGTTGTTGTCAGTTACAAGCGAAAGTATGTGCACAAATTACTGGTTAACCGCTTGCTCAAGCCTGCCCAGGAAAAAGTGTGGTTAAGTGAACTGACCGTCCCGCAATGACCATAGCTGTTGACATGGGACGTAAAGCAACAAAAACAAACAAACAAACATTTTTCTTAACATTTAATGTGTTGCTAAATGCTGCAACATTGCATCTTTTGATTTTGGAAAGGGGTTAAATTCTGATATATTTTCCTTAACAGCCTTTAAAAGTGTAATACAAGTATTATGTAGTACCTTACTCAACAAAGGGCAACACCACATTGTCAAACAACGAAGACTTGTTCAAGCCTGCGCAAATGCATAGGCTCGTGAGCCCTTTTCTTTGTTTCATCATAGTGTATTAATTTGATTAGATTGTTTCTCTATGATGATACATTGCAATAGTTAGAAGGCTTCCATACGAGCTAATTATTTCATGTACTTCAACAACAGCAGAATCTAGAGCGAAGATTTTGTACCAGTAAAATGCATTTAAGCCCCCGGTGGCTTAGGCTGCTGTCCGTTCTAAGGCGGTGGTTCTGTTATAATTGTTGATTTGTTGTTTATTGTTACTCCCATTGTGGGAGTCTGTTATTGTTCTATCTTTTGTTGTACGTCACCGTATGCCCATTTTGGTGTTTCAATCATCTTGATGGGGAAGAGGGAGCTGGTTGCTTTGCTTAGTTTGTCTTCCTGATGTCTCGTGATTGTTGTGTGGCTCTTCCTCGCGGTGCCATGGGTTTGTCTGTAGTTTGTGATTGTGGTATTTCCAGATCATACTAATTAATTTTCATTTTTAGCTTACACAAAGTATGGATATAAATGAAGATTAGGACTAAAAGAATCATTGACGCTGGCTGTTTGTTAAATGCCTATGGTTTTCAATAAACCTTAAGGTTTGTCAACTGTCCTTTTAAGCACAATTTATCTTTCCTAATTTAAGCGCTTTATGCTTTTTGGAATAAGTTTTTAGGCGTTAAATGTTGGGCTTAAACAATATTTTTGATTCAAATATATAGCAATTAGAAAAAGTTTCATACAATATTCAGGGTGGGTAGTCACGTGGTTTTTGCTTGGATACATTGTACGGATGTTCGAATACACTGTACGGACATTCTGATCGAATGTAGGTAGATTTCTCTATGTTTTCTCATCTATACCCAGAATGTTATACACCATTTTCCAGCCTACATTTTCCCCTATCATACGCTACCAGGATAGCATCTTTAAGCTTCTTACTTTGAGTACTAACTCTGTCACAAATGTTGTCCGTACAGCTTATTTCCAAATTCAAGCCCGATCTTCGCCGCTAAAAATTTTGTGACAGAGTCTGTACTCAAAGTAAGAAGCTTTATGAGGATATCCTGGCATCGTTAGATCAGGAAAAATGGGGGCTGGAAAATGGTATATAACTTTCTGTGTAAAGATGAAAACAAACACGCAGAAATATCTACTTACTATTGCTTAAAACATCGGTGTGGAAAGAAGTCCGCCATTTTTCCGTACAGTGTATCCTAACAGAAACCACGTGACTACCCACCCTGATATTGTTACCACAGTATAAGAAAGTGGCGTGTTGGTTGATGGGGGGTTCTGTAGTCCAAACATTAGGGCCCAAACCGCAAATCCTACCGAATAAGGAAGCAATGAAATAAATTAAGTTCTCCAAGTACAAACCTCCTTTACTGCTTGGTGACATGCGCTAGTTTTATTTCAATAGCATTAAATTTAGAGGAGCTTTTTTAATACTGGACCAGGTAAAGGTAGACTTGACTACAGTTGCACTACAAAATATTTTCTAAAATAAAAGATTAAAAAAAAAACAATGAAAACAACTAATCATATTAGTCTGTATAAGTTTGCACTATAATATGACTTTCTCATCAATGTCGATGGTATAAAACGTTGCACATGAAAATAATGGATTATTAAATGTTTTGCGTAAGTCTAATTTGTAATCCCTATCACCTTTGGTAACATTTTCTGTTTTGTCATAGGGATCTGCCTGTCTAATTATAAAATTTATTAATTTCTAATACACCAAAGGGCTACCATTGATGTCTTAAAGATAGGTAAGTTTTGAGAACAATCTGAAAAATAGGCAGAAACACTATCAGTGTCTGAGGTCCTTTAGATCTCTAGCCCAGCCAGATGTGGCAGATTTAGACCTGTAGCCTAGCTGAGGGTGCCAGCATGGGCTTTTATCGGTGGCTTTAAGCATATGCAATACGTACCAATAACCACATTGGTCTCATTGTATAGTGTTTACTTTATGTTTCAGATATATCAATTCCTTGTATAGCCACACACCATTCTACTATGGTGTGGGAGGTAACTCTGCAGTACTAAGTCTTGATGCTGGTGATGTAGTTTATGTTAAATCAAGATCTGGACAAGACAGTCCATTGTACGGTCGTGGGGATGAGGTGTATTGTACATTTTCTGGATACTTGATTCAGTCTACAGGTGGCGCGGGTCCAATCATTGGTTAAATAAAGTGTTTACATATCAAACTGTTTCTTGTAGAATCCAAACCATACAGCCATTGCGATTATAGGGATCACACATGTTTATTCATACATTAACATTTGCAGAGTCCCGAGGAAGCTGTTTGAACACGAGGCCGCTAGGCAGAGTGATCAAACATCTCTCAAGTGACCGGGCAAGTGTTAATGCAATGAAACAAATATGTGTGATCGTTATTCTTGCATATTTACCTGAATCCAACCAAAAGCTCACTGAAAACACTGCTAAAACCTAAAATACACTTTCTCTTACACTGTTTTTCCTCCAAACAAAATGGCGTCAGATTAAACGTTCGAACATCATAACGTCGTCACAACGTCATAACACGTGCAAAATTTCAGAAACAAAAACGTTGACTAATGATCAGTCCGAGCTGTAATGTCAGACAAACAAATCAGGGCTCGTTTTAAGCATTGTCAAATAAAAAAAACCCATGTTTAAACAGCATGTGAATCTCATGATTTGAACATGGGGTTTCGGTCAATTGACAATGGCTTCAAACAGCTGTGTGTAACGAATTTTATGCAAGAATCAAGTGTTGATAAGATTAATTGTGTCTCTAAAGACTCTCAGCGATCATGGATCATCATACCAAAGAGTATCTTAACCTGATAAAGAGACCTTGGTGGTACTAATAGTCCGATATGTTTCATGCGTATCTGCAAGACCCTTGCTGTTGGATTGAGGTGCAGATATAAGATTTAAGAAGTGCTATGTACCCAAATGACATACACTTTTACAGTGTAGTAATAATTAACCCTTAAAGCGCCAAGAAAAAAAATGAATCTGAAAATGTCGTCTGCTCAAGTCGTCTGCTGCAAATAATGGCCTAACATTACTGACGAATAAGTATAGAAGCAAACAGTGTGGACCCAGACCAGACTGCTCCTATAGGAGCAGTCTGATCTGGGTCCACACTGTTTGCCATAGAGGCTTCTTAAACATTTCAGCAGACGAGAAAGGCAGACGACTTTTGTTGCAATTGGCGCTTTAAGGGTTTACTCATCCCACAAGGTATACTGTACATACACATGCGCAATGACAAAGCTCTATGTCAATCAAATCAAAACGTGAGGGTCAACGTTAAAGTTTGTTGTACACACATACCAAACACAATATGTATCTCATCTTTGATATTAGGGTTATAAAAAGCTAGATCAAGTAACGGTGATATCAAGCCCACACTTAGAGTGCAATTGGGATTGGGTGCTTTTCTCTCTGCCTAAACACTTCGTAGATTCACTTCATTCCTGTCACTGATAAATGGTCGGGTACTTTGGTATACCAAAAGTACATCTCAGTGTCCTAATGTCCATCAGTATTCCTTCTGCTCTTAAGTAGGAGTTTGAAATTTTAGATGAACGTTTCGTCAAACAAAAACGGAGTAACAGCCTTTGACTCACGTTAAAACTCACAATTTGCATAATATCCGTAATGTCAATTTCGTTTATGGTCCCTTAAGGAAAACAAGAGGGCCCATGAGCCCTGGATCGCTCACCTGAGTCCTTGTCACGAGGAGATGATGTTTACCACAAAATATAAATTCCATTTCCCCCAACACTTAAGTCCATTTTTTGTATCACTCTGATCATAACACAAACCTATCAAGTCACTTTGTTCAATCAAAATGTACTTATCTGCACAATTTCAATGTCTGACACTTTTTACCCAATCCAAACTGTCAAGGGTGAAAATAAGGGCAAACATTTTACTTGCATAATGTTTCACACTTCTTTCCTTTTATTTGATATGCAACATGACCTTCTTCAGATAAAATAAATATTTGACCCTTTGATCCCATCAAGGGATCGATGGTAAGTAAAAGGGCAGAATATTTGCTTGCATGGTGTTCTATGCTTCCTTCCCATTAATTTGATATTCATTATGACTATTTTCAAAAAAAAAAACCTTTTGACCCCTATTATGGGCCAGCACTCCCACCTTACATATCTACAAACAGTAGATTTCGCATAGCTTCTAGAATATAATCAATCCCTGACAACTGCGTCACAGACTGGACTCTTTGGCTTAGTGGTAAGAGCATTGATCTTGTACAGGGTTCGGCCCAGAACCGATTCCTAGCTTGGCGAGGGAATATTTTCAACTATGCTTTACATTGTTACATGTTGTAAGACCCTATCCAAGGGGTCAAGGGTGTGTAAGGGCAAACTATTTGCTAGCATTTTATTTTATGCTTCATTTCCTCAACTGCTTTGATATACAACATGACCATATTCTGAAAAAAGTTGATTTTGTATAAGCCTATATGACCCTTGAAGCGGGGCCAATTTTGGCCCAGGGGCATCATTTGAACAAACTTTGTAGAGGTTCGCTTGATGATGCTTCATATCAAATATCAAGGCTCTAGGCCTTGTTGTTTCAGACAAAAAAGTTTTTTTTCATGTTTTCCCTATAAAAGTCTCTGATAACATGTGATCCCAGGGCGGGGCCATTTTTGGCCACATTGGCATTTGTATAATCTTGGTAGAGCTCCACTAGATAATACTACATTCAAAATACCAAAGCTCTAGGCCTTGTGGATTTAGACAAGAAGATTTTTTCATGTTTTCCTTATATAAACCTTTGTAAAACATCTGACCCCCCAGGGCTGGCCCATTTTGACCCCAGGGGAATACTTTGAACAAACATGGTGGAGGTCCACTGGATGATGCTACATACCAAATATCAAGGTTCTATTCATTATAGTTTCAGACAAGATTGTTTCATGTTTGTCCCAATATGAGCCTATGTAAAACATAGGACCCTTGGGACAGGGCCATTTTAGGCCTAAGGGGCATAATTTGAACAAACTTGGTAGAGGTCCACCAGATGATGCTGCACCTTAGTCT
The DNA here is from genome assembly GCA_964019695.1 of Loripinus fragilis. Lineage (NCBI taxonomy): Eukaryota > Metazoa > Mollusca > Bivalvia > Lucinida > Lucinidae > Loripinus > Loripinus fragilis. Next base: position 14,652,173 of record OZ026529.1, on the reverse strand, counting down.
AAGGCCTAGTGGTTTCAGACAAGAAAATTTTTCATGTTTTCCCTGCACAAGCCTATGTAAAACATGTAAAAACTATGTTTGATTGCAAATATTGATAGTAAGTTGATTAATTTCAACCAAATTTTGTATTCTGACGCTTTTTGGTAAGACCTTGGCTGGAATTCTGTAAACAGTCATTTTTGGTTTCTTTACCTTGCAGATGTGGCCCTCAGAATGTAACGTATATGTCTTGTTTAAGTATTGATGGACAAATTTTGTAAACGGATTACTTGTGATATGATCTTGGTAGAAATGACCATGCACAGTGCGAATGAATAATAGACACAGGTAATTTCAGCATTTCATCTCTTTATACTTGGTTTTCAAAGCCATGCGAAGTCTTCATGTTTTCTTATCCAGGAAGCTTTAACATTATTTCCCTATGCATGAAGTCACTCTCAAGTTTTGTTTAAAGATAAATCACGACATATCGTAGAAGTAGGATCTTTGAGGCTTATTGTGGTCATCTCTCAAGTTTGTTTTGCAACCACTCAATGTTTTGTTCAAGCCGATTCTTTATACCCCAGTCAACAATATTTCAGTCATTGTTGGGACGTTTCCTGGGTTGAACCAGTATTACGCAGAGGATAAAGTGTCATGCTCAAGGACATGACGCAGTGCCTCCAGTGAGGCTTGATCTAGTGAATCTTCAACCTCAAGTCTAACACTCTACCAACTAAGCCACTACACTCATCTACACTTGGTTTTCAAAGCCATGCAAATTCTTCATGTTTTCTTATCCGTTGCAAGTTTGAATGCAAGAAAATAATTTCTAATGTCCATCTAAAGTTTGATTTGCAACCATTGAAAGTGTGTAACAGATATGTAACGCAGGAATCCATATAAGACTGCATGTACACTTCTTTTTTTAAATCTCTATTTTTCATAACCAAACCAGAAAAGCGTCAATGTGACATAGATGCCCCCATCCGGGGCCATTGTATGAGAAAAGGCTCCCTGAAACTATTTTTGTATGTGCAGGCCCGTAGGAAGCAATTACAGATTGGGGGGGCACACATACATTTTAAAAAAAAAAAATAATTTTTTTTTTTATTTTTTTTTTTTTTTGGGGGGGGGGGGGGGGGGCATATTTGTGCAAATTATTTGGGGGCACGGCCCCCCCCGTGCCCCCCCCCCCCCCCCCTATTCCTACGGCCCTGATGTGACCGGACTTAAGAACAACGGTGATGCTATATCCACCAATGAAAATGACAAGGGCATAACAATATTCTGTGTGTACTCAAGAGAGACAATTCGTTTGAGTTACATTAACATGTGTTTTGCATAAATAAGAAATTCACTCTTAAAGGCACTTCAAAAATTTTCTTACAGACAGCAACTTAACCATTTGCCATCTGGGTAATTTTACATACTTTTTTGTTGTCTGCTAGTCAAATTTTACATATTTTTTTGTCATCTGCTGATTTTTTTCAAAATCAACTTTTTCCAAAATTTCTTTCAGGATTACCATGGGTGTTAAATAGTTTGGATTCAGATCAGGTCGGACGCTATGTAGGGCTTATACTAGGCTGGACACTATGTCAGGCCTGATCTGGGTCCAAACTATTTATGAAGGTTATCAGTAGACAACATAAGCTTTCTTTTATAGAAAGCTTTAGCCAACATTATGGGATTAAAAGGAGGAAAACAAATTACATATATAATGTGAGATTTTATTCTACACTCAGTTTGGAAGAAAAAGAACCAGATATATACATATAACATAAACTGAACTGCAAATAAAACATGGGCCATACTATGTTTTGATACAAGGCTACATTGAATGTCACAACTTTGCACTTTGACAGGAGCCAAATCATAAGACAACCTCTTATAACCCTTAATTTAAAGCGCCAATCACAAGAAAAGTCATCTGCTTTTGCCATCTGCAGAAACGTTTTAGAAACCTTTTGGTCAAACAGTGTAGACCCAGATCAGACTACTCAAGTAGGAGCAGTCTGATCTGGGTCAACACTGTTTGCCTCTAAGACTTGACTTACATTAATCAATAATGTTAGCAAATACATGCAGCAGACAACTGAAGCAGATATTTTTGATTTAGTCTTTTTTGCTGGCTCTTTAAGTGTTTGCAATCATAAATTCTTTCCCTCCTGCGAAATTTTTCATAAATTTTTGTCGTCTGCTGATTTTTTCCAAAATCATTTTTTTAACAAATTTATTTAAGGAACACCATCAGCGTGTTAAACAGTTTGGATTCAGATTAGGCCCAATGTTTTGTTGGGCCGGATCTGGGTCCAAATTGTAAAGTTTATCAGCAGACGACACTAGAAGGTAAAGAGTTGAGAGAAAACCCTGTTTTTGTTGCATAGGAACAATAAAGGCAGAGAGCAGCCAAGGCACCTCTGTAGTCTAATCTGTGTCAAATGGACTCACTGCTGTATAGTTCATACAAGATATTTAACATAATCAAGTATAGTTCATACAAGATATTTAACATAATCAAGTCTGCTTCAGAAGCAGTCTGAACTGGTTCTGCACTGTCTAGGCCATTTCTTGGCAGGCAACTAGCATTCAAAATCTCAAAACATCTACCATACCTGGTTTACTCATGAGCCCCTTCCATCCTCTTTTTGCAATAAAAAGTAGTCTTTAGGCCAGAATTTTTTTATAAGTTGATTTACGAACCCTCCTACTGTATTTTTCCGGAAAGTAGGAAAGAAATTAAATTTAATTTCTAAAAAAAAAATTTATCTATCGGCCGACTCTAAATATTATTTGTTTCGATGAAAAAAATAATATTTTTTTGAGGTTATATCTGTATATTTTTGAGTGACACTGTAAAAAGTGATTGTCTGTCCTGTCCAGATTTTTAGGTAAATGATAAAATATTTAAAAATTTAGTAAAGACTGTTGGTTTGCCTTACTAGTTTTACTTTTTTCTAGAAGAAAAAAAAAAGCTCTGAAAATGACCAGTTAACTGGTCATTTTCAGAGCTTTTTTATTTTTATTTTTTTTGTCCCCCCGACCCTAAATCTGAAAAAAAAAAATCCGTAAATCAACTAATAAAAAAATTCTGGCCTTAGGATGGGGTCAAATCAGAATTACATATAAACTATGGTATATGTTCTAACATTTCTAACACTAGGTCCCTGCCGAAAAGATATATACCAACAGCGCAAACCCAGATCACACTGAAGCAATCTAATCAAGGTCTTCCCTGTTTGCTATCCTGACAAACATTTTGTGAATTCCAGCCTTGATGACCAACATTTTATTTGAGAACAGAGAGAAAAGTGTTTGAAAAGTTAGAACATTCATAGTACAAATTTCACTCTATTAGGCCAACCTTAAAAATATTCTTGTTTCCCCTTACCCGACCCTTTTTTACCAGTATGGGTCGGTCAGTCGGAAACTTATTTTTTTTTAAACTAAAAATCTCAAATTGGATACCCATTAAACTTAATTGTATACAGTAAAACCTGTCTAAAGAGGCCACTCAAAAAAGACATCAAATAATGCAGGTCAAAAGTATTGCAGAATGCTCCCAGGGAGCATTCTGCAATACTTTGGACATGCATTTAGTGTCCATTTGTCTTAACGACCTTTGTGTATATCTTTGAGTGGCCGTTTTAGGCAGGTTTTACTGTATAGTCCTACTATAGGCAATAAAATTAAATACACAAACAATTTGCTAAGATAACAGTTTACATTGGACAATTCTCTCAGGTTGCAATGAAATTTAAAAAAAAATATTCTTGACTGAAAATTGAAATAAATTTTTTTGAGGAGGGCCTTTTTTTCAGGGTCGGTCAGTTAAGGGGAAACAAATAAAATTTTAATTTAGGCCTAATTCACAAACATGATAGCTGGTCCCATGAAGACAAGAGTTGGTTTCCAAATAATAAAAATATAAGTGGTAAAACTACATTAAAGGTATGCATTAAGTATACTGAATAAAGTAGAAAAAAGCATCTAAAAATAGAAAAGAAGATTTCACTCCAAATATAAGGTAAAGCAAAGCAGATATAAGTATGTTTCAAAATAAATCACTTCATACAAAACATAAAACAGTAGAAAATGATATTTATTTGTGTTGCTATTGTCATGCCAGTTGCTATCGTTTTTATGTAAGCTTTAAAAGAGCAGGCTTTTAGTTAAGAGTGGGTAACAGAAAAAATATTTTCTTATTTCTTAACAAAAACATATGTTATGGGTACTCTAAAGAAATGTCACAATGAGAGGGTTCATTGACACGGTTCTTTTGAGCACCCATAACATATGTTAAAACTGATTGGTAAGAAAATATTTCCAATTTTATGCTCACAAATTGTGTTTTTCTAAACCTGTGTATAGGTTCAAAGGATTGAACCTGCAACCCTTGGTGTGGCCTAAGGTCAATCAACCCGCCCTATTACTGTGTTACCCTACATTGATGTCAAAGTAACAGGTTATCAGGACTTTAGCTAAGAATGCGTAACGAAAATCTATTTTGCTTAATTCTCAACCAAAACATATGTTGTGGGTACTCAAAAGAACTGTCTCAATGAGACGGTTCTTTTGTGCACCCAAAGCATATGTTAAAACTGATGGGTAAGAAAACATTAACAATTTTATGCTCAAAATTTTTGGTAATCTAAACCTGTGGGTTATGCCATTCTGTGTGCAAAAGTGTAAAATACCTTATTCAACTAAATAATCACACATAGTCAGTGGTGATTATGATCAGCAAATATCAGCCCTTAATCTACAAGTCTAGATACTAACAGTTAAATTTTGAATCTGGGCAAATGTACAAAAAAATATTGCATCTTGGCAAGTATACAAAATTAATATCGTATCTGGGCAAATATACAAAATTAAAATCGTATCTGGGCAAGAATACAAAATTTATATTGAATCTGGGCAAGTATACAAAAATAATATCAAATGAGGGCAAGTATATGAAATTAATATTGCATCTGGGCACCCAAGTATACAAAATTAATATCGCATCCGGGCAAGTATATAAAATTGATTGAAAAGAATATTTTGATTTTAGGTACATTTACTTAACAAAATGACTTGGGCCTAGATGTGAGAAAACCTGTCTTCGGGGGTTTGGAAACACCAAAGATGCAGACCAGTCTGCCCATCTGCACAGTCTGATCAGCACCTTTGTTATTCGCTTTTCGGAAAGTATCGTATAAAAGCTTGCTACAAGCAAAATTTCACTATTCTAGCTAGTCTCTGTAGCTGAGCTGTCTTGTTTAAGCATGACCAGGTCGGAAACCCCGAAGATAGGCAGACGGAAGTTTCAGGACTAATAATAATGGCAGGATAAGGGTTAATAAATACAGTAAAACCTGTCTTAAGCGGACACTCAAAAATAGATAAAACAATAGTCTTATAGACAGATGGTAGCTTAATGAAGGTCGAAAGTATTGCAAAATGCTCTCTTGGAGCATTCTGCAATACTTTTGACCTGCATTAAGCAATAATTGGTCGTGAAAAACAATTTTTGGTCTTCTTTTTGAGTGGCCACTTAAGACAGGTTTTACTGTACCGAAGTTTAATATGAAGTGAGATTTTTACAAAACAGAGTTTTGAGATTATCAAATTTTAAAACAGATCTTATTAATAAACTCATTGAATAAACCAATCTATTTCATTAAGAGTTTCTCAGACTCTCCTAAATACATTATACAGGCCTCAAAATAGGGGTGTACATTTAAAAATTTCATTTTCTTGTATCACAACTTAAACATATGTTGTGGGTACTCAAAAGAACCATCTCAATGAGATGGTTCTTTTGAGCACCCTCAACATTATGTTTAAACTGGTGGGTAAGAAAATATTAACACTTCTACGTTCAAAAATTGTGCTTATATCTTCAACAGAATTAGCCCATATCTATGCACCTATAAATGCACACCAAGTTATTTTTGTGTTGTTAAATGCTCTACCCACCAGTCCAATGAAACAATTTCATTATTAATACAGATACATGGTGCCGCGCGGGTGCAAAACAGTATGCATCCATATCAGCTGGCTAAAGTAGAAGCCAGCTCAGGGCTGAGGAAATACATTGCCTGACTTGGTTTCATTTCATTCCTGTCAATTTGAAAATTTCTGTTAACTTGTCATTGAACAAGTACAAAATATAAAACTAATACCATACTGTACTTCATATTTACGGTGCTCTTATTAGGACAAATACGGTAATAGCTTAGTGACATTTTCATTTCAGAATAACTCCCCACCGCACTCCCTCAGAAAAAGTTTTTTGTTGTTGTTTTTCAGACATTTTTGGTCATCAGTGGAAGATATATAAAGAAATTTTAGAAAAAGGAACGAAAAAATAATGTAATGAGAAGTCTGCAAAACTAATATTATGAATTAGGAAAACATGAAAAATAGTGACTTATAATGTTCTAATGATTACGTCAGATCTAAAATCAGAAGAATAAGAAATACATCACACTATAAAAAAATCAAAATCAGTTCAATGAGATAAGACTCCCGCTACTAAATCTAAATATGGCCAGCTTGAGAAATAGGCAAGGAAAAAATATAGCACTACAAAACCATCTATAAACTTGTAACTGCAAGATGTACAAACTTATCCAAAACACTGAAGAAATTCATAAAATCCTGAATAATTTTGCATTATCGACTTGTGCATTGTCTGAGCCTTCCCTGCTGACAGGGGACAAAAATTCCACTCGTACACTCATAACTACAAGTGCAATCTAGAGAGGACGAGTAATTATTCCCAAAACACTCGTCCTACAGGACGAGTGCTTTGGGAAAAATTTCTCGAGGAAGTCATATTACTCCCTTATGTTCTTTATTGCATGTATACTTTTAAAAAACAAGTGTGTGTGTTTGCAGGGCGAGTGAAAATTGAAAATCACTCGTCCTGCAGGACAAGTGCAATATTGAAATATTTTTGTCCCCTGCAGCTGACATATGTGATAAGTACAAAAATCTTATCAAAAAGTTATTATTTTGTCACTACATGACAGTTCCCTTGGCTGTCTTAACTCATTTTTCAGGCAGGTTACTATTCAGTGTGGCAATAGGCCTAAATGTTTGCCCTACTCAGAAACCATTCACTTATGCAGGCCTCCAGATAAGAGCGTGTACCAAAAAATTATTTTTTTTATTTCTCAACCATTTATGCTCACTTTTCACAACCTTTTTTTCAATTACATCTTTGGCCATTAAAGTAGACTCTTCTTCCAGATAGAGTCATTTTGATGTTTCTCAATCAAAACATGCGTTGTGGGTACTCAAAAGAACCCTCTCAATGAGACGGTTCTTTTGAGCACCCAAAACATATTATTAACAGGACGAGTCGGAAAATAATCACAACTTTAGGCAAGACTGCCCATTTGTACAAAAATCTCATGAGCAGACTCAACAAGTCACTAATTTGCCTACCATGAGGTCCTGGATGGGAGGCGGGTTCTGAAAATCCCTAATCATAAAAAAATAAAAATTTGGCCACTTAAACTGCTTATGATCAAATATTTGCTTAATCAATAAAATTCACCTGTTAATCAGTAAAACCTATAATCACCATTTTTTGCTAAATCGTATAAGTTTAGAATGTGTTTAATCAGTACGGTAATCACAACTGTTTTTGATTCTCATTCATTTTTAGGCAGAAAATTGTTAAATTTTATAACAAAATGATCGCTAAACATTCATTTTGGGGGGCTAAAAATCGCTAATCAATATAAAATATGGCCAAAAATCGCTAACAGATATACCCCATCCAGGCCCTCTACCATAACACATTTTCCAGGTGATCTGGTTAGTGTTCACAAGGTGACAGATGCTCATTTTGCTCACTTTTCACAACCTTTTTATTCAATTACATCTTTGGCCATCAAAGTAGACTCTTCTTCCAGATAGTCATTTTGATGTTTCTCAATCAAAACATGTGTTGTGGGTACTCAAAAGAACCATCTCAATGAGACGGTTCTTTTGAGCACCCAAAACATATTATTAACAGGACGAGTCGGAAAATAATCACAACTTTAGGCTAAAAATTTTTGCTTATCTTGATACAATGTAGACTACAAACAGCCATCGGGTCTGGGCATTGGAATAAGCATAATTGGTACAGACCTCGACAAATTCTTTCTTTGTCGCATGTGAATTAAGAAAAGCGCAGATGAGCAACTTCAGAATAAAGATCTGGGCCTTCGGCAGACAATAACAAAGCCTTTCTTTGTCGTATCTGAATTAAAACGCAAATGAGCAACTTCAGAATAAAGGCTTTCTCCTGACCAATTTGCATTGTGCAGATTTAACACAACAGTAACATGTTGTCATGAGATTCCAGTGACATCAACATGATGTCATATAATGTGACCAAATGCCACTTACAATTTTCATATTGGATTTCTATGTAGGGGAATTTGTGATCATTTGTCTTATGCAAATTCATGGGTGAAAGTTCAAAATTTCTAAAATCCTGAACTTTAGAAATTCAAATTTTTAAACTTACAGGATGCCTACAAATATTAATAATTTCATGTTTGAATGGTAAATTGTGTTTAGATAATCTGAAAATTAATCAGAGAAAGTATTTTAATCTCCTTAATTCAGCATTTTGAGGCTGACTTTCTATGGAAAGTCAGCCTCAAAATCCTGAATTCAGGATTAATCCTGAAAACTTTCACCCATGCAAATTGCATTGTATTTAAGTATGGCACAGCTACAACTATATAAGAACATATAATATTTACATTTAACCCTTTTCTGGTTGGTGAGTGGGTACTGATGCAATCAGGGTACCATGACATCATGCTAGGCCAAATAAAAGAATACATGTGTTTAGGGTAACCTTACCCTACCTAACTTTACTGGTGAAACCAGGATTTTTCAGGTTTTCTGGAAAAAAAAAGATAATTTTATGCATTCTGAAAGGCAAAATTGTATTTTTTCCAAGAAAAAAAAATAGGTGTACCTACCCTACCTAAAATTTTCAGACCCGTTACCCGAAACACACTTATTTTTTTATTTGGCCCTACCGTAATACGATTGTCCAGGACACTTGGGTGTAAGATTCCAATTTCCAACAGCCAAAAAAGGGATACATAACAATTAAGATATACATTATTAAACATTGTTAGATGAACATAATTACTATTGTTAGTGATTAGTTATTAATTGTTTAACCCTTTGTACACAGGAAACGCCGAAATGGGTACTTTTACAATCAGTGAAGACCCAGTTAAATGGGCATTTCATCAGGGCCTGCACTATTTGCTTAGGACAGAAATACATTATAATTTAGAAAACTCTGCCTGTGATCCCTTTAAGTACAAAATGCTGACAATTCCATACTTACTAAAGTTTCAAAATAATGGGAAAATTTATCAGAATAAAAAGGGTTAAAAAATATGATAAAATGATTTTAACCTCTTTGCACTCAGAAGGGTTCAATTACACACATTTGGTCTTTCAGATTGCAAAAAGGTTAAAAAGAAAATATAACCGGGCTCATACAGACAAGAATGTATAAATTCAAAAACTTTGTCAAGGACTGCTAAAAGGCTCAACTATTGGTTTTTTCAAGCCTGTATGATAAAATTGCATAACAGAAAATCATTTTTCTCATTTCTCAACCAAAACATACATTGTGGGTACTCAAAAGAACCATCTCAATGAGACGATTCTTTTGAACACACAAAAATTATGTTTAGATTGCTCGGTAAGAAAAAAAATACAATTTTACGCTCAAAAATTTTGCTTAACTGGTCCTATGGGTTATTTCAAGTCTGTGTGAGCTCTGTACATGATATAAATCAAGCTCATTCATATGAGCTTTTAGAAGAATTGTTCTTGAACATCAATCAAGTTTAACCAGGGCTACAGATAAAAGGGCATTTTTGTTTTGATTTGGAGACAAGAAAGAATTCAAACTACAGTAAATGTTCTAAAATTTCGAACACTGGTTGGCTTCAAAAGACAAACAGTGCAGACCCAGATCAGACTGCTTCTGAAGAAGCAGTCTGATCAGGGTCTTCCCTGTTTGATTTTCTGACATTGTTCCCTGTTTGTTTTTCTGACATGCATTTTGCGAGTTCCAGCTCTAATAATTGCACTTTATCTAACAGAAAAAGAAAATTGTGAGAAATTTTAGAAAATTTACCGTAACTGCATGATACGTAGCCTGATATAAACAGGCTAACTAATGGCTAATTTTCTTCTTTATACAAACTTTTGTTGTGTGAACTCATTGGAAGTGATTCAATGAGACACTTCCAATGAGCAGAGCCAGTTTGACAAAAACATATTAAGGACAAAAAAAATCAGTTTTGGTTTGGAAAAAAATGTATAAAAATCTTGGCCTGTTTTTTACTTATCTGGAGCCAAGAATGATGAAAGCTTCAGTTATAATTGTTAGACATATAACTATTACTATCCGACATCATCGACTGGAGGTCATTGGCTGCACTCGCCGCCTTCGCTGCAATTACAGCGATGACAATGATAACAATCACCCAAATAAGTACGCCGAGGCCGATACTCAGAAGTGTGAGGCACTTGGCCTTCCTTGTGTGGTTGGAGATTAGCTCGTCATCCCTGTCATAGTCAACAGCATGATTGGCCTAGAACAAACAGATAGAGTTTAACCGTTTTCATTCTCATGGATTAACCCATACATAATACAGGCCCCCCATAAGAGTGTGTAACTGAAAATTATCATTTTTATGTTCTTATTTCCCAATCAAAACATATGTTGTGGGTACTCAAAAGAACCCTCTCAATCAGACGGTTCTTTTGAGCACCCAAAACACATGCTTAAATTGATAGATAAGAAAATAATTGCAATTTTACGCTGAAAATATTTGCTTAACTGGCCCTATGATAATATGAATATCGCAGGCTTAGATAAATACAGGATCTTACATGAGTGCTCATGTTTTATTGAATTTATTAAACGAGTTGGGGAAAAGAGATAAAATGCAAGGCTTGCCAAGCATTTTATCTGTTTTTAGCAACAAGCTTAATAAATTCAATAATACAAGAACACTCATGTTAGATTCTATTTTTTTGTTTGTTTGATTTGATTCTTTACGTCCCATCAACAATCTTTCAGTTAAACAGGGACAGGTCTTCCTGAGTTGATCCAGTACTAAGCTAGGATAAATGTGTCTTGCTCAAGGACCACAACGAAGTGACGCCAGTGAGGCTCGAACTCACAGCCTCTCAGTCTCCAGTCAAGCACTCTACCACTGAGCCACTGCACTTCTTTTAGATTCTATTTATCATATGACATTGATTACTTTGAAATCTCATTTCTGCAGTAAGAACGTTAAAATTGTGTCATTATGTTTGCAACATTGTTATAGACGTCATAACTTTCATGTAAAACTATAAATCACAAGTGGTACTAGTGGTTTATCGATTTTATTGAATGGCGTAATTTCAATCCCAGATGCAACGTCATATGATAAACACATTTTTGGGCGTAAAATTGTAAATATTTTCGTATCAATCAGTTTAAATTATCTTTTGGGTGCTCAAAAGAACCGTTTCATTGAGACAGTTCTTTTGAGTACCCACAACAAATGTTTGGTCGAGAAATAAGACAATTGTTGTTTGGGTACACACTCTAAACGAAAGGCCTGTGGATATATTATTCTAGGCTAACCATGCTGCAGACCTTGACAAAGATGACAAGCTTATCTCGAACCACACAAAAAAAACCCGGTTGCCTCACACTACTGAGTATCGGCCTCAGTGTGGCTATTGAGGTGGCTATTTGCATCTCTATCTTCGCTGTGACAGCGGCAAAAGGGGCAAGTGCAGCCAATGACATCCAGTTCTATATCATACAATGATTTTTAACCCTATTGCATTTCTAAAGTTTTGATTTGAAGACAACCTTACAGTTTTGTTTGGGGGAAAACATATCAAAAGCCTTGGCCTATCGTTAGCTGATCTGGCGCAAAGACTGATGAAAGCGCTAGTTGTAATTGTGTGAAATATAATTACTACTATCAGCCATATTGGAGAGCTCATGGGCTGCGTTCGCTGCAGTTGTCCAAATTACAACCATGACGATGATCATAACCACACAAATACCCACGCCGAGGCCGATACTCAGAAGTGTGAGGCACTTGGCCCTCTTTGTGTGGCTGGAGATTAGCTCGTCATCTTTATCAAAGTCTACAGCATGATTGGCCTAGAACAAACAGAAGCAGAGACACAGATTAGAATTGAACCCTAAACTCTTTGCCTACTGGGTAATTTTGCATGCTTTTTTGTCGTCTGCTGTTTTTTTTCAAAATCAACATTTTCGAAAAATTCATTCAGGAATACCATCAGAGTGTCAAACAGTTCTGGTCCAGATCAGGTCCGATACTTTGTCGGGCCTGATCTGGGTCCAAACTGTTTGCAAATGTTATCAACATTAAGATTTTGTCGTTATGCATGCACTTTGTTTTGGATGCAATTAGGTAACATTATTAAATACATGTATGTACACCACTAGTGGTTGATCGATTTTAATACATTGTGTTATATCACTCCAACACATGATGTCACTGAAACACCGCACTCATCAATTAAGGAAACCCAGACATATGAAAAATTTGGTAAAAAATTGACAAAAATATCTTTGTTCCCTGTTGAAGTGTCAGGCCCCTAGCAATATGAACATATAATTTGAGCCGTGACATGAGATTTCCAACAATGTGGTATGTTTGGAAGTTTCGTTCAGTATATAATAAAATCTAGTCTAAAAATCACTTGAATATATGCAGCAGATGTAAAAATAGCCATCAGAGGAGATTTGTCTGTTTGTTTTGATGCTTTACCTCCCTCCCAGTCAACAATTTTTCAGTCATGTCAGGTATGTTTTCCATTGCCATAAAATCAATTTTTAATTGTGCATTTTGACTGGTTGCTTTACTTTAAATGGGCCAGTGCATGAGATTTCAAACAATGTGGTATGTGCTACCAGCAAAGCCTCAGATCAGCCTGCGCATACGGGCAGTCTGATAAGAGCCTTTGCTAGTCGCTTGAATATTCTATGACTGTTAAGCTGCTGACTGCACATCAGTTGGAGTTTCAAAGCTTAAAAGGGGGCTGCACAGGCTCGTCTGAGTCTACACTTGTCAAAATGCCACATTGTTGGAAATCTCATGCCACAGCTAAATTGTGACTTGGCTGTCTGTGTTCTGTGTCTTTCCTTGTAGTGCCTTGGGGTTGGTCTGCAGTCTGTGATTCACTGATTGTGGCCTTTCCTAGTCATACACCATAGGTTTAGATAAACAAAAATTTTGAGAGTAAAATTGTAGATATTTTCTTACCCATCAGTTTAAACATATGTTTTGGGTGCTCAATAGAACCGTCTCATTGAGACGATTCTTTTAAGTACCCACAACATATGTTTTGGTTGAGAAATAAGGAAATTAGTTTTTTGTTACACACTCTAAACACACTTACTTTTTTAGTATTTTGGCAATCAAAAACATTGATTTCGACAATCAGAGGAAGAATTATTCTGAATTGTTCATTCCAGATTGCTGCCTACGCTCAATGCTGATATGAAACATTTATAGTTATCTGAAACCCTGACTGATACTTATGCTTATTTCATCAACTCAATTACTTGGGAGCTTTCAACTCAAGACATACCTCCAGAAGAGTATGTAAATTGAAATTATTTTTCTTGTATCTCATATGTTTTGAGTACTAAAAAGAACTCTTTTTTTTATTGATTTGATTCTTAATGTCCCAGTCAACCATCTTTCAGTTATGTAGGGACGGGTCTTCCTGGGTTGAACCAGTACTAAGCAAGGATTACTGAAAAGATCAATGAGACGAAAAGCTCTATTAAACATGCTAAAAAGAACATTTTGTCTCATTTTGTATTTAGCATGCTTAAAAGAACATTTTGTCTCATTTTGAATTTAGCATGCTTAAAAGAACATTTTGTCTCATTGAGAAAGTTCTTTTTAAATAGAACTAGAACATTTGTCTCATTTTGTCTCATTGAGATAGTTCTTTTTAAGAACTGAAAAGAACTTTCTAGTTCTTTTTATAAAGAACTGTCTTAAAAAGAACTGTCTCAATGCAACAAAATGAGACAAAATGTTCTTTTTTGTATCTAAAAAGAACATTTTGTCTCGTTTTGTCTCATTGAGACAGTTCTTTTTAGTACTCAAACATGAGACTTGTAGTAAACAAACCTTTAAACTGATGGGCAAGAAAATATTTTAAATATTACACCCAGCTTTTTTTTCTTGTTTATCTGGGCCTGTAAGGGTATCTATTAACTTACCCGAATAGAGTAGTACATGGCACATATTCCTGTCCAGCAGAAACACATATACCCAAACACAGAACAGATGAACCAATCAAATGGACGGGCCTTGTACCTCACTGGATGAGCCTCATGAGCCTGTTAAAGTATAGAGAAACACATATACCCAAACATAGAACAGATGAACCAGTCTAATGGACGGGCCTTGTACCTTACTGGATGAGCCTCATGAGCCTGTTAAAGTATAGAGAAACACATATACCCAAACACAGAACAGATGAACCAGTCAAATGGACGGGCCTTGTACCTCACTGGATGAGCCTCATGAGCCTGTTAAAGTAAAGAGAAACACATATACCCAAACACAGAACAGATGAACCAGTCAAATGGACGGGCCTTGTACCTCACTGGATGAGCCTCATGAGCCTGTTAAAGTATAGAGAAACACATATACCCAAACATAGAACAGATGAACCAGTCTAATGGACGGGCCTTGTACCTCACTGGATGAGCCTCATGAGCCTGTCAAAGTATAGAGAAACACATATACCCAAACATAGAACAGATGAACTTGTCAAATGGACGGGCCTTGTACCTCACTGGATGAGCCTCATGAGCCTGTCAAAGTATAGAGAAACACATATACCCAAACATAGAACAGATGAACTTGTCAAAATGGACGGGCCTTGTACCTCACTGGATGAGCCTCATGAGCCTGTTAAAGTATAGAGAAACACATATACCCAAAAATAGTACAGATGAACCAGTCAAATGGACGGGCCTTGTACCTCACTGGATGAGCCTCAAGAGCCTGTTAAAATATGGAGAAGTACATTGAGCAAAAATGCAGAGATGATTCTAGGAATTACCATCTTAGGGGGTGCTTCCCTTTTGACATAAAAACTGGGGGGATTTCAAAACTCACAAGGGGGGGGGGGGGGGGGGGGGGGGGGGGGGGGGGGGGGCGACCTTAAACTTATCTAAAGGACATATTCTTAAGGTATTATTCTTGTCTTTTGGCTCCTTCCACTCATTAAGTGCTCTATTAAAGTTTAAGTCCTCAAATGACCTAGTTTGCAATTGAATTATTTCATTATTTCATTCACATGTTTACAGACGGCGCCATCTTATTGTGCAATCAATTTCTGAGAGGGATAGCAAAATTGGCCAATACCTTGTGCAATACAGCATGTTTCATTCTATACAAGTTTGCACAATAATGACTTCATATGCGATATAGTTGCTTTACTTTTATTATGTTCTTGCTACCGTGTGGCTGTGTTTTGTGTCTCTTTCTAGCGGTGCTTTTAGTTGGTCTTTGGTCTGTGATTATGGCATATCCTCATTAGACTTTCCAAAGTCTGTACATTTTTTTCGTCTGTCTTTAAGCCTTTTTTTTCATAATTTATAGTTTCCTATTCCCTTTAATATCATAATATGTTTGAAATCTGAGTAAAAATGTACACTACATTTTGAAGTCTTGGTTAAAGGGACTTTTACTTTTTTAAACAATTAAAGGGACCGTTCATCTCAAATTAATTCTTAAATGTAGGGACTTGAGCAAGTCTATTAGATGCATAAATATGAAAAATATCACAATTTTAGAATAAGGCCAAAGAAAAAAATGTATGTGTTTAGGGTAATCTGACCATTCTTAAATTTACTGGTGAAACCTAGGAATTTTTTTCATGATTTCTGGAAAATATATAATTTTATGCATTTTTGGAAGGTAGATCTATTTCTGTCTATAAAAAAGTGAATTACAAAAAATAAGGTGTGCCCGTCATACCTGTTACTCTATAAACATGCTTATTTTTTTTTATTTGCCCTAATGTATGAAACTACGTACCAAATTAATCAGCTCAGTGTCACTATTTTGATTGAACTGTTGGTTGTACATATCTGCACTAGCATATTGGGGCTGTCCCTGGACTGAAATTATAAAAGACAAAACACTAAAAAAAATTATTCTATTTAGCTTTGGAGGTATCTTAACCCTTTTCCTGCCACTCACAACAATTCGACAATAATTCTCTTATCTGCTTATGCACTTGGCCATATACCTATATTGCAAAAAATAAGCACACAGATCCGACTGCTCCCTCAGTCTGGTCCAGATGCATAGTTTTTACTTCCAAAGTCAAGGGACATTCTGGATGCAGCAGACTTAGTTAGCTGACAATGTTTTCAGGAATAAGCAGGATAAGGGTTAAAATATTTTTCTTTAGGTTTTGCCTTAATATGTTTACTGTACTGTTTACCACAGTATACCATAGGGCCAGTTAAGCATTTTTTTACTGTAAAATTGTGATTATTTTCTTATCCATTAGTTTAAACTTGTGTTTGGGTACTCAAAAGAGCCTTCTCATTGAGACGGTTCTTTTTAGTATCCACAACATATGTTTTGGTTGAGAAATAAGAAAATTAATTTTTCGGTACCCACTCTTACTAAAGGCCACATTACATAGACTAAAAGCGATAAGCGGAACACCAATAATAATAGTAAAAAATAATTTGGATTTTATTGCAACGCAGGGTCTGAAAAATCTTGGTTAAGATCTTAATTGGAAATAGTTTTAGAGATACACGTCTACATTTTTTTCCTCTAAAAGTTTGTGACTATTTCAAGTGTGATAAACAGGTTCAGTTGATCATGATTTCTAAGTATATACTTCCTTCGAAGTATATACTTAGAAGGAAGTATAGAGATTGAATGGTGTGGTGAAATTGGGTGTAGATAGTGCTACCAGTCTTGAAGGCGCATGGCAGCTGTACAACTAGGCGTACGACAGCCGTACAACAAGACGAAAATGGACTCTGAAAGACAAAGCAAATGATTTAGCTATTGCAGTATATATTCAACTGTACCAGCTTGGTGCCTAGTCTTCAACCGTCACAGACCCTTGTAGGAAAGGTAAAATGTATTTCACTACAATGGGATTGAATAAGGCCTATACGTATTTTTGTAAGGATACAGAGTTGCAAAATTATACTAAGACAGGGGTGAAGAGGATCATATGCCCTTTTATATTTCAAAATAATTTTCAATTTTTACCATTGCATTTTCTTTATTTTGAAAAAAAATGTTTTAAGGGTTTCTTTTTAGATGCCCCCTCAGATAAAACAGAAATACACACTCATGTCAAGCTTGATGATTTTACTCCTCACATTGACATGGGGGAAATCCTCAAAAATATCCAGAATGCATGTTTTTTCCTTGAAATGCAAAAAACACAAGGGTGAAAATTTAAAATCATTTTGAAATATGAAAGGGTTTATGATCCTCTTCACCCCTGTCATAGTGTAATTTTGCAACTCTGTATCCTTACAAAAATACTTGTCAACCTCATTCCATCCCATTCAATCTCTATTCTTCCTTCTAAGTATATACTTCGAAGGAAGTATATACTTAGAAATCATGATCAACTGAACCTGATAAACAAACAAACAAAAAAATGCTGGGTCAGCATTAGCTGATTAGTTAGGTCAGCATGCTCTTTCTGAATTCTGGACAGGTGCTAGAGAAACCGCAGAAATGACAGGTCATGAAATACACATAAACATGTTCTAAATGTACTAAATATTGATGATATTATTACCTGGGAAGGATCCAGCTCGTGCTTGGCTCATTATCTTAATTCTTTGATGTGTGGAAAACTATTTTCACCTGTGAAAAATGGCTGCCAGAAAACGTCATAGATATATTTAGAAATGTCGTTTACTGTGGAGCGGATTTGATTTGATACGAAATACCGAAATCATCGACTTAACCGAAATCTCCAGAAATCGCCGATTTCACCAGAATAAAAATGCCGTTTTGAGCGACAAAATTCGAACCTGTCTGTAACGTTTTGTGTTGCAACAATGCTCAGTGACGCGGTCCCATATACGTAGCTACCCCAATAGGGGGAGGGGGGGGGGGCAGAATAGCCTTTGGCCCTACCAATAATCTGTCTAAATTGACATATAATTGCTTGTCATTTGAAGTAAAATAAGCAACTTTCGCTTATGATTATTAGTAAAAAATTTCCTCGATCGCTTCGCTCGCTCGCAATTTGCTCAAATTTTAATACTTTTTTTTATTTCTAATAGTCAGCAGGCTGTAATCACCTTGTATGTATATGTATGTAGTGACCTATAAGTCTTATACATGTGTACATGTCACTGATATGTATGTATAAATGAGTATCATTTTTTTTTTTTTTTTAAAAAAAACCTGGCTTTTCGAGCATTTCTAATTATTCTTATTTTCTATAATTTTCCTTGCTCGCTTTGCTCACCCTGGCTAGAATATTATATTTATTTTTTTCTGTTTTTTTTTCTCTCTCTATCTTTCTTAGCTTTTTATTCTGAAATAGGAGGTTTAAAAGAATTTTGTAATCGCTGGTCAAATATAAGGAGAGCATGTTGAATCTAATGCCTTAAATAATTGGAAATTGAATATTTTTAAAATTATTGGTGGTAGAATTTCATCTTATTGCAACAATTTAGATCTTCTTCTGCCTAAACCTAAATTCACTTTTAGAAATTTAAAGAAAGGAATCTAGGAATTCCATAGGAAGTTTGTTTTGGCATCAGCAGATAAGGCTGCTAACTATGTTGAGATTGTTTGAAAAAGGTACTACATTAACACCCTAAAGCAAAAACTTAGCTCTGCTAAAACACATGAGGATAACAGGCCCACTGGGGTTTACCTGTTGGATTTCTTTTGCTCTGGTATTCAGTTTTTTTACTGTTGAGTCCTTATCTTTGCTTTATCTCCATTTTTATATCTTGATTTATATGTTCTATGAGATGATGCATTGATAAGTTAGGGGTCTTTCATGCAAACCAAACATCTATGTGTCTTGATGCACATCTGAACTAAGGGTGAGGTTGGTGCACCATTAAACTGGTTTAAGCTCTCCAGTAAAATATTCTTACTGACCGTTCCAAGATGGTGCTTCTTTTGCGGATCATTTATGGTATTTCTGTCGTGTTTTGTTATGCTTTCATGCATGTCTGTTTGTTGATGCCTTGTGGTCACCTGCTGGGAAAGCTGACCTCTTGGCTCTCGTGTGTGATGTCTAATTGTGACGTTGTCACTTTCCAATTGGTATCCTGGGTAAGGTGTCGTGTGTGATTGTATCGATTCCTGATCTTTGCCCTCTTTCTTAGATTGATGAGACATATATCGCTGATAGACGATGCCATATGGCAGTTAACTTTTGGGGTGTTTGTTGATGAGGATCATAGCAAACTTCCTACGGTATACTGGTTGCATAAACTTCATAAACGACCCTATAAGTCGCATGTTATTGCTAATTCTAGTTTGTGTACTACTACCGAGTTGTCTATACTTTTGACTTCTTGCCTCACTGCGATTAAAAACCATGTTATAAAATATTGTACAACAGTTTATGAAAGGAATTATGGTAAAATTATTTTGGTCTATGAAAAATTCAGGTGAAATTCTAAACTAATTAATAATTCAAAGGGTTTTCTAGCATCTAGTTGTCTACATGTGATTTCTCTACTCTCTATACTACGTTGCCTCATAATCCAATCAAAGAAAAACTTACGGAATAAATTGAACAAACATTTAACTTGTCTATATCGAATGACACAGCTATGCCTAGACTGGCATCAGTCCAATAAATATATATAATTACATTTATATTATTATATTTAACTATGAAAAAAATCATCTTCTAAAAATTCTATCCTCTCTGATAGTCAAATTTATTGGACTGGAGAGTTACCCTGAGATGTTATCTAATGCAATAAATTGGTTTGATGGTTTAACAGTAAACTCTGCTGGAAGTGTCTCAGCATCAGCATCTAATGGCCTGTGAATAATTAGATTTATTACCTTGTGGTCAGTTTGATCTGTGTGTATTTAGTTTGCTGAGAAAAGTGTGCAGAGAAATTTTACAAACTGGTATGATTCCATGATTCTGAAGGATTCTTCTTTTCTGTTTAAGCTGAAACTCAATAAGTTACAGACCCCAAATTACTAGTGTAATTTGCTTTACTGAATTTTAACCCTTTGTATACTAATGGATTTGTCCTTCTGGTTTGATACAATAAACTTGGGAAGGTCCATTGTACAGTTTTAGGGGTGCCAGGTTATAATTTTCAAAAAACATTGTATTCTTTTTTACCTTACAAACAGTCCAGACCCATGAAATGCAGTCTCGAGAATTCAGTATTATGCTGCATTTCATCTTGGTTTAACTTTTCCCTGTTTGCAAAAGTTTTCATTCAGGTTTCCGGAATACAAAGGGTTAATTAGTGTAATAAATGGATTTTTTCTGATCATATAAAGTTGATAGCGCCTTGTCACAAGAAAACCCTTGCTGGGAACTGGCAAGATACTTGATATTTCGGCTTAAAACAACTACGGTACTATGGACATTATAGTATGTATGTAGTGCAAATCAAAGGCATTGATCAGCCTGTGCGATAGCACAATTTGTTTTCCGCATATTTTATAGAGATTTTTACAGGATGGGGGCTCAAATATTATTTCAGTTGATTGGGTGTGTCAATATAAAAATGGATAAGACAGTGACACCTGTTAAAACTTTCACAAGAATACATTTAACTCCATCAACGAAAGGGTTTCCTGCAATGTTTGTGGTGAGAAAATAGAAAATGCTCAATATAGACTTAAATTGTTAAACAAAGATGTAAAAACATCATATTTTGAGGAAAAATCAGCACAAACATCTGATCTTTGAATAGTTTTTCTGATTAAAAGATTAACATTGCGATGCCTGTCACCGCGGTGTTGACGCAATGTGATTTCTGCCCAGTGCTCCGAATGTCAAAGTGAAGAAATTCAACCAGGCGCGGGTAAACGGCTGCAAACGGTTTGGACCCAGATCAGGCCCGACAAAATCGCGGGCCAGATCAGGATTTAAACTGCTTGACATTCTGACATTATTATCGAAATAATTTTTTGAAAAAAATATATTTTGAGAAAATCAGCGGACATCAAAAAAAGCATGAAAAGTTAATTACATATCAAGTAGGCCATAAACATAATATATAGTAATGCTTGCACAATACATGTATTATGCACAACAGCTACAATGTGTAGCATACAGTGATTTTATTTGGCCATTTTTACCGCCTTATATGGGAGTCATTCCCAATCCAAAAATGGCCTTTATTTTCCCAATTTCATGTATTTTAGTACTTATTTTCCCAATTTTTATGATATTTTCCCAAATGTGAAGGAAAAGGTAGCTTCCCTAAATTCCAAATAAAATCACAGGCATATCTTTTTGAATTTGGAGTTGTAGTTGATGTGTGCGTTTAATATTACTCTTAATGCGCCAATCGCAACAAAAGTTGTCTGCTTTTATCGTCTACTGGAATGTTTAAAAAGCCTCTGTGACAAACAGTGTGGGCCCAAATCAGACTGCTCCTATAAGAGCAGTGTGTTCTGGGTCCACACTGTTTGCTTCTATACTTAATTCGTCAGTAATGTTAGGCAATTATAATTGCAGCAGACGGCTTCAGCAGACAACATTTTCAGATGCATTTTTTTCTTGGCGCTTTAAGGGTCAACTCTTTATCTACCAGTGTCGTCTGCTAATAACCTTGGTTAACAGTTTGGACCCAGATCAGGTTTGACAAATATTCGAGCCTGATCTAGTAATGCTTGCACAATATTATGCACAACAGCTACAACATGTAGCATATCTTTTTGGAACTCGGGATCTGTTCAATATCAGCTATTCTAGAGAGTTATATCTGTTTTCGAAATTTCTACACTTTGAAGAAATAGTTCGTGTTAAAATGGCTGTTTACTTTGAAATGATAGTGAGTGAAACATAAACCACAGTGCAGTTATTCAAAAATATGTAATTGTTTGCCGATTTTCATTCGAAAGTTGAACTTTTACTGAGTTAATGGTGTTTTTGCGAACTGGGAAGCTCCCCTGTCACTTTTAAACGGTTATTCGGTCATTTCAGGAACAGTAACTCTTATTGAATTGTTTTCTATGAATGGACACTGCAAACCAGCGTGATGCGCGTATGAATATCGCTGTTAATCAGGTCAACCACGCCTCGTAGTGTATTCCAATGAATGGAAATAAGCCGTTTCATGATAAAACCTGCCTTTCAGAATTTTGAAAGACTACTCTGTTTAATACAGGGCATATTGTTAGTTCTCAGAAATTTGATGTCGCAAGTTGAGCTATCATACCTTACATGTATAACCAACAGCAATGTGCACGTGCCGCTGCTGGTCATTGCATAAGGATATATCTCAGTCACGCATACATGTCATAAACTGAATGACCTGGCGCTTTCACATCGTTCCTTGATTAGATTTCTTGTAAATGTTATAGTATTGATTTATCACACCCTTTAAACATGAAAGCGCAGCCATCCACTATATTTCGGTCTGTGTATTTTTCCTGCGTGTACGCTGTTCATATAAACATAAATGCGGCAGATACCATAATGCATTTAACATGCGTGAAGTAATCATGCATGCACAGCCATCAAGTGGGTATATGCACCTAATTTTCGGCCCATAGGTTCGTCCAAATGGTGCCTGCTTAAGTCGTCTGCTGCACATAGTTGATAACTTTATTGGCTTATGTTAGTACAGAGGCAACCTCCAAGTGTTCAAGTGTTTAAATAGAGTCGGATTTGGAATGCACTCTTTTCACTACATATTTTTGTCCACAAAATTATTTTCCCAATTGTTGTTAGTTATTTCACTGTAAGTGTTCTTGCTAGTATGCACGCATGTGCAGTCTGTTCTTGAGCTTTCGGTACTCGGCCTGGGTAGTGTTTAATGCAGACGGATCTTTGGAAATTTATATAAAAGATAAATAATTAAAAGAAAGTCAGCACCTATTTGTGTACACAATAATTATTTCAGAAAAGAGCCCAGTTTTGTCTGTTTATTTTGTACTAGTGAACGCTCTTGCGAGAATGCGTGCATGTACGATTTCGTGGAAAAATCAATGCAGTCGGAACTTTGGCAAGTTTATAAAACAATCAGATCCTATCAGAATATGCCGAAACGACCCACCCTAAAACCAGGCCGAAAACAACCCAGTCGAAACTACCCACGGCCGGAAACCTATGTTTAATGAATGAGCTACATCCGCTTTCCAGCGTCAAGGCAGTGACCGATATATAGGTCACTGGTCATTGCTACCACGTCGTGCAACAGAACCCATAGCGGCTTCTTTGATCTTAAACATTGCTATCAGCGAGACTCTGCTGATAACATAAGCAGAAAGTTTGGTCCCAGATCTGGTCCGACAAAGTGTTTAAAATTGATCAAACCTGACGGTTTTCCTGACTTCTTTTATCATACATTTGAATCTACATGTAAAAACAAGGGCGACGATGGGACTGCGCGGGCGCCCAGGGTGGTCCCTGCTTTTAACAAAGTCGGGGTTCTCGCGGCTTTAAACATTATATAGGCGTCTGGTAAATAAAGCAAATTTCGATAATCTCAAGGTCTGTTTTGTTTTCAAATACAGAGCCCAAAACCATGCTCTATAAGTTCCTTACATGCGTATATGAGCAGTTAA
Organism: Loripinus fragilis; assembly: GCA_964019695.1. Taxonomy (NCBI): domain Eukaryota; kingdom Metazoa; phylum Mollusca; class Bivalvia; order Lucinida; family Lucinidae; genus Loripinus; species Loripinus fragilis. The sequence goes on along the minus strand of OZ026529.1, from coordinate 14,628,351 downwards.
AGGCCTCAACTTAAACGGTAAGATTTGCCTTATGCGATTCTGTCTTATAAGACTCCTTCTTTGAATAAATACCTGGAGATAGTTTCATCACGGAGGGAGGTTTCATTGTTGTTTATGTAAAAATGATTGATTGATTGAGTGAATAATTGATTGATTGTGTTTGTGTACATCATTCGGTTTGTTGATACATGTACTCACATGTAGCTTGTGATGTAATGAAAGAACGAACTCTTTATCTGCTAAAGCCGAGTTCATTGATATGGCACTTAATGCCATATCTTTTCTTGTTGATTTCTGAGTTGCAGTTGTTGTGTGCGTTTAATATTAACCCAATCGCAACAAAAGTCGTTTGCTTTTCTTGTCTGCTGAAATGTAAGAAGCCTCTGTGACAAACAGTGTGGACCAAGATCAGACTGCTCATATAGGTCCACGCTGTTTGCTTCTATACTTAATTCGTCAGTAATGTTAGGCAATTATTTGCAGCAGACGACTTCAGCAGACGACATTTTCAGATGCATTTTTTCTTGGCGCATTAAGGGTTTACTCTTTATCTTCCAGTGTCGTCTGCTAATAACCTTTGTTAACAGTATGGACCCAGATCAGGTTTGACAAATATTCGAGCCTGATCAGGGTACAATTTGTTTGACATTGGGATACATATTATTATGTTTGAAAGAATTATTTCAAAAAAATATTTTGATGAAAAATCAGCAGACGACAAAAAGCATGAACAATTACCAATGGGTGCTAATTATGTCATATACAATATATAAAGTAATATTTGCACAATATTATGTACAACAGCTGCGTTTTTTTAATTTGGAGGTGTAGTTTTTGTGTGCATTCTGTCTATCAGAGCGGTCTGCTGCTAACCTTGGAAAACAGTTTGAACCCAGATCAGGCCTGACAAATCATCAAGCCTGATCATGATCCAAACTGTGTTATTTTATTTTATTTTATTTCGAATAACTTTTTTTTTTAAAAAAAGGTATGTTTTGAGAAAATCAACAGACACCAAATAAATGCATGAAAATTACCCAGACTGTACATAGGTTCAGATAAGGATCGTTTGTGCACCTAAATTGCATTTATTTCCTTAACCATTTATTTAAACATGTGTTTTGGATGCTCAAAAGAACCGTCACATTGAGACGGTTCTTTTGAGTACCCACAACATATGTTTTAGTTGAGAAATAAGAACAATAATTTTCAAATACGCACTGTTATCTGGAGGCCTGCAGACAGGTACTGAAGAAAGATACAGAGGCTTGGAGATTTGTGAAGTCATAAATTTCTGCAGATGCCATTCAATAACAAATGTTGGTCCAAATTACACTGACCGCTTGAAAAAGGTCAGGGTAATAAAAGTGATAAAAACCTTGTCAGCATCGACCTGTGAGTTGGTTGATGAATACTCTAACTCACCAGTCTCTGATGTCCAAGCCTAGAACTTCTATTTTCAAGTAAAGTTTATAAATTGCTATCTTAGTTTATAAATTGCTATCTTAGAGAGATTATCAGTTTTACTGAAAAAAAAATGACATTAGAGACTGGGGCCAGTCTAAGCTATGCCTTCAACTTTGGAAAAGTTGAAGGCGCATTTTGCTTTCGACTTGTCCGTGCGTGCGTGCGCCCGTGCGTGCGTCTGTTACAAAATTTATTAAGATACAGTTTTGAAATTTCATATATGGATTCCTCATCAAAAATAATTGACACGTATTTTTTTAAGTCTGGATTACCCCCCTTTGTGCAGTTATGCCCCTTTTAGAGGGTCATAATGAATTTTTGCAATCAAGATATTTCAAAATTTATAACAGCTATGAGCTTCAAACTTGGTCAGCTAATAGAGCAAAATGAGTAGATAACCTGGTGAAAATTTTACAAAAAGTTATTTGTTTATTGCCCTTTGCAAATTTGGACATAGAAAACTTGATATCTCAAAAACTATAACAGCTATGAGCTTCAAACTTGGTCAGGTAATAGTGGATAATGATTAGATAATCTGGTGAAAATTAAAAAAAAAAGTTATTTTATTTGTTTCGAGTTATTGCCCTTTGCAATTTTTTTGTATTGAAAACTTGTAATCAAGATATCTCAAAAACTGTTACAGGAAGTAGCTTCAAACTTGGTCAGCTGATAGAAGATAATGGGTAGATAACCTGGTAAAAAATTTAAAAAAAGTTAATTTCTTTAGTCATTGCGCTTTGCAAATTTGGTCATTGAAAACTTGTCATCAAGATATCTCGAAAATTATTGCAGCTAGAAGCTTCAAACATGGTCAGTTGGTAGAAGATGATGAGTAGATTACCTGGTGAAAATTAAATAAAATGCTATTTTATTTTTTTAAGTAATTGCCCTTTGTAAATTTGGGCATTGAAAACTTATGAACCCCCTGACAAGCAAAGGCTTGGGGGCATAATGTTTCATAAACATCATTTCTAGTCTCATCTAAGATTTATGATAAACGTGATGATTTTAATTTTGAAACAGTAAATTTCCCTTTTCTTGATGGAGCCATTCCTTGCTCGCCTTCATATGTAGTATATATTTCGCAGCTTATTTTTTTGCAAGAGTGTGTTCTTATGTTGATGACTTCAACCACAGAAACCTTTTTGACTGCTTAGTTATTAAAACAAGGTTATAGATATCATATAATTCGAAAGGCATTTTCTAAATTCTACCACAGACACTCAGAGTTAACTGTTAAATACAACATTGGGTTAAAAACTCTTCTGCAACAGGGCATATAAGAACCTATACCGTTTTTATGGCGATTAAGTTTATATATTCAAAAGAATTTTTGGTAAACATAATTTTAGTGATCAATTCAAAAAGATTATCAAACGGTATAAAAAGGTTGGGTATAACTTTGATATCATGCGACAGTCTGCATGCCTGGTTTTAAAACCAATTGCGGCTTATAGCTATGGTTTCCTCTTTAATTGCACGACGGTGGGTCAGGCCTCAGACTCAATGACAGCTCTGACGTAAAGCTTTAACACTTTCGCTGTCAAACACTTCAAAAAACCAATACACCAGTGCCAAGCATGTTTCAAGGACTCCTGAATATTGAATGTATAAGGGTTCAACACAGGGTATCTCCAGAACCATTCAACCAATCACTGTGAAACTTTCACAGAATGTTGCTAATATATAAAACTTTAATTTGAACCAATAATAGAAAAGACAGTAACGTGACCTTTGGCGGCCATTTAGGAAGCCATATTGACAATATGAAAAATGCCTATAAACAGCTATTTTATGCAAAAAATAGATAAAACATACATCTACATCAAGTATCAAACGTCAGGATTTACTCTGATATATTGTTTCATCAGAAATAAATCAAAATATAGCAGTTGAAGGACTAAATGCGTCCCGTATATCATTCCCACGGACATGTTTTCGATATGTTTGATTTCCGCGAAATCTAATGACTTTATACACTTTTTTGTAAAAGCCATTTTTGCACAGAAAACTGCTTAGACCTCCATATACGACATTATTATGTCCCCTGTACGTTTTGAAATTAAGAACAAAGAGTTGTGTCCCTTATAACGGTTAAAAACAGACAACTTTCAACTGTGCCTTTAAATTTCGACTGTAGTCGCGTTTGGCAGAGAACGGTTAATTCGACTACAGTCGCTTTTGGCAGCGAAAGTGTTAATCAGTGGATTGGTGCCTGATGCTTATCTGTAGCTGGGCCCACCGTGGCTCAACTTGAGGTTTTCTTTAGCTCTGACTATCCGAGTCATGAGCTCTTTTCTTCGTTTCATCATAGTGTGTTAATTTGATAACTGTGAGAGGGGGTTTCATTATGAACCCCGTTTTTTTTTTAAAAAAAAAACAAAAAACTAATAGACTTGTCGATTCCCTTCACAATTTTGAATATGAATATACACGTAATTATAAAAAGCGTAGCTAGATTTAAGTTTTGTTTCTAAATGAAGCTCAACTTTTTGCTCCACTCTCTTGTTAAATAAATAACAGAAATTTTCACTTCATATTTTTTTTTATACCCTCTTATTGAAGGCCATTGCCGCGTATTCAAAAGTGGTCCGGCGGAAGAGGTCATCGAGTGCTGAAGACACGAGAGGGGGAGAGCACGAGAGGGGGAGTATTCCCCCTCTCGTTACGGGGGAGGGGGGGTTGGGGTCTCCCCGAGAACATTTTTGAATTTTGGGCGCTTCTATGTGCGTTTTTAATGGGGGTTTTATGCGTTTGAGACCAGATTTCAGTCGTTTTGGTCACGATCTTTTGCTAGAAAAGATATTTCTTGTCACGCGAGAAACCGAATTCTGGACAAAAAAAAATTTCAGACAGTCACGATTTTTTTTACTTTTTTTTCTTCAGCATGTTTCTTTGACATTATTTCATCTATGTCCACTTAGGTTTTGGAAAGTACTTTTAGCACTAATCCTTGGTGGTACTTCAAAGAGTCGCGTTTTCGAAAAGATATACACTTAGTCTAGCGTCTTTTCAATTACATATAAAACACCCGTTAAGGATGCAGGCTTCATCTAGATTTTGGCTTCGGTAGGCATAAGATGAGATCTTTGGCTTCATCGTAATGGAGCCAGAGCCTACTGTCGAACCGCGACGGCTAAACACTTCTCTGCTCAGGCTTCTTAAAGTCGAATGAACGTTGGTGGAACCAAAAAGTCTTGGGCTGAATTGAACAGGCGGGGGTTGTATATCCGTAACAGAATGCATTGTAACACCACAGGCTCACGATGCTCATATATGTAAAGCCAAAACGTTTTTGATACTCTATCGGTCGACATGTTATTTAGAAGAAGAAAAATAAATAGTCAATTTAAGGGAAATTAAACTGGATCATAGAATTATCTGGACCTCAACGAGAAGACCTGTCTTCAGGGCTTCCGACCATGTAAGACTCAAACCAACCTACTCAGTTACAGAGATTAGCTATAATGCTGGAATTTTGCGTGTAGCAAGATTATCAAGTATACTTTCTTAGGAGCGAACAACAAAGGCGCTGATCAGACTGTGCGGATGTGTAGGCTGGTCTGCGCCTTTGACGTTCGCATGCAGCTACGTCAGGTTTTCTCTCGACATGGTCCATAAGTTAAGACCATCAGCAAGCAGGTGTCATTATATTTTTTCAATTTTTTCACACCTTGGCTAGGTCGGTCAATTGATGACATGCGCAACGAGCGTTATTGATAATCGCATCAATATATTTTGACCCAACGTGTAAACTTTGTTTTACGGCACCAGAGACTAGACAGCACTTTGTTGCTGCTCAGTGTTTGAAATTGAAAGAAATATATTCAAACAGAGGATGGCCAACTATACAGCATCATGCATAGATCAGCAAGACCCTGATACTTTTACAAGACTCGTATTAGACCCTTCAGCAATGGTTAAACCTACAGTGGCTGATGAATGTGGACTTACACAGGTGGAACTGTACTCCAGAGAGTACATACACGAGATTCACAAAAAAGAGTCGCCAAATTAAAACATATTTTAACCAGCTAGAAGTTTTAACTATGTGAAATAATGTGAACAATGTAAATAGCACAGCTGTACATAAATACACCAGTTTTAACTTTAATTTTTAATTTCAAATTGAGCTCTTACACCGAATATTGGTGGTCCGACAAATCAACGGACGAACTCTAAGAAACAAAGAAGAAGAAGAATGGTAAGCACAAAGTAAAGTGAGCCGAAACGAGAAAAAGGGTCACGGCGGGGAGCATACTCGGCCAAAAAAGTGGTCCGGCGCTCGCTGGACCTGCCAGACCGCCGACGACGGCCTTGTCATTACCTCAATAAATGTTGTGGTTAAGTTTTAAGTTTGGAGGGACAGTTCGTACAGGTAAATGATGTACCGTATACCCACTAATAAATTCAAACAAAATTGACATATTTTTCTGCTTTGCTAAGGGTACAGCTACAAAATAGAGGTGTCCTGGGTTTTGTTTGTTTGCTTATATGTTTTGTTGCTTTGCGTCCCAATCATCAGATTTGTCATGGCGGGAAGGTCAGTTTACCTAGTCACACTTACTAGAACAAGCGGTTATATTATATTAGCCAGTACTTCGTGCACATATTTTCGCATGTAACTGACAACAACCTTTCTTGAATGATTCAGCGGAAAGAAGGAGAATGGCCGTAGAAGTTGTTTCATGATCAATCTCCATGAAATTATTAACAAGGGCCGGGATTGAACTCGCAACTCCTGGATCTGCAGGCAGACACACAACTGTTGCCAGACACGTTACCGACTGCGCTAGGCAGCACAGCCCTGGGTTTTCAGCCTCAGAAGGTCACATTGTATATTAATGGATTCTTCCTTCCTGTTTGGTACAATAAACTTGGAATAATCCATTGTACATATCTAGAAGTGTCATGTTATACTTATAATTTTCAAAAAGAATATTGTATTTTTTGTGCGAATATCTTTTTGTATTACTTTAACAAACAGTGTAGACCCTGATGAAATGCTGAAAAATGCTGCATTTCATCTGGGTGTTCATTGTTTGTAAAAGATAGCAGTTCAAGAGGTTTCCTAAAATATTGGTTGGGACTACATGTAGCGGCCCGAGTCCAATTAAAATGTCTTGCCAGGTCCTGACAATCCTGGTTGTCTCCCGACATTAAAGTCAAATGAGACTATCAAAATGAGTTTACCTGCCCGTCTGTCGGAATGTGTGTCCGTTGCTACCAGAACGTATACCAGTGTGTACCTAGTGAGCTCAAACTCCTCTTAAAGTTGATTCCATTTTTATAAACTTTGCATATGTTTCGTGCATTAGCTGATGTGCATGTGGCTTGGACATTCTTCATTATATTTACAACTCATGAACGTATCAATTTTGGGGATCTCAGACTCAGATGCAGTGAATGGGTACTTCGTGAATACAACTCCTTTGATTTTTTCTTATTCCTCGTGCATTCATGTGTTTTTAATCATGAGTTGTATCCTTTTTTCTGCTGTCCTGGATATTCCTTCACAAACGCCACCCTAACATTTTACTGATTGACGACAGCGTGCAAACTACCCCCGCCCCTGACCAATTCGATTGACTGAAGACAGCACACAAAAAAAACTACATTTGGGCACATATTTGACCGGATTAATATCCACTGTGGGTTCAAGCCTGGCTTGATACACATGTGAAATGAAAAAAGTCAATAAGCAATGCTTATTAGATACCCCCCGCACAGTAAGGGTCAGTGAAAAAACTAAGTTTTGGCAAGTGATAGTTCAAACCAGCAGACCCTAGTTTTGAAAAAAAGATTTCAGTAGAATCTGTGAAAACAAGATTTCAGTAGAATCTGTGCAAATGATCTTAAAGCTTGCAATCAGGAACATTTGTTAAGATCAAATGCACAAAATTATTCACACCTGGAAGCTCTATATGTCAAAGCTTATACCGAAAAAATAGTCTAAGTTCTCATAGATGTCATTTTATCAATAATTATTTTTTTCCAAACCAAACTCCTTCATGCATATATTCAATGTGTCTATATTGTAAAGGCAACATATCAAATTGCTGTGGTAGGAGTTGATCGGCCCATGAAGGCACCATCAATGCATATACAAAAGCCTTGTTAGGGGAAAATTGTCTAAGTTCTTACAGCTGTCATCTTGTCAGAAATTATTATTTCCAAATCAAACTCCTTCATGCATATGTTCAATACGTCTACATTGTAGTGGCAAAGCATCAAATTGCTCCATCAAAAGCTGTGTTAGGAGTTGATCGGCCCATAAAGGCACTATCCATGCATATACAAAAGCCATATAAGTGAAAAATTGTCTAAGTTCTCACAGCTGTCATTTTGTCAAAAATTATTTTTTTCCAAACCAAACTCCTTCATGCATATGTTCAATGTGTCTATATTGAATGGGCAAAGTATCAAATTGCTCCATCAAAAGCTGTGGTAGAAGTTGATCGGCCCATGAAGGCACCATCTATGCATATACAAAAGCCTTATTAGGGAAAAATTGTCTAAGTTCTCACAGATGTCTTTTTGTCAAAAATTATTTTTTCTTAACCAAACTCCTTCATGCATATGTTCAATGTGTCTATACTGTATAGGCAAAGTATCAAATTGTCCCATCAAAAACTGTGGTAGGAATTGATCGGCCCATGAAGGCACCATCTATGCATATACAAAAGCCTTATTAGGTAAAAATTGTCTAAGTTCTCACAGATGTCTTTTTGTCAAAAATTATTTTTTCTGAACCAAACTCCTTCATGCATATGTTCAATCTGTTAACATTGTATAGGCAAAGTATCAAATTGCTCCATCAAAAGCTGTGTTAGGAGTTGATCGGCCCGTGTATGGCCTATAATAGCATAAGCATAAAACCCTATACAAAAAGCCATTTAGAACTACAAAGGGAAATAACTCTAATAGAATTGGCCCCTAGCCCTTACTTTTTTGTTTAAAGTATTTGTCTTGCATATATGAACATGTTTGCAAGGTTTGATGAAAATCCAGCCATGACTTTTCAAGATATTAAGGAAGCAAAGCGTTACGGACGGACGGACGCACGGACACACGGACGGACAGACGGACGGACGGACAGACAACGTGAAAACAGTATACCCACCACAAACAAAGTTTGCGGGGGGTATAATAAGCAATTTTCTGCTTGAGCGTGAGCTGCGTAATCATCATTTTTTGCCCACTCTTATAAAAACAGCATTAGCCTGCATTCAGAATGAGTGATCAGTGTAATAACATACGTGGGTTATTAAATCAGAATTCAAGAAATAAGATAAAACATACAAATACATACATTTTGTTGCGATACCATACACTTTGTATGCTACGGTAAGAACATAATTTATCCTATTATTTACATTTTTCGGTTTCATGGATAGTTGTTGAACCATACAGTTGTCACAGGTACAGATAGGGAATAGTTAAAAATAACAAAGGATTAATAGTTGAAATTTCCATCCTGCGACACCTTTTTTGAAATCACATAAAAAATTGAAAAAATATTTTCAATTACGCATTTTTAGTCTTTATCTATTTTGCTAAGAAAAAATAAATTTGCATCAGTAGCTAAGAAATTATTGCTAAAAAACGGGGTTCATCATGGAATTCACTTCCACAGTAGATTGTGTCTCCATGGTGATACATTGCAATAGTTAGGAAGCCTCTATGCGAGCGTATGCTTCAACAACAGCAGAATCTAGGGCGAAGATTTGTTACCAGTAAATACATTTAAGCACCCAGTGGCACAGGTGTCTGTCCGTTCTAAGGCTTTGGTTCTGTTGTTGTTGAAACTTTGTTGATTGTTGCTCCCATTGTGGGATTCTATAGTTATTCTATGTTTTGTTGTGCGTTACTTTGTGTCCATTCTAGTTTTGCAATCATCTTGATGGGGAAGAGAGAGCTGGTTGCTTTGCTTAGTTTGTATTCATGGTGTATCGTGAATGTTGTGTTGCTCTTCCTCGTGGTGCCATGGGTTTATATGCAGTTTGTAATTGTGGTATTTCCTGATCATCCTCATTTACTATTTCTGATGTGGATCCAAACACATAAATAATGTTTGGTTCGCATGAAAGATCCCTTACTTATCAATGATTATCTCCTAGTACAAAAATCGAGAAAAATGAGATAAAACAAAGATAAAGACTCACAAGTATATACAACTGAATACTGGAGCAAAAGAAATACAACAATTCCCGGTTGGCCTGACTACAGACACAACATCAGGCCCCAACCCTCTCATCTATAGATAAGTCTTTAAGTTTGAGCCTTCATAGAGTCTGAGGTCCGACCCACCAGTGCAATTAAAGAGGAAGGCAAAGTTTCTAACCATGATAAGCCATTTTCTATATTTCTAATATCCACCAATTATACCAGTTCATAAAAAACATTGTAGTAGTAACTTGATGAGCTATAAAACAACTATGCATTGATAGCTGTCCAAGTGTTTTTGTGTCGCCAGAAAATCAAATTTGTGTTGAAGTAAGGGTGCAAAGATCAGGAATCGATACAATCAAGTACCACACCTGACCCAGGATACCAATGGGAAAGTAACAAACTCACAGTTAGACACCACAAAACAAGAGCCAAGAGGTCAGCCCTTTCCCATAAGGTGACCACAAGGCATATATACAGACGCGCACAAAGGTAAAGCAAACACAGGACAGAAAAAAAACATAAACGAACCACAAAAGAAGTACCGCCTTGGAACGGTCAGTAAAATATTTTACAGGAGGGCTTAAACTGGTTTCACAGCGCCAACCTTACCCTTAATTCAGATGTGGATCAAGACACATCGATATTTGGTCTGCATGAAAGACCCCTATCTAAACCTTCGTGATTGCCATATTTTACAGATATACTACAGGCTGTGGCAGATACTTTAAATATATGTCCCACAGCATTCATCTCTTCAAACTACACACTGAATTAGCTACGATTGCCAGAATAACATATTTCTCCCTTATGTGCCGTTGTCTACCTATCCGCTTGTGCTAAAAAACACAACTATGATTCAAAAGTAAATCGATAAAACCCACATGACTATAAGCCAAGGTTCAGGAAAAGGTCCACTTTCCACAGGTTGATTACAGTACATACGCTTATTTCATATATACTATCCCATAATCAGAAAACAGGCACTCACAGTATATGATTAACGTTGTTAAAACGAACAAATCATTATGGACTTTAAACCTTCAGGATTCAAATTTTCATTACTGAAAAACTAAATGACAGGATTGTTCCCAAATAGCTTTGCATACTATTCAATAATTGAAGTCACATCAAAGTATATACAACCGCCAAACCCTGTGAAGCGACAACGAGATTACTAAACAGAGATCTATACCAATAAGAGTTCCTGTTTCCGTTTAGAAGAAAAGTAGTCAAAATAGTGTCTTTGTTAGAAACAACTAATTTTCGTTTTTATAGCATTAGACTTTGTTCTGTGATGTGCAAAACACAACACGTACACCATTCGTCTTTTATGCCATAATTTGCACAATGACTCCATTAAACCTTCGTTACTGAACGGTAACGAACATTTTGACTTCAATTTCTAATTACAATGCTCTTGACCTACGTATATATTTCTTTTTTGTATTACATAAATGCCAATAAATAAAATGGGCCTCAATGCGAGAAACACTGTCTTTGGGGGTTTGCGAACAACAAATGTGCAGACCAGCCTGCGCATCCGCGCTGTCTGATCAGCACCTTTATTTTTTACTTACTGGAAAGTATCATATTTAAATTTGCTTCAAGCGAAATTTAAATATTATAGCTAGTCTCTGTAGTTGAGGAGACTGGTTTGAGTCTGGCTTTGTTGGAAACTCTGAATACAGGTTTTGCCGTGTCTAGGCCCAAATATATTATAGAACAAACTTGTTTAATCAGTTTATTATTGGAAAAGGCTGACCTCTTGGCTCTCTTGTGTGTGTGAGTTTTCTTGTGTATTTTGTCACTTTCTCATATGGTATCCTTTGTCAAGTGTGGTACTTGAAAGTACTGATTCCTGATCTTTGCATTCTTCTTTACTTTATTTGCCTAATTTTTGAAGTTCAATGGCATGATTGATGCACATGTGTCATTAACTTGCCTAAAGGGAAAACCAAGACAGCCTGTGCACAGCTTATATCTAGTAAACATAACGCCGTTATTAAATTCGTACTTGTTCTTGCAAAAATATGGGTATGGAATATTTCTGCATATTTTCTGTGTCTTTTAGGCAAATATGCTTTGTGATAGCCATAACAAAGTAGGTAACGAAAAACTTCCTAATGGTAACGAAGGTTTTATTTATTTCTAGCTTTGCAATCACCTTGCTGAAGAAGAGAAAGCAGCTGGTTTTTTACTTTAATTGTTTTCTGTGGATCAATCATGAAAAATCTTAACAAAAATCCAGTGGCGGACCCAAAGGGTGTTCAGGGGGTTCGCTTGACCCCCCTCTTCTCCCTCCCCCATGTTTAAAAATTCTTTGAAAAAGAAATAATTTAGGCTCAGTGAGACCAAATTATTTTATATTCATGGGATATTTACGAAAAATGAGATAAAATCCCACACATTTATACATATGAACCCCCTTTCCAGAAATCTTGGATCCGCCTCTGAAATCAAATCACCAAAAGGTACAGAAAAAGCTGAAAGGATGTTTAAGCTTATGGAATCAGACAAAGAAAATATCCTGAAACTTAAATAAAAGTCTTAAATAAAAGTAAGTTATGGTGCAAAATCTATAACTATTATCTAACTTTCGCGAAATCAAGTCAATTTTTGGGTCCCTAGACTTACCGGAAAGACCCGAATTACCGGAAAGACCACCGAAATACCGGAAAGACCAAAGAATAATAGGGGTTATTTCCTGTATTGATCTTACTAGCCTTATTTGTATAGGAATTTTTGTTTTTAACTATTATAAAGCGATATATGTACTTTGTAAATCATTTTATTGCCCGACAATAAGAATTCAGTCATTTTGAGCCGGATTCTTAGCATCGAAACTCATTTGCGAAGATTTTACTATTACTAACATGTTGGGATGCCTTGCTTACCCGAGTTTTGAGGAAAGTGGTTAATATTCTATTGATATTAAATATAAAAAAGGTAACACTGCTTATTGAATAATAACTTTATTTTGTTTATCAGCACATATTAAAAATTAATGAGCCACGCCATGAAAAATGTATCCATTAAAACCTGATGTTTTTTGGGGTGAACGGTAGATGCTAGGCGCAAACCTACGTATGGAGAAAAAACTAAAGTAACCCACCCCCCCCCCCCCCCCCCCCTCCATGCCCTGGGGAAAATTGCCGTTATAAAATTGTATTGCTTTGTCAATGAGGTGGAACTAACTAGCCTTATTAAAGGACCATTGTTAATACGAGGAACAAACCCAATCGACAGACATGTTTCAGAAAAAGGGAACACATCCACACATCCATCCATCCATCCATCCATCCATCCAATAAAAGACGTTATGCAAGAATGTTTAAATGCATTTTCTCATATTTATATCTTTTAATGTCCTTTAGTTTGAACTTTGAAGCTCAGTTTATGATTCTTATATTTTAAACTTTGGTCAATGATTCTTATATATCCGCATATGTTATGCCTTTTTGGTATTTTAACTTTCGAGCCTCCGTTTCCTTAAGTCGATGTATGGTTATGCCATGTATATGCCAGTTTTATTTTCTCACAAATCACATTTCGCCAAACACACAACTATTCTATAATATGACTTTGACGTATTTAATTTAAGTCGTACATTTTCGGTAATTTGGAAAGGGAAATCTTCTTATCTTTTTTTCAACTCATGTTTTCAAGACAAAATGATCATAAAAATGAATCAAAAATATCAAAAAATATATAACAAATTATAAAATATATACTAAATATATACTAGATACTCAAATATTAACAATATTCAATAATCAATAATAGTCTTCTTAATTGGCGAAGGGCATATCAATATTTCCCTATTATTCTTTGGTCTTTCCGGTATTTCGGTGGTCTTTCCGGTAATTCGGGTCTTTCCGGTAAATCTAGGGACCGTCAATTTTTCCTTTTAGGGTAACCCAGAATCAGGTTAACCCAATTTCCCTAGCACCGAAACATTCACCAGTTCCGAAATAATCAAACAATAACAATAACAATGTTCTCTTCACACGAAAAATACGAAGAAATCGTATTTTCAACAGGCGACGCCCTTTTTCAAAGGCAGCGTTTAAATTATAGAGCATTAGTTAAGAAAGTAGAAGAATATGGCATAGTTCTTGGACCAAACTGCTTTAAAGATATGCCAATTTCAACCAAACACTCTGGGGGGACATTTGATGCCTCAGTATTTTTTAAAGAGTGGGTAAGTTTTTTGTCACAGGATGCAGTTGCAATTTACAACCGCTCATTTGTTTGTCAACATTAAGGGGTATCACACTGGTCAATGTAAACGCACTGGTGGTTGCTACAACGAGCTGGTGGTTGCATTTTTCAGCACAGGTGGTGGCGTAAAAGGTAGAAGTTGACTTTATGATTTATTTATAAACTTGCATTTATTTTATTTGTGATGACACCTGACGCACAGACCACTGGTAACATTGCAGTTTATGGCTCTGTCAAGCAATTGGTGATTTAATTCACAGTTTGGACTGCAAATCCAACAAAGTTCTGGTGTTTTGCCGTGACAGGTGCTTTTTCTAGTGTAACTGCCTAAATTGAGGGGAATATGCATGTCTAAGCACAGCTGTTATCATATTTACATGTAATAATATCCAAAAAACGAATAGGGTAAAAACATCGAATTTCGGACAGACATGTAAAATCAGACACTTTTCTACCTCCCCTGACATAACGCCCTGCTCTAGACTCCTGACCAATTGATAAAGTCTTATTTCAGGTTAACTGTACAGACAAAATATCGTCGTACCCACTTACCAACAGTGAAAATGGAACGCGTCACATTATATTCGACCAATTAGATATCCATTCAAGTCTGGTGACCTCCAGCTCCGCACAGTTTATGGAGCATGTGGTTTTGTTGCTTGTCACAACTTTTTTTTAATTCCATCTTTTATAGTTGAATATTGATGCACAATGAAATGTTTCTGCTCCCTAGCATCTTCGATAGTTAAATTAATGAAATGAAAGGTTGTTTTTGCATATTCACGTAGATTTGAAACGAAATGAAGATGAAATAATGGGTGTCCGTATTTCCCTTCAGGAAATTTAATTTCGGACACGCCATTGAACACGACGTTCAGACGATGAATTTGGCCCTTTCATGTAGTTTTCTTTCCTTTCCAGGTGTTTGTAAATAAAATGCATTGCATCTGTTTACGTTTTAGATAAGATTATTTTAGATTATTATTGGTATAGCGATCGAAAGACTGGAATGCATCACCATGGACCCCAAAATTTGAGCAAGAGTTGACTGCAGGTTGAAAAGATTCTGTAGGTTTGCGTGCTGGTTGACATTTCAGCACTTGATTTTAAGAAGCAAATGGAATCGAAATCTTAAAATACCTCAGTAGTCTACTCATATGATAAATGAAACATGTTTAATTGTTTTTGACAGAATAAAAACATTTAAAGAGATTTATTTTGTAAAAAGAAACAACTGTCCGATTTTCCCTTCAGCTCTGTCCGTATTTCCCGATAGCCGTCCGAATTTTCATGTTCGACCCTATGTCACTTTAAGTGCTAATCAAACACATTTAAATACGTTAACCAATGAAATTACAGCTTTATTAAGTCAATCGAGCATGTCTGGTAGCTACCAGCTAGATTTAACCTGGCTACATGTCTGGAGCAAAGCACAAACCGTGCTGAAGCAGTGACACAGCGAAAAAGCGTCCGAAGTTCGATGTTTTTACCCTACCACTTTGTATCTTTTTTCTCGGTAAACTAGCTAAGGTTTTATTGAGGAATTTTATTACAATGCACTGGGAGCATTTTTTGACGCATTGATACAATGCACTGATGGTTGCCATGGTTGCTGGTGCAGCCTCACCACAGCATTCGCTTTTCTTATAAACGGTACATAAATCGTTATTTGAGCCAGCACATGGTATTTCATTACCAGGACGAAGACTCAGATGAGCCTGTGCAAATGTACAGACTCGCCAGAGCCTTCTCTGCATAGAAAATATAGAGAGTAATAATCGTTTTGGATGTTATTTCATGGGACTATGCAGGGTTTTACAGGACGCAATATCCTGCGTCTTATACGCATAAATCATTTTTTTTCTTACGTTTCTTACGTAGTCGACGTCAATCCAGGCCCGAAGACCTCCGTAGACGCATTCTGGTAGTTTCTCCATCTGGTTCTTTCGCCCGGGGTGTAACACCATGGGTTGAATTTATATGGGTGCCCTTTCCAACACTTGTTTAGCCTGGACTTAAATGCATTTAGAGAGGGTGCAGTGACTACTTCCGTTGGCAAATCATTCCATCCATCGACGACTCTGTTACTGAAAAAATGTCCTCTAACACGGAGACGATACCGTTTCTTAAAGATTTTTAGTGGATGTCCTCTAGTTGGATTGTTGGACATTGTGAACAATAAATCTTTATCCACCTTATCTATCCCATTCAGAATCTTATATACTTGAATCATGTCAGCTCTATCGCGTCGATATTCCAAAGAGGGAAGACCTAGAGTTTTTAAACGTTCTGGGTTACCGTATGAAAGGGTTTTCAAGTTTGATACAAATCTGGTGGCACGTCGCTGAACATTTTCTATTTGGATTGCATTTTTCTTATATATTGGTGCCCATTGGTATCATTAGGTAGGACCCGTCAATTCACCATACCTGCGTCCGCTGGGACGCAGATGTGTTTGTTGTGCCTTTCTTTAAAATCCCAAATTCCAAAGTTATTTCGTAACGATTCGGGTTTTCCCATATTTACAGGCTCTCTATAAATAAATAGGACAGGTGCTCTTCTTTAAGACTGCTGCACTTACCTCGTAGGTAACATCCGTGCAAACATCAGCCGTGAAAAAAAGTCGTAAAATACCATGCTTTCTCTCAGGTCCGCTCTGCTAAAAAGCATGGAAAACGTATACTGTTTTGACTTTGTGTATTGATTTTTTCATAGTGTGAATAATCACTGACAACTCAGCCGACTGCTCAAGCGTGAAGGGAAATTATCTTGACAGTTTTCTTTCTTTTGTATATGCCAAATTACGTGACATTTTCACTTGGAAAGGCTCAAGTCGGCAAAGATTAAAGATACCAGAGACTTCAGATAAGTGGAGACTTGTAGACAGATAGATAGAATACAATGACAGCAAGATCATGTGTATTTCAAATTTACCAACCAAATTTCTCAGAATGGAAAGCAAGTAGCAGTCTGATCAGTGACTGTTTTTTCATGTTGTTTTTTTTTTATCTCATTTAGAGAAAAGTCTGATCAGAGACTAATTTTTTTCTGTCTTCTGGATGCAGCAATCTATCACTTCTCCCTATTTTCTCAAACTTCTCCTTATTTGTACTGGAAATGTAAAGCCTAGCTTGGTCCCTGTATAATATTATAGGGACAAGTTCAGCTTTTGTAAAAAAAAAAGTGTATAGGATTGTGTTTCACTGATGATAATATGTGGCCCTCAAAAATTTCAAATGGCCCACAAAAAATCGGAAGGGGGCCAAACATGGCCCTCAAAATTACTGACCTTGGGACAACACCGAGCCTTCACGGAAGGATGTACTACCTTCCAAAATTCGAAGCTTATTTAAAAAGATGGGACCCCCAATTTCAATGATGGGACCCCCATCATATTCAAAGCTGAGTCCCAAGGACCCCCAAACATTCAACTTGGTGTAAAACCCTGGACTATGATAACATAGCTGCAGCTGTGCTTAGACATGCAGAATTTCCTGAAGATAGGCAGTCACAATAGAAAAAATCACCTGTCACTGTCAAACTCCACAACTGTGTCGGGTTTGTCGGTCAAACCATGAATTAAAACGCCAATAGCATGGCAGAGCCATAAACTGCAGTGTTTCTGACGGTTTGTGCTCATTGGGTCATCAAAAGTAAAATAAATGCAAGCTTATAAAGAAATCATACAGTCAATAGGCATAGATTTTGTGGTTTTTGTACACTGATGAAGGCTCAAGCCTGACTCTGCAAATGTGTAGCCTCACCATAGACGCTCCAGAGCTAGCCCTGTTTGCACTTTGAATGTGTTTACGCCTATTTTTCAGATTGGCCCCAAAACTTTTAATTTAATGAGATTGTTTGTCCGTTATGATACATTACAATAGTTAAGAAGCCTCCATGGGAGCTTAAAATTTTTGTGCTTCATCAACAGTAGAATCTAGGGCGAAGATTTGGTACCAGTAAAATGCCATTTTAGCACTCCAGATATATAGGCTGCTGTCTGTTCTAAGGCGCTGATTCTGTTATTGTTGATTCGTTGTTGATTGTTACTCCCATTACAGGATTCTGTAATTGTTCAATATTTTGTTACTTTATGTCCATTCTTGTTTTGCGATCATCTTGATGAGGAAGAGAGAGAGCTGGCTGCTTTGCTTAGTTTGTCTTCCTGGTGTCTCATGATTGTGTGGCTATTCCTCTCAGTGCCATGAGTTTGTCTGCAGTCTGTGATTGTGATACTCACTATTTTTGGGTATCATTCATGCGAACAGCGATGGCTTTGGTGAGTCTGCACATTTGCTTGGTCTAGTCTGAGCCTTCGTCACAGTTCAAAACTCATGTGGTGACTCAAAATGGGGATTGAATGCCATTTTGTGGGAGCAGCAAAGGATCTGGCGAGTCTGCACATTTACACAGGCTAACCATAGCCTTCGTCACTGTACAAAATCTCTTGTGCTGCCTTAAATGGCGATTTGTGTGCTATTCACGCCAGCAGCGATACTCTGGTGAGTCTGCACATTTGCGCAGGCAGTCACTGGACAATGTAATAAATATAATGATCTCTTGTGCTGGCAGCAAAGGCTCTTGGGAGTCTGCATGTTTGCACAGGCTCGCCTGAGCCTTCTTCACAGTATCGAAATATCATGTGCTGGTTGAAATGGCGATTTTTGTAACGTTTATGTGAACAGCCAATGATGTGGTGAGTCTGCACCAGCAACCACAGGACTTCTGTGCAACCATCAGTGCGTTGTATCAATGCCAAAGTAGTAATCATTTTTAGATGTTATTTCATGGGAATATGACAACAGCTGCACTAAGACATGCAGATTTCCCTCAATTTAGGCAGTTACACTAGAAAAAAGCACCTGTCATGGCAAAGCTCCAGAACTGTGTTGGATTTGCAGTCCAAACCATGCATTAAATCACCAATTGCTTGACAGAGCCATTAACTGCAATATGTCCGGTGGTCTGTGCGCCAGGTGTCATCACAAATGAAATAAATGCAAGTTTATAAATAAATCATAAAGTCAATAGGTATAGATTTTTCTACCTTTTACGCCACCACCTGTGCTGAAAAATGCAACCACCAGCTCGTTGTAGCAACCACCGGTGCGTTTACAATGACCAGTGTGGGCTGGGTCATTGTCCCACGATTTCAAAATATGGCCCATCACTTTCCAAGGCAGTGGGCCCATCCTTTTTATACCCGCTTTTTCGTAAGAAAAATAGGGTATATTAATTTCGTACCAAAGTCGGTCCGTCGTCCGTCCGTCCGTGCGTCTGTCTGTCTGTCTGTCTGTCCGTCCGTCCGTCACGTTTCTTGTAATTGTATCTTCTCCTAAACCGTAGGACGTAGCAACTTCAAACTTTGTAGGTGCAGAGATCACATGATGTAGAGGGTACTGGGTGACATTTCGTGTGACCTTGACCCCAAGGTCAAGGTCAAAGGTCAAATAATGTATTTTCTTGTAAATGCATCTCCTCATAAACTTTTCGAAGTAGCAACTTCAAATTTTGCCTGTGCATAGGTCACATGATGTCAAGGGTACTGGGCGACGTTTCGTGTGACCTTGACCCCAAGGTCAAGGTCATAGGTCAAATAATGTATTTTCTTGAAAACGCATCTCCTCATAATGTTTTGGAAGTAGTAACTTCAAATTTTGCCTGTGCATAGGTCATATGATGTTGAGGGTACTAGGCAACACTTCATGTGACCTTGACCTTGGGGTCAGGGTCAAATCCCCAAGGTCAAATAATGTATTTTCTTGTAAATGAATCTTCTCCTGAACCATTGGACATAGCAACTTCAAAGTTTACAGGTGCATAGGTCACATGATGTGGATGGTCCTGGGCAATGTTTTGTGTGACCTTGACTCCAAGGTCAAGGTCATATAATTTACTTTCTTGAAAATCCATCTTCTCCTAAACTGTTGGACCTAGCAACTTCAAATTTGGCAGGTGCATAGGTCATATGATTTGGAGGGCACTGGACAACATTTTGTGTGACCTTAACAACTAGGTCAAGGTCATATAATGTATTTTCTTGTAAATGCATCTCCTCCTTAACCATTGAACATATCAACTTCAAACTTCACAGGTGCATAGGTCACATTATGTAGAAGGTACTGAGCTACATTTTGTGTGACCTTGACCCCAAGGTAAACGTTATAGGTAAAAAAAAAAGCGGGTATTTGCGATGGTGTACCATCGACTGCTGCTCTAGTTAGTTCTGAAAAAATCTCACTTTAATAAAAAAAAAGTATTCATCTTACAGCGAGTCTACGAACTCCACAAAACAGAAAGTGCATGTAGGTTGTCAATACTGTTTACAGTAAAACCTGTCTTAAACAGCCTCTCAAAAAAGACAATGAATTCATCTAGAATGCGCATTCGATGGGGCGCCATCGCAAACCCAGCCTGACCTTATCTATTCACAGTCAATTTTCATAAAATTCTGCATACCTTCTCTTTATTATCTAACAAAACTGTACTGAAAATACATGAACACATGTTAGTTACTTCAAAAATGAAAAAAAAATCAGTTCCTTTGTCCCCTCTATCAAAATAACATTCAGTAATTGGGCACTATTCTGCAAGTTTATGCCCCCCCCCCCCCCCCCCCCCCCCCATGAAGGCACACCATCACACAACAGGACATCAGATTTTTTCAAGATTGGTGGGCAGAAGCAAAAAATTGTGGGTCATTTTCTGAAATGATTGGCACAAGCATATCAAACTAAACACAGTTGACCTTTGGGCAGTATACTATACCTACACACTGACACAGACACTTGTATGCATAAAAAAGTTTTATGGACCAAGGTATATGTATATTGTGCTTGTGACACAAGGGGCTTGTATCATAATTTTTTGTGATAATGATATACATACCTTGGTCCCTAAAACTGAGAAAAAAATATGATACAGGCCCCTGTGGTGCAACGTTAATTATGTATGTGCTTATAAAAATACCTTTTGTTATGATACTAGTACAGGTATAGCCATTATTGGCATAAATAGTGCTATGTCATATCTGGTCTCAATCCTGATCTGGGCAAAAGATGATGCACCCAGTGAATTCACAGGTTATTCTCAATTATCTGTCACCAGCTAAAAATGTGATACATTTTGTTTTACTTAATAAAATGATACATTTGCAATAAAATTATTAATGTTAAGGTGAGAGAAAGATGAAAGTTTGTGTTGTTTTTTTTTGTTTTTTTTCTGTATTATAGTAGTCTGGATGGAAGAGTCTGAAATAGGGTTTTTTATGTAAAATTAGTTTGAAAAATTAATTTTGGCATTTTGTATTTTAAGGGTTAATATTTTCATATTTTCCAAAGTATCTGTTCAAAACATGTATTCTTGGCTTGGGGCTAAGTTAGGATATACGATTGGAAATAATTTTGATGGCTTGAGAATTGTTTTGACTTGAGATTGGCTAATGCTGACAACTTGAGATCTTATCACGCTGAACAGGTATACAGGCTTAGATGTTGTTGACACCTTTGGGAAGCCAGCCTTTTAAGTATGCATTTAGCTGCTAGCTTACTTAGGTGAACAATGAAATTGTTAATTGAGGAAAGGGTTGTCACCTCATGAGTGTGTTGATAACAATCTCTCACCCATTAAGCAGATTGGCTTCTAGTATAGTTTTGGCACAGGTCCGCAGTGAATTTTAAAATTAATTTCATTGGTTATACATTGGTTATAATTAGAGAATTGTTTGGTTGGTTGATTGTTAAAGTATCTTTCATTGGGTGTTTTCTGACCTAGGCAGTTTTCCTGGGACCCAAATTTGAGGGTCCATCGGTCAGTCTTAACCTGGGAGCAGATCAGTCTAGATCCTCCTTCAAAACTGAATAATAGGATGTTAACATTGTAGACTTTGCATAGACCGTTGACTTTGTGGTTTTCTGTGTTTAGTTCTTATAAATCTTTGTTTAGCCTATATTACAGTTTTGGAAAATGTGATGTGCCAAATTTATAGACTATGAACTTTGGACCTAGAACTTAAAAATAAATAAAGCAAGGCATTGGAGGATCAGTTTTAATATTGGTGGAATCTTCAATTTGGTTAATTTACATAATACAAATGCAGCTTTTTAGACACTTGCACATGGGTCAGCTCCTCTTATGTTCAATTTTATGTAATTTGAAAATTAGCGCATTTTAGGTCAGGTCAAGTACATTTCACAAGGTCCTTGTCCGACAGGGCTAGTAGGTTAAAATGTTAACATAGAGCCCTGGTTCATCTAAACCTGTGTTTCAGGTGTAATTTTCTTTTTCACAGGTTCCTACAGACGTAGATGCAGGTAAGAAATTTATATAAGACATATGAAAGACAAATTAATTATAATTTAAAGTCAGAGATAACATTTAGCTATATAAAGCTATTGACCAACTCATGTAGATCAGAGACAAGATACATATGGGACATATATCACATTTTAATACACCTCGCCTATAGAGCCAAAGGTAACAAACTGTGATATATTGGACAATAATTCACGCGCTCGTGATTTGATCTTCTTTACAACTGACCTCCAAACAGTGAATTATTACTCAACAATTCACTGCTGGAGCTGATCTATTTCTTAAGTATGAAGCATTAGCACATTTATATATGCCACATATCACAGTTGTTTATTTACAACCCTACTGAAAAAGTCACTGAAATTTCAGTGTTTTTCAATGAAGCTCAAAATTTCACTAAAATTTCAGCGACCTGTCATACACCAGTAAAATTTCACTGAAATTAAATAAATGTTAATTGAAACAGAATTTAATCACCACATAATAATATCATTATCTCAAATTCTACTTTTAGATGCAAACGATTTGCTTTTATCAAGCAAATGCTTTAATATATTTTTATAAGCTCCAGAGCATTTTGCAATACTTTTGACCTTCATTCATATCTTAATATCATAATCGGATTTTTGATTAACGTGCAGGTGCAGGGGCATCATCCACATCAGTGGGTCCCTTTCCAGGTAACTGGCTAGCTGCACGCATAGCAGATCTCACACCTGATCTCCAGGTGCTCCTTTCTTGAGGGTCAACTGTGGTGAGCTTCCACTCACGGCAGTCTTTCTCTGCCAGCTTCTTCCATGTTTGCTTGGGCCTCCCTGCCCCCCGCTTGCCGTCAATCTGCATATCATATGCTGTTCTGATTGCACCACTCGAACGAGCCACATGCCCAAACCAGCAAAGCCTTCTCTCTCATTTATCATTAAGATCTTTGTTTTTTCTATTTTTGAGTGGCCGTTAAGGCGTTTTACTCAGGTTTTTATTGTATAATAGGATTTACTTCCAGTTGATTTATGGGAGAAGTTATCCAGCCAGTTGAAAGCCATATTTGATGAATGTCTTGGTGTACCAGGAGATGTTACTCTGCTTGATGCTGATCCAGCGCTGCTTGAAGTGGAACAAAGGTATCAGATACAGTATAGTTCTCATGGTTTTTTCAGTAGAATTCGACGTTAACAGTCTTCAGATGGATAGATAATACTCTTTCTAATTTTGTAGTTTTTAACTCATTTCAGGGCATGCACAGGCTTGAACAGTACTTGAATTTAGAGGGCTTTCTTGAAAAGTCCTTGAAAAAATAAATCTGCCTTGAAAAGTACTGGAAAATCACTCAAAAGCCTTGAAAAGTCCTTGAATTCTACTATTTTCTATTGGACTTAGCACTGTCGATAGAGACCTAAGGCAGTATAAACTATAAAATTGCAAATGCTGCACCAAATAAAGGCACACCAATTTTTTACCAATTTTCCAGTACTAATGTCTCCATTACCTCAGTCTAGTATTTCTGAAGTAGAATTTTAACACTTCAATCAGGATCTTTCCTAAACTTTTAGTCCTTGAAAACTGTATGATAGTCCTTAGAAGTCCTTGAAAAGTCCTGGAATTTTACTCAAACTTGCCTGTATGAACACTTCATTTCATTCTGATGGATTATGCCAAACACATTGATACAATAAGTATGGGATTTTCCATTTTGTGTTCTAAGGGGTAACAGGTCTAAATTTTGTCTAAAGTTATAATGTATTTATAAATATATGTTCCTTAAGATTGTTTATAATTGTTTCCAAACAATTGGGGGGTGGGGGGCGTAACAAAAAGCAATTAAATTTTTGAAAAAGCAAACTACATGTAAGTAGAATGAATATTTCCTAAAAGTGAAATACTCTTACATGCTTTCAAACTCTCTAATGTTTTATTTATCATGTACTAATTAATGTTAAAATGCCAACAATAATTGTTGTCATTTTAACATTTAAAAAATTAAGAGCATGATAATTTTATGCTCAGTTGAGTTGAGCATATGAAAAGTTTTATAACCTCTACAGGGTCAACCTTCATTTAAGAAATGAATTCAATTTTCGGAATGTTCATGGAATCAAGTATACTTCGGGTCTCTTGCAAAGCTAATGTGAAGCCCTTTGGGCTTCACATTAAGTTTACAAGAGACCCGAAGTATTTATGATTTCGGGTCTCTTGCAAATTTAATGTGAAGCCCAAAACCCGAAGTATTTATGATTCCATGAACAGTCCAAGAATTGAATTTATTGCTTATATTTACATTTTATTATATAAATATCTAAAATATAGAAACTACTTTTAAATTAGGAATTAAAACAGTTTTGTATTTAAAATATAATCATACAAACGGTTTAGTCTGAGTGGGAACAGCCAGTGTGAACATGGAACTCCAATGGAGCAAACAAGAGGCTTGTTTTACATGTGCGACTCAGGTGTGGCTCGTTGTCAGTCACAACAATAGTATCACTTCTGGCGAATGAGTTTTCGAAGGGTATTGCATGGGCAAGTGAGCTTGGCAGCTGTCAATCAAATTTGTGTAATTCATGAGGCTATGAACGGTTGCAAAATCTGAAGATTCATTAAAGGCTGCTCTCAAAAATGTAAATATTATGAAATTAAGTGTATCAATTGTGAATTTTGACCACACAATGAGCTCTGCACAACTAAATAAGATGATGCTGAGTTTTCACACAAAAACAGAGGCTAATCTTATAAGGGTCAACTCTTTCCTTGCCATCAGTGATTTTTGTCCTCTGTTGATAATCTTTGCAAACACAGTTTAGTTTGGACCCAGATCAGGACCTGAGCTGGATCCAAACTGTTTGACACTCTTAATAGTGTTCCTGAAAGGTGAAACCTAATTTTGAAAAAAGTCAATAGACGACAACAAAAGCATGAAAAGTTACATGCAAAGTAAAGAGTTAAAATATATTACTTGTCTTTTATTATTAAACTTTCAGGTTTTGTGTCCTTTTTTGACATATTATTACTCATATGATTAAAATCTTATTCTAATGCACTTGCTTTTGTAACGCCACGTCTGATTGGATAATGTCAAAAATTTGCGACAGTATATCCTGCAGTATACTGTTGGAAATAGTTTGATGTCATTAATTACGTCACATTTTATTTGATGACGTACGCCTATGTGCGGCTTTATGCAGCTTGCAGCGCTCTAATTTAAGACGAGACTGTAGAAGCGCATTAGAATGGGGATAACCATATTCAAAATTTTAATTTGGGGAGGTATATCGTCGGATATACGTTCGGAAATCACGTTTTACGGCTCCGCTGGCGCGTCGCCGTAAAACTAAATTTCCGACCGTATATCCGACGATATACCTCCACAAATGAAAATTTTGAATACAGTTATCCCCTAAATGTGAGACTATTTTATTCATTCACAGAGCTGAAGATAAACGTCGTATAAAGAATGCACTGAAAGATGAAAATGCTAGGGATGCTGTGGCCTACTTCAAAGCAGCCAGGTAGGCTTACATCAGGTTGCTTACATCAGTTTGTTTGATCTTTATTACTTTAATTTTCTGGTCCTTTGGTTTTATGATTCAAAACTTGAGCAGAGGGGGGATCAACTTGGGGCTTGGTGGTGAGAGAGATCAATGTCACAGCTGCCAAATCTCAAATGAACGGACTCAATAAAACTGAGTATGCTGTTTTCAAACTTTGCTGATAGTTTTAATTCATATCATTTTTTGGGGTCATAGTAACAGGGCTCTATAGTACTAGTAGAATCATGGTCAGGACAAGTAAATTCTGGGCCCTGGTAGCCCACACTGGTCAATGTAAACTCACCGGTGGTTGCTACAACGAGCTGGTGGTTGCATTTTTCAACACCGGTGGTGGTGTATAAGGTAAAAAAATCTATACCTGTTTACTTTATTATTCATTTATAAACTTGCTTTTATTTTATTTGTGATGACACCTGACGCACAGACCACCGGTAACATTGCAGTTTATGGCTCTGCCAAGCAATTGGTGATATAATTCATGGTTTGGACTGCAAATCCAACAAAGTTCTGGAGTTTTGCCGTGACAGGTGCTTTTTTCTAGTGTAACTGCCTAAATTGAGTGAAATCTGCATGCCTAAGCGCAGCTGTTGTCATATTCTCATGAAATAACATCCAAAAAACGATTACTACTTTGGGTTTTTTTCTTGGTAAATAAGCAAATGTTATCCGCTTTTTCAAGCCTGCCCAGGAAAAAGTGTTGTTAGGTGAACTGACCGTCCCGCAATGACCATAGCTGTTGACTCGGGACGTAAAGCAACAAAACAAACAAACAGAAAACAAACTCATGGGTGACTTAATAGTATACCAGTCACTTGCACATCAACATTTTCAAACATCATCTCCTCTGAAACCACTGGGCCATATGGAGACTCCTTAGGACGCTGGAACGAAAGTTTGATCTAATGGATCTGGTCACACGACCAAGATGGCCGCCATGCCCATATATGGTAAAAAAAACCTTTAAAAATCTTCTTCCCCAGAACCAGAAGGCCGATGACCTTGGGACTTAGTATATAGCATTTGGGGTGCTGGGCCTACCAAGTTTGTTCAAATGATGACCCTAGGTTGACCTTGACCTACTTAACGTCAAGGTCAAATTTGCCTCCTAATGCATTTAAATGGGAATTTTTTTTGAAAAGTTGATTTTTTGAATACTGTTAAAGACAATGTCATTATTCTTACTTGATATGTTAAAACTAATGAGACAATGGCTATAAATAAGTCTCAAAGGTCAAGGTCGACCTTTGCCCTTTCAGCCAAGGTTGCTCATGTGGTCCCATCAATATATATTAAAACATAGTTTTTTCACAAACCGTTTGCCCAATTGAACTCAAATTTTATTTGAAGACTCCTTATGATAAGTTAGCCAAAATTTATACAAAATATGTAGGTCACATGACAAAGATGGCCACCACACCCATATATGGTAAAAACCTTTTAAAAAATTTCTTCTCCAGAACCAGAAGGCCAGTGACCTTGAGACTTGGTATGTAGCATCGGGACTGTGGGGCCTACCAAGTTTGTTCAAATGAAGATCCCAAGATGACCTTGACCTACTTAACGTCAAGGTCAAATTGCTTCCTAATGCATTTGAATGGGAAATTTTTTGAAAAGTTGATTTTTTGAATACTACTGAAACCAAAGTCATTATTCTCACTTATTATGTTCAATCTAGTGTCTATAAATAAGTTTCAAAGGTCAAGGTTGACCTTTGACCTTTCAGCCAAGGTCACTCATATTGGAGTACCATTAACATATTAAAACATAGTTTTCTCAGAAACCACTTGGCAAATTGAAATCAAATTTCATATGACAACTCCTTATGATTGGTTAGCCAAAATTTATACAAATTGTTATGGTCACATGACGAAGATGGCCACCTAGCCCATATATAGTAAAACCTCTTTAAATATTTCTTCTCTGGAACAAAAGGGCCATTGGCTTTGGGACTTGGTATGTAGCATTGGAGATGTGGGCCCTACCAGGTTTGCACAAATGATGAATCTAGGTTGACCTTGATCTACTTTATTTCATGGTCAAGATTCCTAATTTAATGCATTAATATGGGGGAAATCTTAAAATGTTCATTTTTCTATAACTGTTTAAGCCAAATTCATAATAGTAAAACATAATGAGACAATGATTTATATTAAGTACCAAATGTCAAGCTGACCTGTGACCTTTTATCCAAGGCCGCTCACTTGGACCGCCACACACCTATCAAAACATCCTTTTCTCAGAAATTACTGGGCTGTTTGATTGGTTATTCATTAGATTGTTTAGTTCACTTGACCAAAATGGTTGAAACCCCCATATATGGTAAAACAAAATTTGTTCCATTATAAGCTGTAGTTGACCTTGACCTATTTTAACATTATTAAGGAGATCAGGTGAGCGCCTCAGGACCTTCAGGCCCTCTAGTTACCATGTTATATCCAAATCCATGTTATAATGAATTAATGAGTGGTTATAAAAGAATTGCACTGTATCTGTGAAAATTCATAGTCTTTGTCATTTGTAGAGAGAAATGGCCGATGGAAGAGGAATTTTGGAAGGATGATGATGAGCTGTCCTGTCTGAGAGAGTTCTTCATGGCAGATTTTTGCCCTGGTAAGTTCATTTTTATCCACAATGCATTATATTGACCAATAGTAGCGATAACAATGGATTGGCCTCTCCTATCTGTCACAGTGCAAAGTCAATCATTTTGAATCCATATTTCTCCACTAAATATGCCTCGATTTTACAAATGTCTTTAATTTTTGAATAAATAATACATTAACGTCGTCAATTCAAGTGTTAGTTGACTTTGCTAAAGTCAAATATGTAAGAAATATTTATTCCAATGTTACGCATCGGCGGACATTTTGAAACTCGGACATTGATTTTCGGCTGACCTTGCGAGGGTGCACTAATTTAAATATTCATTATAAATCATCCAATGAAACAACTGCAAAGATTTTTTTTCGCAATCACAGAGGATAAATATAGAAATGAGATCATGCAAAAATATCGGGTATTTTCGACAGTTCATAAGGTCAGAACCTTGATCAAAGATTAGCCAACTTTGAGATGGGTTTTCTCCGGAATAGAGCACTGAAAGTTACTAGGACCAGGCTTTTCTCAAGGGCTTCCCCAACAAGATAAACTTAAATTTAGTATCCTAAACTTTAGCGCATCTGTGCACAAACGGTATTTATAGCAGTACTATTACGAGGAGAGTGCATGTAAACTATACAGCAAAGCATCCAAACTGCGCGAATGTGTATTGGACAATACACAATTGCAGTTTATCTGCTGATCGATTTTTGACAGAAAAAATATACCAATCGAAAATGTTTTAACTAGTGTAGCTTTTTTATTTCTTGATGGATTTTCATAATTTAAACATCATTTTCTTTGTCATTCATTCTACTTTTAGCCCGTGTTTTCAGATTTGAAAAATTTCAACTAATACTAAAATCCATTGTTATAGCTGCCAATAGTGACAACTGACCAAATATCAGCAACACCAAACAAAAGGCCCGAGGATCAGAATCTACACTGTTTTACCCACAACATATGACTTCAGCATTATTATTGAATATGAAATACAGAATTGTATTAACTTTGTTATGTCCCAGGACAAGTTCCCAGGACAAATAAAGAGAAATTTCTAACAATTTACTTGACCTTTATTCATTTACTTTCAGGGGAATTCGACATAGAAAACCAGGTTTGTAAAAAATTACTTTCTTTGTTTGATAAGAAACCAGAAAAATCAAATTAGTAGGCTGCTATCAGTAGCGAAACTTTGCTGACAGCCACTTAAATATACAATGGCAGCACAAGTATTATGCCCCTGAGGGACATATTGCTCTTGGTGTTGTTCATTCTTTTGTTAATAGGTTTGTTTGTCTGGAATTAATCTTGCTTGCCCTAATTGTCATGATCTGTACATACAAGAGTTTTGAAATTTCATTATAAAGATTCCTCATGGATAAATTTACAGATATGATGTTGTGTTCTTTGCTGAGTTATCTTCCTTTCTGAAGTTTTTCCTCTTATGGTGCTTTTTGGTGCATGCCATATCTCATGAATGGAGTATGCTTGGGTCTTATAATTTCATATTTATGGATTCCTTGTGGGCAAATAGCCGGTAGCCGACACACACTTCTTGTTGACTAAGTTATCTTCCTTTTTAACCCACTGATGGTGTTCCTGGGATAATGTTTTTATCCCTATATTTGTCCATCTGTGTATCCATACAGACATGCAGGTACTTTAGGTGGCAACAAATTATGGACCATTTCAACGAATTTGAATGGGATTTATTCTGTAAACACATTAAATCTGATTGGCAAGTTAGATCCTGGGCCAGTCCTATACTTTCGTTGAGAGTGATCTTGAAATATTTTCTACAGTCATTCTCCTTCCCCTGATTGAAGAAGGATAGGTGTCAGTTACAAAGGAAAGTACATGCACAAAGTACTGGTTAACCGCTTAGTCAAGCTTGCCCATGAAAAAGAGTGGCTAGGTTAACTGACCTTCCCACCATAATCATAGCTGTTGACTGGGACGTAAACGGGCATTTTCTGCCCTTCTCTAGGGGCCGAATTTCGGCCCTATTCCCAATCGAAAATAGCCACCTTTTTTCCCCAATACCATGTCTGTTTTTCCCAATTAAGAAAAGTATTTTTTTTTTTATTTATTTTTTTTTTTTTTTTTTTTAAGACCACTACTACTTATGAGAAACAATGACCCATACCAGAATGATACTTAAACACTTGTGCTTAAGAGGTATGGTTAGCATTATACAATCTAAAATAAA
Source organism: Loripinus fragilis (assembly GCA_964019695.1). Lineage (NCBI taxonomy): Eukaryota > Metazoa > Mollusca > Bivalvia > Lucinida > Lucinidae > Loripinus > Loripinus fragilis. The sequence goes on along the minus strand of OZ026529.1, from coordinate 14,597,823 downwards.
TTGATTTTGAGGATATATTTTGCTACCCTTGTTATGTTCTATATCGTTAATTTGTCCCAATTTTGATGTTAAGTCGATCATTTTTTCCCAATTTTGGCCAGGGGCCTTTTCCCAAAATTGCTGGAAAAAGGCCCTGGTAAAACCACAAACTAAATGTAAAACTGAGAGGAGTGCTGTGGCTCAGTGGTAGAGTGTTTGACCTTGGATTGAAGGGTAGCTATTTTGAGACACACCAGAGACTCTGTGTTGTGTCCTTGAGCAAGTCATTTATCCTCTGCATAGAGCTAGTTCTACCCAGGAAGACAGGAAAACATCACGGCATGACTGAACAATTATTGACTGGGATGTAAAGCTTCGACACAAACACATAATAACATATAATTCTGTTGTTACGACCGCCATTGCATAATTTGAATAAATATGTTAACCACTAGTGGTTTATCAATATTATTACATTGTGCTATATCATTCCTGGACTATTTTTTGAATCACATGGTATCTTGAATTTTCAGAGTTTGAAATATAGAGTTTTTACTGACATACTTATATTCATTCAGATCTTTAGTTTAGAGTGTGTAACAAAAAACAATTTTCTTATTTCTCAACCAAAACCTATGTTGTGGGTACTCAAAAGAACGGTCTCAATGAGACGCTTCCTTTGGACATGCAAACCATATGCTAAAAATTATGGGTAAGGAAATATTGACAATTTGATGCCGAAAAAAATTGCTTATCTAAACCCTGTGTCATGTTTCAGGTCAATATTCTGTCTCGAGAATTCCAGAACGCTTTGAAGAAGCTCAATGATTGCTTTAAAGAGGAAAATATGAAATCACTGTTTCATATTCAGGAAAAGAGTAAAGGTGAAACAAACAGTCTAGGTGAAACAGACAGATTACAGGAAAATGATATACTTGTTGGAATTGGCTTGCACATCATTCAGAAGTTAGCAGGAGAGGCTGCAACCAGTCCCGCAAAATGCAAGACAGATTGTCCGTGTGGATGTCTGGATCTTCTCAAAAGTAATAAGGACATGTATATAGGTAATACTATATTTAGAAGTTTGTTGTCACGTTTACTTTGTAAGAGACCCGAAGTATTCATGATTCTATGAACAATCCAAAAAATGAATTTATTACTTATATTTACATTTTATATTATCAGCCAAGTTTCAATTTTCACCGTACTTGGCTGGTTTTCCAGATATTTTGAATTAAATCAGACTTAACGTAGGGTTTGGAATAGCCAAAACGCCAAATTTCTTCAGTTTATATCATGGAGATACGTATTCAACGTCAAGCAAATATCAGTAAACAAGCAACGTTATTGGATGGACTTGACGTTAGCCCACTCAAATGGCGCGTATATGGGTGTGGCTTAAATTAATTTGTTCATGAAGGTATGAACCACATCTCAAATGTAAAGGTTCATTTGAAGACTCGCAGTGGAAATGTAAATATACTATTGTAGTTTCAAGTCAGTACCATATACTACCATAATGGACAGATATATATATAGAGGATATTTACTTTTTTGAGGTGAACACCAAATAGAAAAAAATCAACCTTTCCGAAAATTCTTTCAGGAGTACCATCTAAGTTTCAAACAGATTGGATCCAGATAAGGCCTACGTTATGTCTGACCTGATCTGGTTCGAAAAACTATTAGCCGACGACACTAGTAGGGAAAGATTAAAGTTTATGTAATAAAAAAAATCTATGCTTAAAATTGTGTGCTGGCATATGGGCCTTGGCATGAGAAAACTTGCCTTCGGGGTTTGCGAACAACAAAGGTGCAGACCAGCCTGTGCATCATCACAGACTGATCAGCGCCCTAGTTATTCACTTTTTGGACAGTTATCTAAACAATTGAATTTTCAATTTTCTTGCTAGTCTCTGTAGCTGAGGACACTGGTTTGAGTCTCGCTTTGTGGGAAACCCCAAAGACAGGTTTTCTGGCATTGAGGCCCTATATATCACTTCATGCTGATAATGGTCTTCTCAGGGTTTCCCCTCAATAATGAATCTGTGACTCTCATTTTCCTGTTTTAAGGTTTCCAAAGCATAAATAATGGGTCCTCCTTTGATAAACACATCAAAACATAGTATTGCATAGAATCTGTTGGGCGAAGCTGTTTGAAGCCATTGTCAAATGAAGAAAAATCCAGGTTCAAATCTTGAGATTCATGTGCTGTTTGAACATGGTTTTCAACTTTACAAAGCCAAAACTGAGCCCTGAGTTGTTTGCATGGTGTTACACGGGAAAGCGTTGCGGCCTTGACTGATCATTTTGCCCATGCTTTTGTTCGCGAAAACGTTAAGTTGTGGTGACATAATTACGTTCGAAAGTTTGACGCTGACATCATTTTGTTTAGAGAAATCCAGTGTAAGAAAAGGGATATTTTAGGTTGGAATCAGGTAAAATATGCATGAATAACGATGATGAATAAACATTTGCCTTGTCCCAAGGATGATGTTTTAACATTCAGTCTAATGGCCTAATGTTCAAATAATGTCCTCCGGACCCGGCAAATGTTAATGCATGAAAAAACATGTGTGATCCCTATATTATCAAATATATTGCATACAGTGAATTGTCATAAACAGGATTTATTTTCTCATCTTCAAAAAAATCTCTATTATTATGATAAACTGCGTGCGGTTTAGGTTGGAATCAGGTAAAATATGGAAGAATAATGATCACACATGTTTGTTACATTGCATTAACTCTTGCCATGTCCCTCGGATGATGTTTTAACAATCAGTGTAATGGCCTTGTGTTCAAACAATGTCCTCGGGACCCAGCAAATGTTAATGCATGAAAAAACATGTGTGATCCGTATATTATCAAATATATTGCATACAGTGAATTGTCATAAATCTAATCTTCTAAAAAAAAAATCTCTATTATTATGATAAAATGTGATTAGCTTTTGCACTAAGTCCAAAACCTACTAGCAGAGTTTCATAAAAAATGTTAACCAGGCTTTTTATAGGATGCACAGATAAGTTTTCAGTGGGTTAAATTCCAGAAAAGCAGGACTCAGTAGTGTGAGTCAGGGAAAACCATGTCTTCATATCTCACAGGGTTAGATAAACACAAATTTTCAGCGTAAAATTATAAATATTTTCTAACCCATCAATTTTAAAATATGTTTTGGGTGCTCAAAAGAACCGTCTCATTGAGACGGTTCTTTTGAGTACCCACAACATATGTTTTGGCTGAGAAATAAGAAAATTAAAATTTGTTATGCACTCTTAACTAAAGTCCTGCATCTGCTTTATACTTAAAGACTTGCACTGTTTATTTACAGGTTCCAAGGAGACATGGCATGGGGAGCTTGACTTGTTGACCTCTGGAGGAGTATCATTGGCTGTTACAGAAAAGCTTGAAGCAGATGCTGAAGAAGAGAATACACGGTATGAACAAGCTTCTGATGACACAGATTTGTCACCAAAACCACAGTTACAGAGATCTTTCTCAAACGGCAATAGAGCAAAAAGGAAAGAAATAGAAGGTGTTACGGGACAGTCAATAGTCTTTGGTTTTACTGAGTACAATAGGCATCCAGAGCTGACTCCATACATACCAACAATTCTGATTGACTCAAATGTGTTCTGGACACTTATATATGATCCTGTAGATGATTGTCTCATAGCAGGAAATAAAGTCACAGCTTTCGTACGTTCTGATCCTATTTTTAGATACCATAAATCGGACAGATTCCAAGGGCTGTTTTTATTGTGGATGTTGTTAAACTACAGACTATTTTTCAGGAAAGATTTAGATGGGTCTTTGATGCCATTTGAGTCATTAGGTTTCAAAGAAGCTGCCAGGAGGACTGGTAACCTGAGTAAATACGAAGCTTTGTGTGAATTTCATGAGGAAGTGGTAGATTCTAAATACAAGATTTACCTCGAGACAGTCATGAATCGTCCATTAAAGAAAAGAAAGATAGACTTGGAGTCATGACAGCTAACCTTATAAAAACAGTCAGGCTCAGCATATGGAACAAACATGATATGAGCCATGACATGAGATTTCCAACAATGTTGTATGTGCGACCAGCAAAGGCTGGGACCAGCCTGGGCCTATGTGCAGACTGATCAGAGCCTTTGCAAGTCGTTTAAATATTCTATTAATGTAAAGCTACTGACCGAACTTCTTTTGGAGTTTCTAAGCTTAAAAAGAGGCTGTACAGGCTCGTCGAGTGAACACATGTCAAAATGCCACATTGTTGGAAATCAGGTGTCACGGCCAAGGAATTATATGTCAAGATTCTACATATTTTTTGCTACTTGCATGTTGTACAATGGCATTTTAATATCTTGACTCTTTGAATGCTGAGTAATTTTGATTATTTATTTTTATGTCCTCTTTTATTCAAAATCAAATTTTTCAAACAACTTTTTCCCAAAGGGCCAAACAGTTTGGATCCAGATCAGGCCCATCATATTGTTGGGCCTGATCTGGTTCCAAACTGTTATCAAAGGTTACCCATAGATGACACTATCAAGCAAAAAGTTTAATATAAGCTTTGTGTGAATTTCATGAGGAAGTGGTAGACTCTAAATACGAGATTTACTTAGAGACCCTCATTGATCATCCATTAAAGAAAAGAAAGTTAGACTCAGAGTCATGACAGCTGACTGTATAAAACAGTCAGGCCTCAATGTTATAAAGCTTTTTTATGCATAATTCAGCTGAGCATGAGATTTATCCTGTCCATAAATGTTAAAATGCCAACACTTGTTCAGCAGGATCAACACAATATCTGAGTGTTTTAAACCAAGATTTTTTTCAGTATTTAATTTTTATAAACAGTTAAAATTTCAGGTTTGGTTTAGTTGAGCACAAACAATTTTATAACCTTGAGGCCAGGTTTTACATATGAAACTAGGAGCGCAGTGGCTCAGTGGTAGAGTGCTTGACTCGAGACCGAGGGGCTGCCGGTTAGAGCCTCACTGGCGTCACTGCATTGTGTCCTTGAGCAAAAGCATTAATCCTACCTTAGTACTGGTTCAACCCAGGAAGACCCGCTCCTTTATAACTGAAGATTGTTGATGGGACGTAAAGAACCAAATCAAACAAAACATATAGATAATATTCCAAGGAATAATATGACAATTAATATTCTTTCTACATAATTTGCTACTTGGATGTCATACAATGTTTTGGCAAATGTATGCTGGGTAACTTTGCATGCCTAATTTGTTGTCTGAAGATTTCTTTTATCTCAAAATTAACTCTTTCACATATACCACCAGAGTGTCAAATAGTTTAGATCCAAATATTGCCTGATGTTTTGTTGGGCCTGATATGGGCTCAACCTGTTTTCATATGGGCCTCGACGTGAGAAAACCTGTCTTGGGGGTTTGAGAACAACAAAGGAGCAGACTAGCCTGCACATCCGCCATGTCTGATCAGCGCTTTTGTTATTCTCATATTGAAAAGAATCATATCTCGACTTGCTACTAGCGAAATTTCAATTTTCTAGCTAGTCTATGTATTACTTGACTTTTCGCTTACTGTAAAGGCGGCGGCTCATGAATGCGTAATTAGGACTAGTCAACCTTAGGCATAGGTAAAAGCTGAAAAGGAGGCATGGTTTTATTTAAAAGTAACTGTATCATCTTGTGCCACAACCTCAGTCATTTTTAGTCCTTAAAACGCCAGAAAAATAACTGCATCTGAAAATGTCTATTTAACATTAGCAGGGAGGCAAACATTGTGGACCCAGATCAGACTGCTCCTACAGGAGCAGTCTGATCTGTTTTTACACTGTTTATCTATGAGGCTTCAAATAGTTTAGTGGACGTCAAAAACACATATTTTGTGATTATGCGCTTTGAGGGTTAATAAATGTGAGTTCAGTGTGTATACGGTTAGGATTTTCATGAAATGCACGCACGTTTGCGCGGCTCAAAAAGCTTATTAACTCTTTACAAAATTATAAATTAAAACTTGATTTCCCTTCCTTAGCAGATGAAATAGCCTAACCACACCCAGATATGAATATTAAAGTTGCCGCCTTTACAGTAAGCGAAAAGTCGAGTAATAGCTGAGTAGACTGATTTGAATCTCACTTTGTCGGAAACCCGGAAGACAGGTTTTCTCACATAATGCCCATATATCAGCAGACAATAGTAGCAGGAAAAGAGTTATAGTTGTCATCAATAAATTTGGAACCTATTTGGACAGTCTAGGGACTTCTTAGATGTAACACTGCTTAACATGTTCCCATAGCAGGGCTTCAGATTATAGTGGGTAACAGAAAAATAATGTTCTTATTTCTCAATCAAAACATGTTGTGGATACTTAAAAGAACCGTCTCAATGAGACGGTTCTTTTGAGCACCCAAAACATGTGCTAACAATTATGGGTAAGAAAATATTTACAATTGTTGTTGAAAAAGATAAATTGTTTAACTAAATCTATGCATAGACCGCAATTAAGAGTATTGTACTTGAATAACATGAATTCGATATTTGGTTAAACTTTTTGCATGCGGGGTAATTTTCATACTTTTGTTATTGTCTGATGATTTTTTCAAAATTAACATTTTCAAGAAATTCCGTAAGAAATACTATTAGAGTGTCAAACGGTTAAGATCCATATCAGGACCAACATTCTTTCAGTCCTATCTGGGTCCAAACTGTTCTCAAAGGTTATCATCAGACAACAAAAGTCACCACTTGCAAGGAAAGAGCTAAATTTCAAGGATAACAGTATTAAATCCAAGGGCCTAGCTAGCTTAAAGTTCAAAGTACACACTTGTGGAACAGGCTGAAAGCATTCAAAGAGGGAACATATACAAACAGCGTAGACCCAGATGAGACACGGCAAAAAGCATGGTCTCATCAGGGTCTGCACTGTTTGCCAATATAAACACACTCTTGGTAATGGTACGTAGATTATAAAAATCATAGGTGGTCAGGCCCTTATTCAGTTTAATTGATGATAAATCATCAAAAGGGTGCCTATGAGGAGGTGATACCAACATCATCACAAATTCTGTCAAAATTGGATTTAGATAGATTAATATTGGTCTTACGCACACATTTTGTACACATAACATCAGAAATCCATCAGGTCTGTGATAGAATCTTCCAAATGTGTACGCACTTGCATTTTCCCGTATGTGTAGCTATGCCCCTGAGATCTCTTGCACTTTGTATATTACTATGTACCCCAACCATAGGGGGTAGGATCATATTGCTTTAGGTTTGGATCCTGTGGCGAAAACACAAGCTATATTTGTTAACTGAATCATTTTAATTTACAGTTCTTTTGCCACAGGGGAAGTAAAGCATACATTCAAACGTATACATTAAAATCTTCCCTTTAGTCCAGTTATACGTGTCTGCACATTTCATGCTCCCCCAATTAATAACGTCAACACACTGTGTGCCGATGTTTCCAGTTCTAGGTCCTTAATGCTACTCTGACACTGTTCCTCATTGTCCATGTTATTTCTGTCCTAGTAACGGACATTTTTCCTAACGTTTACTACTGACGTTAAATACTTCATACACTTTGACGTCAAATGATATTGCAGTAAAGAGCGTCTTGCCTAAAACAATGTATAAGAAAAATGCTATTTAAAGACATTAAGATAAAGTTTATAATCGCAAGAATTCGCGACAGATCCCTTCTGTGTCCAGATGCATAGCTTCTTGTCTGGACTCTAATTTCTGAACCAGTGGGTGAATTTGACCAAACTTGCAGAGAAACATTGTAGAAGCATTATAAGGATAGAGAAAAGAGGTTTTTAAATTTCAGTGATGATAACCTATTTTTCAAGGGCACACCAGCACATTGAACTCACGACCACTTAGCTTATGTATGCACTCTATCTTCTGAATCAGTGTGTGGATGTTTACCAAACTTGTATAGAAACATTATTAGGATAGAGAAAAGAGGTTTTTAGATTTTATTGTGACCTTAACCTAGTTTTCAAGGTCACACCAGCACATTGAACATCTCAATTTTGTTCACGACCACTTAGCTTATTGTATGCACTCTATCTTCTGAACCAGTGGGTAGATGTTTACCCAACTTGTATAAAACATTATTATGATAGAGAAAAGAGGTTTTTAGATTTTATTGTGACCTTAACCTAGTTTTCAAGGTCACACCAGCACATTGTACATCTCAATTTTGTTCACGACTACTTGGCTTATTGTATGCACTCTATCTTCTGAACCAGTGGGTAGATGTTTACCAAACTTGTATAAAAACATTGTTTTGATGGAGAAAAGATGGTTTAGATTTTGGTGACTGTAACCTGGTTATCAAGGTCACACCAATACATTGACTAGTATATAATTTTTTTTTACCAAAATAGCTTGGTTGCACTCTATCACTTGAACTTTTTGGTTACACCCAGTGCACCTCTTGAACAGTCAAATGGATTCTGAGCAATATTCATTATGGTAGCATTTGGACACAATAAGGAGTTTAAAATAATTAAAACATTAACCTCATATTTAAGGTCACTAGCCCATAAAGACTGTAAAAATCAGCCTTCATATATGTGTATAGACAAAACTTTAAACAATATGATCATCATAAACTACAAAGCTAATAGAATTGGCACAAATGGTCATAGGGTGACTCTCTACGAAGGTTGTTCAAGTTATTGAGAATCAATGAAAATTGTGGCTCCCAAAGGGGCAGTTTTTCTGATGAAATACTGTAAAAACTTTTTTTAATTTATCAAAAACAACTGATTGGAAATAATTTGGCATTAATGGTTTTCCTGTACCACTCTTCCATGATTGTTCAATAGAACCACGACATGAGATTTCCAACAATGTGGTATGTGCGACCATCAAAGGCTCAGACCAGCCTGAGCATATGCGCAGTCTGATCAGAGCCTTTACTTGTCGCTTGAATATTCTATGAGTGTTAAGCTACTGACCGAATGTCATTTCGAGTTTATATGGTTAAAAGGAGGCTGCACATGCTCATCTGAGTCTACACTTGTCAAAATGCCACATTGTTTGAAATCACATATTGGGGCTCAAGTAGTTCTGCTCAGCTAATCAAAATGGCAGCTGGAGCTAAAAAAGCATCAGTGAGCAGCAAAGGCTACTGCAAGTCTGTACATATGTGCAGACTCACCAGAAGATTTGCTGCTTGCATAAACAAAATACGCATGTAGATGAAAGCTCAGGCCTAAATTTAGACCTTGTTTCGCTGGATATGCCAGCATGGAGGCATTTAAGAAATGAATTCAATTTTTGAAATGTTCATGGAATCATGAATACTTCTGGTCTTTTGCAAAGTAGGTGAAGCACGTGTGGCTTCACTTTAACTTTGCGAAAGACCCGAAGAATTCATGATTCCATGAACATTCCAAAAATTGAATTTATTGCTTATATTTACATTTTATTATAAATATCTAAAATATAAAAAAAAATATTTTTAATCTAGGTATTAAAACAGTTTTGTATTTAAAATATAATCGTTTTAACGGTTTAGTCGGAGTGTAAAGTGGAAAATGGGTACAGCCAGCTCGAACACGGACAGCCAATGGAGCAAACAAGAGGCTTGTTTTGCACGTGCGACTCAGTTGTGGCTTGCTGTCAATCACAACACCAGTTTCACTTCTGGCAAATAAGTTCCACGTTCTAAACGTATTGCACGGGCAAGTGAGCTTGGCAGCTGTCAATCGAATTTTGTGTAATTCATGAGGCTATGAACGGTTGCAAAATTCTAAAAATTCATTAAAGGATTACTTCTAAAATGTAAATATTTGCACATATTCAGTAAGTACCAAAATCTTGTGTGCTGGCCCATCTGATATTTGAACCACCTCGTGGCAAATCATGGGTTTAGATAAACCAAATTTTTCAGGGTAAACTTACCCATCAGTTTTAACATATGTTTTGGGCACTTAAAAGAACGGTCTCATGAGTACACACAACATATGGTTTGGTTGAGAAATAAGAATTTTTTTTTGTATACACTCTTTAACTAAAGATCTGTCCTTGCAAAACCAACAATGTGGCATAGGGAGCGCAGTCACTCAGTGGTAGAGTGCTTGACTTGAGACTGAGGGGTTGTGGGTTTGAGTCTCACTGGCGTCACTGTGTTGTGTCCTTGAGCAAGGCACATTAATCCTTGCTTAGTACTGGTTCAACCCAGGAAGAACCATCCCAACATAACTGAAAAATTGTTGAATGGGACGTAAAGAATCAAATCAAGCAAAAAAAAAACCCAACAATATGGCATCTGCCCAGTGAAGGCTCAGATACAGTCTGACCAGTCTATGCTGTCTGTCTTTGGGCTATTTGATAACCATGAAGCACACTGACTATGCAGATGGCCAATCTGATTTTAGTCTTCACTGAGTAAACATGTCATGTTTTGAATTAATCATTAGATGACTCGAACCCATTTATGTGGAATGCAGTATATCATCTTTACTTGTCTGACCATATTGGAATGGTTATAGTTCATTACAAGGTATTGTTTGTCACTTTTCCCCAAAAAAATCTTTGGTAGCTTAATATGTTTTCTTATGAACAGACTCAAAAAAAATGTCTCTCTTTTGCCTAATTTGTCAGTTCTTTCTACTTCCAAAAATATCACTTTTTCCATGTTATATATGCGATTACCATTACAAATAGTGGGTACCGGTGTGTACATAGTTGCCTAAGTTCCACATTGGGATGCATGCACAAATGAGTTCAAGACAATTGGACCTGGTAAGGTGTCCATTTTTCTTTTTTAAACGTAAAGGATTAGCATACTGAAATCTGTTGTATTGCTGAGTCTCCATGCAACTAGTTCACAATGGCGTAGCCAGAACGCTGAAAAAGTTACGCACATCAAGCACATCAAAGGGAGACTACTGGAACAAGCAGTTATTTTCTTCAATTGCATCCCTTCATAATTGGAACTTCTCTAAAAGGAAAGAATTTGCTCCCAGAGGGAGCAAATTCTTTCCTTTAAGAGCAGGTCCTTTTGGTATGGAAAATCCCCTTTACCACATTAGGTGATCTTCCTTGAAATTTACTTTTTTTATTTCGCATGTGCCTAACTGCGTGATGGGAGCTACGCCAATGGTTCAGTCTCGGACAAGTTTATCAACACCAAACTTAATTTTCAAAGAATGCACTGCTTACACTGCTTACAACCACACTGTATTTAAGATGAAATCCTACTTCTTTGGAGGAAGTGAGAGCTAGTTGCTTTACTTTAATTGTATTCCTACTTTTACGTTTTACGTTTGAGGCTTTTGTTGTCTGTGTTCTAGGGTCTTTTCCTCAGGATAACATAGGTTGATATGTGCATTTTCTGGCCATACGCTCTTTTTTTTTAAACAAAATCTAGGATAGCTCTATTAGATAGTTGTACACAGACATCAAAAGGATTTTGCACATTAGAAAGCAACCATTGTCACATTAGCTTGCTCAAATGCATGTCACTGTAAGTGTTCCCCTTAAGAGCAAAAATATAAAATGTGTACTGAGGTGGCACTTTGAAAGCATGGCAAATGAGGTATCACTATTGTTGTAACAGTAGTGTTACAACAAAAGGCTAAACGTTGTTAAATGACAGAATATGGATGTAGCACCTGTTGTTATGAGCTGGATACCATGGTCAATGTATCAGTAGTGAGATGGCAAAAAGGCCACCGGTTGGTAGTAGTTGGGTGGCCCTTGCGATTTATCTGTGAAGACTTGGCCAAAGGGGCAACTGTTGTAAGTATGAGTAATTGGGTGGCCCTGATGATGTATCTGTAGAGATTTGGTAAAATGTCACCTGTTGTAAGTAATTGGGTGGCCCTGTTGATGTATCAGTAGAGAGTTGGCAAAAGTGCACCCGTTGTTAGTAATTGGGAGGCGCTGTTGATGTACCTGTAAAGAGTTGTTAAAAGGACAGCTGTTGTAAGTAATTGGGCGGCCCTGTCGGTGTGTCTGTAGAGATTTGGCAAAAGGGCACCTATTGTAAGTATTTGGTGGCGCTGTCGATTTATCTGTAGAGAGTTTGCAAAATAACACCTGTTGTAAGTAATTGGGTGCCCTGTCGATGTATCAGTAGAGAGTTGGCAAAAGGGCCTTGTTGTAAGTAATTGGATGGCGCTGTCGATGTATATGTAGGGATATGGTTAAAGGGCAGCTGTTGTAAGAAATTTGGTGGCACTGTCGATGTATCTGTAGATAGTTGGCAAAAGGGCGCCTGTTGTAAATAATTGGGTGGCTCTGTCAATGTATCTGTAGAGTGTTGGCAAAGGGCACCTGTTGTTAATAATTGGGTGGCCCTGTTGATGTATCTGTAGAAGGTTGGTAAAAGGGCCGCTGTTGTAAAAAATTGGGTAACCCTGTCGATGTTTCTGTAGAGAGTTGGTACAAGTGCAGCTCTTGTAAGTTATTGGGCGGCTCTTTTCTATGTATCTATAGGGAGATGGCAAAAGGGCACCTGTTGTAAGTAATTGGGTGGCCCTGTCGATGTATCTGTAGAGAGTTGGCAAAATAACATCTGTTGTAAGTAATTGGGTGGCACCCTGTCGATGTATCTGTAGAGAGTTGGCAAAAGGGCACCTGTTGTACGTTATTGGATGGCCCAGTCGACGTATCTGTAGACATTTGACAAAAGGGCACCTGTTCTATAGAATTGGGTGGTCCTGTCGATGTATCTGTAGAGGGTTGGCAAAAGATCACCTGTTGTATGTAATTGGGTGGGTCTGTTGACATATCTGTAGAGAGTTGGCAAAAGGGCAACTGTTGTTAGTAATTGGGTGGCCCTGTCGATGTATATGTAAACATTTGACAAAAGGGCACCTGTTGTTTGTAATTGGGTTGCCCTATCGATGTATCTGTTGAGGGATGGCAAAAAGGCACCTGTTGTAAGTAATTGGGTGGCCCTGAAGATGTATCTAACATAGTTGGCAAATGGGCAACTGTTGTAAGACATTGGATTACCCTGTTGATGTTTCTGTAGAGAGTTGACAAAAGGGCAACTGTTGTAAGACATTGGATGACCCTGTTGATGTTCCTGTAGAGAGTTGACAAAAGGGCACCTGTTGTAAGTAATTGGGTGTAACTGGAGGCAGATAGGAAAATGGCACCTGTTAAAAGTAAGTGGGTGGCCCTGTCAATGTATCTGAAAAGTTGGCATAGGGCACATTTTGTAAGAAATTGCGTGGCCCTGTCGACGTTTCTATAACGAACTGGCAAAAGGACAACTGTTGTAAGTAATTGGATGAATCTGTAGGGAGATGGCGAAATGGCACCTGTTGTAAGTAATTGGATGGCGCTTTCAATCAATCTAGAGAGTTTGCAAAAAGGCACCTGTAAAAAGTAATTGGATGGCCCTGCCGATGTATCTCTTGAGAGTTGGCAAAAGGGCATCTGTTGTAAGTAATTGGATGTAGCTGCCGATGTATCTGTAGTGAGTTGGCAAAATGGTACCTGTTGTAAGTAATTGGGTGTATCTGAACTGGGTGGCCCTGTCGATGTATCTGTAGAGAGTCATCTAAAGGATACCTGTCGTAATTGGGTGGTCCTGTCGATGTATATGTAGACAGTCAACCTGCTGTAAGTGTTTGGATGACCCTGTCGATGTAACTGTAGAGAGTCGGCTAAAGGGTACCTGTTGTAATTAGGCGGTCCGGTCGATGTATATGTAGAGAGTCCGCTAAAGGGCACCTGCTGTTAGTAACTGGGTGGCCCTTTCGATGCATCTGTAGAGAGTTTATGTAGAGAGTCGACAAAAGAGCACCTTCCCTGTTGATGTATTTCGAGATTCGGCTAATGGGCACTAATTGTAATAGGGTGGCCCTGTCGATGTATCTGTAGAGCGTCATCTAAATGACACGTGCTGTAAGTAATTGGGTGGCCCTGTCGATGTATATGTAGAGGGTCGGCTAAAGGGCACCTGTTGTAATTGTCTGGTCTTGTCAATGTATATGTAATGAGTCAGCTAAAGGGCACCTGTTGTAATTGTCAATTGGGTGACCTTAGCGATGAATCTGTAGAGAGATGCCAATCGGACACCTGTTGCAAGTAATCGGGTGACCCTGTCGATGTACCTGTAGGGAGATAACAAGAAACCTGTTGTAAGTAATTGGGTGGCCTTTTCGATATATATGTAGAGAGTTGGCAAACGGGTATCTGTTGAAAGTAATAAGGTGGCCCTGTCGACGTATCTGTAACGAATAGGCAAAAGGACACCTGTTGTAATTGTGTGGTACTGTCGATGTATATGTAGAGAGTCAGCTAAAGGGCAACTGTTGTAATTGGGTGGCCCTATCGATGTATATGTAGAGAGTCGGCTAAAGGGCAACTGTTGTTAGTAGCCCAGGGGGTACTCTAATTTTTTCCGCATACTTAGGCTCGAGCCCAGCATCTACTGTTCACCCCAAGTAGTTGGGTGGCCATGTTTATTTATCTGTAGAGTTGGCAAAAGGACACCTGTTGTTAGTAGCCCAGGGGGGTACTCTAATTTCTTCCGCATACGTAGGCTCGAGCCCAGCATCTACCGTTCACCCCAAAAAAATATCAGGAATTTCAAGCACCCCAAAAACATATTTGGAATTTTGGCAACCCCAAAATATATCCCAATTATGTACCTTGACCTTAAAAAAAGACCCTAAAATGCATAGAAATCACCCTCAAACTAGCCCAATTTTGTGATGACCCCAAAAAAATATCCACAAAATCTTCATACCCCAAAAAAATATTCATTTTTCTAAAAACCCAAATTCAGAATTTTGAACCCAAAAAAAATAGCTTGAGCCTACGTATGTGTGAAAATATCAGAGTAAACCCCCCAACCCCTGGGGTTAGTAGATGGTTAGCCCTATCGACGTGTCTGTAAAGAGTGTTTTCACAGACACTCAGAGTTGATTGTTAAATACAATGTTGGTTTAAAAACTTCTGCAGCAAGGCATATCAGAAACTGTATTTTATGGTGATTTAGTTTTGGGTCCGAAATTATTGGAAAGCCTGTATTTATAGTTTAAATGTTCCATTTAAAAAGACAATTAGACGTTATAAAAGAGTGGGGTACAACATGTAAATCATGTGACAGTCTGCATGGCTGGTTGTAAACCCAACCACGGGTTATAGCTATGGTTTCCTCTTTAAATCCATGGCGACGAGCCAGGCCTCAGACGCAATGACGGTCTTGATGTGAAGCTTTAATCCGTTGGTTGGTGCCTGATGTTTGTCTAAGGCTTGGCCCACAGTAGCTCAACGTATGGTTTTCTTCAGCTCTGACTATCTGGGAGTCATGAGCCTTTTCTTTGTTTCATCACAGTGTGTTAATTTGATTAGATTGTTTCTCTGTGATTATGCATTGCATTAGTTAGGAAGCCTCCATGCGAGCTTAACAATATTTGTGTTTTAACAACAACAGAATCTAGGGCGAAGATTTGGTTCCATTAAAATGCATTTAAGCCCATCCCCCCCCCCCCTATCCTCCCCGGAGGCTTAGACTGCCGTCCGTTCTAAGGCGGTTATTCTGTTGTTGTGGATTTATTGCATATGTGAAAGTTTTCAGTATTATTCCTAAATTCAGGATTTTGATGCTGAGAAAGTCAGCCTCAAAATGCTGAATATGGGAGATCATAATAGGGTCTCCGATTGATTATCAGTCTGTCAAAGGACAATTGACCATTCAAACTTAATTGTGATTATTTCGTGAGCATACTGCAAGTTTTAAGATTGGAGTTTTGAAAGTTCAGGATTTTGGAAAATTTGAACTCTCACCCATGTTTATTGTTTTATGTACCTCCCATTGTTCGTGAGAGTTCTGTGTTGGTCTTTGTTTTGGTATGCATTACTTTGTGTTCTTTGTAGTTTTGCAATCATCTTGATGAGGAAGAAAGAGAGCTGGTTGCTTTGCTTTAATTGTCTTATGTCTTGTTACTGTTGATGTTCTGTGCCTCTTCCTCACGGTGCCATGGATTGGTCTGCAATGTGTGACATTTCCTGATCATACTTACTTTTTGGCAAAAAGACATACTTTTTGGCAAAAAGGCATCTGTTAGGTGGCCCTATGGATGTATATTTGGAAAGTCGGCAAAGCACCTATTGCCCTACCGATGTATCTGTAGTGAGGTGGTAAAAAGGCACCTGTTGTTAGGTGGGTGGCCCTGTCGATTAATCTGTAGAGAACGGTTGGCGAAAGGGCACCTGATTTAAGTAATTGAATGGCCCTATCGATGTGTCCTTAGTAAAATGGCTTAAATGGCATCTGTTGTTAGTTATTGGTTGACCCCAGTGATGTATCTGTAGTGAGTTGGGAAAAGGGCACCTGTTGTAAATAGCTAATTGAATGGCTTCATCGATGTATCTGTAGTGAGCTGGCCAAAATGGTACCTGCTGTTAGTAGTAATGTTTGTGTAGAGTGTTGGCAAAAGGGCACCTGTTGTAACAATCACGAGACACCAGGAAGACAAACAAAGCAAAGTAACCAGCTCTCTCTTCCCCATCAAGATGATTGCAAAACTATAATGCACACAAAGTAACGCAGAACAAAACATAGCACAATTACAGAATCCCACAATGGGAGTAACAATCAACTACGAATCAACAACAACAGAATCACCGCCTTTGAACAGACAGCAGCCAAAGCCAGTATTTTACTGGTGCCAAATCTTCGCCCTAGATTCTGCTGTTGTTGAAGCACAAAAATGTTAGGCTCGCATGAAGTCTTCCATGCGCGGATCCAGGAATTTTCGTCAGGGGGGTCCAGGTCAGTCAGTTTTTTTTTTTGTTTTTTTTTTTAATCTAAAAATCTATTATTTTTCAAGGTTCCAGAGGGGGTCAAACAATTTCCACGGGGGGGGGGGGGGTCCAACTTTTTCCAGGGGGGGTCCAATTGCTTATTCCCTATAGAAACCCATATAACTTGTGATTTTCCAGGGGTCCGGACCCCCTGTCCCCCCCTCTGGATCCGCACTTGTCTTCTAAAGGGAACCTGTTGTTAGTAATTGGTTGATCCTGTCGACCTAAGTGAAGATAGTTGACAAAAGGGCACCTATTGTTGTTGTTGTGTTTTTGTTTAACGTCCCGCCAACAGCAAAGGTCATATGGAGACGGGAGGCACATGTTGTAAGGGGGTTCGGTGCACAATTAATCGGTCCCATTCAACTCCATGTAAAAATGCAGAATTCGAGCATCTGCAAATTTTTCCAGGACATTGATTGGACTTTTTTTCTGCCTGTGAGTGGCAAGATATGTCATTCACCTATCAAAAAAGTGAAAAGACAACCTACCTTGATAATCTCGTTTTCTCAGCATTCTCCGTTCTTTGAGGAACAGTCAAAAAATCCGGGCTGAAATCCGACCGGCGTCATACGTTACCTGGGGAGTGCGTCGGGGAGTCTGTGACAAAATAGTCCACGCAAAGATGCATTTTTCTGCAGCAGCCTGACAAACATAGACCAATGTTGAATCATGTGTACATTTAAAGTCGAATAAATCACCCATTTACGCCATAAAGGGCCCAGAAACGGCAAGTGCTAAATTTCTAAAGGTACTATTTTCGTGGGCTACCAAACCGGAAGACTGTAATTGTGTAATAACACCTTCAAGAATCTGCAAATTTTTTAAATTTTGTCTCTGTGACATATCAAACTCATATAGTTAAGTCAAAAATCGTCCAAAAAGACTACCTCAGTCACCAAAAAGCGATACAAATCTAGGATTCCATATGTGACCCCCCTCACAAGCTGACACAAGCAAAAGTTCGATTATTCACACTAGTCTGATGAAACAGTTCATAGATTCAATTATTTCAATGAATCTCGATAGCCCAAAAGCAAAAAAGAAAGTATTGCCACCGGTAACAGTCATTAAGGGATAATCTCACGTAAACTTTAGTTACAAAATTTAAAAACTGAAGTTTAAAAATCAAATTTTAAAGTGGTTTTAAGCAAAATCGCGAACAGTTTTGAATCACATTCAAATTTGCCCCAAAAACCAAGCTATGTTGCACCCAAGAATAATGAAAACAGCAATTTATGCCACTTACTTTGTGTCTGAAGAAGGGCAGCTTCACTGATGAGTTCCTGATGCTGGACGAAACACATCATTTCATTCTAATCATAATCTACACTGCTAGTTCTGAATGTGAAATATTCCGTAATTTACAAGCTACCAAAATGGCCAGAGTGGGAAAGATTTGAGACTCAGGTCTAGATTTAATGCCCATATCAGTAATGGAAATTGCTCATCCTCTTTTTTTGATGAAAGTATATTCCAAATTTGAACTTTCTGAAAAGACTGTAAGTTGAGATTACTCATTAGAACGGCCTCGTCGAACGTGAAATATCACAAATTATAGTCAAACATACCAATTATAACATACATTATTATACCTGTGGGCCGAAATTGTATAGGCCGATTTAATTATGGGCCGAAATTGACATGGGCCGAAATTGTTATGGGCCGAAATGTCCAGTGACCGTTGTGTGTTTGTTTGTTTTGTTGCTTTACGTCCCAAGTCAACAGCTATGGTCATTGCGGGACGGTCAGTTCACCTAACCACACTTTTTCCTGGGCAAGTTTGAACAAACAGTTAATCAGTACTTCGTGCACATACTTTCGCTTGTAATTGACAACAACCCTTCTTGAATGCAGTGACCGTTGTAAGTAATTGGGTGGCCCTGCCGATGTGTCTATAGAGAGTCGGCTAAAGGGCACCTGATGTAATTGGGTGGCCCTGTCGATGTATCTGTAATAGCTGGCAAAAGGGAAACTGTTTTAGTAGTTGGTGGCCCTGTTGCTGTACCAGTAGAGAGTCGGCAAAATAGCACCTGCTGTTTGTATAGTTGGGTGGCCCATTGATGTTTCTGTAGAGTTGACAAAAGGGCACCTATTGTCAGTTATTGAGTGGCCCTGTCGATGTACCTGTAGTGAGATGGTAAAAAGAAACCTGTTGTAAGAAATTGGGTGGCAATGTCGATGTATATGTTGAGAGTTGGCAAACGGGTACCTGTTGTAAGTAATATGGTGGCCCTGTCGACGTATTTGTAACCAGTTGGTAAAAGGACACCTGATGTATCGATTTATCTATAGTAAGATGGCAAAAGGGCACCTATTGTAAGTAATTGGGTGCCCCTGTCGATGTATCTGTAGAGAGTCGGAAAATGGCACCTGTTGTAAGTAATTGGGTGACACTGTCGATGTATCTGTAGAGAGTTGGCAAAAGGGCACCCGTTGTTAGTAATTGGGTGACCTTAGCGATGAAGCTGTAGAGAGAAAGAAGAAAGAAGTTTCTTCCGAAGAAAAGCCGCTTAATAGAAAGTCAAAGCGTAAAAAGAACAGATCTTCAACTCTTCCTTCTGGACCGAGGTCTGCTAAACAACATTCTGTTCAAGATTCCTCCAATGTAAAGGCAGAACAGCCAAAGTTAAAGAAGAAACCCCCAGCTGTAATGGCAAGGGATCGTGCAAGGCGGAAGGAATATTGGAAACGCATGAAAGTTCCTAGACAGCTAAGAGCTGAGAACCTCGCTTTGTTCTACAAACTGCAAGAATTACAGACGGTAGCCAGTCCATAGATCCCTGTGGTCAGACAGCCAGAGAAATCCGGTTGCTTGGAACGTACATCTGCTGTTCCTCAGTCAAACAAACTGCAAGAATCACAGACGGTAGCCAGTCCACATATCCCTGTGGTCAGACAGCCAGAGAAATCCGGCTCCTTGGAACGTACATCTGCTGCTTCTCAGTCATACCAGCTGCAAGATACAGAGACGGTAGCCAGTCCACAGGTCCATGTGGTCAGACAGCCAGAGAAATCCGGCTCCTTGGAACGTACATCTTCTGTTTCTCAGTCATTTAGTCATTTAACCATTGAAAGGGAACCTGTCGGCACAGCCCAAGTTCATTCGGATTTAAATAAACTATCTGCCGAGGCTGCAGCCGAGCATTCCAGTAGTTTTTCGGAAGAATGTGAAGTTTCGGACATATAGTGTGTGCGCACTGCCTGAAAAAAGGAAGACAGACAGAATTACGTCGCTGTACAGGCTGTAAAAGCTTCAGTTATTGTAACAAAGTCTGCCAGATATCAGATTGGCCTTCACATAAGCAGCTGTGCAAGTCTATCCAATCTTTAAATCCACAAAACTAACTGAAAAAAAGCTCATTTGTGTACATAGAACTTCTTGTGGTGTTGGAAGATATTCACACAATTAATTACTCACTGTGTTATATTGTACAGTACATTGGTGTTGGTGACTTTTAGTGTTTAGAACATTTTATCCATTATCCCCCTTTTACCGGTTTATCCGGGTGCGTCGATAAGTCAAACAGCGGAACTCTACGAGATAACGATAACGATGGCAAACGGGCCTGTTGTAAGGTAACTGGGTGGCCCTGGCTACGTATCAGTAGGGCACCTGTGGTTAGAGGTAATTGGATGTTGGCTAGGTAAACGGGTGGTCCTCGCGGCGTACATGTGTATCTGTATAGAGCTGACACAAGGGCACATGCTGTAAATAATTGGGTGGCCCATAACATAGTAGAGTACTCATAGAGCATGTTTCATTAGACATTACTTATATTGTTGCGTCACAAAGTGATGAATATTTACGGGTGCTCTAATAAGTGCACACTGAAATCTGTAAATGTGCCGTCTGATCTGGCTCCACACTGTTTGCCACTATACTTACAATAGTCTACAAATTTAGCAAATATATTCCATAATTTGTTGGCCAACGCTTTAAGGGTAATTAACGCTGTGTTGTGAAATACTTTTGGTCGCAGTCCATTCCGGTTTAAACTGCTCCATGCGTGTTGTTTCTAACTTGTTCCTGGTCTTTGAAAGCACGATTGTATTAATAAACAGATAAGCGTCTTGGAGACGTATTTTTGATGCAAGTTGTGAAATTCAGTTAGAGTAAAATTCTTATTTTACAAGAGTAAATCATTTTTCAGACAGTAGATAGATTTTATAAACGTAAGTTTCTTTGAATTTTTTTAAAAAACAATAATCTAAAATAAGGTTTTTGTTTGTTGACACAAATTTTAGTATAAAAAATATCCTAATGTAACATAAATTGGGATGCTCGCAGATGTTGACAGGCCCACAGAAACTAGCCTATATTAAGATACTAGGGGTATGGCTCTGTCCCCATTCTGAACCTAAACCGTCTTTATATTTCGCTTGTTTTGGCGTTAAAGATAATACACCTTATCATGCCTGGATCCAGAATGTTTTGTAAGAGGTGGGGGGGGGGGACTTTGACATGTTTTTGTTTTTTAGTTATACGAGCAAATTGAGGATCCAAAATGCCATCAGCGAAGCCATTTAAATGGCATTTCGCTGGCGTGCCTAGAATGGCCCAACATTGAATTCTGGTTTGGTAGCTTTGTGATTTTTCAGGAGATTCGGACCAGTATTGCTAAGAAACCCTAATTTTTTAAGAGGGTCCGGACCCCCCCCCCCCCCCCCCCCCCCCCCCCCCTCTCGATCTGCGCATGGCACCACAATTTATGTGCATGTCTATGTTATATTACAGATGGCAGAAAGGATGTTGTTTGGCTCGGCTTTTTCAGCAGTGTTACCAGAGGATGCAAAAGATTGCAGGTACAGTATATATTCCTAATTTCCTAATTACGGTAATTGTTCTAAAATTTGAAACACTTTTCACTTTCTGTTTTCAAAGAAAATGTGGACAATCAGGGCTGGAATTCACAGAATACTTGTCAGAATAGCAAATAGGGAAAACCATGCATGACCAGACTGCTTCTCCAGACTGGAGAAGCAGTCTGATCTGGGTATGCACTTGATGTCTAGATCTTTTTAGCAGACAACTATTGTTTGAATTTTTAGAACATCTAAGTTATAAGCATGCTTTGGTTGCCTAAAAGAACCAACAGTACTGCTCAGTACTGACATCTAATTGAGATGATTCTTTTGAGTATAACCACAAAAATATTGTGACTAATAAATGAGAAAAACATTTTTAGTTTTCTCTTTAAAATTGTCTGGATCCAATCGATGCGTAAGACATGAACTCTTTGCAGACTCGATCAGTGTTTTTGTTAAAGAGGCAGCAGCCGGCAAAAACAGCCACCTACTATGACTTCTATGATGGCAACTTTGACAGATTGGTCCAATAGGTAATATTATAAAGTGAAGAATTTGGCCATGTTCCTGGCAATTTCTGCCAGCTACTCCAATATTAGAGAAATCCCTGATACTTAGTACCATTGTCATCAGCTGATTAAACATCTTTCTGAAATTCAGGAATGATATCAGCTTGTCACGTAGTTTAGATCCTGATAAGGCCAAAAATTTTTAGAGTCTGATATTTGTCCATTCATTATCAGCAGGGATACAGACTAACATTTTTTCGCCAGGAGCAAGCTGGGCCCCTTAAAACAAAATTATTAGGGGCCCAGCCCAAAACTAAGGGGCCCAGGATTTGGAAGAAAATTAAACTCATTTCAACATTGAAGTCAGAATTAAGTCCTCAAAATCTATCAACATATTAACAGCATTTGGAATCAGCTAAATGAAGATTTGTAAACTTTCAACAGCTAGATCAGATTTGTCAAGACTTCATACCTTTACATACACCCTTTTTTCAGGGGCAAGCTGGGTCCCTAAACATTTAGTTTTAGGGGCCCAGCCCAAAATTTAGGGGCACTGGGCTACTGGGCCCCTGTTAGTCTTTTTCCCTGATCAGCAGGAAACTTCATGTACTATTACCACTTGCAGAGAAGTGTTAACTCTTTGCCTGCTAGTGGAGACTTTTTTCATCTGCTGATAGCCTTACCAAACAGTTTGGACCCAAATCAGATCAGATCAAATTTAGGGCTTGAATTATAAGGTCAAAAATGGATATTTTAAACCTTGATTATTCTATTGTAGCACATTTAGGCAGATCCCAGACAACCAGGAAGTGTTTACTCATCCTATACGGGATCAGAGTATGATCTTTGAGATTATGGAGATGGCTGATCCCCAAGAACCTGATGAAACTGCCATCAAGTAAGCTATTAACTTTTTATCTCAGGGTGTCACCTGCTGATAACTTTTGCAAATTGTGTGAACCTAGATCAGGTCTGACAAAATGTTGAGCCTGATCTGGGTCAACTACTTGACACGCTGACAGTATTCCTGAAAGAATTTTTCAAAAAACTTGATTTGGAAAAAAAAAAAATCAGCAGACGACAAAAAAACATGAACAATTACCCATGGGGCAAAGAGTTAACTCATAACGTACCTCAAATCAGGAACTGGATCATTTAACTTTTAGCATGCTTTTTTGCTGTTTGTTCTCTGGATATTTTTCTCAAAAGGTTATCAGAAGAAGACTAGCATACAAAGAGATAACCTTTTATATATGGGAAACCCCTAAACAGGTACAGATGACCAAAGGTCTACACTGTTTGCTAAGGTAAAAACAGTCCTCAGGGACAGAAATACATTGAAATTGTGACCCCTTAAAATATATAATGAACAATTCAATCCTTAAATCTTTTATCTTTATGGGAAAATCCATAATAATACAGAGTGTTAATGGTGCAAATTTTCAGCCAATGCTTATAGTAATATAATAAGTTGATATTATTATAAAATCTAGAAATCCATTGAAATCCAAAAACATAAGACATTTGTACTTGATATAAACCTTTTAAGCCCATCGGGCATGGCGTGCCCAAAGTGAGCTATTGGGATCCGTCAATGTCTGACCATGTATGAAGTCATGCCATGTCCTTCGTCTTATGAGATGTCTAGAGTGATATAACACCATGTATTAATTTTGATAGTGTTTAACATATTTAGTAATGCTATGAAATGACTACCATAACAACATTGTCTATATGTCAAAATCATTAAATCATTAGCTTTTTCACTCAAACAAAATTTGATTTCAAAGATGTTTAATGTCATATGATAAATAAAATCTAACATTTGTGCTTCTGTGTTATTGAACTTATTAAACTATAAAAAAAGCTATAAAGCCTCGCATGCCCAACTTGTTTGATTAATTCAATTATACATGGACACTCATGTAAGATCCTCTATATATGGTAAATGTTCTAAAATTTCGAACACTAGTTGGCTACAGAAAAGGTCTAGACAAACAGGGCAGAACCAGATCAGACTGCTTCTGAAGAAGCAGTCTGATCAGGGTTTTCCCTGTTTGCTATTCTGACAGGCATTTTATGAATTCCAGCACTGATTACCATCATTTCATTTGAGAACAGAGGGACAAAAGTTTTCAAAATTTTAGAACCTTAACCTTACACAAACTTTTTTTATTATTTCTAGGACACATTTTGATGATCTGGCCTCAGCTAATGGAGCAGATGAGTCCTACATTATACATACAGAGACTATAAGACAAGAGAAGCTTAGCATGGACCAGTAAGTTGGTTTACTCTATTATTATATATTGTCGTCAGGATTTATGTCTCAAAGAGGATAGGTACACAAGGGCCCAGTTAAGCAAAAGATTTTAGCATAATACTGTACTTATTTTCTTACTCATCAGCTTAAACATATGTTTTGGGTGCTCAAAAGAATAGTCTCATAGAGACGGTTCTTTTGAGTACCCACAAACTATGTTTTAGTTGAAAAATAAAAGAAAATATTTTGAATTTAATACACATTCTTATATGGGGTACAAGGGAGAAAGTTTTCAGCATTTTTCAAATTTTCCTGAATTCTGCGTTTTGAGGCTGACTTTTCACAGGAAGTCAGTCTCAAAGCACTGAATATATTAAAGGAAGATTATGATATTTTATGTTTATCTTAGTCTATTGGCCATTTAAATTTGAAATTGCTATGTTAACAGTTTTTAAGCATACAATAAGTTTTAAGGTGTAAATTCTAAAGTTCATGATTTTGTGAATTTTGAACTTTCCTCCAAGCATATTTGGACTTTCCTCCATGCATATATAGCTTTTGGTTCACATCCTATTGACATTTTCATGTCAGAGGGCCTGGATGGGGTATATCTGTTAGCGACTTTGGGCCATATTTTATATTGATTAACATTCTTTAGCCCCCAAAAAACTTTAGTGGTTTTCTCGTGTATAATTTAACAATTTTCTGTCTAAAATATAATGAGGATCAAAAATAAAATTGTGATTACCCATTCAAAACATTCTAAAATTTAACAATTGAGCTAAATATGGCCATTATAGGTTTTACTGATTAACGGGTGAATTTTAAAGCTGCATAGCCTGTAACTTTTGATCTTTTAATTTTAGAACTCATGTTTCTATTTTTCAAGAACATGGTAAAAAAACTGAAATTCAGATATACATTTTACCAATTTCGTAAATCTTAACATATTATCAGTATCAAAACAACAGCATTTATGTTAAAATTAACTGTCTATAATTATTGGAGGGACACAAATAATTACCAACGCACCTATTTTTTTTAAGATAATTCACTTTTCCGTGCAGTTTTCAGCTATAGTGAACAGATTTATTGTGAAAACGTAACTTAATTCTACTTTTACAAATGATTTAAAAAGAAAATAAAAAATTTCGAAAAATGTTCATAGTTGCAGACTTAGTCTCTTTAATGATTAGGCAAATATTGTATCGTAAACGATTTTAAAAGTGGCAAAAATTTTTTCAGACCCGCCAACCAGACCTTGCCTGTACTATAGCAGGATCAATTCAACCTGACTGTGATTGAATGAATGCTTTTGCAACTAGTAAGACATTGATTGGCTTACTAAATCACATGAGCCTGGTTCAAGCAAGAAGTAGATTGCAGAGCTATTCCAAATGGGCTCTCTCTTGGTTGTCTGATAGGAACAACATTATTGTCCTCTTGAGTGATATCAGTAGTTATATCTACTGGCTTGTTGGTGCTTGCTGTTGTCATCACCTCGGTCAATATTGGTATACTCTGGTTGATATTACATCATATCTAATACCACAATAGTTAATACAGGTAGTTGTATAATAATACCTATTTATCTTCAGGGTTCATACCTGTTACTATGTTCTGGGTGAACAGAAGATTGCTAAGTTTAATGAAGCCGACAAGAATACAGTACAGATCCATATAGGACTGTTTCGTCTACCCCAGTATGAGACAGATATCTTGGTCAGTTTTAATGATCCAATCAATGTCAGGTAAGTTAAAGTTAAATACCAATTTTCAAGGGCTACTTTCAGCTCTACAGTCGTTCAGCCACCCTTTAACACATCTCTCCCTGATCATTGGGCTACCTGGTGAAACCTACAGTCGAGTCTCATCAGGAAACTATTTCTCTCCCCTTTCTTTAAGCAGTGTACATCGAGATATCACGCTGAGGGAATATCAGACTTGAAAGAACAACGCCCTATCAGGGTTCCCATTTATACACCTGGGTGAAGAGGAGCAAATGTGGGACGAATTTTCTGCTCAGAAAAATCTGACGGTCTGGGCGGGATTCGAACCCGGGACCCCTGAGTCTTACCACTAGACCACTGTCCCCACTAGTAGGATGGTTCCTGTGGGAGTGGTTCCCCATCCCCATGTGTGACAGTAGTATTTCTATGTGCATATTAGGCTAGCCAGCTTATTGGGGGTTTTTTGTAGATGACAAGGCAAGAGACTCAGATAAGCCTGCACTTCTGTGCAACTCGTACACACAGTACAAGGGTAAATGAAGGCTAAAAACATAGCAAGTTATCAACCCTATGGGTAGCTGGGCATGAACTATTTACTCCTTAATACCTGCTAGTGTTGTCTGCTGATAACCTTTGCAAACAGTTTGGACCCAGATCAGGTCCAACAAAATGTTGGGCCTGATCTGGACAGTCTGATGGTATTCCTGAAAGAAATTTTTGAAAAAGTTTGAAAAAAATCAGCAGACGACAACTGAATAAATCTCCAGAATAATAAGTTAAAGGAAAGCGCAACAAATGAAAAAACGTGAACTGTATTTGTTCAAGATGTGTCACACAACATAAATTTGATGAGAATAGAAAAATGGAGACGATTGAATATGATATCTCTCCGTTTAAATATACCAACACAGCGATTTTTGTTTGCTTGAGAGCGCCGCCATATCGTTATCGTTATCTCGTAGAGTTCCGCCGTTGACTTATCGACGCACCTGGATAAACCGGTAAAAGGGGGATAATGAATAAAATGTTCTAAACACTAAAAGTCACCAACACCAATGTACTGTACAATATAACACAGTGAGTAATCAATTGTATATCTTCCAACACCACAAGAAGTTCTATGTACACAAATGAAGCTTTTTTCAGTTAGTTTTGTGAATTTAAAGATTGGATAGATTTGCACAGCTGCTTATGTGAGGGCCAATCTGATATCTGGCAGACTTTGTTACAATAACTGAAGCTTTTACAGCCTGTACAGCGACGTAATTCTGTCTGTCTTCCTTTTTTCAGGCAGTGCGCACACACTATGTCCGAAACTTCACAGTCTTCCGAAAACTACTGGAATGCTCGGCTGCAGCCTCTGCAGATAGTTTATTTAAATCCGAATGAACTTGGGCTGTGCCGACAGGTTCCCTTTCAATGGTTAAATGACTGAATGACTGAGAAACAGAAGATGTACGTTCCAAGGAGCCGGATTTCTCTGGCTGTCTGACCACATGGACCTGTGGACTGGCTACCGTCTCTGTATCTTGCAGCTGGTATGACTGAGAAGCAGCAGATGTACGTTCCAAGGAGCCGGATTTCTCTGGCTGTCTGACCACAGGGATCTGTGGACTGGCTACCGTCTGTGATTCTTGCAGTTTGTTTGACTGAAGAGCTGCAGATGTACGTTCCAAGCAACCAGATTTCTCTGGCTGTCTGACCACAGGGATCTGTGGACTGGCTACCGTCTGTAATTCTTGCAGTTTGTAGAACAAAGCCAGGTTCTCAGCTCTTAGCTGTCTGGGAACTTTCATGCGTTTCCAATATTCCTTCCGCCTGGCACGATCCCTTACCACTACAGCTGGGGGTTTCTTCTTTAACTTTGGCTGTCCTGTCTTAACATTGGAGGAATCTTGAACAGAAGGTTGTTTAGCAGACTTGGGTCCAGAAGGAAGAGTTGAAGATTTGTTCTTTTTACGCTTTGGCTTTCTATTAAGCGGCTTTTCTTCGGAAGAAACTTCTTTCTTATCCTGATGAGAAGCTGTTTGTCGACCGGAAGCGTTGTTCTTCAATGGCGTCGATTCTCCATTCTTGGCGGGAAATTTAGTGACGAGAGTAAAATACTTCCTCTTTCGTATAATTTTATACGAATGACACTTTTCATCTCTCTCAAGAATGCAGATGATTTCTATAAGGTCTTTTGGCATAAAATTGGCAGCAGTACACTCCGTTTCATCCATATTTTAATTATCCAAAATCCCCCTTTGAAATTCGCGTGCGGCATCTTCGAGCGCCATCTACATCATAGTTTTTGGTTTGGTTCCCGTTTTTGTAAGCGCTTTACCTGGAGCGCGGGAGCCAGGATCCCGGACGTGACGTCATTTACGCTCATTCTGTGTGTATTGAGAATGTGTGAGACGCATTGTTTATGTGAGTCGGATTATATTGGAGTGTACACTTTATTATTATTTTGTGAGTATCATTGGTTTATATATTGAATAAAGATCGACTGGAATGAAAGACCTAAAAACTGGAACTTAAACTATGAAAACTATGAAATGAAAAAGTTACCCATCTTGTGTAACTTTTTCATGCGCTTATTCCCCAATTTTTTTTCTTGTCAAAAATAGATCAGCTGGTGAAATAAGTTGCGGGTCACATTGTGTTAACAAGATTGGACAAATAATGAAATTCATTTCATATTCCAACGGTTAAACTTCTTTCAAATCACGTGTGAACACAGGTACTAGATTACACAAGGTCCGTGATATCTCTACACATTCTCGCAAATTTTGGCCGTTTCGCCAAAATGGTTAGACGAGCTTTCGTCGTACAACTGAAATAAATATCGTTTACATAAAAAGTGTTAATGTTAAGATGAGTAAATGTATGTTTATTTTGTTCGATAAGCCTTCGAGAATAGGCTGGGACCAGTGCTTATGAGTGCTCTATTAAATATCCAGAGAAAACTTCTCAAAGATGGCCGATCTTTAGACGAGGTACCGTCCGTTTGAACACAAAAAGTATCCGTTCTCATATATGTTTTTTTCTTTGTGATTGGGGCCCAGACTATTTGTAAATGGATTATTGGCTTATTCATTATGAGTTTAATATTTAAATGGAGTAGATCTACCCTCGCAATGTCAGCAAAAATCATGTTGCGGTGGGGTCGGTTGGCGTGTACATTTGTTTGCAGATGTGTAAGGAAATGTGTTTATATTTCTTACAGTTCTGACTTTGTTAAAATTTAACAAACAATTGAATAGGAAGCGTGAATGCGTTAAATATTTCGATATAAAAGACATTAATAAAAACCTCGAGTAAAAACGTAGCAAATTTGATGAAGGGATGTGGATTTAAAAGTGATTGATTTAACACTTTAACACTGTGATAAGGCCGTTAGACTGATATCGTAACTTTTACTTTGAATTCCAGTTCATCCAATTAGCTTCTCAAAATTAGTCCATTACTATTTTGACTACACATTATCACACGCTTGAGCTGTTTTTCTCGCTAATTAAATCAAAGTTTCAATACAAATGGACAGCTCATTTTGTTAAGACACAAGCGCTCCTTGCGCATGGTAAACCGACCAGAAAATCGATGTGAGTAAGTGACGTCACTGGTGTAAAAACATGGCGGCTTCCTCAGGCGGATTCCAACGCGAATTTCGTAAATTTGAAATAGCGATAGTTGATTGAATATATACTTTTTAAGCAATTTCTTTGCTTACAAATTCTTTCCAAGATATAGTCCTTTAAATTATATCAGCGGTTACGGTGTATTGCGCTTTCCTTTAAGAATAACTTTAACTTGTCTGCTAATAACTTTTGCAAGCAGTTTGGTCCCAGATCAGGCCCGACATAATGTAAGGCCTGATCAAGATCCAAACTGTTTGGCACTGATGTATTCCTGGAAGAACTTTTAGAAAAAGTTGATTTTGAAAAAAATCAACAGATGACAAATATAGCAAGAAGTGAGTAAAGCTCACATACCCCTGGCGGTAGCCATCAGAGGTTGTAACACTTTCAGAGAAAAGACAAAATTGTTAAAGATTTCATAATCCTAAATCAAGTAGTTTATGAGAAAACTTTGATGAAAAATGTCCATATGTGTTATATAGGAGTGACAGAAGGAAAAATTGAAAATTTGAAAAAAGAAGGCAAAATGAGGATTAGCATCTTAATTTTCATTTACACAATACACTTTGCCTACCTGAAGGTGTACACAAAATTTAAAAACTTTGGCTCCAAAAGGAGCTGAGAAATCTGTGACAGAAATTTTCATTGGAGAGAAAGAAATATGTACAAATAAAGGGACTGATAAGCAATATGTGGCTGTTCTTTTGTTACCCAATACAACTCATCACTATCAAGCTTTGTACCAAATTTCAGAATCCTGAGTCAAGTAGTTGCTGAGAAATCTTTGACAGAAAAAAACTTTACAAACAAACAAACAGACAAACATAGTTACAGAAAAGACAAAAACTATATACCCCATATATATAATTCGTACCGGAGGTATAAAAAAGCATGAAAAATCATCCAGATTCAAAGAGTTAGTGAACCAATATATGGGTTGGTGCACATAGACTTGGCCTTAATGAAATCAGTACAGTTGACTTTTGTTAAAATGATTAACCACAGGAACTGTTTAAAATGTTAAACCTGTGCCCAGACCCCAAGATGTAAGTAGTTCTTAGACAGAACCCCTGAAACAGCAATAGCCGATATTGATTAGGCCTTTTAGATTAGAGGGTGTAAACGAAAACAAATTCTAAACCAAAACATATGATGTGCATACTCAAAAGAACCATCTTAATGAGTTCTTTTGAGCACCCATTGTCCCATAACTTATTTTTTTAGCTCACCTGTGCCAAAGGCTCATGGTGAGCTATTGTGATCTGTCTTTGTCCATTGTGCATCTGCTGTTCATCTGTAAACATTTCTTTAAACGACCTCTGGTTCAAATTTAAAATAATTTCACACGAAAGTTCCCCATAATGCCTTCTACCAAAATTGCATAAATTTTTCCGCTCAAGCAAGCCTAAGGGCTGCCAGAGCTCCAAATAAGAAATCATTTAAATGACATCTCCTCCTCATCCATTGGTCCGAATTCAAAATAATTAAGCAGAAATGTTCCTCATAATGTTCTGCTAAAATTGCACAAATGGTTTGACTCCGCTAGGCTGAGCAAAGGGGGCACCAGAGCTCTAGATAAGAAATATGTTTAAATGACATCTCCTGAACCACTGGTCCAAATGCACAATAATTTACATAAATGTTCCACATGATGCCCTCTACCAAAATTGCACAAATTGTTCCACTCCAACAAACATAAGGGACGCTAGAGCTCCAGATAAGTAATCTCTTTTCCCAACATTTTCTTATGAACCATTGGTATATATTCAAAAGAATTTCACAGAAATGTTCCTCATAATGCCCTCTAGCATAATTACTCATTAAAAGTGACATTTGGTTATGCTTTTTTCGAACAGAAGGTCCACCATAGCTCTAGATAAGAAATATCTTTAAACGACGTCCTCCTGAACCACTGGTCCATATTCAAAATAATTTCACATAAATGTTCCTCGTAATGCCCTCTACCAAAATTGCACAGATGGTTCCGCTGCACTGAACAAAAGTGCCTCCTAATCTAGATAAGAAATATCTTTTAAATGACATCTTCTCCTGAACCAGCGGTCCAATGAACCACTCATCTAAATTTAATATTAATCACAGAAATGTTCCACATAGAGCCTTCTTCCAAATTTGCACAAATGGTTAAAAGGGCCGCCAGAGCAATAGATATGAAATATTTAAAACAACATCTCCTCCTGAACCACTGGTCCAAATTCAAATAATTTCTCAGAAATGTTCCTCATGATGCTCTCTAGGAAAATTGCTCAGACCTTTCATCACTGCTGAAAAAATTGCAAACAGAGAGCTAAGAATAAAAATAGCTTTAAATGGTATCTCTTTAACTACAGGCCAAAATATCATCTCCCTATGCTCCAGGATTCAGGTGAGATATCCAGGGTTCTAGGGCCCTCTTGTTTTATGTTAAAACTTACGAATAAGAAAATATTAAGCCTTAAAGTGCCACTTATAATTTGCAGCAGACGTCTTTTTCAAAGGATCATTATACCCCCCGCAAACTTTGTTTGTGGTGGTTATACTGTTTTCATGTTGTCCGTGCTTCTGTCCGTCCGTCCGTAATTGTTTGTGGTGGGTATACTGTTTTCACGTTGTCCGTGTGTCGGTGCTTCTGTCCGTCCGTCCGTAACATTTTGTTTCCTCAATATCTTGAAGAGTCATTGCTGGATTTTCATCAAACCTTGCAAACATGTTCATATATGCAAGACAAATACTTTAGACAAAAAAGTAAGGACTAGGGGCCATTTCTATGAGAGTTATTTCCCTTTGTAGTTCTAAATGGCTTTTAATATAGGGTTTTATGCTAATGCTATTGTAGGCCATACACGGGCCAATCAACTCCTACCACAGCTTTTGATGGAACAATTTGATACTTTTCCTATACAATGTAGACACATTGAGCATATGCATGAAGGAGTTTGGTTCAGAAAAAAATATTTTTGACAAAATGACAGCTGTGAGAACTTAGACAATTTTTCCCTAATAAGGCTTTTGTATATGCATAGATGGTGCCTTCATGGGCCAATCAACTCCTACTACAGCTTTTGATGGAACAATTTGATACTTTGCCTATACAATATAGACACATTGAACATATGCATGAAGGAGTTTGCTTGAATTTTTTTTGTTTTGACAAAATGACAGCTGTGAGAACTTAGACAATTATTCCCTTATATGGCATTTGTATATGCATGGATAGTGCCTTTATGGGCCGATCCACAGCTTTTGATGGAGCAATTTGATACTTTGCGGATACAATGTGGACACATTGAACATATGCATGAAGGAGATTATAATTTTTGTTTGCACAGATTCTACTGAAATCTTCTTTTCAAAACTAAGGTCTGCTGGTTTGAACTATAACTTGCCAAGTTTTTTCACTGACTCTTACTGTGCGGGGGTATCTAATAAGCATTGCTTATTGACTTTTTTCATTGACACTTGCTATGGGTAAATGCCTATAGTTTTCAGTAAAAATAAAAGTTTGTCAATCGTCCCTTTCTTCACCTTGAAGCTACCCTGACCTGAGTACTTTATAGCTGTGAAATCCGTTTTCGATATTAAATGCTTCAAAGGTGTAAAATTTGGGGTAGAACAATCAGTTTTACATTATGAGATTATGGAGATGGCTGATCCCCCCCCCCCTGTATGCCAGCAAATCCTTTTGCATGTATATGTGTTACCATTATTTTACACATTGTATGGAAGTGGCTTGCTGGCACAAGGGGGGGGGAGATGTTCAGCAGCTCAAAAACCCAGGGCCTAAGCCCATAAAATGCCTTTCCTACCAAATAAGAAATTAATGACAGTAATGAAGTTATCTAGAACCAACCTCCTAAATTGCTTTGTATTCTGTGCTAGTTTAATATAAAGTACCTAAAGATTAAAATTAGAATTAGCAAGGTTTTATGCATTTTTCATAAGAAAAAATCTCACTGTTATTAAATGACACATTATTTTGCAAACGTCCTATACTTATCTATTTGCATGCTAGGGAATTGTTCATGTTTTTATTTTCGTCCGCTGACTTTCTTCAAAATTAAGTTTTTTTAAAAATAAACCACCCAGGACCACCATCAGAGTGTCAAACAGTTTGGATCCAGATCAAGACCGACATTCTGTTGGTCTTCATCTGGGTTCAAACTGTTTGCAAAAGGCTACTGGCAGACAACAAAATTATCCACTGGCATGCAAAGAGTTATAACTGGTAAATACTTTAGTGTTCAATATATTGTCGCATATAGGGATATACATGCATATTATGTATACCACTTTATTCGGACACTTTAAATACATTCAACATGCTATGCCCTTTAAACAAAGCAAAAGTAATATTCAAAGGATCTAGTTAGAATCAGTTTTACTTTCCAATGCTAAATGGGACACTTTCATTCCTTTAAAAATATTTATTTCTTTTGTTGAGCTTTCAGTTTTGCATTATTTACAGTACATGTAGTCAAAAATGTACAGGTAACTTCTAAATTATCTCCCCAAAAACATTTTATTACAAAACTTATTTTGTTTTTAAAACGATTTCATCAGTTATCGTGATTAGTTAATACTCTGCATATGGTATGTTTAGTATATATCACCAAATAAATCAAGAAAACGTGCAGAAATCACTTTTTAAAGCACTTTTTATTTTCATGAAATTTCAAAACCCCTCCCCTTTCTACCTGCCGTAACTCTCAAATGCGTAGAAATTTTGAAAATGTTTTGCTAGCTGGTACTTGCCATTAGATGCACCTATTGCACTGATACTACATGCACCACACTAGAAGCTCAAAAGCAGTGTTCTGGGAATCAGAAAAATAGGCGTATAAGGCCCAAACCGTCAATGATCCTTTTGCTGTTTTTACAAAAATAACAAATAAGGCATGTTATTTCATGAGAATCGTCTGCTGGCAGACAATTCTCATGAAATATCGTACCTTATTTTTGTTTGAAAACTAGGAAAGATGTCACATAATTTGTCATCTGCTGCAGTTGTGATTTGGGCTTTAAGAGTTAACATTTTTATGCCCCAATTTTTTGTCTAAATAGGCGTGTGAGAAATAATTTCATTCTGATATGTACACTGAACCGAAGTTCTAAGTAGCCACTTTTCAATTTCTTTTTTTCTGACTAAGCCCTAGTGATATTGAAATGGTATTTTGCCCAAGTAAGAGCATTGTAATGGACTAAAGTTAAGCAGTGTTTTTGAAGAGTTTTCTATCACGTCACGGTTTTTGGGTTCAAAAATGCAAAAATCAAATTTTTGAAGGAAATAAGAGTTTTGAGTGCAGTTTTTATCAAATTCAAGTTAAGGTGATTGCAAACCTGCCTAGTCGACTTGAAAAACATCAAATCTTGACATTTTGCTTATGACAGGTTTTTTTATGAATTTTTAAAAAATGATAATTTTCCAAATTTCCAAAATTTTCAGAAATCATCAACTGCACATACTAAAATCATTGTATGTGTTTTATTTTATGTTAATATGTTTGACAAAACACCATGCAACTTGATGAGCTCATTTTCTAACGATATTTTTACTAATTTGGTATTACCACTTCCGATTTTAACGTGAAACTTTAAAGGTCATTTAAATGGCATTTGTTAAAGATTTCTTTTAATTTTTAAGCAGAACAGTGGCGCCAATTCATAATAAAACACCCCTGAAAATTGCACTGCTGTGCCGCAGATAATAACGCGTACAGAGCAATGCAAAGTGAGTATGCAAACTGCATGGTAAAGCTAAAAATTTTTTGATTAAGTTGTTGACCGTGGCTGTCTTCATGTTAACGTAGAAGAGAAATGGAGTGTTCAATTGTCAAAAAAACTTTTTATTCTTTTCATCTTATATCACAGCTGTTATAAACATCTTCAAACTAATTAAAATATAAATGGATAACGTATCTGATGAATAGTTTATATCACACTAAAAAGTGTGACTTTTTGAAATGATGGTACCTTTACTCGGACCTCGTCTGTGCAAGGTCTACCAATCATTATGAAATGACATATTTGCAGAATCTCGACAAAGCCTCGGACATTTTTATAGAATTTAAATTTTGTGAAAGCGATTTTTACTTTCTGAATGGGAGCAAAAATTGTGTGGTGGCTACTTATAACTTCAGTTCAGTGTATATATTTCTTTTTCAGCCTTCAAAGCAGCAGTTTCCAACCTATCCCAACATCCGCCAGTCGCTGGCTCGCCGATGACTTCAAGAATCTTATCTGCTCATTGAAGCTTCTGGATCCCGGCATTTTTGGTTACTAGAGTAGCACCAGGAAACCAGCATCCTGAAGAGAATCTGATGGCCCTAATATCAGCAGTCATCACTCGGATCGTGCTTATGTCATGATGAGGGAGGACGGGAAAGGGGCGGGGAACTTAGGGCACATTTCATGCATTTTATTGATGTATTTGCAGCACTTGTATGAACACTAGATATGTAACCATATTCATCGTAAATATTCCAACAGATGAACTGAGCATATAGTGCATGCCCAGATAAGACTGTCCATCAAGAAAGCTGATCTTGGCCTTCTCTAAGTGCCAGTCCATCATAACAGTTAAGACCATTGTTCCAGCACCAAGTACACACGTGTTATCAGAATTATTAACTTTCAAGGGAGATAACCCTAATGTGAAGATAGTTTTATTCTTTACCATAAGGGGCTACTCTTTAAGGAAAGAATTTTCTCCCCTGAAGTAAATTCTTTCCTGGTATAAGGGACAGAAAATCACTGCTGATTTTAGCAGTCTCCCTTTTTGTGTGTAAATATTTGGATAATAGAGATGAAATGCAAGGCTTGCTGAGCAGTCTATTATTGCTTTTATGAAACGAGTTGATTAATTCAGTAGTACAGAGTAAGAATGTTATATTCTATCATATGGGCCTCAACGTGAGAAAACCTGTCGTCGGGGGTTTGCGAACAACAAAGGGGCAGATCAGCCTGCGCATCCGTGCAGTCTGATCAGCGCCTTTATTGTTCGCTCTTGGGAAAGTAACATATCTAATCTTGCTAAAGACGAAATTTCTTATTTCTAGCTATGCTCTGTAGCTGAGGAGACTGGTTTGAGTCTCGCTTTGTCGGAAACCCCGAAGTCAGGTTTTGTTGCGTCAAGGCCCATATGACATCAAAATTACTTTGAAATCACAAGTTTTTGTCATTCAAATATTAAGATTTTGTCATTATGTATGCAAAGTTGTTATGGACACCATTACATAAAGGTACTAAATATGTTAACCACTAGTGTTTTATTTATTTTACTACATAGAGGATCTTACATGAGTGCTCATGTTTTATTGAATTTTATTAAATTAGTTGAGGAAAAGAGATAAAATGCAAGGCTTTCGCGACGATTTTAATTAATTCAATAAAAGAGGAGGACAAATGTTAGATTCTAAATATTCACAGGACATTAAAAAAACATTAAAATCACATTTTAAGCGAGAAAACCGTCAAGATTTTGCCATCTTTTATGCAACTTTATAAAGGACGTCATTACGTAATGTTACTAAATCTTTAAACCACTAGTGGTTTATCGATTTTATTGCATGGCATTATATCACTCCCACATATGCGACGTCATGTGATAAATGACTTTATATCACCCCTAGACATAAGGGACTGCTCATGAGATTTAGGTACTTATTGCATACATGCAGTGGAATCTCGTAAATTCAAAGTACCCCGGATTATTATTACATTTGTAGTTTTTCCCTATCAAACATATGTTTTATGTGTAAAAGAAATGTCTCCGGTAGACGTTTCTTTTACGCACACAAAACATGTATTTTCAAACATAGTATTTAAAATAGTTCACAAATCGGCCCTTTTCTCTGAATCAATTGTGTCCGAAATTTATTTCGAATAAGCTAGTATTTTGAAAAATTGGAGTTCAAATTTTCGAGGTTTTACTGTATGTAGACCTGTATTGCAGTAGGACTGCAATGGGAATTTAAAAGCCATTAACTTCACTTATGCTAGTAATAACATGATAATAGAAACAAAGTCTATTGTGCTTGCTGTCGGACAGGGATGGGGAATGGTAGGGGCCATATTCTGTTTTGACAGTGGGTTAAGTAGGGGAAAGGTAGTGGCCTTATAATGCGCTTACAATGGGACAGGGAGAAGAATGGTAAGGACCACTTTCTGTGTTAAAGTGGGACAGGGGGGATAGATAGGGGCCACATACTGTACTTACAGTGGGACAGGGAGGGGAATGGTAGGGTATATACTGTGCTTACAGTGGGACAGGGAGGGGAATCGCAGGGTCCAAAAACTGCTTAAAGTGGGACAGGGGGGGGGGGGGGGGGGGTGGGGGCAAAGATAGGGGCAAGGGAGGGGAATGGTATGGACCATCAGTGATTTTATTTGGCCATTTTAATAACTTATATGGGAGTCATTCCCAATCCAAAAATGGCCTTTTTTCCCAATTTCATGCATTTTAGTGCTTATTTTCCCAATTTTTATGATATATTTTCCCAAATGTGAAGGAAAAGGTGGCTTTCCAAAAGCCCCAAATCAAATCGCTGGCCATATACTGTACCGTGCTTACAGTGGGACAGGGAGGGGAATGGCAGGGACCACACACTGTGCTTACAGTGGGACAGGGAGGGGAATGGTAGGGGCCACACACTGTGCTTACAGTGGGACAAGGAAGGAAATGTTAGGAGCCAAACACTGTGCTTACAATGTGAAAGGGAGGGAAATGATAGGGCCATATAATGTGCTTACAGTGAAACATGGAGGGGGATGGTAGAGACCACAAACTGTGCTAAAAGTGGGACAGGGCGGGGAATGGTAGGGGGCCCAAAAACTGCTTGAAGTGGGGCAGGGAGAGGAATATTAGGGGCCACAAACTGTGCTTACAGTGGGAAAAGGAAAGGTAGGGGTCTCATAATGTGCTTACAGTGGGACAGGGAGGGCAATAGTAGGACCACACACTGTGCTTGCAGTGGGACAGGAAGGGGAACTGTAGGAGCCACACACTGTGCTTACAGTGGGACAGGGAGGAGAATGATAGGGGCCACACACTGTGCTTACAGTGGGACAGGGAGGGGAACTGTAGGGGACACACACTGTGCTTACAGTGGGACAGGGAGGAGAATGATAGGGGCCACACACTGTGCTTACAGTGGGACAGAGAGGGGAACTGTAGGGGACACACACTGTGCTTACAGTGGGACAGGGAGGAGAATGATAGGGGCCACACACTGTGCTTACAGTGGGACAGAGAGGGGAACTGTAGGGGACACACACTGTGCTTACAGTGGGACAGAGAGGGGAACTGTAGGGGACACACACTGTGCTTACAGTGGGACAGAGAGGGGAACTCTAGGGGCCACACACTGTGCTTACAGTGGGACAGAGAGGGGAACTGTAGGGGACACACACTGTGCTTACAGTGGGACAGAGAGGGGAACTGTAGGGGACACACACTGTGCTTACAGTGGGACAGGGAGGGGAATGGTAGGGTCCACACACTGTGCTTACAGTGGGACAGAGAGGGGAACTGTAGGGGACACACACTGTGCTTACAGTGGGACAGAGAGGGGAACTGTAGGGGACACACACTGTGCTTACAGTGGGACAGAGAGGGGAACTGTAGGGGACACACACTGTGCTTACAGTGGGACAGAGAGGGGAACTGTAGGGGACACACACTGTGCTTACAGTGGGACAGAGAGGGGAACTGTAGGGGACACACACTGTGCTTACAGTGGGACAGAGAGGGGAACTGTAGGGGACACACACTGTGCTTACAGTGGGACAGAGAGGGGAACTGTAGGGGACACACACTGTGCTTACAGTGGGACAGAGAGGGGAACTCTAGGGGCCACACACTGTGCTTACAGTGGGACAGAGAGGGGAACTGTAGGGGACACACACTGTGCTTACAGTGGGACAGAGAGGGGAACTGTAGGGGACACACACTGTGCTTACAGTGGGACAGGGAGGGGAACTGTAGGGGACACACACTGTGCTTACAGTGTGACAGGGAAGGGAATGGTAGGGGACACACACTGTGCTTACAGTGGGACAGAGAGGGGAACTGTAGGGGACACACACTGTGCTTACAGTGGGACAGGGAGGGGAACTCTAGGGGCCACACACTGTGCTTACAGTGGGACAGGGAGGGGAATGGTAGGGTCCACACACTGCTTACAGTGTGACAGGGAAGGGAATGGTAGGGGATACAAACTGTGCTTACAGTGGGACAGGGAGGGGAATTGTAGGAACCACTAACTCTGCTTACAGCGGGACAAGGAGAGAAATTTTAGGGCACTGGATGATTATGGTTTAAATGAAAATCCAATGTAGAGGGTGCTTATTGAATCAAATACAAGAGATAGGTGCATATTTGTTCAACACTGTTTAGACTTGACCAACATCTGTTTTTTGAATATGGAATATCACTGATTGTTGGTGCTGACTTATACAGGGGATGTTTATTGTTTCATGGAAATCTTGAGTAAAAATTGTTAATTTTAATTAATTATGACTGAGCATTGATTGTGGTGCAAGGAGATTATTGTATGATTTATAGCCCTTTGATGCCTAACTTTCGAATGAAGGCCTAAACATTGTGCAAGGGAAATGACCAATTATTGTATGGGTGAACGCTTTCAGGATTATTCTTGAATTCAGGATTTTGATACTGACTTTCCATAGAAAGTCAGCCTCAAAATGCTGAATTAGGCAGATTATTATAACTTCTTTGATTTATCTTCAGTTCATCTAAGGACAATTGACCATTAAATTTGAAATTATTAAGGATTTGTAGGTATACAACAGGTTTTAAGATTTGAATTTCAAAAGTTCAGGGTTTTGGAAAATTTAACTTTCACCCATGCTATTGTAATTATTGAATTATTGTATGCAAGGTAATGCATTCATAAGGTGTAATTAAAGACATATGCGGCTATTTCCAATGCGCACCTTTACCGCGTCTGCAAACGGGGAAAGTTGTCTGGGTCCTGTCTTTCGACCCTTAACGGATTCAGATCAACACAGCTTCCGATATTCTTATGTCATATCGGTGTTCCGACATTTTCTTCACAAAAAAACTAATTAAAGTGTGTTCGAAATATCTATTGACATCTTTTCAGAACTGATCGTCTCAGCACTAAAGACAGATAAATGTAGCTCAGTCGAAATCAAACAACGTACACAATAACCCTGGTTACGAATACGATAGTGGCCGAGTCTAAACTATTTGTATGGTTATTTAAAGCGGCGCACGACCTGAGCTCGTGGCCTAGTGGCTAGCGTGTCTGGCTACCAAGCCAGAGGACCAGGATCGATTCCCGGATGCGCACATATTTTCAGTGTGTTTTTTCTTTCTTTTTTAACATTTTAATGCTAAATTACTTCATATACTGGTAAAATGGCATCATCAAAACGACCGAAATGGTCATCCCCGAACTTTTTATATTGAATTACGCATG
The DNA here is from genome assembly GCA_964019695.1 of Loripinus fragilis. Taxonomy (NCBI): domain Eukaryota; kingdom Metazoa; phylum Mollusca; class Bivalvia; order Lucinida; family Lucinidae; genus Loripinus; species Loripinus fragilis. The sequence goes on along the minus strand of OZ026529.1, from coordinate 14,556,685 downwards.
AAACCTATGGGGGTGGGGTTAAATTTGGCCCTCTAGAAAGAGAATTAGTTTGGTGACCCTAGATTTTTATTCTTTCTTCTGAAAGGTATTATAATAGTCCATGAATTAAAAATAAATTTTCAAGATTTTCAATGTCAGATTTTTTAATACATGATTTATTCTAAAAACAAATTCCATTTTTCGACGAATTGCCAAAATATATCATGCAGTATCTTGTCACAACATGGGATAACAAGTAAACATGCACATTTTCTTAAAAGTTTGAGGTCATGGGCAGTGATTTAAGTTAAAAGAAAGAAGCTGGCTGAAGATTACAACCGTTTTAGCTCGATAATTAGGACTAGTGTTATTATTTTATATTTCTAGAAAATTGGTCAAATGCTGTAAACTTCAATATGAGATTCTGAAAAAATAAGCACGGTGACATGTCCTTTTTTTCATAAATGGATAGCCCATGCATAAAACAAACTGTATGCAAAGTATTGAAAATATTTCAATGTGGGAAGTATTTAGTAGCATATGTCCTTAAGGATTCTTACAATGAAGACTTGGATCAGACTGCTATTTATAGTCTCAATCTGCTTATGGTAGACAGTTAGGCCAGGCAATGTTTTACAGTGTCACATCACTTGAGCATGAGTTTTGTTATCTTCAGAAATAGCAAAATATGGTAAATGTTCCAAAATTAAAAACTTTCTCCTTGTGTTCTCCTATAAAAAGTTGAATTTCAGGGCTGGAATTGAAAAAATGTGTGCCAGAATAGAAAACAGGGAAGACCCTGATCAGGCTCTTTCTTCAGAAGTAGTCTAATCTGGATCTTCCTTTTTAGCTGGAAGCTAGCGTTCAAAATTTTAGAACATTTACTGTATAAACAAGCATGTGATGATATTTACGCTGTCAGATCAGCAGTCAATGGCATTTTTCTTGTTATAAATTTGAAAACAACATCAATTGTTGGTATTTAAAAAATTATAATCAGAACAAAGCTCATGTTCATGGGCGTTGAGCATGTAAATTGTTTTGTAACTTAGTATAATCAGAACAATGTTCATGGGCGTTGAGCATGTAAAAAGTTTTGTAACTTAGTATAATCAGAACAAAGTTCATGTTCATGGGTGTTGAGCATGTAAATAGTTTTGTAACATAGTATATTCAGAACAAAGGTCATGTTCATTGGCGTTGAGCATGTAAAAAGTTTTGTAACCTAGAAGGGCCTGGCCTGCCAATGTCAGTTTTTAGGTATGCATATTTGTTAGCATATGTATGTAACATATTTACAGTCAACCTATTATTGCTATATGAGATCATCTGTCCTGTTGTCTTTCTTGTGTTACTGTATCGGGATAATCCATCATTCATTGAAATTGTATGCTGCTTTAAGATAAATTATATGCAGCTTTTATATTTCTATATAACTGCTTTTATTGTTAAACCAAACAGTGCAGACCCTACTGTGTTGCTGCATTCTGCAATGGTTCATTTCTGTCTGCATGATAACATCTTTTAAAAGATTGCAAGGCAAAATGGGTTACAATGTAGTGAAACATGGGTGAAAGGTTTCAGGATTGCGCACGAGTTCAGGTTTTGTTATCAGTTCAGGAAGGGACCCAGTGGCTCAGTGGTAGAGTTTTAGGCTTAGAAGGGTCGCTAGTTTGAAACTCACCGGAGACAATGTGTTATATTCTTGAGCAAGACACTTTATCCTCTGCTTAGAATTGGTTCAACCAAAGAAGACAGAAAAAATGCCTTAAAAATTGTTGACTTGGAGGTAAAACTTCAACACAAACAAACAAAAACAAATAAATTCAGGCAAATCTTTTAGCGTGATTATATTATCCCTGAATTTTAGCTTTAAGTTTAGTTTAAAGGTAAAATCGTTATCATATGGGCCTCCATGTGAGAAAACCTAAAGATCTTTGGGGGTTGCGAATAACATACATGCAGTCTTATCAGCGCCTTTGTTTTAGGCTTTTTATACCCGCCACACTTTAGTGTCAGGGTATTATGTTATACCTTTTGGTGTCTGTCCGTCCGTCCGTCCGTGCTCACCATTTCAGATCGATAACTTGAGTATTTATTCACGGAATTTTTTCAAATTTTGCATACATATTGTTATCGGCAATGAGTGGTATTGGATTGTTAATGGGCAAAATCCGTCCATTTTTAACGGAGTTACTGCCCTTTTTCGCATTGGAAAAATGGTTTCTGGCCTGTTATTCCTTTACTGTTCATGATATCTGAATGAAACTTCACAGATATGTTGCACATCAAAGGTTACATATTGTGACTAAGGACCGTCACTCTGACCTTCCCAGTTTGTGAGTTATCAGTCCTTGATAGGTCTGAAAAAAGGTTTTTGACCTATTGTTCCTTTACTATATGGAATATCTGAATATAACTTCACAGATATGTTTCACATCAAAGGTAACATATTGTGACTAAGAACCGTCACTCTTACCTTTCCCATTTGTGAGTTATCTGCCCTTGATTGAATAAAAAATGTTTTTTACTTGTAGTTCCTTTACTATGTGGAATATTTAAATGAAACTTTACAGATATGTTTCACATCAAAGGTTACATACTGTGACAAAGAACCATCACTCTTACCTTTCCAGTTCATGAGTTATCTGCCCTTGATTGATCTGAAAAATGGTTTTTGACCTGTAGTTCATTTACTATATGGAATATCTGAATGAAACTTCACAGATATGTTGATCATCAAAGGTTACATATTGTGACTAAGGATCGTCACTCTTACCTTTCCAGATTGTGAGTTATCCACCATTGATTGATCTGAGAATTGGTTTTTGGCCTGTAGTTTCTTTACCTATATGGAATATCTGAATGAAACTTCACAGATATTTTGAACATCAAAGGTTACATATTTTTATTAAGGACCGTCACCCTTACCTTTCCAGTTCATGAGTTATCCGCCCTTGATTGATCTGAAAAATGGTTTTCGACCTGTAGTTCATTTACTATATGGAGTATCTGAATGAAACTTCACAGATATGTTGACCATCAAAGGTTACATGTTGTGGGTAAGGATCGTCACTTTTACCTTTCCAGATTGTGAGTTATCCACCCTTGATTGATCTGAGAATTGGTTTTTGACCTGTAGTTCATTTCATCCGTCCGTGCTCACTGTTTCCGATCGATAACTTGAGTATTTATGCACAGAATTTTTTCAAATTTTGCATACATATTGTTATTGGGGATGAGTGGTATGGGATTGTTAATGGGCAAAATCCGACCATTTTCGATGGAGTTACTGCCCTTTCTCCCTTTAAAAAATGGTTTCTGGCCTGTTATTCTTTTACTGTTTATGATATCTGAATGAAACTTCACAGATATGTTGAACAGCAAAGGTTACATATTACAACGAAGGACCGACACTCTTACCTTTCCAGTTCATGAGTTATCCGTCTTTGATTAATCTGGAAAATGTTTTTGACCTGTAGTTCCTTTACTATATGAAATATCTGAATGAAACTTCACAGATATGTTGACCATCAAAGGTTACATATTGTGACTAAGGACATCATATCACTGTCTATCTCAGTTCTGTTGCTATTTAGGCATTATATATCTCACAAAATAACTTTTGGTGCCCCCAGCAGTGGGGGGGGGGGGGGTATTATGCAGTGCTTGCGGTGCTTTTATTAGAAAATACCATAATGTAAACATGCTACAGATGAAATTTCAGTTTTCTAGATAGTCTCTGTAGCTGAGGAGACTGGTTTAAGTCTCACTTTATCGGAAACCCTGGACTGGTTTTGTCACATCAAGGCCCATATAATGTCATTGTTATTCTGTGATTAAGGTCATGTCATAAAAAGTGATACGATCACATATAGGCCTAACACAAGAAAACATTTTTGGGGTTTGTGAACAACAAAGGTGCATATTTGCGCATCTGTGCAGTCTGATCAGCACCTTTGTTATTCACTTATTGGAAAGTATCATATCTAACTTGCAAAAAGCGAATTTTCAATTTTCTAGCTAGTCTCTGTAGCTGAATAGGCTGGTTTTAGTCTTGCTTTGTCTGGAACCCCGGAAGAAAGGTTTTGTGTTTTCTGCTTGAATGTAACATCATAGCAATGTACTCGAGACAACAGTACATTTTCGTTTGAAAATTATTGTCTTATTTAGATGTCTAAAATCCTGGCCACGAGATTATTAAACTTGAGTACAGTCTCAAACTCAAAATTAAGTGCAATGATTGGTTGCTTGAGGACACGTGTCCGCAAGCAGCCAACCATTGGGCTTTATTTTGAGTCTGATAATGAACTCAAGGTTTATAACCTCGAGGCCTGGTTGTGTCAGGCATATGATAAAGAATCTTAAACTTGCGATCATTTTATATTAAGTTTATTCAAAGAGCTCAATCTTCTGTAAAGTCCTGTATTTATCCTCAATTAACCCATTGTATTCTGATGGATTTTGCCATACATATTGATAGAGTCACAGGTAGAATTTTCTAAACTATGATGTTTATCTGTCCCTGAGGGTTGTTTTAATCTTAGCAAACAGTGCAGACCCTGATGAAATGCAGCTTCATGCTGCATTTCATCTAGGTCTTCACTGTTTGCCAAAGTACCCATTTAGGGGTTTCTGGTATACAAAGGGTCAGACTGTAACATTTGTATGTATAGATGTACCATGACCTCTGAGTAATGGCCTTTAGATCATTATATTTCAAAAGGTTGTTACATAATGCATAAAATAAGCCAGTTGAGCTAGAACATCTATGTTTATCAAAATATTTTAGTAAATGTAAGTCAAAGCCTGAATACCCTGAAGACAGGGTTTCTCGCGTCGAGGCCCATATTATAGCTGTATTTATGATCCGTGAAATAGTGAATGAACTGCATCCCACTTTTTTTTTTGTTTTGTTTTTTTAAATTCTCATCGAAAGTTCATTCTCTTTTGTTGAATAGTTTTACATTTCATTTGTTTTACCAAGCGATGTTTGGCTAATTAGCGCTCATAACCACGGACGTATATTGCGGGGGTGGGGGGGGGGGGGGGTAAATATAAGATCCGTCAAAGGACACGGATAAGATGGAAATCCTTGGTTCATTTCTTCCGCGGAATTAATTTACTTTTTACCGGAACAACATCGTGTTTGGTATCAAATTGCAGCTTAGAAGCTTCTCCATAAAACGGTGCTATTCTTTCAGACCTATCGCTTCTTACCGAGATGCTAGGGGCGAAGAAACACATGCCCATACACATGCGCATCTCTTTCTCGTTAAGTGATTCGTCACTTTATCGGAAATTGCCTGCCGCCTAGCTGGATTTCAGCGCGGCAAAGATCGAATAACGATTATCGGTAAATCTATTGGTGTTTCCAGTCCAGGTTATATAACGTCCATGGAAAAAGGCACAAAACTTGTTTCAAGATGTTTGGGGTTACTTGGATATTTCAGGGCCATAGCGAGACGTTTCATCAGTTGCAAAAACTCATGATTTTGTAACAAAATCCGAATATCACATGTATTTTTAAATTTTAAAGATTTTCCATGATCAATAACAATTTCTTCACGGTAGTTTGAAACGTGTTTCAGCAAAAATAAAGGTGATGCTTAACTTTTGATGCCATGTTTATTTGGCTACATAGATTAATTTAGACTAAAATCAGTATAAAACTCCTTTTTCTTTATTTGTACTATGTTAGCTTGCTATCGGAAAATCTGTCCCACATCGCTACCCATGTGAGATAAGCGTAACTAATACAATATAAGCAACACGAGGCCAGCTGCTAATGCGAGATAACCTACATGCGGCTTTTTTGGCGCATGACTGTTTTCCTTGGAAAATGAAAGTTGATTTGTTGAGACAGTCAGGTAAATATTCAATGCTGAAATAGCTACGTGCATTTAGGGGCGATTTTCACGCTTAGGGATGTCTGTTACAACGTAAGGTGGTGCTGGACGACAATTCGTTACGGGCCTATGACGACTGCTTACCAGTGCTGGACGACAGGTAACGGGTTTTAGATGACAGATTTAGGGTTTTGGACGACGGTGGAAAGGGGCAATACACACAGACGTCGCAGAAAAAGATAATATAGTGTGTTTGGCTATTTTAAATCATTTCTGTCATATTAGTGTTTGTAAGTTCTGCATTAGAAGTACAAACACTACACTGAACCGAAGTTCTAAGTAGCCACTTTTCAATTTCTTTTTTTCTGACTAAGCCCTAGTGATATTGATATGAATTTTTGCCCAAGTATGTGTATTGCAATGAACTAAAGTTCAGCGGTGTTTTGGAAGAGTTTTCTATCACTTCACGATTTTTGGGTTCAAAAATGCAAAAATCAAAATTTTTAAGAAAATAAGCGTTTTGAGTGCAGTTTTTTATCAAATTCAAGTACAGGTGATTGCAAACAGGCCTAGTTGACTTGAAAAACATCAAACACTTGACATTTTGCTTATAACAGATTTTTTATGATCTTTTAAAAATTGATAATTTTCCAAATTTTCCGAAACTTTCGGAAATCATCAGCTGTACATACTAAAATCGTTGTATGTGTTTTATTTTACGTTAATATGTTTGACAAAACACCATGCAACTTGATGAGCCCATTTTCTAATGATATTTTTTTTACTAATTTGGTATCCACTTCCGCTTTTAACGTGAAACTTTAAAGGTCATTTGTTAAATATTTCTTTTAATTTTTAAGCAGAACAGTGATGCCAATTCATAATGAAGAACCCCTGAAAATTGCACTTCTGTGCCGCAGATAACAAAGCATACAGAGCAATGCAAAGTGTGTATGCAAACTACATGGTTAAGCTAAAAATCATTTGATTAAGTTGTTGACCGTGGCTGTCTTCATGTTAACGAAGAAGAGAAATTGAGTATTCAATTGTTGAAAAACCTTTGATTCTTTTCATCTTATACCACAGCTGTTATAAACATCTTCAAACTAATTAAAATATAAATGGATAACGTATCTGATGAATAGTTTATATCACACTAAAAAGTGTGACTTTTTGAAATGACGGTACCTTTACTCGGACCTCGTCTGTGCAAGCTCTACCAGACATTTTGAAATTACATAATTTGCAGAGTCTCAACAAAGCCTTGGACCTTCTTATAGAATTAAAATTTTGTGAGAGCGATTTTTACTTTCTGAACAGGAGCAAAAATTGTATGGTGGCTACTTATAACTTCGGTTCAGTGTTTAGATAGTTGTTGTTAAATTGTAAAACTCTGGTCTGGAACAGAAATTTCAGAAAGGCACTGTCTCCGGGTCCGGTACCGGACACCTAGACTGCGGGGCTACGGGTCCGGTACCGGACTCCTAGACACTGATATAAGGGGTCCGGTACCGGACTCCGAGCCTCGCCTATGAGGAATGTCTCGGGGTCCGGTAGTTAGTGAAAAACCTACTGACAAGTCTAGGGATACAGGTTCGTCCCTGCACGTATATGCAGTAACAGTTTATTTTACCAACAAAAACTCATGTTGATGTTTCACTTTGCTTCGTCCGCCATCTTTGATCCGCAAAAGGGAAACCAATCTGTATTTAATGTCATGCGTCACACTATTCAAACAATTAAGTATGAAAAATTAACGTTAAAGTAAAAATAGAACATCTCATCTTCAATTAAAGGAACCAATTAAACTACTCGTTGGCAGGTGATGAGTGAGCAGGGTCAAATAAGCTCACATAATCTGTAGTGTAGATTGGCTTTCAAAGAGACTACTGGGACAACGGCAGTGGACCTTACTGGTATCTTTGGACATTCGGACATAGCTTTATACGAAGACTCTAAGTCTTTTTTTTTTGTCTTTTTTTTTTAAACAACTGATATGGTCCAAAAAGGAAATGACTTTTTAGCATAAAGACAAACAGTGTTGAACAAGATCAGACTGCTCCTACGATAACAGTCTGATCTGGATCCACACTGTTTGCTAGAGAGACGTTACAAATGGATATCCTTAGGTTGAAAGACTCGATCGCGGAAATGCATCTAAAATAAAAACAAACAGTGTTGAACAAGATCAGACTGCTCCTATGATAACAGTCTGATCTCGGTCCACTCTACTTGCTACAGAGACGTTACAAATGGATCTACATCGCGGAAATGCATCTAAAATTTATGTCTGCTTGAGTCATCTGCTACATGTAAATGCTTACGCCAACGGCTAATTTCGCCGTGGACCCTGATCAGACTGTTCCTAAAAGAGCAGTCAGATTTGGGTCCACACTGTTTGCTACAAAGGCGTCTTATAGACAGACAAACGTTGCGAACCTGGTTCAGGCTGTTCCTAGGAAAGTAATTTGATACGGATCCACACTGTTTGCTAGAAAGATGGCTTAGAATTTGGGTCGTTATGTAAGGGAAATGAAACCTATGCTTACTTCAGTGGCTTATATCTCCGTACAGACAAACATTTGGGACCCAGATCAGACTGCTCCTAGGAGAGCAGTTTAATCTGGGTCCACAGTGTTTGCTACAAAGACCGGGTGGAATAAACTAGCAGAACAAAAAAAAACGTTTCGCTGGCGTGCCAATGACGGTCCAACATTGCTGGCTTAGTAGCTTTGTAATTTTTCAGTAGACCCTGACCAGTATTGCTAAGAAACCCTATATTTCTAATGATTTTTTATTTATTTTTTTTTTTTTTTTGGGGGGGGGGGGGGTCCGGAGCCCCTGTCCCCCCTCCGGATCTGTGCATGAATTCGCCCAGTTGATGTTAGATCCTATCATAAATTTCTGAGCACTACATTTCGTAGAGCTAAATAGTCATACTAATATATAATTGTTTAGTTGTGAATAACGTCCTGTGCCAGCATGCTAATATCGGGCCACCATCGGCCCATGCGTTTGGCTGGTGTTCGACAGTGGTCTAATTTTGTGAGCTTATTTGGTCTTAAGCTTTTGGTGCTCAGAAGAACCGCCCTATTGGCGGACGGTGCTGTGAATAGCTTCTCGACTAGCATGTTTTATCGGGCCAAAATCGGCCCACATTTTAAACTGTTTTATTTTGAATAACTTCGGACCACCATCCGCCTTGGATGACGGACAGACAGACAGACAGGCAGGCAGGCAGAAAGACAGACAGACAGACAGACAGACAGACAGACAGACAGACAGACAGACAGACAGATAGATAGATAGATAGGTGACCAATTAGCCATTATGGAAGCAATTAAACAATGCACCTGCAATCACCGTTTGCTTACTTCAATGAAAGTGCAAATTGGTAGTAACCTAACGAATAATAATCAAATAGACAGATAACAATAGATTAATAAGAACATTGAGACAAACATCAATTAAAGAACCTCAAACACTGCGCCAATTCACTGATGCGATAGAAAGTTACCACTGGCATTAATTACCTTTTTTCATCACTTATTAAAAAAATAAGGATAAGAAAAATAAAAATAAAATGAATAAAGTAAGAGAAAATATATCTAGTGATGTTTTTTCACTCTTGTCCGTTAAAATCTCATACCTTTTGTATAACGGACGAAGCAAAGTGAAACTTCAACACGAGTTTTTGTTGGTAAAATAACTTACTACATATATATGCAGGTACGGACCCGCATCATCGTATCCCTAGACTTGTCAGTAGTTGTTTCACAAACTACCGGACCCCGAGACATTCCTCATAGGCGTGGCTCGGGGTCCGGTACCGGACTCGGAGACAGTGCCTTTCAGAAATATGTAATTTGTGATTAATTACTTGCTTTCCCATTATGAAAGAAGCATAAATGGGCAGGCAATAGATCTCACATGATTATTCAGTCAATTTTAACATGTCCTTCTTCAAAGAAAACTGAAAACCTCAAAATTTATTTTTTTCTAATACTACTGGTTAGAGACGACTGTGTAACCGGCAATAGACGACGTCAGTTTTTCTGTAACGGATGTGAGACGACATTTCTCTTTCTTTTATGAACACTTGAGAAGATGTAAATACTGCCATGAACCCTATTCAACGCCTGAAGAAGTAGTTCAGCAATGTGCGACCTCCCACCGAAAGTTTTTTATTCTTAGATAAAGCTCTGGAAAGTACAACATACAAATGTATTACTTAATAAACAAATATCTTATAGTTATTTGTTTGTTATACCCCCCCGCAAACTTTGTTTGTAGGGGGTATACTGTTTTCACGTTGTCCGTCCGTCCGTGCGTCCGTCCGTCCGTCCATCCATCCGTAACGCTTTGTTCCCTTAATATCTTGAAGAGTCATTGCTGGATTTTCATTAAACCTTGCAAACATGTTCATATACAAGACATGTTTCATGTTTATTTGAACAAATTTGAATTTCACTCTTTGCGGCTGCATATAAATAAAACAAACAAATTTTGCTTTTTCATGCATAACAGACGTGTCCCTGGTATTGCCATGTAGACAAGATGGCAATTTGAAGCATAGCCATAACACAGCGGCCCTAAATACATCCCCACCCCCCTTTTACTGATTTTAAGAGCTAAAATGGGTGTATCTTGTAAGAAAATACGTATTTAAGTGTGAGGTTTTCTTTTAAATTTAGAGACACTCAGTCTAATATTCAAATGAGAAGCAGCCTATGTGTTCCTGTTTTTGCTTGGAAATTGGGCTTAATAAGTTCTTCCTTACAATTGCCCAAATGGGTATCTCACGTATAAAATGTGTCTTGGCAGAATTTTGAAAAATAAATTCTCAAACGTCACAACCGACTCAATTTCTTAGATATTTGAAGTATCTATCGCCGATAAAACTGATCACAAAATATTGCAATTGAGTATTTTGCATACTATTTAGTGTTGCTATGGAAACTGTAAACCCTAAAATTTGATGTTCAAGTCGCTTCCAAAAAGTAGATATCCAACCTGAATGCTTTATTTTTTAACAGAACTCACTTCAATTATTTATGTACAATATATAAAGGTTCCATGAGAAAAACTTCATATCTATTAGAGAAATTGTTCGAGAAAGATTTAGTACATTTCGTTTCAGACAGCATTTTAAACGCTTAAAATTTGACTACTCATCTTCAGAGATTGTTCCATACCAGAAAATAAAACTAAAGGACATGTTGTGTGATGACTGCGTATTCCTCGAGATCAGACTAACCCATTGAAATCGATTATTACCAAATATAACGAGAAATAAATGAATAAAGGCATTTTCAAATTTGTTCAAATAAACATGAAACACCTCTTGTATGCAAGACAATTTTTTAGACAAAAAAGTAAGGGCTAGGGGCCAATTCTATCAGAGTTATTTCCCTTTGTAGTTCTAAATGGCTTTTAATATAGGGTTTTATGCTTATGCTATTATAGGCCATACATGGGCCCATCAACTCCTACCACAGCTTTTGATGGAACAATTTGATACTTTTCCTATACAATGTAAGCACATTGAACATATGCATGAAGGAGTTTGGTTCAGAAAAAAATAATTTTTGACAAAATGACAGCTGTGAGAACTTAGACAATATTTCCCTAATAGGGCTTTTGTATATGCATAGATGGTGCCTTTATGGGCCGATCAACTCCTACCACAGCTTTTGATGGAGCAATTTGATACTTTGCTGATACAATGTAAGCACATTGAACATAAGCATGAAGGATTTTGGTTCAGAAAAAAATAATTTTTGACCAAATGACAGCTGTGAGAACTTAGACAATTTTTCCCTAATATGGCTTTTGTATATGCATAGATGGTGCCTTAATAGGCCAATCAACTTCTACCACAGCTTTTATTGGAGCAATTTGATACTTTGCCGATACAATGTAGACACATTGAACATATGCATGAAGGAGTGTTATAATTTTTGTTTGCACATATTATACTGAAATCTTCTTTTCAAAACTAAAGTCTGCTGGTTTGAATTATAACTTGACAAGTTTTTTCTCTGACTCTTACTGTGCGGGGGGTATCTAATAAGCATTGCTTATTGACTTTTTTCATTTGATTTGACTCTAAACGTCTTATTCAACAATTTTTCAGTTTTATCAGGATGGGTCTTCCTAGGTTGAACCAGTATTAAGAAAGGGTTTATGTATCTTGCTCAAGAACACAACGCAGTGACGACGGCGAAGCTCAAACTTGCAACTCCTCAGTCTCGACTCAAGCAATCTACCACTAAGTCACTGCGTCCCTCCAACATCCATTGTTATTTAAAGCGACGCCCACTTGTACAACGTCTACAATTTGATACAGTATATTAAGTGGAGTAGCGTAGTTTATTTTATAAATATTTGGGAGGGTTTATTACCGAATATACGGTGGAAAATCTTGCTTTAGAGAGATAAAAGAACAACAGAAGACCACTGGCTCTGTAAACGTTCGCCTGATATCTGGGTTTGGTATACACACAAACTATACAAAACCAGAGGCGAGTTCAACGATGTGAGTGCTGTTGAGCGCTCTTTGTACCGGATGCCAGGTTTTACAGGTAGACATTATGAATAAAGATAGGTACCAGAGCAAGCACCCGCGAACGCTCGCAAAGTTGAACTCAGCCCTGTCTTTGCGTGTATAATGCATTTATGTTTAGCTTCGCAACTTTTAAGTATGTGAATTTAATCATAGGGAGATAAAAATACATTTCAGGGAGAATTGACTTTATTTTGGGGGATTTGGGGGAGAAGTTTAAATATTTCTAGGGATTGGGGAGCAGTGGCAAAATACTTTCAGGGAGCTGAGGAAGTTTTTCAGGGATTTGGGGAGATCAATACATTATTTTAAGGGAGCAGATACCCCTGGTGGCCTCAGTATTTGACTGGGTGGTATTAATTGATTGAACAAAAGTTTCTGAATTAATTGTAGAAGATGGGCCAGGAACACTTTCTTCAAAGAATGTACATGTACTTAGTGCTTTGCATATATTCGAATCCATGTTTTCACTCTCATTAAATTCTAAAACTTCCTCTTCATTGACATAACTGAATAACATTTAACCCTCAGTCAAAACAGAAGTTTCTGCGGTGTAAGATATACTTAATAAAGTCATCATTGTCGTCTCCACCTGCGACGCTGTCGACAATAACCTGTAACAAAATATTTGCAGTCGTTACACATCTGTAACATGGAAAAACGACTGCAGTACATTCGTTCTAGTTTTAAAAACGTCTTCGTCTATAGTAAGCAGATTTATAAGAGAAATCTTTCTTGGTCTTTGTGATGGACAATGCAATGTCTAATCATATCAAGTCACAAAATGTTCAAAGAAACCGAAAGTGAAAGTACTAAATAAGAATATGCGGACCTGTGTAGTAGTAAAATACAGTTTCAAGAATAATAATGTATCATATACACATTAACAAGATACAGTTCCCATGCTCTACAAGATTAATTAAGTTTAGATAAGTGTCGTGGACAAATATACAAAGACGAAATAAGATACTTGTGGTTTATTTTGTCTTAAGTCTCCCAAAACGATACGCATTCAATAACACAAACCTATATTTAAAAATATTTCGTCCGGGACCCGTAACGAATTGTCGTCCAGAACCACCTTGCGTTGTAACAGACATCCCTAAGCGTGATTTTGCCCCCCCCCCCCCCCCCCCCCCCCCCGCTGGAGCCAAAAACTGAAAGTTGCTTTTCACCCAAATCACCTAATTGGTTTAATAGGTTAAATGTGTAAATTTCTGGCATTCATTTACTTTAACCGTTGCTATGGTAACAAAAATTGCCGACAAAATAGGCTTAAATAGAGAAATCGCCACTTTGGGCTAATTTTAAGGCTTTTTGAGGCCGCGATATTTAAAGAATTAGATATCAGCACATGGGAATACCAAAACATCCTTTTAATATGTTGTGTGCCGTGATAATTCTCATCATCTGTTAAAATATCTTTTTCGTATTAGCTTGAGTTCTATGTTAATTTCTCTGTCTAATGTCTCAAATTTGCTCCAAAATGGTCACCTCCTATTTTCAGCCTATTTTGGTGGCCATTTTTGTTACCATAGCAACGTAAATGTCGAATCAATACTCGGGCTATTGTTCTAATAAACTACTAAGAAAAAACTTGTGAATAGCAACTTCTATTTTTTGCCTCATAGGGGGGCCAAATTAGCCTCTTAATGCACGTAGCTCTTACAGTGATTAAAGTCGGCGTCCAACGTGGTCAAACTAAGCATTTTACTTAAAACATTTAATCAATGCTTAGAGCATACTGGGTGCATTGCGATTGACATATTTGACGTGGTAGGCTCCAACGGGACGGATCAGGGAGTCTTGACGATGTAAAAAAGAAACACATTTTGTTTAACAAACTTAATTACTCAAATTACTGCTGCTAATGAGCTAGTTCTTGTAAATCCATTTTGATGGAATAACCATTTTTCATTGTTAGATGTGCTGTATATTCGCTGTTTCAAGTTGATTTGTACAGCGCGCGTCATTGACCGTATACATCCACCTCAGTGACGTCACCAACAAATATTATACAGTACGCCGCTAAATGTAAAATTGGTATATATGAGAAAAATAATCGATCATAACTGTTCAGCGTTTAGGCCTATACAAAAATCCCAACCCTCGGGTTCACCGTTCCGCAAGCCTCGTTTCCCACTGGAACGGTTGGCCCTTGGGTTTGGATTTTCCTGTCCCCACTGAACATGGATGATGGATTCTATTTATCTCACATACCCTTACCAGCCCATGGGAAAGATAAAAAAACGAATAGCCGCACGTCGATCCGTGACGTCACTGTAATGTTAAAACGACGTCACCATGTCGCATCTCAGAATATTCAGGACTTTCTGGAAGTATTGTTCATGTTTTTCCAATATAAAATGGGGTATTTATTGTCAAGCAACAAAAAGAATCCATTATTCGTGTGAGGATGGGATAAAAAATACGCCCCTCGTGATCACCGTTTGTCATCAATCAGCAAGCCTGGTGATGCCAATCGGTGATCCTCGGGACGGATTTTTATATCCCACTCTCACACTAATGACATATTCTTATATTATAACCTAGTGGTAGAGCAAAAAACTGGCAAAAAGTCGCTTATTTAAGGTGGAACCCCTCCCCATCTGTAAAATGGAAAACGCTTGCATGAATGATATGGCAAGATGTTGAAGTTTCTTGGATCGCCGGAATTACTTTTTCAAAGTGGGGCAGTGGTGTTAAAATTTGGCAAAAACTTCAATTTAGAAGTGAAATTGCGAAATTCTGAAATCCATTTGCAGCAACAGATACACGACACCAACAAAGAAAGACTGAAAAATGATCATTGAGTTTTATATAATCCTGACCTGACATTATTATGAAGTCAAAGTCAGAAATGAAATGTTTTGATTTTTGGGTGAAAATCAGTATTTTTTATAAAATATAATCCAAATATTTGTAATTGGACAGATAAAGTTTTTAAAATTTATAGTTTTTATTTATCTTGTTTTAAATTTGATGCTGCATTATTCAACTTACATATATCCTGTCGTGTTTACCTATAAACCTGCCAAAATATTTTCTTTTTTTTGCCTCGAAAACTGACATTTTTATATTCAGGTATATTTTAGGAAATGCATGTTTTGCTTTTTCATAGATATCAGGGCATTGTCATATTATGAAAATGACGTACATATAGTAAACATATCGAATGGAATCAGCATTTATCATGTTCTGTGATATCATAGCTAGTATTGACACACACTAAAAGAGGGCCAAGTGACCATGGATCGCTCACCTGAGTTTTTTTTTTTAAACTTCTAATCTACAGTGAGCCACTTTAGTTACGCACCACTTATAAAATGTAAAATTATTCCAAAAAAATAGGAACTTTTTATATCTGAGACTACCAGCGTAAAGCGCATTTATAGCTGCATTAGCCATTGAAATTTTATTTTAATCAGATTAGAAACAAATGAGAAAATGGATCTTGAAGGGCACTACCCTCAAAACACCATTTCACATGGCATTATTTCGAATGAAACTCAGATCACATTGCACTTTTTCAGGGTCGAATTTCTGCTATGCCAGAGATAAGAACCGATTTATTCTTGGCAATATCTAAGACTGGAATGTGTTTGTTAACTTAATAATTTTTAACGCTTTACTAGTATGGTTCGCAGCTGGCCAGGTTTGAAAAAAAGTACTTTTTTAAAGTTAGATAAAATTTCGTATGATTCTAAGTAAACCAGTTATCAAAACACATCTTTTATAATTTCATTTTAAACAACCATGTATCCGCCATTTACTGGATTTATTGGCGTCACGGTGTTGACGTTAGTGATGACGTCACTACTACCAAGGCTATAAGACGTGTCAATGATACGATGTTTTAGTGTTTTGATACTTCTATGTCAACAAGCGACTCATAACAAGACAATTTACGAAGGGAAATCTGTTTGATTATTGTAACTGACGTTAATATGACGTCAAAACGAGCATTTCTTCAAACAGTAACAGTGTTATTGATTTCAACGACCGAAAAAGGGGGGTTTACTTGAATAAAATATTTGTTTTGGGTGTTTTTCTGTCACAACGATCACCATGGATAATGCCTAGCGCGAAACGCAAATAGAAAATATAGACGTTCAGATTGCACGTGCAGTCGTGCACTTTTGTCAAAATTGCCTTTGGTGTAGCAGAATGATTCACATGAGTGATTCCGATATTTTTTTCGATGTCATCAAACAGATAAATGTCAATAAGTATATTATCATAGAGAATGTTCGATTCCAGCATTTCTGTGAAAAAATGCGGGGCCTTAAAAAGTAGTGCGTATCTATTAAAACTAACCATATTCCTGGTGAATCCTTGGTAGGGCCATTTTTGTCCCCAGAGCTCTATTTGGAGCATATTGTTTGTATGGTCCACTGGGTGATATCAGGGATCTAGTCCTAGTAGTTTCAAACCATGAGATTTTGTATGTTCAATTTATAAGTCAAAGTAAACTCTGTGACATCCAGGATGAGGCCATTTTGACCACATAACCATAATTTGAGCAAACTCGGTAGAGTACCACTAGGTACCAAATATCAAAACTTTGGGGCATTTTGTTTTCTGGCAAGAATATGTTTTAATGTTTTCTCTAGATAACCTATTGATCCAAATTATAAGTCGCTCAGTTGAAGTGGAATCTCTCCCTACTTGTAAAATAGGATTGTTATATATCAAAAGAAAGTTGTATATCTGTACATTATGAAACTACTGGAATTACTTTTCAAAACTGGGGCAGTGATTCTTAACTAGTCTTCAAAAAAGGACACTCTCATTCAAAGACTCATTTAAGCATCTAAAATAAGCAAAAGTTGGCTGGGTAAAAAGAAATGCAAAAATGCAATTCATTTTAAAATTCTAAAGCAGTAGGGGTGTATATTTAACCAAATAATCTATGCATTAAAACAGTTTGGCCTATTTTAATGTAAAACATAAGAACGCGGATCTGACAAAAGGGACCTTAAGGCATCAAAGCAATTATTACGTAAGAGACATCTGATAAATACTTAAAATAACATAAAATTGCAAGCCTTTATATTTCCACGAAAATGCTTTTAAACTTTGATTCCATCAAAATAGCAAGAGTTTCTTATTATACTTTTTTTTAAGTTTTCTATAAGGGTTGTTGAAATGTGAACACTCAGGTCACAAAACCTACAAGTGGGTCATTTTAAATGCCTATAATACGACCTAGAAGATATAAATTCATGTAACTTCATCATCATTTTCATTATCACATGTAAAAGACATGAGAAAACTTTATATTTGCTAGATTCTTATGCTGAGCATGAAATACTCAACAAACCAATATAGACCAACACTCTGACGTCATCATACGGTTAACGCCATTCTTGACGTCACATTCCAAACCTGATTACATGTTTTGTGTGTAACATCCATATAATAACCAGTTTCGAAGATAATCACTTCAAATTTTCAGAAAATGCTCTTAACATGTAATACTTTGAAGATGTAACATTAGCCTAATTTTGATTATCGCGAACATAAGGTACCTTTCATAATATCCTGGGCCATATATAATGCAGAATGGAAGTACCTGATTTATCATTTTGACATCATTATTTAGTACAATGATTACATTTATTTTAATCTATTGTCTTCATTTTACACATATTGTCAGTGTACGATTTGAACGCATTCCAAATCAAGTATGGTCTTTTATCCATCAGCTAATTGAAATACAGTAGGTTTTGGTATTAGTAGCAGCATGGATTTTGTGCATCACCAAGTGTCCTCCTTAATCTGTTTTAAAGAGTAACTCAGTTAGTGCTACAACAAGAACTTGCCCTTTAACTTTATGCCTCGATGTTCATATTTGCCTATGGTGTGTATTTCAAATTATCAATAAAATCTTGGAGTTAACGGTCAAGGTCAAATTAAGACCAAATCTGTAATACGACTCATAGCATGAAATCCTTTTTACGACCGATGTGTTCTTTTGTCAGTAATAGCTTCTGACTTCTGATATGACCTTTGTATCAAAGTTCAAGGTCAAACTGCTTAAAACCCTACATTTTAAACCCTCAAAGTGGTACTAATCATTAATGTGTTTATGACTCTCCTATGCTCTATGAGAGGCAGCCAAAATAGTGGATCATGAATTCCCTGAATGGGGTAATAAAGAGTTTTTTAAAGGGCTTAGTCATTTTCTGATAAAATATAGATGAGCCACAATCTGTGAAAACCAGCCTTAATGACAAAGCTGTCAAAATTTAGTTAATTACACATACTTAATCTACAAAGTGTTAAGAAGTTTTCCTGCAAATTTTATGAAGTTATCTCCATTATTCATGAAAATATGGTCTTTAGAAACTACACTGTTTAAACTTTAACACACAACGTTAGAAACGTCATGACGTTACTAATGACGTCAAAGTGAACTTCCTGATTTGCGGGTATGTCCGGTGCATAAAAAACATGCTGTTTCTTGCTAATGTACTTTTTTATTATCCTTAGCATGTGCGCAATGGAATTTGCAGAAAAGTTGACACCGGTTCAGTTTTGCCTAAAGTTTGCATGATCGGAAAATGACTGACCATACTTTAAAAAGTATGACAGTTGCTAAGGTAAAGTTGTTGCCATGGAAACATATGGCAGGATAACAAAGAAGTTTAATCAGAAATGTGTGCCAGTTTTATTTTACTATCCACCAGAATAGGTTTTAAGGCAATATATAAACATGTCAAATTTCTTAGTTTTTGGTGTTTTTCAAATGATTTTTACTCAAAATGTCCTAAATGTCATTAAGGCAGGTTTTCACAGAACGCGGCTCAGATATTTATCCCAGTGAACCAATACAGGCGGTAAGTCCCCTCTTGTGACCCCCTAAGTCCGGCGAGATAGTGAAATACACTTAGACATGAAATAATCTTTCCTTTAGCAGTTAATCTGCCAATGACTACTCATAAACCAAAATGTAGACCTTTAAACTCTGTATATACGGCACGTAACGCATTCTGTTTTGGTAGAGATGTATAAATGATCATAATTGGGACACTGCCTGTCTATGGTTTTATGATGGCACAATCTGCTCCTAGACTACTATCTAGATTTTAACCAAACTTTGCAGGATTTTTTCTTATATGACCCTCTTAAATAATTGTTGAAATAGTTTGGTCCATTGCATATCTAGGTCACATGGGCTAAAATAGATTTTCAAAATGAAAATCTTGTTTTAGAGTCTTAATATTTTGCATGTAGCATAACCTAGTAGACCTCCACCAAGTTTGTTCAAATTATAGCCATGTGGTTTAAATGGCACATTCCTGGCCTAGTACCTTGATATTTTGTATGCAACATCACCTAGTACGCCTCTATCATTTTTTTTCAATTTTTGGCACAGGGACTATTAAGTGGATCCGCTTGCAAGCCCAGACGTTCACTACAGGAATCTATTGGGAAACTCTTCTTGTCTGACACCAAAAGGCATAGAGCATTGATATTTGTTTTGTAGCATAGCCTAGTATACCTCTACTAAGTTTGTTCATATATTGCCCTTGTGTCAAAACTGGCCCCACCCTGGGGTCACATGTTTTACAAAGGCTTATTTACGGAACACTTAAAATAGTATAGTCTGAAACCATAGAACATACAGTCTATATTTGGCATGTAGCAACATCTAGTAGACTTACTAAGTTTGTTGACAATTATGGCCCTGTGGCCAAAAGATAGGCCGCCTTGGGATGAATGTTTTATATATAGCTTATATAGAGAACATATTAAAACATATTCTTGTCAGATATTATAAGGCTTGATATTTAATATGTAGCATCTACCAAGTCTGTTCAAATTATGGTTCTGTGGTCAAAATGGCATCGTTCTGGAGATCACAGGGTTTATGAAGCTGTTATTGTTCTTTGACTCTTCCTCACGGTGCCGTTGGTTTGTATGCAATGTATGAGTGTAGCATTTCCTGGTCACACTTTCTTTTTTACATTGACTAACATTTAATGAAAACATAAAAAAAAATATTCTTGTCTGAAACCACCAGGCATAGAGCCCTGATATTAAGTATGTAGCATCAGCTGGTAGACAACATTTAAATATGTTCCAATTATGATTCTGGGACAAAACATGGACCACAAGGCAGGTCATCAGGAACGTGGCCAGTTTTCAATAGATACCGATAGATCATACGTTTAAACAAAACTCAGGTGAGCGATCAGGGTCACTTGGTTCTCTTTTTATAATGCCATTACTTGATATGATATCATAGTACATTATAAATGATGTTTTCATTTGAAATGTTTACTATATAATCGTCATTTTCTTGATATGGCAATGTCCAGATATACAAGTAATAGCAATACATGCATTTCACAAAATATACCTGAATATCAAAATGCAGGACTTTTAGGTAAAAACGAAAATATTTTAGTGGTTTTTTTTAAGTAAACACGACAGAGATATATGTAAGTTGAATAATTCAGCATCAAATTTGGAACAAGTTAAATAACAACTCTATATTTTAAAAACTTTATCAGCCAAATTACAAAAATTCGTGTTTAAATTTATAAAAAACACTGATTTTCACCCAAAAATCAAGACATTAAAATTCCGGTTTTTACACCATAATAAAATCAGAGTGGAATTATATAAGACTCAATAATCATTTTTCAGTCTTTCTTTGCTGGTGTCATGTATCTGTTGCTGCAAATGGATTTCAGAAATTCGCGCTTTCTCTTCTAAAAACGAAGTTTTTGCCAAATTTTAACACCTCTGCCCCTCTTTGAAAAAGTAATTCCGGTGATCCAAGAAACTTCAACATCTTGGCACGTCATTCAAACAATCATTTTCCATTTTACTGATGGGGAGGGGTTATCGGTCAATTTTTGCTAGTTTTTGCTCTACCACAGGTACTTGTTTGTCTAAAGTTTAATTCTAAAGCCTGATAACACCATGTAAATTATAAAAAATATGTTAACAGTAGTAAAACAGAACACAAACATGATCCTGTTTAGCTTGACAATAGCTCGTTTCCAATTTACCAGTTCCGGTTTCACAACATTCACAAGTTCCGGTTCCGTGACTTTTTCCAATTCCAGTTTCGTGACATTGTCGTTGTTTTCACTCGGCGTGTGTTTTCTCTTAGTCAAAACGCCTGAAACTAACTGCTGTCTGTTTGACTCCAGACAACGAAGAGAGATATGGAGCCATCTTGGAACTGATCGGTTGCCTTGATTATGATACAATTTTTCAAATAAAATAACAAGAAATGTAATCACGCCACTATTTACGTAAACAGTTATAGCGTAATAGCACAGATAGGGTAAAGGAGATGCAGTCCTTGTTATTAGTTTTCCAATTACGTCCAGCAATAGGGCAAAAAACAAGAGAACAGCCACAGAAACTGATACACGTTCACCAGATTGTGGCAACAGAAATTCAACGGTATTCATCACACTTAAGATGTATAGGGGAACTATTATGTTGAAAATGATAAAAGTCGGTTTTCTTCTGAACGTCATGTCAAAAATAACCATTGTATAGTCGCTGTTGCGATCTGGAAATTCTATTGCAGAAAATGTTTCAATCAGCTCCCATTCCGCATTCCCGCGAAAATGTTTCGTCCCAAATGACGTACTTGGTGAATGTAATACTAACTCGGAAAATACTTCACCAAAACTTTCTTTCATCGGTGAAACTTCTATAAAACAATAAGGTTCATCAAAAGGATAGACCTGAACGTGGACGGTGCATCTTGTTGTAATGAGGGCGCCAGTTTCCCAATAGGCCTCGCCTCTGAAAGAGTACATCACTTCTGTGCCGGCTATTTCATGCAAAGCGTAGACCCTTTCAAATCCGTTTGGAATGATCAGTTTTGGTATGAAAACCTTCTCGGAAGGCATGAACATTTCTTCAATACCCCCATAATCATAAGGATCCCATGTCATTCTTTCGTCAAACCACACTACACCAAAATACCCTAGAACAGATATATATCCTCGAACTTCATTAAACTCCGTCATGTGAACGAGTTCAAAATATATCTCCACATTCCATGGCCTATCGTATTCTAAGCCTGGCCTTAAATTTGTCAAAGCGTTGAATAATAGATCATTCAGCAAAGTAGTTCTCTTTTGACTCCGAGAGCTTGTGTGAATTCCAAACAGAGCAAAAAACAACAAGTAGGACAAAATATCCATCTTCCAATGTCAACACTTTCAGCAAGTATTAAAATTATTTATTTTGCGTCTTGCATTTTTGTGGACGTTGTAGAACGTTTCTGAAATATGATTTATCTTTGTGGTGTGTGCGTTTGTACGGGAATAAGTTGCACGTTAGACGAGTGCAGCATAATTGCACGTATAGACGCACAGTCCTCAAAAGCATCTAATGCAACACGAGATATTTAAAGTTACAAAATCCATTTATGCCTAATGGGATTTCCCATCCCTTTTCAATTTGACGAATGAATTTCGATTTCAAGCGTTGCTGGGTAGCAAATTATTATGTCATTCAAATTTTAAAAGAACGTTATGTGAGCAAACAATACAGTGCCTGGTCAGACGCCGCGTTCTGTGGCGTCTGATCTGGTTCTGGACTGTTTGCTAATGTCCAATAAAAATAACACTGTGTTTATATGGGATAAAATAAACAGCTTAAATAGTATGTTTAGTATAGTTTGCTGTTTCTATAACATAGATTGTACAAAATATGAAACCTGTGCAAAATTGCACAGGTTTCATATTTTGAGCAATTCCTAAAGCAGTAGTTTAGGAAAGAAACTAAATAGATTCCAAGCAATCTTGCTTTCGTACCTGATTCTTTGTAAATTGAGTAAATACCAGCTATAGTTGTTTTGTGCATCTCAGGAAAAGGTCATTTATTTTAGTTGAACTTAGGAAAAGTAACAATTATCTGGAGGAAGCTGGGGAGAAAACCCTAGTCTGGGGAGCACTTTTAGGTAGATGGGATATTTCATGTGCTTGCCCATACGACACATAATTTTAATGATTTCTCCAATACTATATCAGTTGGATAATGCAGTACTTATTCTGCATCCTCATAGTACCTGTAGATGATGGCAAGGTACGAGTTATGTTTATCACCTAGTGGCGACCTCATGAAGTCTGATGGGATTCGCTTTGCATAAGAGTAGCTCCTATTATAAAGTTGCACACGTGCGTAATTAAACTTCTAAACACTTCTACTCACCTTATGTGAAAACAGTGATTTCCTATATAAAAAGGACCTCGCCGTCCCAGTTGAAGAGAATCACTGTTCGGTATACTAGTCTCCCTTTGATATGCGTTCTGGCTACACCCTCGTTGTTGTTTACCTAATCCATCCCCGTAAATGGATCAGAACTCACCAGGTCAGTTCACCAGACATACAGTGATGCCCTGAAGAACTCATTTTCCGCTAGAGCTATTCCCAACTGCGGAGTAACCTGTCTCTGTGGTTACAGCCCAGACGTCTACCAGCTATCAATCGTCGCGAAGATAGATAGATAGATAGATAGATAGATAGATAGGCGTATCGGTGAGTATTACGTTGCCATTGTTTTTTGTAAGATTAAAGAAAGGTAAATTGACAAATTAGCGACAGTAATGTTGCATGCTATTCCGCAAATATCATTTTCCTGTGATTTGAGATGAATTTTGAACGGAGATTGTTTCGTCATGTCAACTCAATGTGAGATGTGCCGTTTCATATGGACCGACCAATTAATGATAAGCAAATGCTATAAATTTACCCTGGAGATTGGGGTTGTCAATATTCAATTATTTTTTTGTAAATTGATGTTTGCATACTATATTTTCCTTATCAAGCTTGGAGTCCCCAAAGAACGCAGAAATTTGTACTTTTAAAAAATCGTTACTGTAGTTTAAAGATGTATTGATCGAGTGACTATAGCGAGTAAACACTGATTTGAGCAATTAACCATTTTTACAATGGTTTCCGATTAGTCAATAAACCCTGAAAAAAACTATTTTCATGAAAATAGATTTTTCAGTTTTCTAGCTCTTAAATTTTCAGCCGCTAAGGCTATACCCAAGTCACGTTTTTTTTCTGTGTCAATATAATGAACAAACAGCTATTTGGACATTATCGTCAGATTATTTTTTTTTCACGTTTTTAACTTGTGATCTTAGTCATATCTCGGCATCTCAGATGCAGTGGGTGGATACTTTGTGATTGCATCTTCTCCTTCAATTTTATTCCAAGCGTTCTTAAACTTTGCAGGTGTTCTATTCATAGTCTGAATATGTGCTTGTGGTTTAGACGTTATCAGCAACTTATATATTTTTCACCTCAAGTTGAGAACTAAGTCAATTTCGGCACCTCAGATGTTATCATTTGGGTAGTTTGTGACCGTTACTCCTCCTATAATTTTACTCTGACCTTTTTGAAACATTGCAGGTGTTATCTTTGTAGTATGAAAATGTGCATATGGTTCAGAAATTATCATCAATTTTTCCTTACTCATTTTGTTTTTAGCATGTGAACTTTGTGAGTTTTTTGGCATCACACTTTAATATCCCGACATTTTTATTTATCTTTCTGGAACTTTGCATGTGTTTGTATAGTATGAAAATGTGCTTGTTGTTTGGATATTTTCCTCACTTGAATTATTGACATTTTGTTTTCAACTTGTACTCTATGTAACTTTTCCTGATCACAATTTTGTATCTATATACAAAGTGGATGCCTTGTGAGCTGAACTCCTATAGTTTTATATTGATCTTTTTGAAACTCTGCGTGTGTTATCTTCATATATAGTATGAAGATATGCATGGGCTTTAGATATTATTGTAAGATTTATTTCTTTAATGACCCACACGGAAAAAGCTCTGGAGAAAAATAAATCCTCCTGACAAAAATACATCTTTCTTTAAAACATGCTACTTGTATCTCCTTTAAACACAAGAATTCTATACTTATTCTATCAACATGTATGGGAAAATCCATCATAATAAAAAAGTGTAAATAACTATTTATTTTATACTTAGCAGTGAAGCATATGGGTATCTATTGTTATTTTACCCTTTGTAGACTGGAAACCTCCAAACACGCTTTTTGGCAAACAGCGAAGACTCAGATGAAATGCCGCATAATGCAGTATTTCATCAGGGTTTGCTCAGAGAAAATCAATCTACAGAGTCAGGCATTTTATCAGGGTCTACTCTGTTTGTTTTTAGAAATCAATCTTCAGAGAAAGAAATGCAATTTTTTTTTTAAATTATAACCTATGACTCTCAATATATGCAATGGTCCATTCTGACTTTACTGTATGTACATGTAGCTTTAAGGAAAATTCCATTGGTCTGAAAGGGGTTAACACACTATACCTGAACTGGTAAAATACAGTTAAACCTGTCTAAAACTGCCACTCTTAAAAAGACCAAAAATTGGTTTTCAAGACCAATTATTGCTTAATGCATGTCAAAAGTATTGCAGAATGCTCCAATGGGAGCATTCTGCAATACTTTCAATCTTCATTAAGCTACCATTTGTCATTAAGATCTTTGTTTTTGAGTGGCCGCTTAACACTTTCGCTGCCAAGTACCTCAAAAAACCAATACTGCAGTGCCAAGCATGTTTCAAGGACTCCTGAATATTAAGGTTATATGGGTTCAACACAGAGTATCTCAAGAACCATTCAACCTATGGCCGTGAAACTTTCACAGGATGTTGCTTATATATAATACATGTACTACCTTTTGAATTAATAATAATAATAAAATAGTCATGTGACCTTTGGCGGCCATTTTGGAAGCCATATTGAAAAATAAGAAAAATGACTATTTTTATGCAAAAAAGATAAAACAATATATCTACACAAAGTATTTAACATCATGATTGATTCTGATGTATTGTTCCATCAGAAATAAAACAAAATTTTGCAATTAACAGGTCTAATGTGCCATTTCGAGGCTTGTTTCATAATTACAGGGTCTTTCTATACAAGTATAGAGATTCCCTGATTCGATTGCTCAATCACAAAACAATGTCCTCTCTGATTGCTTGGTAGCCTGTGAGGGTTATAGGGATCCTCAAAACTTTAATATTCTCATTCAAAACCCCTGTCAACAATATTACAATTATTTCATCTAATTTGCAAGGGGTTGGTGAGGGATATTTGGTCTTTTTGTTGCATTTGTTGGACATGCTGTCATATTCTTCCAGCCCTTTATTGGGCCAGGGGTAGGGGGGCAAATTGTCAAAACCACATGATCCCGACCTGTTTGAGACCATAATATTGTCTTCACTTTCATTTTCTGATGGTAAATTGCTTTTATCTGAATCAGAATCGTTAAAGAACCTATCGAAAACCTCTTCTGTCCTGTATTACATGTATGTTCCACTGGACATGATTTTAGTTATTTTGGGTGGCCGGGAAATCTAATTGGACTTATATCTCTTTGTTCACAAGGATTTTCCTAACTGAAAACTCCGCAGACTTTTGTGTATTGTATTGGTATGTTCCCTGAACAATTTGAGATAAAGAGCAAAAAGTTGCGTCCCTTAAAAGTTTTTAGGACCGCTATACACACGTTCCTGTAAATTTCGACTGTAGTCGCGTTTGGCAGTGAACGGTAAATTCGACTACAGTCCCGTTTGGCAGTGAATGTGTTAAGTCAGGTTTTACTGTATTCATCATGTGTATTATGGGTATAAAAATATGCGAGTGTTGGTAAATCATAACTGTTGCACACAGAATGACCAAATCTCAGTTTATTATAGTTTTTGCTATTCTATGTGAGATAGTGAAAAAGAATGAAAGATTTTTTGAAAAGATTATATTTGTTTACTGTATTCCCTTTAGGCTGAGAAAATGGATATCAATTAAATTCTATCTTTCTGGAGACTCTGTGGAGTAAATGCCATTGGAAGAAGATCTCCTATTATCACTTTCTTTACTGTCATATCTGGTTTCACAAGATACAGTTCAATATCCAGGCCAAACTGAAATAGACATATACTAGAAGTTAACTGTAGCTATTGTAGGGTTCCCACAAGCTCTGGAAATCATGGAAAATCACGAAAAAAGGTTCATGCATGGAAAAAAATCATGGAATTTGAACCCCCCAGTAATCATGGAAAAATCATGGAATTTTGTGAAATAATTTGACGAAACTACCAATAGCCAGAAAACTAGCTGTCAGACACACAAAATTTGTGTGTCTGACAGCTAGTTTCCTGGATACTGGTGGTTTCAAGTTTTAATTATTTCAAAATACATAGACTGACCCACACTTTTAGGTTGGTGATAACATACTTTGGGATGTCCCAGATTGCACCAGATCATACCATTTTTGTCAAAATTTTCAGGGGGAGCATGCCCCCGGACCCCCCTAGCAACAGTATGACTACACAATGTTACAGGACCACATACACACCTGCTATGTTATTATCTTTTTAGGTAATTAGCCCTTTTTAAAGGATTTTTGGAAGAATGCTTATCAGATATACTTACTGGATTTAACTGAAGTTAAACAAGCATATAGATACTAATAAGCAAATGTAGAAAATACTTTTATAGTTAAATGCTTTCACTGAAGTGTCTAGAAAAATCTAGTTTAAGCTGTTGGTAAAAATCAGCCCCTGTTCCCAAAAAGAAAAACGAATGGTATGTCTCTTAACCTCCAAGCCTACTCTACCAGGTACAGCAACAATATTTTAAGGATGGCCTCATGCTTTGAGCCATATATAATGCATTTCATTGAAATTAATTATATGTCATGCATTCCATTGCTTTTATATGTCATGTATTCCATGGCAAAGACCTGTCTTTACATGTATAAGACAAAATATTAAGTGATTATTAAAGCATGCACTCTTATATAGCTTCATAGTTTTTAAGTATGTAATTTTAATTCTACGGAAAGATAATTACATTTTAGGGAGAATTTGCTTATATTTTTGGGGAGAAGAGGAACTAATTTTAGGGATTTGGGGAGCGAAGGCAAATACTTTTAGGGAGATGAGGACAGTATTTGCAGGGAGACGGGGAGGTCATTGCATTATTTTCTGGGATCTAGGGAGCACAGACCCCCCCCCTGGGGGCCTCATTCTGGTTTTGGTTCGTAAACGTCTATTGATCATAAAGCTTACCTCAGCATAAGCTTGTCTACAAATGCCGCATGGGCCCTTAAAATCATCCTTTATGTCACTGAAAACAGAAATGAATCAAGAATAAACGTTCAATCTTAAACCCCTAAGTTTCTGACGTAAACTCTTCCAATGTAAATTGGTGAAGAATCTATTGTGTTATAAAGGGATGTTAGACAAATCCTGAAAAAAAGCAAAAGCTGAGATTGAGAAAACAAGCAAAATGAGTAAGCAAACAGTGTAGATCCAGATCAGATGGCTCATATGAGCCATCTTATCTGTATCTACTCTGTCAAAGCCTTTTTTCAGGTCTGTAGTGTTGTAGGGCCAAATTTACTTTCCTAACCTTATCAGTTAGAGCAGTCAATTCAAGTTTTGGAGTTGTGCGGTGGTATTTTTTATTTTTAGGTAAAATGTTTGCAAACAGTGCAGCTTCACTGTTTGGCTGTGGCCCGTTAAAAGGACCCCAGGTTTTTTGGGGTTTATTAGTTTTTCATCCATGAAAATAACCATATAAGATTGGCAATTGACGACAGGTTGCATACCAAACTACATCAACATTTTATATATGGTCTCTAGCATTTATTTATTGAATGACTTCTGTGGGATTTGAAGAGCTGTACACATGTTAAATTTATATGACATTGCACCTGTGAATGATATAATGCCATGCATAAAAATCGATACACCACTAGTGGTTTACAGACTTTGGTAAAGTTTGAAATGGCACCCGTAATAACTTTGCGTATAAATGGCAAAATACTAATGTTTTTACACCAAAATGCAATTTCAAACTGATCCTAATTCCATATGATAAATAGAATCTAACATTCGTGCTCTTGTATTATTGCATTTATTAAACTCATTGCGAAATAGCGATAAAATGCTCAGCAAGCCTCACATTTTATTGCTTTATCTCAACTTGTTTAATAAATTCAATAAAGCATGAGCACTCATGTAAGATCCTCTATGTATTTATGCATTGATTATGTGTGTTGCACGGCCTCTTCAAAACATTATTCATTAAACATGTACCACCTATATGTTAATATCCTCAAATCCAGATTTGGCAGGGTTTGTGTTGGCATCATCTCCTCCTAGACCCCCTTTGAAGGTTAGACACCCATAAACACAAAGTGAAAGAGGTCCTGAATCCTATATGGTTTTATTCTGTTTATCTTGGCAAACAGTGCAGACCCTGGTGAGATGCCACGTTTTGCGGTGTCTCACCTGGTCATGCGCTCTTGTAAATGTTCCCTTTTTGGGATCATTTGCATCCCAGTTTCCACATGTGCGTACATTAAATTTAAGCCGGCCATGCCCCTGTTGATTTGTTTGTTTGTTTGATTTGATTCTTTATGTTTAGTCAACAATATTTCAATCATGTCGGGTTACATGTTCCTGGGTTGAACCATTACTAAGCAGAGAATTTTGTCTTGCTAAAGGACACAAGACTGCCTCTGGTGAGGCTCGAACCCACAGCCCCTCATTCTTGAGCCAAGTGCTCTATCAATGAGCCTATCCCTGTTGAGGTGTCTTAAATGATTTTCTAATAAATACGGCTTGGCATTTCGTGTGAAGTGTCTGTTTGGCAGAAGACTCACAGACACTGTCAAGTCTTATTAGATTGCTAAAAACAGCAACAAATGTCCTGCGACATGAGATTTCCAACAATGTGGTATGTGCAACCAGCAAAGCCTCAGATCAGCTTGCGCATATGTGCAGTCTGATCAGAGCCTTTGCTAGTCGCTTGAATATTCTATGAGTTGTAAGCTACTGACTGTTCACATCATTTGGAGTACTAAGCTTAACAGGATGCTGCACAAGCTCATCTGAATCTGCACTTGTCAAGATGCCACATCACGGAAATCACATGACGCGGCTCAAAGGATCATTGACACTATGGGTAAATGCCTATGGTTTTCAGTAAAAGTAAAAGTTTGTCAATCGTCCCTTTCTTCACCTTGAAGCTACCCTGACCTGAGTACTTTATGGAAGTGAAATCCATTTCGATATTTAATGCTTCAAAGGTGTAAAATTTTGGGGTAGAACAATCAGTTTTACATTAAAATACATAGAAATCAGAAAACATTTTTAAAAAATATAACCCCCCCCCGCCCCTGTGTGCCAGCAAAACCTTTTGCCTGTATATGTGTCACCATATTTTACACGCTGGCACAAGGGGGATGTTCAGCAGCCCCAAAACCGAGGGCCTAAGCCCTTAAAATGCCTTTTCTACAGAATAAGAAATTTATGACAGTAATAAAGTTCTCTAGAACCAACCTATTTAATTGCTTTGTATCCTGTGCTAACTTACGTGGGTCAGTCAAAAATAACTGAGAGTTGATTCATATCTCTTACGTAGGCTAACGTACACTAGTAAAATTTGGCACGTGCATGCAATGAACTGTCCTGCGTCAGAATATGCAATATACAAGACCATGCAAAGTATAGATTGTTGTTGCTTAGCAACCGAAGAATGTGAAATAACGTCATGCGTTCACGCTGGAATATAGCGTTGCCATGAGAACATTATACACATCTAAGTTACACCAACTTGTGCATTCGTTGCAAATACAGTATGTGAATGTATTTTGTGAAATGCAACAACTGAGATTGAGGCTTTGGTATTTTATTACATAAATAAGAGGAAAATTAACTAAATTTTCTGAAAATTTCACCCCAAAATATACCCCACCCACCAGTTACGGCTCATTTTAGAGCAATATTATCAACTAAGTATCATATCATATGACCATTTCATTGTATTTAGTAATTGGTTTTGACATCTGAATGCATATCTTGAATATTCCCAGGAATAAAAGGTTGCCATAGCAACAGAATCTGGTATTTTAGTTAGAATTAGAATTTCCATCGATTTTGGTTGCTAGGCAACGAACATTGTATGTTTTGTATTTACTATCTATTATACTTCTTCGAAAAATTGCTAACACATTGTCTGATACAATTGGAGAGATAAAAGGTCCGTTATTTCGCTGTTTTAGATTTGAAATGATTTCAAATTCATGGCTGCTTAGAAGTGTCGTCAGCGCGAACGCACATCGCTGAGAGACGGTCTTCGGTTGCCTAGCAACAGCGCACTGGAGATGATAAAACGTCCACTTCTATATATAATGAAGCCCGAAGGTTCATTCTATATGTTTATAAAGTTTCAGTCAAAACTGCCGACCCAGTAAAAAGATATTAACAAACTCTCAGTTATTTTTGACTGACCCTCGTAATATAAAGTACATAAAGATTAAAAGTAGAATTAGCAAGGTTTATGCATTTTTTCATGTGAAAATATCTCACGTATATTTAATGACACATTCTTTTGCAAATGTCCTGTACTTATCTATTTGCATGCTAGGAACTATTTTCGTCTGCTGACTTTCTTCAAAATTAAGTTTTTACAAATAAACCACCCAGGACCACCATCGGAGTGTCAAACAGTTTGGATCCAGTCCAAGACCGACATTCTGTTGGTCTTCATCTTGGTTCTAACTGTTTGCAAAAGGCTATTGTCAGAGGACAAAATTATCCGCTGGCATGCTATAACAGCTAAGTACGTTAGTGATCGATATATTGTCTTTCAACTTGGATATATACTATGCACAATAAATTTGCATTTTTTATGTTTCGCAGCTTTATGTGCTCATCTTCGTGCAATATTGAACAATTTTAATTGCAATGATGAGAACTGGATTTTAGGCAAATGAAACCACGAATTTACAGACGCCATCCTTTAATTAGGCATTTGGGGAGAGCAAGAATTGCTGAGGGGTCAGTAAGTAAAAATCACATCCGTTGTAAGTATTGCTAAAATGATAAGCATGTGATTTTTCGTTTGGTGAATTTACATCTTCCTCGTGCATCATACGCCTATAAAAACTATTGGTTATGTGACAGATGTGATAGAGATTTCATGCTGAAAAAATCAGCTGCCATCAATGACGTCAAAACGTAGTCATCATTTGATTAAACTTCTAATGTTATTTTGCGTTTCAAATCAACAGAGACTCAGTTTACAAAGATGTCATAGGCGTACAATGGAACTCATCTTACGGTTGATTAAAACCTCAAGTTGCTGGAAAATGGTGCGACGCATTTGCGAGATAACGGTGACGTTAGATTTTTTCTCTTTCGGCTCGTGCTCTATAGCCATGAAGATGTTTCATTCTCTGTGTGACACAATTTGTCTGAATGTGTTGGAAGGCATCTAACAGTTTTACTTGTCAATGTGGTTCAAGAAAAAAAACGACTTGAAACACCGTTTAAATGCGATAACGTAAACGCATTAATAAAAACGTCAAATTGTGAAAAATGGGTCCTTTATTTCTCTGAGAAAGTTCAGAAAATTGCAGCATTTGCTACGTTTTTTTTTATTTTAAGTGACCAAACAATCACTTGAAAATGTTTTTGGCTTCGCCCAATGATCAGAAATGCCCACGTTACCAGCTAGTCTTAAAAATTAACGTCACTTTAGCACGGCCGCTGCGTTTGATAATTCGGTATTTTTTTAAGTGGAAATTCTTGTCAGATGTTCGCCGCTTGTATCTTCATGACAGCAAATGAAACTTGAAATCTGATGTGGATGGGCTTACCAATACAAAACAGTTGCTAAGCTTATTGTGCATAGTATACATGTATATGATACCATAAGTATTCGGGCACTTTAAATACATTTGACATGCTATGCCCTTTAAACAAAGCAAAAGTAATATTCACAGGATCTAGTAAGAATCAGTTTTACTTTCTAATGCTAAATGGGCGGACACTTTAATTCCTTCAAAAGTATTTATTTCTTTTGTTTAGCTTTCAGTTTTGTATTATTTACGGTACATGTAGATCAAAAATGTACAGATAACTTCTAAATTATCTCCCCAAAATCATTTCATTACAAAACATATTTTGTTTTTAAAACAATTTCATAAATAATCGTGATTCGTTAATACTCTGCATATGATATGTTAAATAGATATCACCATGCCTATCAAATAAATCAAGAAAAAAAACGTG
This sequence comes from Loripinus fragilis, assembly GCA_964019695.1. Taxonomy (NCBI): domain Eukaryota; kingdom Metazoa; phylum Mollusca; class Bivalvia; order Lucinida; family Lucinidae; genus Loripinus; species Loripinus fragilis. The sequence continues at coordinate 14,523,175 of OZ026529.1, read as the reverse complement.
CAGAAATCACTTTTTAAAGCACTTTTTATTGTCATCAAATTTTAGACCCCCTTTATACTCGTCATAACTGTTGAGTGCGTTGGAATTTTGAAAATAATTTGCTAGCTGGCTCTTGCCATTAGATTCACCTATTGCACTGATACTACATGCACCACACCAGAAGCTCAAAAGCAGCGGTCTGGGAATCAGAAAAATAGGCGTATAAGGCCCAAACCGTCAATGATTCTTTGAAATTATCTTCATCTGTAACATTTAGATGGCGCTTTAAACACCAAAATGTGTTCATTCTAAAAGTGGTACCACTCACTTGGTGATTATAAACTCCTTACAGGGGGTAAAAAAGGGGGCCAATGAAGGGTTTAGGTTTTTTCTGATAAAATATTGATATTTATGTTGGTGAAAGAAATTAATTGTATACAGTTTAGTGCCCTCTTGGATCCCTTTTAATCCAGTGAGGTATTGAAATTTACTTAGACATGATTTAATCTGTCCCTACCCAGCAGGCACATGACGTCAAAATAACGTTGTATCGACGTCGATGCAACGTCATGACGTCGCCTCGACGTTGATTGACGTTGTTTTAAGGTTGTGTGCCTGATGGGTTATCAGTCAATCCGCTTATGACCCTCATAAACCGAAATAAAATTCTTTAAGGTCTAATTTTCAAAACAATCAAAACAATCGACATACCATGCGACCGCTGAGGCTTTAAACTTTCTATGTCCATGAGACACTGCATTCATAATGGCTACCCTCTCAGCACACACACAGTTGCCGTATGAGGCATTCTCAACATTACAACCTGGAGTAAAGAGACATATAGTGAGTCACTGCGTTCATAATGGCTACCCTCTCAGCACACACACAGTTGCTGTATGAAGCGTTCTCAACATTACAACCTGGAGTAGAGAGACATATAGTGAGTCACTGCATTCAAAATGGCTACCCTCTCAGCACACACACAGTTGCCGTATGACGCGTTCTCAACATTACAACCTGGAGTAAAGAGACATATAGTGAGACACTGCATTCATAATGGCTACCCTCTCAGCAAACACACAGTTGCCGTAGGAGGCATTCTCAACATTACAACCTGCAGTTAAGAGACATATAAATGACTATTCACATAGATGATTTCAGTTGTTTCACAGTAAAGTTTTAGTACAATCACTTGACTTATTCTTTTCTACAACACACTCTTAGTAATTTTGACGATGAATTGCTGTGAATTTATGCAACACTCTTAGTAATTTCAACCGTAGATCGTGGTGATTTTCACCAACGGCTTAAGTCTGAGAAAATTGGACGGTGAATTTCTACAACACACTCTTAGTAATTTCAACGTTGAATTGCAGTGAATTTCTACAACACACTCTTAGTAATTTTGACAATGAATTGCTGTGAATTTTTACAACACATTCTTAGTAATTTTGATTTAGATTGCGGTGAATGTCATCAAGGGCTTAGGTCTGAGGTAATTGGATGGTGAATTGCGGTGAATTTCTTCACCACACTCTTAGTAATTTCGAAGGTGAATTGTAGTGAATTTCTCTTAGTAATTTTGATGGTAGATTGTGGTGAAGTTCAGCAAGGGCTTAGGTCTGAGAAAATGGGATGGTGAATGGCAGTGGATTTCTACAACACATTTATTGTAATTTCGATGGTGAATTGCTACAACACTCTTAAAAATTTTGACGGTAGATTGTGGTGAATATCAAGGTGTAAGGTATGAGATAATTGGACGGTGAATTGTGGTGAATTTCTACAACAAAATCTTAGTAACTAACCCTTCTAACTCTTGATCAGGAGCCTTGTCATTTGGTTCCAATGTGGTTAATGACTCTCATTTCAGAGCCTTGTCACACTGGTGGCCTGTTTATGGTAACAAAATTTAAAAAAGACAGGCAAATCTTAACCCAAATGACTCTAGATCTGGAACCTTGTCAGTAGCCCACAATGTTTAATGACTCTCCCTTTGGAGCCTTGACACAGTGGTGGTGTGTTTATGGAAGCATAGGTTTTCAAAGTAAGAAAGAGGGCAAAGATCAGGAATCGATAAAATCAAGCACCACACCTGACCCAGGATCCCAATGGGAAATTGACAACTTAACAATTAGACATCACAAACGAGAGCCAAGAGCTCAGCCTTTTCCCAGCAGGCGACCACAAGGCAACTATGAAAAGATGGGCACGAAAAAACATGTCTAGAAAGCTAACCGCTATTGACTCTAGATCGAGAGCCTTGGAAGTTGGAAGTTGGTTCTGCTGTGCCACTACAGTACAAGCTTTGTCAATTACGGATTAAAGCTGAAAATAACACCTCTGTTGTGCCACCACAAAGATGGCTACACCAAAGGGCCATGGAAGGGGACCCAGTGGCCTATATAAAGCTTTGATGAAATCTCTATCACAATCTACTGTCTTAAGATATGCCACATTTCACTCTTCAATTTATCTGGACCGAATGGTTTGATAAAATCTGCTGCAATCAGACCTAAGCCCTTGATTAAATTCACCCCAATCTTCCGTCAAAATTACTAAGAGTGTGTTGTAGAATTTCACCATCAAAATTACTAAGTGTGTTGTAGAAATTCACCGCAATTTATTGTTAAAATTACTAAGAGTGTGTTGTAAAAATTCACTGTAATTAACCGTCTAAATTACTAAGAGTGTGTTGTAGAAATTCACCGCATTTTCTCAGACCTATGCCCTTCATGAAATTCACAGCAATCTACCGCCGTTATTACTTAGAGTGTGTTGTAGAATTTCACTGCAATTCACTGTCGAAATAACTAAGAGTGTGTTGTAGAAGTACACTGCAATTCACCATCAAAAATTTCTCAGGCCTAAGCCCTTGATGAAATTCGCCACAATATACCTTCGAAATTACTAAGAGTGTGTTGTGGAGAAATTCACCGCAATTCAGCTACGAAATTACTTAGCCAGACCAAAGCCTTCTGAAGATACTTTGGGGAAATAATGCATTCTTTTCATATAATATGCATACTCCCATCCACTCACCCTGCTCTGAATTTTCGTGATCTCTTACATGAAGAATGAACCCATTCAATAGATTGTTTGAACGTACCACTAAAGATGGAGCCATCTGTACACAGGACGGCTGAACCAACCCGGAAGTTGCTGTAAGGACAGTAAGCATGCTCTTTGGCAGCAGTGGCGGCTTTTATCAGGTTTTGAATCGGTTCCTCTGAAATATATAGACACGACTCAGATAATCATTTTGCCATCTACTTTTAGCATATATATATACTAATAGCATTAAATCAAGCAACTTTTATGATTTTGCTAATTTTTACTGGACTCAGTTTTTGCAAAATATTTTATTGCACACCAAAATTTACTGCTACATGTATGTCAGCAATATACATGTATATAGAACTCTACCAATTTTGATGGCGCCAGGGAAACCTGAGGATGGAACATGTACCTTTAGCCCTTCAACGAGTTACTGTTTTGGCTGCATTAATATTCTATTAAATATGCATATTTGAAATTAAATTAGAATAATATATTTAAATCAAAAATTTATTTTTTTATATTTTTTAAATTTTGCATACATTTTCATAACTGCTGTGAAAGGATGGAGTTTTAACATTCTTATTATTTTATGCCTCATAATATTTCCTTCTAGTACCTAGGGCGAAACGGATCACTGACTATCAGTTAAACATAAACAATGCATATTCTAACATAAAATAAATTACAGCAATGCTTCAGTTGTTTAATGATAGCTGCACATTGGCGTGCACATGTAGCCTAGTCGACGATATTTCAGTTATTTTCAACTGTGTCACTAATGACAGAGAAGAAATGCAGGACTGGAAAATATTAACATCTGTGCGAAAAAGGCCTTCCCATTTGGAAACCCTTGGCATTTCCCATGATTGACCTCACAACCACTCCCTTATGCCTGACGTATCAAGCACAACAATATACGGTTATAGTTAAAATGTGAAATTAAATGTTTTTGTTTGTGTGTCGAATATACATACCCGTCATGTCGTGTGTGTAGGGGATTGTAATCCCCATTTGCATAATTTGTTTGTCTAATAATGTACGTTCGCACATACAGTGACACAGAAAATACAGATAGGTAGACAGACTGGAGCAGACAAAATGATTTTGCTGGTAGTTTAGGGCGTTGAATCAAAAATAACCCATCGTTAGTGGACCTATATAAGCAGTTGTGGGACGTGCTATTTGATGTCTTCAATAAGATAATCGTCTGATGCACATTTTATAGATGAGCAAATACTACGATCTCTATTCCACCTGTATTGCACTGACAGTACAAAATGGGTACTAAAAGGGTATTTTCAACCAAATAAAATTAAGTTATTTAATTTGCAAGATATCTGAGCGTTAAAATTTATATCATTCTCCACCAAAGCCTAAGTCTAGTTAGGGTTTTGCTTTTTCTATGCTCATGTAAACTTTCAGTGTGATGTAACGTTAAATAAAAATTTAAAATCTCATTTGAAGGGCTACATTACAGTAAGATACCCCCTTATAACCGAAAGGGTGATTTATCAAGTAAAAAATTCAGAAACATTTTTTGTTGACTTAGATAACCGTCCCTGCTAAATCACACTAGCATGAAACCAAATTATTGCCCTTTGGTTCTAATGGTCTATGGGGCCAAACTGAGATGTATGGGCTGTTTTGTGAGTTTATTACACCCACAGGAAGAAAAGCTTGTTACTACTTTCTTTCAGGGATATGTCTGCGGGCCTTAGAAACCCATGTTTTACTAAGTTTTCTGTGGTAAATTTTCTGTAAATGGCCTGTAATAAACGTTACCCTACTGACATTGGATATAGCAGTACACAAAATACAAGGCCAATAGGATATTTTACAAAAGTATCAATGATATATTTTGAGCTTTAAATGTTTGCTCTAGTCATAAACATCAATTGCAGACATCTGTTAGATGTATTATTGCTCATCAACGTTACGTTACGTATATACAGTTTGTACAAAATTGCAGATACTGACTTTGTAGATTGCACAAGAATGAACCATGTTGCCAAACCACAGGAAGAAAAACTTAGTTACTTTTTCAATCTGGTACATGTCTTGGGGCCTTAGAAACCCATGTTTTACTTAAGTTTTCTATGGTCAGTTTTCTGTAAATGACATGTAGTCAATGTTACCCAATGCTGAAAATAGCAGTACATAAATACAATACTAATAGGATAGTTTTCAACAGTATTAATGGAATTATTTGAGTTTTGCATGTTTGAGCTAAGCATAAACACCAATTGCAGACACCTGTGATATGTATTTTTGCTCGTAAGAGTTACTTATGTTACATTTGTACGAAATTGCAGATACTGACTTTATAGATTGCATATTTGAATAAACTATTTTTCCCAACCTTAGTTGTGTAATAAAGGTCCCTATTCTAATGATAAATTTCCATTTGCACGTATTTGAATATATTTATAACTTGTAACTGGCCATAGTTTTCAGTAAAATAAAGTTTTAAATATGCTTATAAGCATGTCACTTCTACTAGCATACATATTTTCTATTTCAACCATTTAGATTGCATTGAAATTGGCAGGGTCTTCATTCATCTCTGTCACAATGAAATTGAAACACAATTATACAAACAAATTTAACTACCTTGGGTATTTAATTTTTTGTCAACATATAAGTAAGGTAACGTACGTTGCAAAAATGGTGTTTTAATTAAATGAATAAAGATATTAACGTTTTGGAGAGTAGACTGAAATTTTACTTAAGCCTGACGACACGCGAGGCTCAGGAAAAATTTGAGTCTACTCTCCAAATATTTTTAATAACTTCAATAGTAGACACATCATTTTAAATAAAGACTAATCTAAGAGTGCATTGTAATTTTGTTTGGTTTTGTTACTTATATATGGTAATTTACAGATTTTTTTATATCAATGGTTCATAGCAATATTCATGCTTTTTACTTTATAGCTCAAATGTTTGACTGAATATCCCGTACATCGATTAATAAAACAAAATAGAAAAGCAGTATTTCTTGCATCTGGTGGCAAGGCAGGGGGATAGTACTGGGTGTCTTCCAAAGCAAGGGCTTTCTGTTGATTTTACAAAGAGAAGGAAAGTCTTAAAACTAGTAAAGTTCTGGTTGAGCCTTCTTTTAACAAGAGCGAATGGGTAACAAAAATGATTAATTTAGACGGTTCACTGTTTTACAAGTTATTAACCATTTACACTAAATGCATATATTCGGTAAGCCCGTAACATATGTGACAGCGTCATTATATTAGCCTAAGTGTGTTTTCCTGTGACTACCTGCTCCTTTTTTTGCCAGTAGTAGTATTTTATCATGCTTGAAAAATCTGTGACTATGACCAGAAAATGTCACACTCGCAGACTGTGACCAACGAAAGGCAAGGTCAGGAAGAGACACAAAACGTTTTAGGTCATGACTGTATTTTGTTATAATCTAAAAGTCCTTTATCATTTTTTTTTTAAAATGCAAATATTATATCTACAAAAGTACTGATCAGAACAGAAGTAGCATGGTTTATACCAAAATGTACCTGATGCTTTGTTGATCTAGCATTAACTTTTTTTCTTGTATGCTTAATGCATTTAATTTTTACTGTTGACAATTACATTTTGAAAAAAAAATCAATGTATCACCTGTCACAATTGGGGAGCGCAGTGGCTCAGTGGTATAGTGCATGACTCGAGACCGAAGGGCCGCGGGTTCGAGCATCACCGGCGTCACTGCGTAGTGGTCCTTGAGTAAGACACATCTATTCTAGCTTCGTACTGGTTCAACCCAGGAAGACCCGTCCCTGTTTAACTGATTGTTGATGGGACGTAAAGAATCAAATTAAACTAACAAAACCTGTCACAATTGCAATTTTCTATTCTTTTGGTGAAGATGATTTCTTTATATCATATTGTAAAATGTTTATTATCTTATTATATAATAAAGCAATTTTGAAAAAAAAATGTGTTTGTTAACTAAGGAAGTTTGAGGTAAAGCTACCTGAGCCATACTCATAGACTTAAAAGCATATTACATGGCTACAATAATTACAAAGCTATTTCACAGTAACATCAATTGCAAAGGATTTGCCAGTTAGTGAGTCATTATTTTAAAATTAAGAAAGGAGGGTAAGATCAGGAAACGATATACCTGACCCAGGATACCACATGAGAAAGTAACAAAAATACAATAAACATCACCAACAAAAGCCAAGAGGTCAGTCCTTTCCCAGCTGGTGACCACAAGGCAGCTATGAACAGACTCAAAAGCATGAGAAACACAAGACGCACAAAAAACACAAATGATTCACAAAAGAAGTACCGCCTTGGAACGGTCAGTAAAAATATTTTACTAGAGGGCTTTAACCGGTTTCACGGCGCCAACCTACGTACGTACCCACCCCATCCTACCCTATCCTGCTCTACGTTGTATACCCTACCGGTTTATTAATTAAGCCTTGTTAGGCTGAATATTTTATGTAATACACTCGATCCTCGATAGTTTTATCCTGCTGTAAACAATTATCAGATGGCTTCTCCAGCTGATCTGCATATACAGGGTTTTCAATAAGGGCGCCTTGCATTTGCGCACTTCTTGCAATTTGCGATGCTATCTTTTGCGCACTTTTTGCGATTTTAATTGCGCATATTTTCACACCCCAATCAGGATCAATTAGTGATTAATCGAACTTGGTCCTTATTGTAAAGACAACCAGAGTAAAATTGGAAAATGGCTTAAAAGTGTTTTGGTTTGCACGTTATGAAACCCACATAAGTTAACGATTGTTTGACAGAGGATATTATGCCAGTTGCTGACTATCTACTGGAGAACTATGTGCCATTTGACTCAAAGTTTACTCCAGACATGTGGGCTGCATGGTGTTCCCTAAGAGGAGAAGATAACTAATAATGGCACAGAATCGTTTCATGCTCACTCTATCTCATCCAACCATTTCCACATCTAGCTGTTACAACTTTCAACTACCTTAATTAAACATAACTGATTTTTAATGAGGTGTGGAAATGGTGTGCAAATGATAGGCAGAATCGTGCGCAAATGAAGGAATCAAAGTGCGCAAAAGATAAACTGAAGTGCGCAAATGAAAAGCGTCGTTAGTCCGTACAGTATTTACGCCTTTTCTGTAAACCGGGTGCGCTCACCAGAATAAGTACGGTGGGTGCTCTCTTTTTGCACTGGGTGTTTTATGTTTTATTCAATGTATATAAACAAGTCCTCTATTCCGACAAAATGCACAATACACTGTTCTATAGAATAATGTGCAGGAAAGTTGAAATTGTAAATTAATTGAAAGCACTTACCGAGATCAGTGATGTCCATTTTGGCGAGATGTTTTTGTATGGAAGCATAGAAGCGTTACGGTGTCACAAAATAGTTTACCTATCCTAAAATGCGGCGACTTTTGTCATCTGCTGATAATCTTTGCAAATATTTGGACCCAGATTAGGACTAATCTAATTCTAACCCATCTGAAAGTGTTCCTGAAAGAGGTCAAGAATGAAAACAGTCTGCAGAGGACAACGGAAGCATGAAAATACCAAGCAGGCAAACGAGCTAAAAGAGGGTTGCAAATAAGCATGTGATTCACTTCCAGAATGAGACCTAGTTAACTGAATTTATACCACCCTTGCCAACTTCAGCACGAAATATCTCGTGATGTGCAAGGTCTACACTGATGTATGTGGTATAAAATAATTATACCATGTTTGTCCACCTGTACGTAAGATATTCCACTCGCTAAAGCTCGTGGATTATCTCCACGTACAGGCGGACAACCCATGGTATAACCATTACGAGTATGATGACCAGTCCACTTCCCAATAAACACTCCAGTACGTGACATCCAGTTCATTTGCCCAGTATAGGCCTGCAGGTCATTTCTCCGGTATAGGTCCTGCAGTACACTTCCCATTATTAGGCATGCAGTTCGCGTCCCAGTATGCGGTACGTAGTTTACTTACTAGTATTGGATCTGCAGTTCACGTCCAATTATTAGGCCTTCCGTTCATTTTCAAGTACGGGGCCTTCATTTCACTTTACAGTATGATGCATACAAAGAGGTATGCAGTTCATTTTCCAATGATACGACATGCAGTTTACAACTTCATATCTGACGTTCAGTTCTGACCAGTTATGCAATTCACTTACGAGACGTCAGTATTATCATGATTATCTAGAATTTCAGCGCCCAAAGGTTGATTTTCTATGTGTGTGCTTTTTGAAGTATATATGGTAATGACATTATAACTATCCGTTGACCTTCTTAAAAAAGTTGGTATTTTTGTTATCATGGGTGCTCGTGATCTCTGACATATGATCATTCTATGTCGTTACAATGTAAACATACCTGTTGTTAAAGAGAGATAGGTGTAGAGGAAATTTATGTCCAGAAGTTTGAGAGAGAGAGAGAGAGAGATCACAACGTGTGATTCTATATGCAGATGGCGCTGGGAGTTTTGTTCTTTTTTCCTTCTGCTTTCGATCAACATTTTTAGATTTGGTCATATTAGATATCATACAAATTTGTTTGCACCAGTGACCTATATTAAATAATGTTTGAGAAATATGCATCACCTATATGTAATGACTTCAACATGTGAAGTTTGATCTCTTTACCTATTTATGTTTGTTTATCTCATGTTTCTTAAATATCCCATGAAATTGAAATAATTTGGTCTCACTGAGACCTAATTATTTCATTTTCATATGATATCTTAAATCTGAGAGAGGGCGGGTTGGGAGGGTTTGGGGGAGAGGGGTTCGAGCGAACCCCAGGGGGGGGGGGTTACTCTGATATTTTCACACATACGTAGGCTCGGACTATTTTTTTTTGTTAAAAAATTCTGAATTTCAATATTTTTGGGGGTTTACAGAAAAATGAATATATTTCTGGGGGTATGAAGATTTTGTGGATATTTTTGGGGGGTCATCACAAAATTTGGCTAGTTTGAAGGTCATTTCTATGCATTTTAGTGTCTTTTTTAAGGTCAAGGTACAGAATTGGGATATTTTTTGGGGTTGCTAAAATTCCAAATATTTTTTGGGGGTGCTTGAAATTCCTGATATTTTTGGGGATGAACGGTAGATGCTGGGTACTAGCCTACGTATGCGGGAAATATTAGAGTACCCCCCTGGGGAGCGCACCCCCTGAACCCCCTCTGGATCCGCCACTGCAAATGTATAAAGTACCGCCGCATTAATAAGAAACGCGAAAAAATCGACTTTAAGTGCATCTTTTCACGTTATTTTCTCTAGAACTTTTCGATATGCGAATAGAAAAAGCTGCAGTATTTTTTGACAAAATTTTCAGCTTGGTGTTTTTGCTGTGTTTTTCTGTAATTAGATGGAATTTTGGCATATTTTTGGTTCTTTTCAACGGGGGAGTATTACTGTTGATAGAATGGACATAAACTGACCCAGTTTATTAACAATATGCAACGGTTGACTAAATAATTCGATGTCGTTCAGAGGCGAGTTCAATAATCCGAGTGCTCGCCGAGCGCTCGTTGATTGGTACCTATCTTTATTCATAATGTGTAAAGCCTGACACCAGTACAACGAGCGCCCGAGAGCGCTCGCATTATTGAACTTGCCTCAGGTCAGTGATCCCCGTGTTGGTTATATACTGAACAAAAGTGAAAACGCTACATCTGAATTGTTTGCCATTTATATGCAAAATAATGCAATCCAGTAAAGTAAATGAAAGTATATCTGACTGTTCAAAGACTGGGTTATGCATAAAGTAAAATGTTTACGGATGTTGTCCCGAGGAACACATGAAAGTAAGAAAGAGGGCAACGATCAGGAATCGATACAATCAAGCCCACACCTGACCCAGGATACCAATTGGAAAGTGACACCTTCACAATTAGACATCACAAACGAGAGCCAAGAGGTCAGCCCTTTCCAAGCTGGAGACCTACAAGGCATCAATAAACAGACGCGCACGAAAGCATAACAAAAACAAGACAGAAAAATGTCATTTAAATGTGACAGTGGTCCAATTTTTCAGGTTACAAATTTGAACAGAAATCTCACACAGTTTAGGCTTCCAGAAATCCACTGCCAACAAGATCCGACTGAATGAAATTGTAGTCTTAGACATGTGACAACTAAAATATGCGTTGATCGTTTAGAAAAGCAACCTAAGAAAGTGGGGTTTTCATCAGGCCAAGCTAAAATTTTAACACTGAAATCTCCATAGAAAAATTAATGTGTTGTTGCATCTTAGTCTGAGCACATTACTGGTCGAGAAATGGTAGGAACAATGTCCTGATAGGTCTAGCTGATTTGGCAGAAGGAAGAAAGTTATCGAAAATCGTGATAAAATCGAAGATTACCAAATTTTTAAAATATTCTCTATTTGTTTTTGTCAAAGGGAGACATTTTACATTTTTTTTGCACATTTGATAAATTCGAAATTGATTTCTGAGCTTGTTTCAAGTGGTAATACAGTTTTCTTGCGTATTAATGCAACACAAGTATGACGAATTCTGCTAAGCCTAATAACCTTTTTATGCGCATGCGCAATTGCAAAATTCAGTGAATAAAGCTTTAAACACAAAAAGGAATTAACTCAGACATCAAACGAGACAAAATTGTGGAGCTTCGACAAATCGCTTGCTGGATGTCTTGAAAACATTATTAAGCTTTAGTAAATACTTTTCTCCCAATGCTTTAATGTTGTAGTGTAGCATTTTCACTATTGTTCAGTATAGCATTAAGTGTATCGTATATATAAAGTACTGCTGCATAAATTAGAATCGCGAATAAATGACTTTAGATGTACGTTTTCAATTCACATCGCATTGAGCATTCAATAATCGTTAATCATTTCAGGGAGTATTTTGACAAAAGGTATTAGCTAGTATTACGGCTAATTTTTGCTCTAATAGTTCTGATGTTAGAATTTGGGCATTTTGTTTTACTAATTTGACACTTGACAGGGATAATCCTGGGATAGGCCTAATCCATTTTGTTAGAAGCTAAATGGACGTTATTTTTAGCTGGGCCTCATATATAAGCTTTTCAAAGCTCATGTCAATTATGCTCTAATATAGATATTAAGGATTTTTGGGCCCATCAAATTTTGCAAAGGGCCCATAGAAATTTCAAAAGGCCCATTAAAATTATGTAATCTGCATGTATTTGAATAGGATATGGGCCATTGGCCCATTTTAAGGGCCCATCATCATTTAGGTCCAGCATTTTCCCTGACTTGAGTGTTACCATTGAAAGAATGTATGTAAACAGCTCAAATTAACTAATTACAGAAAATGTATAGTTAACTATAATACTACATAGGTAGTTGATATTGTTTAGGCCGTTTACCACTGTAAAAGTTGTTTTTATGAAACAGTCCATAATAGCCACATCATGCTGTTTTAGTAGAAAATGTCCTTACAAACATAGCAAACAGTGTTTACCCGGATCAAACTGATCGTATTGGATCAGTAGGATATGTGTCTACGCTGATTGAATCGATACTATCAACTGAATGGCAATGCTTAAAAAATAAAACTGGAATGTGCAAAGCAATCACGATTTTAAAATGTGTGATGCTTTTGACACTTACCTGTAGAAATTTAAGTACAGATATTATAGGCCGTCACATGGCTGTTACACCGTTTAAGTTCCCCCCGCTTTTCAGAAAGCCTAAAAATGTCGAAATTTCCAAGATATTAGGGGTAAAGGCAGTGGTAGTAGATTCTTCAAACAATTTTCTTCTGACACTGCAGGATATTCTTAATCCAGATTTGAGCTTAACGTTCGGAAAAATGCAACTAATAAAATAATATTCCAGATTTTCGCGTTTCTTATTATTGCGGCAGGACTATAGTGTTCATGAGAATTAACGGAAACTGCAACGACTCTCCCGTCTAAGCGGCATTCTGCTTTCTGTCAGACTAGAACGCAATATTGCTTATATTAAGACATCAACATCACTGGGTGGGAGCGAAAAGTACACGTGACCCATTCTGTTGATCTGTATAGTGGACAAATCCTTGTGTGAAGCATGTCCGGTAAGTTTCAGACTGTTTATTTTTGTGATTTAATATTATTAACCTTGAGAATTTCAGCTTCATACCAGTAGTACAAGAAGCATAAGTAAAGGTCTTTTCGATGTATTAGTCCGTTTTTTCTGTTTATGCCGTGATTTCGGTTATTAACACATTTATTCTTAGAAAATCATCATTCTACTTTCGATTTTAAAAGCAACACCGGTACTTTTTCATAAATATTTGCCAAAAACGTTATTTGAAATGACTGATGTTGCATTATGAGTATTTCATGATGTATTTTGCTTCAGATTATATTAATATTTCTAAATGCGTGCTATGTAAGTGCAATTAATTGCAATGGAAATCATAGAGGGGTCAAAAATTGTTCTGCATCGCGTGTTGCAAAACTGACTATCAGCACTGGACGTCGTGTTGCAGGCATGCTGTATAGTATGTTATGATAATATTATAAAGGGGTTTCGATGTTTTTTTGTAGGATTACATTTAAATATGTTTGAAATTCTTTTTGTAGAGTGAGAAAACTTGACAGATGCACACATTGTTTGTTGAACACTAACTGTACAAAGTGACACTCTTCCAGTCGTGGGGGTTCCTAAGCAGTGACTATCCGGGGGTGGGGGAGGTACTCCGATATTTTCATATATATTTAGGTTCGGAGCATTATTTTTGGTTCAAAATTTCAGAAAAGTAATACTTTTGGGAGTATGAAGATTTGTGGATATTTTTGGGGGGTCATTACGAAATCGGACTATTTTTTTTGTGGGGGGGGGGGGGGGGAGGGGTCATTTCTATACATTTTAGGGATTTTTAAGGTCAAGATACATAATGGGAATATATATTTTGGGCCGCAAAATTTAAAATATTTTTGGGTATGCCTGATATACCTATTTTTTTTTTGTGTGTGGGGGGGGGGGGGGGGTTGGGGGTAAACAGTAGATGCTGGGTCCAAGCCTATGTATGAAGGAAAATTGAGAGTACCCCCTGGGGTGTCTTTAGTTACAAATTATTTATACTTCTACTCTAGCCTTGTATGGCGGGCTTGGGATTAGGATGCTTCAAATGACCAGGCTTGAGGCACAGTTTGATAATCCTGATCATAACTAAGAAATACGAATCAGAAATGTCTCCATCTAGACGGGAAAGTCTAAAAGCCCTTTACTCCAGGAAGCCATCGTATCTTATATAATCATCATGTATAGGTGCATGACTGATCCTTGTTATCACAACTTGATGGCCAGATACGGATGCGTTTCTCTAGCACGCTCAAATAGGCAGAATTGCCTCCTTCAAGATGGGAAAGTCTAAAAGTCCTTCACTCGAGGAAGCCATTGTTTTGGTGTATTACTTGACACAAATTCCGGAAGATCTAAATGAGTAGTTTAGCATAAACATGCTTATTTCACTAGATTAGCATGCGTTGATCTAGAGGGGGATAGGGGGTCCGGACCCCCCTCGGAACATCTTAAGTTAAATGTGTATCTATAGAAAAAAGCATTTGGACCCCCCCCCCCTGGAAAAATGGGACCCCCTCTGAATCCTTGGAAAAGGCGTCTCTCATTGAGGTAAACAGTTAACGTAGCTTTGCTTTACATACTTCAGCATATTTTTGTTGCAACGAAAAGTATTTTTCAATTAATCTTATAAACTACTGCATATTAAAATCGACACACGATACAGACAGATCGAAATTTCATAACACAACCTATACACTAGTTCTGCGACATGCCATGCAGTCTGAAAATTTGGGGAATGGTCACTCATGCTCCTCGTGTGCTTCCATGCGTATTTCTAACGACATTTATCTTAAGTGCATGTCATTATAGATCATTACTCTATCTTAAAAAAGCATTGACCGATATTTGGTTTCAATCAAACGGCTCAATCGGTCGATTTTCTGTTCACAGGTGATGTGTAATTCTCGCAAGCAATAGTGATTTGCGGACTAAAAAAACAATTTATACCATAGAAAACGACATCTTTTCGTGCCCAAAGCTTTTCAATAAGGAAAACAAGAATATATAAAACACGCTTACCAAGTTGTCTATGTCCAAAACCTAAATACACAGATGACAAAACACACATCGTCATCAAGGCCATAGAAAACACAAGGATTTGTCCACTATACAGATCAACACAAAGGGCCACATGTACTTTCGCTCCCACCCAGTGAACATGAACAACGTACTAGGGAGACCTGGGAAAGGTGCTATTTTGCCCCCCCCCCCTCCACCCCCTATGAGGCTTAATTATAAACATGTTTTTTCACCAATGTCTTCTTAGAAGTTCATTAGAGCAAAAGCCCAAGTGTAAAAGTCTGGTATTAATTTGACTTTTACCGTTGCTATGTTTATTTTGGTAGTTAGCTGTGCTGATATCTGTTTCTTAAAAAATCGGTCTCCAAAACCCTTAAAATTGTCCAAATGGCAATTTCTCTATTTTAAAGCTGTTTTGGGGGCCATTTTTGTTACCATAGCAACCGTAAAAGTGATATGCCAGTATTTTACACTTGGGTTATTCTTCTAATAAACCAATCAGAAGAAATTGGTGAAAATCAACTTTAAGTTTGTTTGTTGTTTTCTTTTGCTGAAGAGGGGGCCAAATTAGCCCCTTAATGCACGTAGCTAAAATTTGCTCATCTGATTTACCAGTGTTTCTCTGGGTATAGCACTATTGAACTAGACACAGCATCAACTGGAAAGAACTTCCAGCAATTGACTTGGTGAATATATGGATGTTTGACAGGTCAAACTAAAATAACAATTGTTCTGGTTCAGTTTTAATTGTTAAACTCCTTTAGAAATAATAAAAAAAAATGTTGGGTTGCTCGGAACCTTACGTGAAACTCTGAGTAAAATGCTTGTGTTATGCAGTATACCAACAAATACATTATTTAATGTTACAGTGTTACAAACGCTTTCATAGACATACATAAATCTACTGTTGTATATCCCTTCAAATGGAACACTGTTTTTGGCAATTACATTAAATCTAAAATGGGAATTTTAAATTTAATTCGAAAAATATATTTTAACCAAAAAACCCTAAACAAAAATATTTTTCGATGTTTGTATACGTTTTCATAAATGCTGGGATAGGATGGAATTTTAACATTTTAAATGTTTTATGCCAAACAACATTGCTGCTTGTACCTTGAGCGATATGGATCAGTGGCTATCAGTTGAATATAAAACCATGTATATACTAATGTAGGACCATTTACAATGCATCAGTGGGTTTTTAATGTAGCTGCATATTAGCTTGCGTTGCTGTTTATCAGCATAGTCAACAATATTCCAGTTATCTAACCATGTCATAAAGACGGTGACCCAAATGAAAGGCTAGATCTATAGATGTCTACTGCCCAAAATGCTCTCTAATGCTAGGTTTACACTATGTTCCCGGCAGCCACGGCAGTCACGGTAGCCAGAAACGTAGCTCGCCGTGGTGTTTTAGTCGTTTTTGTCTTTGTGTTCAAGTTCTGTTAAGTCTCGCTACGTTTTCTCACGGTCTGCCGGCGCGCTACGGTCTGTCACGGATGGTTCTACGTCTCCTCCCGGCCTGCCACGTTCTGTTGAGATCTCTCACGTTTTGTTACGTTGCGATCAAGTTCTGCTACGTCTATCAAGTTCTGTCAAGGTTTTCTATGATGAAATGCCATGGGCGATGAATCGTGTTTGAGCCCAAATATGCAATCGTTATATTATGCATCCTTGATCAAAAACATCATTACATGTAATAGCAATGAAGAAGCCGATTTCGTATTTATATAATTGCTAGGAGCGTACATCTAGCCTTTGCGGCACCAAGGAGGCCACCAGCAGCTGTATAGAATAATGGTCGTCTAGCAGGAAGATTAAAGACTGATGCAAAGTGCGGACATGGTTTTCGGAAGAACGAATGTAACAATTAGGATATTTCTCACTTTTTACAGCAAGAGAGCTTCGCATCGAAGATGATAACGCATTTCACGGCTCTTCGAAACTGTTCGATTAAGTCTTGAAACAATAACACCAGCCATTGGTATCAGCATTAACCCTTTGTACTCTAGTGACTCATTTATGAGTATTTTTTAAAAACACAGAAGATTCTAATGAAATGGCGCACAATGCAGCATTTTATATCAATGTCTACACTGACTGATCTTCAGAGAAATAAAAGCAATATTCTGTCACAGGAAATTATAACCTACGACACCTCTATATACTACAATGAAACTACCCAAGTCCATTCAGTAATAATTATTTCTACCCTTGTCACTACTTTCCTCCTCAGATGCATCTATCTGAGATTCTTAGACTCCATGTTCAGGTTCGAGCTGTGGGGTTGGGTTAGGACAATGTTGCAGACCGCAACAGAACTTGATAGACCTTGACTGACCTTGGCAGACCTTGGGTTGCCGTCTCGTAACAAGCCGTCCCGCTACGGACATACTCCAAGTTGTGTAAAGATCTGTTACGTTCCGTCACGTTTTGTTGCGTTCTCCCCCTTCTACTACGGCACATTTAAGTAGGTCAATCCGGCCGTGGCTGCCGTGGCCAATTTTTTGACTGTTTAAAAATCTGTCCAGGCGATCACGGCAACCACGGCGAGCTACGTTTTTCGACCCCGTTCCCCTACGTTGTGTTACAGTCACCCCGTTTCGTCCACAGTGGCCGAAATCGTGACTGCTGTGGCCGCTGGGGACATAGTGTAAACGTAGCATTAGTTGGAAGCGACCATTTGCCTAGCTATTCCATGAATGGGTCTGCTTATTGATCTCACCACTCCCATATGAAAACAGGCATGTTTTTTCCATCATATAAAGAATCAGTAAAAGTTAAATATAGAATGAAATGTTGTACATATAAGTGCCCGTACATCTGAAATTTTATTCAAATTTTAACCCTTAATGCGCCAATTGCGACAAAGTCGTCTGCTTTTCTCGTCTGCTGAAATGTTTAAGAAGCCTCTATGGCAAACAGTGTGGACACAGATCAGACTGCTCCTATAGGAGCAGTCTGTTTTGGGTCCATGCTGTTTGCTTCTATACTTAATATGTCCGTAATTTTAGGCAATTATTTGCAGCAGACGACTTCAGCAGACACCATTTTCACATGCATTTTTTTCTTGGCGCTTTAAGGGTTAAGGCCTGTGCATTTCTGGTTGTGCGCTCGCACATACAGACACATGAACAAAACATACAGTTAGGCAGACAGAAGGAAGCAGGCAAAATGATGGTACTTGGTAGGCATGAACCGAGTTAAAAACCTATTATCTGTAGAACTATATAAGCAGCTTGGATTGCATCGTTAACCGCACCATTTTATGTTACAAAGTAATCGTCTGCTGTAATCTCTAATGGACATTTTATAGCTGAGCAAATACTACGATATCTATCCCAGGTGTATTGCACTGACAGTAGAAAAATGGGTACTAAACGGGTATTTTCTTCCAACAAAAACCAAGTTATTTATTTTTACAAGATATCAGAGCAGTGAGATAGATATCATTCTCCGCCAAAATTTAAATCTAGTTAGGGTTTTGCTATATCTATGCGCATGCAAATTTTCAGGGTGATGAAACCTTCATGTAAAATTTTAAAAACTAAAAACTGTGTTCCATTTGAGGTGCAATACTACAGTAACTGGGGACTCTCTATACTGTATAGAAAGACCCTGATCTAACAAGTGCAAAATTGTACCATGGTCTGGATTTTTTATTTGATCTTGTGGTGGAATATATCAATAAACAATATGGCTTTCCATATGGTGGCCCAGTTAAATGAGTGGGAATTTTAAATTCTTGTTGGTGTTTTTATTGGCCATGATACAAAATATTTAGAAAATGGCATGTACTCATAATCCGCCCTTCGTGTGTTTATTTCAATTATTCGTACAAGCCATTTCCTAAATATAACTAAGACCGCGTATATACTTCATCCAATAGTTGTGAAGAAATGTTTACAAATGAATGAAATGTTGTGTTAAAGGGCAGACAATGTTATGAGATTGTCCTTTAACACATCGAATAGGTGGCAAGCAAAATCTGCGATGAAAGTCGACAACAATTTAATATGACCAGGCCCCGAGGATATAAAACTTTTTCCATGCTCAACTCAGCTGAGCACGGAATTTATCCTGCTCATAAATGTTAAAATGCCAACAATTGTTGCCATTTAAAAAATATTAAAATGCCAACAATTGTTTTTGTTGGCATTTTACCAATTATGAGCATGATAAATACAACATCTGAGAGACTTAAAGCTGCATATTCTGTAACTTTTGATCTTTTAATTTTAGAACTAATGTTTCTTTTTTTCAAGAACACAGTAAAATAACTAAAAATTCAGGTAAACATTTTACCAATTTCGTAAATCTTAACAAATTATCAGTATCGAAACAACAGCATTTATGTTAAAATTACCTGTCTATAATATTGGAGGGACGCAAATAATTACCAACAAGAGAAAAACACACTTGTTTTATAAGATAATTCACTTTTCCGTGCAGTTTTCAGCTATAGTGAACAGATTTATTGTGAAAGCATAACTTAATTCTACTTTTACAAATGATTTAAAAAGAAAAAAGCAAGAGACTTTTTATTTGCCGGTATTTTAGTATTTATGAGCAGTTGAAATTTAGTGCTCAGTTGAGTCGAGCATATTTTTTATAACCTCTGGGCTTAAACATAGACAAGCATGGGAGCGAAAATACAATAAGAAAAGCAAGCAGCCTTCTCTTCCTCAACAAGATGATTCCTAAACTAAAATGACACAAAGAATTATCACTTCACCCCATTGGAAATAAGCCTTAGGGCTTTCATGGGCTATCCTGGGTTATTTCAACAGTCATACATTTTGCCTTTATATAATCTTTCATTCAATAGCATATTTTTTTTGCATTCATCTCTCACACTCTTGGGTCCTTTTTTAGGTCCAGGAGTGTGAGATATGAACGTGATGTCAGCCATTTCCATCATAAGAGTGTTGTGCCTAGTCAAAATGTGATCTCTTAATTTATATAATGCATAATTGTGATGAATATGTGATTTAACCTAGTTTAATGTGATAATCTTAATGTGATATTTGTGCTAGATCAATTCTAATTCATTAACAAGTTTTAAGTGTTAACAGCATCAAAGTGAGTTATTTAATTTCTTAAAAATGATTCCATATTTTAAGTGTTATTTAATGTGCTGTAAGTTTGATTTGCTGTTGTACATGTGTGTATGTTTTGATTTTACCAAATAAATATCAATCAATCATCAATCAATCAATCAAAGACGAAACATACATAATGAGAACAACAACGCAACCGCAGTAGGGCTTAAACATACTGCCAGACAAAAGAACGCATGCATACACCTAAGTATTTTTCTTCTTCAAATTTTCATAAAATATTGCACTGCATGAATTTAAACTATCTATCATAGGCATGAATGGACATTGGTCCATAACTTGTGAGAAAATTCAGTGTGAAGTTAAAGGGTAAATAGTTTTTATCGTTTAAAACGTAGTGCGGATCAAAATCCAAAAGATGATTTGAGTAACGTTCATTCCAGTAATGTGCATCATTGCATCTAAACAGAAATTACTTTAAAGAAATCAGCAAGTGAAAGCCTAGGACAGTCTATTATTTAATATTTGATTTTTTTTTTTCGGAAACACCAGGCTGCTGTCTTTCCTAAGGCGGTGGTTCAGTTGTTGTTGATTCCCCCTATTGTGGGATTCTGTTATTGTTCTGTGTTTTGTTATGTGTTACTTTGTGTCACATTCTACCATTGCAATCATCTTGATGGGGAAGGGAGAGCTAGTTGCTTTGCTTAGTTTGTCTTCCTGGTGTCTGGTGATTGTTGTGGGACTCTTCATTGCGGTGACATGGGGTTGTCTGCAGTTTGTGATTGTGGTATTTCCTGATCATACTCACTTACTTTTTTTATTAATTGGCAAAACGTATGCCAGGAATAGATTATGTTGAACCATATGAAGTGGCCAGCGTAGTTACTGTGAACAAAACGTATGCCAGACATAGGATGGCGCGCAGTGGCTCAGCGGTAGAGTGCTTGACTCGAGACCGAGAGGCCGCGGGTTCGACCCTCACCGGCGTCACTTGATGTGGTCCTTGAGCAAGACACATTTTTCTCCCACCTTTGCCCATGTAAGATAGGCTGTCAGCTCATGTAAGATATTTCTTTCTCCCACCATTGCCCATATAAGATAGGCTGTCAGCTCATGTAAGAAATTTCTATCTTACATGACCACGTGACTGCTTTCTTACATGGGCAGTGTTAAATATTCTTTTATCCCGAAAAAGGATACTTAAAGGACCAATATGTTGCGCCTAGGTAACCCAAAGGCATCAAGCAAGGTTAAGCGTTACTTATTGACGTCATATAACGTTAATGACGTCACCGAACGTGCACCGCGTGACGAAAACGGCAATGTTACGCTAATGGCACAGGGAGCCAAGCACGAATTTATTTTGCATATTGCAACTTAACTAATGCTCCAAGGGTGTTTTCCTGACAATAACAAGGTGCAAACTACGTTTACACCCATTTTAATGCCCAATAAAAACACTCGTGAACTCAGAAATAATGGAAACTTAACGAGCAAAAAGTTAGAAATTTCAGGTTTTTCATGGAGTTTTTATGTTCTGACAAAAAACCTTCGAAAAGTGGGAGAAAAACGATCCATCATGAGCCTGTCCATGTAGGATAGAGAAATCTCACCCTCGGGGTCGGAATTTAACCAGGGACTCGGCAAGCCTCGTCCCTGGTTAAAAATTCCGACCCCTCGGGTGAGATATCTCTATCCTACATGGACGCTCATGGTGGATTGTTATAATCTTACATGACCACGTGACTGCTTTCTTACATGGACAGAGTTAAATATTCTTTTATCCCGAAAAAGGATACTTAAAGGACCGATATATTGCGCCTAGGTAACCCAAAGGCACCAAGCAAGGTTAAGCGTTACTTACTGACGTCATATAACGTTAATGACGTCACCGAACGTGCACCGCGTGTCGAAAACGGCAATGTTATGCTAATGGCACAGGGAGCCAAGCAGGAATTTATTTTGCATATTGCAACTTAACTAATGCTCCAAGCGTGTTTTCCTTGCAATAACGAGGTGCAAACTACGTTTACACCCGTTTTAATGCCCAATAAAAACACTCGTGAACTCAGAAATAATCTAAAACCAACGAATAAAAAGTTAGAAATTTCAGGTTTTCTTGGAGTTTTTATGTTCTGACAAAAACCCTTCGAAAAGTGGGAGAAAAACGATCCATCATGAGCCTGTCCATGTAGGATAGAGAAATCTCACCCTCGGGGTCGGAATTTAACCAGGGACTCGGCAAGCCTCGTCCCTGGTTAAACTTCCGACCCCTCGGGTGAGATATCTCTATCCTACATGTTCGCTCATGGTGGATTGTTATAATCCTAGCTTAGTACTGGTTCATCCAAGGAAGACCCGTCCCTGTTAAACTGAAATATTGTTGATGGGACGTAAAGAATAAATTAAACAAAACAAAACAAACAAAGACAGACATAGGTAGTGATAAACCTTATGACATGGTCAGCATAGTAACTGTGAACAAAACGTATGCTAGGAATAGGTTATTTTGAAACCATATCAAGCTTATGAACAAATCATATGCCATTAATAGTTTTTGTTGACAAAACATATGCCAAGAATATGTTACGCTAACCATAGAAAGGCCAAAGGTCGATTTGTTCTGTTAATTAGTAAAAGCCTGATGTTTTCCGAACAAGCAATAATAATTTCCGAAATTAAAGAAAAGATTGTTCTAACTTTTAACCCAGACTTCTGCGTTTTATCTGTTTAACACAGTCTTTTTGTGTTTTACGCGAAACTTTCACACTGAAACCGTGGTCAAAGATTAAAAATAATGGCAGAATTGGTAGCTTGGTGATCATTTTGCAAACAAGATATAGTCCAATTTATAAGTTAAATTGCCTGATCTATTCTTCTATTGTTTTGGTACGACAATCATTAATCCGAAATAGGACATCAATTACTTTGTATTAGGTTTACCATCCACCGAAAGCGGTTCTCTGGACGATTCCAGGAATAAAATTTTCCAAAATTTCGACCACTTTCCTATTACAATGTCTCGAAGACATACATGTATTTTATTTGTGAAAGAAGGCAATTACAATACATAGAGGTTAGAGTTACTGCAATTCATCGCAACTGTAATTCTTTATGGGTAAATTGTAGAACCAGACTTGAACAGAGCATGAATTTATTCATTTTGAAAAGGAGAAATAACTCATCCTATTCTGCGTTCAGAGTCATGGTTCTTCCGCATTGCACTTCCGCAGAGCATAATTTCAATCTCTGGAAAGTATAATAGGAAAACTTAATAATAATCACAATATTTTAAAATTCTGGCTAGTCTCTGTAGGTGAGCATGCTGGGTTGAGTCTTACTGGTCGCAAACCCCGAGGACAGTCACGACGGGGCCCAATACTATTGAGGATTGCATAGGGGTTTTAGGGATACAGGATATTTGCTATTTTACTTCCAGGGATATGGGATACTATACATTTTACTTCCAGGGATTTGGGATAATGTGTTCAATATTTTGTTACTTCCAGGGATATTGAGTATTCATGAAAATTAATTATGGGGATATTTACCTGTTTATAAGAGATACTTTCCTGCTTCTTCAAGGGATATGGGATATTTGGTACCCCTATATAAGCCTAAAAATGGTTAAGCCCATTTTCAAAGATTCTAGATAGTCACTGTAGATCGGCGTTCCTAAATCTCGAAAAAAAAACATGCAAAAATAGCACCAAAAATGGAACACAAAAAACACCACATTTACTTGATGCGGCAAGTAAGTAAGTAAGTAAGTAAGTAAGTAAGTAAAGACTTTATTATTTAGCATATATATTTTACATAAGGACGAAGTAATGTAGCTTCGTCCCTGGCATGTCCTGCCAAAATCATTGTGGTCAATCACTAAAACCAAAATCAAATCATTAATTATGGGGATCCTGTTGTTAGGTTATATTGACAACATGTTTACATGCGTTTCTTACATTTATTAAATGGAAGTAATAAATTGGTTGGGCTTCGGCGCGAGAAATCCTGGCTGTTGTGTGCGAAGAACGGAACAAATGCGCTGATCAGCCTGCGCATCAGCGCAGGCCGATCACCACCTTTTGTTTTTCGCTTTCCGGCAAGAACAATAGCTACACTTAGTACATGCAAAATATAAAGAATCTAGCTAGTCTCTGTAGCTGAGCAGGCTAGTTTGAACCTTACCTGGTCGCAAAATCCGAAGACAGGTTTTCTCGCTTTGAGGCCCAATTAACATTAGTAAGCCAGCAACGAGAAAACTGATCAAGGTCACGCAGCCCGATCACTTTTCATACAGTATTAAACCTTCTCATTATAAATACCTGCAAACACGTACTTTGGCAAACAGTGAAGACCCAGATTATGCGGCCTTTCGTGAGGGTCTGCACTGTTTGCCAAAATAAAAACACCATGAAATGGTTAATCAGGACACTTTACCTGCTATATACTTCAAAGTTTTCGGGATTCTAACCAGTCATAGTAGCTGAGTTTTACCTGGTCGTAAAACATAAAGACAAATTCCAGGTGCCATGACTCAATCTATATACCACGCCTTCATTGGGAGTGCGATCTGTGCCATTCAAGATGAACGTTATCATGTTGCTATAAAGAACAGAAAAAAGAATAAATAGTTCAAAGAGACCTACGGTCCATTTTCTTAAAACTTGCTAATTGGATTAATTGAATTTTCCCAAACTGAATTCGAAAACAATTTCCTTACATCTACTTAGTCTATATATACTCCTCATTCGGAAGAAAACTTTTAATTGACGGTATCCCAAAGATGAATAAGTTATTACTCCTCCTGTTGTTGGTCTTTTCTGTGACGCTGCTGTTACCACCGGTGATAGAGGGTAAGTGGGTTTAAATGTGTTAGCGTAACGATAAGTTTACCAGATCGTTTCTTTTGCATATCAATCAGCTACATCCATTTATGAAATGAATTCGATTTTCGAAATGCTCATGGAATCATGAATACTTCTGTTCTCTTGCAAAGTAAATGAAGCTTCGCGTTAACTTTGCAAGAGACCCGAAGTATTCATGATAGGTTTCACTTACTTTGCAAGAGAACCGAAGTATTCATGATTCCATGAACATTTAAAATTATTTATATTTACATTTTATTATATCTAAATATTCAAAGCAAGCCTTTAATGAAAATCAAATAGGACAAAAACAAAACAAAAGGTAGAATGCAACGACTGGAAACATATATTCCGATATCCACCGACTTCCATTGGGAAATATTTACATTTTCAAAGCAAGCCTCTAATGAACCTTTATATTTTTGCAAGAGTTCATAGCCTCATGAATGACATAAATTTGATTGACAGCTGCCAAGCTCACTTGCCATGCAATACACTTCGAACATTGAGTTCATTCTTCAGAAGTGACACTGGTGTTATGATTGACAGAGAGCCACACCTGAGTTGCACGTGCAAAGCAAGTCTCTTGTTTGCTTCATTGGCTATCCGTGTTCACACTGGCGAACAGCCACTGTTTTTTTGTTTTACACTCCAACGATTACAAAAATACAAAACTGTTTTTGTTTTCTAAATTATAATTAATTTCTATAAATTATATATTTATAATAAAATGTAGGCTTAATATAGGTAAAAAATCAATTTTTTGAATGTTCATGGAATCACTCTGGTAGAAATTATTCATAGTTAAGGAAACAAACAATTTTATTTAATATGTAATCGTATTAACGATTGTGTTGGAGTGTAAAACAGAAAAGCGGAACAGCCAATGTGAACACAGACAGCCAATGAAGCGTTTTGCACGTGCGACTCAGGTGTGGCTCGCTGTCAATCACAACACCAGTGTCACTTCTGGCGAATGAATTTGATGTTCGAAGCATATTGCACGGGCAAGTGAGCTTGGCAGATGTCAATCGAATTTATGTCACGAATATTTCCCAATGGAAATCGGTGAATATCAGAATAGGCTACATGGTTTCCAGTCGTTGCATTCTACCTTTCTCTCTTTTTTCTCTCTTTCTTTTTGTTCGTTTTGTTTTTCTTTTTTTACACTTAGTTTGCCGTGCATGGCCAGAACAAGTAAAGCTATGCATACTGACATTAAATTTGTCGCCTTTTTATGGTTTTCATGATTAATAATGAAACGAGTAAAGAAACATTAAAATCTATTTCACCGTTTAATATTTGATCTATGGCTCTCCAGATAGTCATAATACGCCCATTTTCGCTGAAAATGTTCAGGACCAAAGATATATATAATCTGGTAGCTGGTGATTATGGCATATTGTAAAATATTGCGTCCATTCTTTTACTCTAACAAAGAAAACCAACACAGTTTGCATGTTGGCGCGCTTTAATGTGAGCAAATGAGCAGCGTGACATAGAAGGACGTTGTAGACCTTGATGAGATCTATATAAGAAGTGCTTGTAAATGCCCTGCCAGTAACACAGCTTACTTAACCCTTAGATCTTCTCATTGCCGAAGTACCTGCCGTCCAGCCCACATGACACCAAACTTTCTATTTTTTGTTTGGCGAAAACTTGCTGTGATTTAAACAGTGCAGTATACCACATAGCAATGACGACGTGCAAATCAACACGGCAAGATCGCTTGCTTGAATCTATACAAAATTTTGTGTGTTGCTCACGTCTGTGAAGCCGCCTTAGAACTGATTTTTCACGACACTTCGTTCACAAATACCTGATTATTCTCAGTCCGTGCATGACGACTGAGTAATAATATACTGCACAACCTTTGTTAATGCTAGTACCGACTAGACAAATATTCTGCTCTATTCGATGAAACGAGCAGAATGTTAAGTCCATTCTTTTACTCTAACAAAGAAAACCAACACAGTTTGCATGTTGGCGCGCTTAGAAATTACAAATGTTCGAGAGCGACAAAATTTTGTATAGATTCTAATTACGTTTTCATGTTAAGTCACATCACAATGCCTCATATAGACATGACCTCTCTAATGTTTAACATTTCGACTCCAAAATCTTCAACGTACATATTTTACTGTCAGGTGACTTCCACCGAATTGGGCTGCATAAGTATGCCATATATCCTGAAATATGCATCTGTGTGCTATTTTTTTTTACAACACTGGCGTTTAGATTAAGCTTAGATGTTACCATTATAGTTGATAACACAATATGATAAACAGTTCATAAACACGCGGTATACGTGTACTTATCTGTAGTTCTGCTTTGCTTCAGGACACAATGTGTTGACTAGTAAATCGCTTTGTCAAAACGGATGCTGTTGTATTTTTCTGATTGAGCCAATACCTGCAACAAATGAAAACAAATAGCCATATACAAATAGCCTTATTGTCAATACATATTATTCTTATTTTAATTGCAATCATGTTGAAGTCTAAAATTTATTTTCCAAAAATATCATTGTTTATATGCCCCTTTGCACTTTGTCTGATACAATTGACTTTATCTGGTACTCATTTCATTTACTTATTTATTTAATTTTGTTTTGCTAAATGTATCACCTATTCAAATTAAACAATCAGGTGCAGACGGCTGATCAGAAACCCTTAAAGTACAACAAACTGCCTTATCTATTATACTAAACAATTCACCTTTTGCTAACTCTGATACAAAGCTAAAAATCGGGCAACTTCTATACTGGGAACCTATCTGGAATTAACTTATTTGTATCTACGTTATAATATACACTGAACTTGTCATTTGTTTGTGATCCCATATATCAGCCAACTTAATTTCTCCTTTCTCTGATTTAAATAAACGCATATCTCATTAAAACTATACCATATCCATTTTACTGACATTTTAATTTTGATAATGTCACGTAATTGACCACCATGTCGATATTTTGAAAACCCCTTTTTCTACTCCTGATTTTTTTGAGTGACTTCATTTTCTTGTTATCGTAATAAACATTGTCCTCATATTTTATCTTCTAAATACTGCTCTATACAACCATATTTACTCCCCCGTCTTTGTTCATATGGAGGACATTTTTTCTTTCAAAACCATACTAAAAACCCAATACTTCGTTGTTTAAAAGTCTACTCTTATTTTCATGTGAGACTTTGGCATTTGCTCATTGATTTTGCCCTTGGGGACTTTTGCACCTTTAAAAAATTAAGCCCTTCCGTCTGCATTTTCAACCTGACTTCCACTTCCGGGAAAATCTCAGTTATCATCTGTTTGCAGGTAAATAACTTTTTCCCCTACCTGGGAAATCTCAATTATTACCATCTACCAGGTAAATACCTTTTTCCACTTCCGGGGAGTTTGTTTCCACTCCTGGGAAATCTCAATTGCTACCTTCTACCAGGCATTATACCATTTTCCACTTCCGGGGAAATCTCAATTATTACCTTCTACCAGGTAAATACAATTTTCCACTTCCGGGGAACTCATTTCCACTTCCGGGGAAATCTCAATTATTACCTTCTTCCAGGTTAATACCTTTTTCCCACTTCAGGGAACTCATTTCCACTTCCGGGGAAATCTCAATTATTACCTTCTACCAGGTAAATACAATTTTCCACTTCCGGGGAACTCATTTCCACTTCCGGGGAAATCTCAATTATTACCTTCTACCAGGTAAATACCCTTTTCTCACTTCTGTGGAATCCGCTTCCACTTCCTGGGATATCTCGATTAGTACCTTATACTAGATTAATACCTTTTTCCACTTCCAGGGGAACTTTATTTCCACTTCTAGGAAATGACATGAGACCTAATCACCAACAATCTACTGCTCATATGTTATGTTTTCTTACCTTTAGAAATAACCTTCTACCAGGTTAATACCTTGTTCCCACTTCCTGGGAACTCGTTTCCACCTCCTGGGCAATCTCAATTATTACCTCAATTATTACCTTATACCAGATAAATACCTTTTTCCACTTCAGGGGAACTTCATGTTTCCTTTTCTTGAGAAATGACATGTGACCTAGTCACCAACCGATTTTAGAGTTCTAGATTAATACCTTTTTTCACTTCCAGGGGAACTTTATATTTCCACCTCTAGGAAATGACATGTGACCTAGTCACCAGCAATCTACTGCTCCTATGTTATGCTTTCTTACCTTAAGAAATAACCTTCTACCAGGTTAATACCTTGTTCCCACTTCCTGAGAACTCATTTCCACCTCCTGAGCAATCTCAATTATTACCTTATACCTGATAAATACCTTTTTCCACTTCAGGGGTACTTCATGTTTCCTTTTTTTGGGAAATGACATGTGACCTGGTCACCAACCGATTTTAGAGTTCTCTTTTGAGGAATGTTTGCTCTTCCCACATGAATCTACAGCTCCGATGATATATATATTCTCACCGTTAAAAATAACCTTCTACCAAGTATATAAATACCTCTTTCCCACTTCCGGGAAACTCATTTCCACCTCCTTGGCAATCTCAATTATTACCTTATGCAAGATAAATACCTTTTTCCACTTCAGGGGAACTTCATTTTTCCTTTTCTTGGGAAATGACATGTGACTTAGTCACCAACCGATTTTTAGAGCTCTCTTATGAGGAATGTTTACTCTTCCCACATGAATCTACAGCTCCGATGATATGTATTCTCACCTTTTAAAATAACCTTCTACCAAGTAAATACCTCTTTCCTACTTCTGGGAAATTCATTTCCACCTCCTGGGCAATCTCAAGTATTACCTTATACCAGATAACTGCCTTTTCCACTTCTGGGGAACTTCTTGCTACCTCTTCTAGGGAAATTACATGTGACCTAGTCTCCAACCGATTTTAGAGCTCTCTTATGAGTAATGTTTGCTCTTCCCACATAAATCTACTGCTCCTATGATATATATTCTTACCTTTGGAAATAACCTATGAAATTCCACGTTTGGGGAAATCGATTAAAACTGCAAGAGTAACTGGATATTTTCACTTTGTCTCACTACTTATAACGTTGTCCATATCTGCATAGCCAACATAAGCACCGCCATTTTTTGTTTGCAAATAATTCAGAATCGAATGCAGTATTCTCTTTCGATGCTCATAGTCAAAGTTTGTATGACTCATTTTTATTCTAACGAGCTTACCTTTAACTGACATGGCTCTAACACCTATTCTACTGTGGATGCAGCTATTTCTGCTCGTACCCTCTGATAACTTTAAGTTTCTATTGAAATCCCCTTTCTTTGATTATCTTTAACATTTTCTCCACCTTTCATCATACATAAACCTACCCGTTTTCAATGCATGAATCGTTATAGCTTTGATTCCACATAAGCAGTCGCTTACAAATGCACTTATTCTTTGACCGTTTACCACCATAACAAAATCACTATTAAAACTTTCCACAATATTTGACCAATGCTCGCCAATTTCAGTATATTATATATGTAAAATGCTTCCTTACCTGCGTCTGGCCACAAGAAAGCGGAGACCGTTCCATTTGACTGAGCTTTATCAATGCGGTTAATATAAGCCTCACCATTTTCAAATTAGCTCATGAAATATCATTTTGAAGTTGTTGTCCTGTTATCTTGCAACTTTTTTTTTTTTATTTTTAAACTTGGATTTATGCAATTTATCGCTTATGCTAATACAATCCAGTACTAATCTATTCTTTTTGCCTTGTTGTTTTTTTTTGTTTTTTTTTTTTTTGTAGAGTATTTATAGCACGAGACTACGTTTCAATTTTTAAGAATACATTTCTAAGATAGTAACTAGTGGATCTCTGGTTTGTTTTATTACTGTAAGACCTCTTTACAGATAAGCATTTTCCGGCAAAAAAAACCCAAACAAAACAACAACAACAGTATTTGTCTGGATCAGTACAGCAAATAGATGGATAAAGTGTAATCCTCTTCAATAACCAACATAAAATACTAGTATGACCATGCATCTATTTATATTAAATATTTAGCCTATTTCATGGGGATTCATCTGTACTTACTCTCTGCCAATCCACCCACCTTCGTTATCGTCTCTCGTGATCTAACTGATCTGTACTACCAGCCTTTGTATAGCGCCAAGCTTCACATCTTAAAACAATCTTTATATCTGAAATGTCTATCTGATGAAAACAAGAAAAAACTACTTTCTGTACTTATCTTTACAATGTGCTTTAAATTTGAACTTTCAAATTTCCATTGCCGACTTGAATTGAGCTCTTCAAATGTGTTTCTGATCCTCCTCATCACTGGCGACCTCCAGATGTAAATAATCGTCAACTACTTTCTAGCCAATGTGGATTCTAATAACCTGTCGTTGTTCCAAATATTGGTAACTGAAATGTAAGAACGTTAGATGTAAAACTGTGATTGATTCCATCGTTGACTGCATGATTTTATTATTGCTATCGTTGTTATTATTACTATTATTATTATTATTATTTTTCTTTGCAAAACCAGCAAATGCCGCCCATTTCATGAGGCTGTATAACCTGCTCTTGACGCTTATATTCGTGAACGAGTTTGAAACTATGATCGTGATATCCCTGGTATATTCTTTCATAATGTGTATGTAGTGTGTTGCGTTATTTTTTATTTGCTCTATATGAAACAACATTCTCCTTTTGAGCGTTTCAGATAAACATGTATAGCTTGCTCTTGACGTCTATATAGGTGAACATATTTGAAACCATGACTTGATATCTCTGGTACATTCTTTCATAATGCGTATGTAGTGTGTTGCGTTATTTTTTATTTGCTCTATATTATACAACATTCTCCGCTTTTGAGCGTTTCAGAGAAAATTTTATAGCGTGCTCTTGACGTCTATATACGTGAACATGTTTGAAAAAATGATCGTGTTATCCTGGTATATTATTTCATAATAAATATGTAGTGTGTTGCGTTATTTTTATTTGCTCTATAGTGTGCAACATTCTCCGTTTAAAGGCGTCTCAGATAAAAATGTACCTTTCGCTAAATTCTTCAACTCCATGTACCGTTCAATAATGGTTTAGATTTCTTTCGCAATCAACTATTTTTTTGAACATGCTATCTTCTACACATTGAACGCATTTACCGTTTGAGGTATAATCTGCAGATGCGACAGACGCACTTTTTCTACCATATAATTCACAAAATAAATTTTTGAGTGTCACTTATCTTTTTAAATCTGTAGAAGTCAACTTGTTCATCTCGTTCTGTCTGCTTTAATATTCTAGGTCGATGCTATGATATTTTCATACTCCGGAAATATAGACCAACGTCCTTCGCTTTTTGTGTGTTGCTCACGTCTGTGAAGCCGCCTTAGAACTGATTTTTCACGACACTTCGTTCACAAATACCTGATTATTCTCAGTCCGTGCATGACGACTGAGTAATAATATACTGCACAACCTTTGTTAATGCTAGTACCGACTAGACAAATATTCTGCTCTATTCGATGAAACGAGCAGAATGTTAAATCAAAACAGCTTAAGTTTACTTGAAATACATAAATAGTTGATTGATGTGAATCTAGCCACTGCATATTTACTGAATTTTACATTAAAAAGAAAAGTCAAAAAGTTTGCCATTTTTTTTGTTCTAAACGTTTGATAACTAAATATTCAAATATTTTAGGCAATTCCCAAAAAATATCAAACTTGTACATCATAAACATCATTACGTAAGCTGGAAAAGTGTGCAATTTTAACCGTCTAGAAAAACAGTTCTTGATTACTATCCCTACCCCCTGTATTGCATAATTTCAATTTTGTAACTTAACAGCATAACAAGGAATAAACTTACTTTCAACAAATCAAGTGTTTGTAATGATGTATTGATTCTACCTGTATGTGCAGAAAACAGATTTGAGAATATTAACTAATAAAAGAAATTTTTCCTTGAAAATAAATTATATATTGTTACCCCACCCACTTTTTAGCTCGCGAGAACCAGTGGTTTGAGGTTAGATATTGTGGTCGTTGGATTTCGGCACAAAATCATTTTTAAAACACTGAATTGGCCGATCTTTTTAATGTCATTGAAAATTTTAGCCACGTAGGTTGAATAAGGTAGGTAAAGAGAGGGCTCACTTTATTTGGCTTGTAATGAGAAATGCGCATTTTTTTTACATCTGAACATCCTAGAAGATATCATTTGTGGTCATGTCAGGAAGTTTGTGGTGCTCTCCATTATCTTTTAGACAGTGTATTTATAAGATTTAGCTCAAACGTGTATAGACACCTTGTAGGTATTCCAGTAGGTACTAAGTGTGCCCCTCTTGTTGCAGATTTGTGTTTGTTTTGTTATGAGACTTCATGTTTTCTTTTTCTGACAATAATCATAATCAAGCTGATTTTGTTGAAACATATTCTACCCCACAATATCTAGATGACTAGTTTCAATTAAAATTGATAATCCTTATTTCGAAAAAATGGTAGGTCAGATATATCCCACTTAACTTCAGTTAAATAACGAAAAATTCCTCTGATACTTAAGCCCCCTCTCTGGACTTGTCCATAACGAATGGCATAATTTCACCTAAAATGTATGATAAATGGGATGATTTTAATTTTGAAATAGTTAATTTCCCATTTCTCGATGGAGATGTTCATAGCTCAACTTCCTATGGTGTATAAATTTTGCAACTTATTCGTTTTGCGAGAGTATGTTTTAATGCTGGTGAATTCAATAATAGAAACCAGTTTTTAACTTCTAAGTTATTAAAACAATGTTGTCGATACCATAAGCTTCGTAAAGTTTTTTCTAATATTATCACAGCCACTCAGAGCAAAGATTGGTTTAAAAACTCTTCTGCAACAAGGCATATCGAAATAGGTATTTATGGTGATTTAAAATTGATGGAAAGTCTAATTTTAGTGATCAATTTAATAAAAGATAATTAAACGTTATAAAAAAGTGGGATCAAACTTAGGTATCATGCTCACACTTACTTTTTAAATTTTGAATTTTTACTCTTCAGCACAGCTCGGATTCTGGCGTGGCGGTGGACATCATCATCATGGTGGCCATCATGGCGGCCATCATGGTGGCTGGAGATGTAGGTGCAGGAGGTGGTGTAATTATAGATGGGAATATCCACGTGGCAGGTGTGGCTGGTCAAGAAGATATTGTTGTCCACGACGTAACAATTACTGGTGGTAAATGTTTGCATTGATATTTACATTTTCAAAGCAAATCTCTAATCAATCTTCAGATTTTTGCAATCATTCAGAACCTCAGTAAGACATAAATATAATTGACAGCTGACAATCTCACTTGCCCGTGCAATGCGCTTCGAACATCAAATTCATTCGGCTGAAGTGACACTGGTGTTGTGATTGACAGCGAGTCACACTCTATTCGCACCTGCAAAACAAGCCTCTTGTTAATTCCAGTGGCTCGCACAAAACCGTTTATACGATCACATAAAAACAAAAAAAAGGATTGTTGCATAAAGTATAAGTAATTTCTATATGTAAATATAAGCAATAAATTCATATTTCGGTCTGTTCATGGAATCATGAATGCTTCGGGTCTCTTGCAAAGTTAAAGTGAAGCCCTACTTAGCAAGAAACCCAAAGTATTAAAGAAACTAAGTCTGCAACTATGAACATTTTTCGAAAAATTGTCTTTTCTTGTTAGATCATTTTTATAAGCAGAATTAAGCTAAGTTTTCACAATAAATCTGTTCACTATAACTAAAAACCGCATGGAAAAGTGAATTATCTTATACAAACTGGTGTATTTTCTCTTGTTGGTAATTATTTGCGTCCCTCCAATAATTATAGACAGTCAATTTTTAACATAAATGCTTTGCTTTGATACTGATAATTTGTAAAGATTTACGGAATTGGTAAAATGTGTACCTTAATTTTAGTTTTTTACTGTGTTCTTGAAAAATTGAAACATTATTTCAAAAATTAAAATATCAAAAGTTACAGACTATGCAGCTTTGATGATTCCATGAACATTCCAAAAATCAATTTTATTGCTTATATATCCATCTTTGGAAATAAATGATTCAGCTTGACTTTATTCTGTGAACCCCTGAAGCCTTATAAGGGAGGTGCTCGCCGAAGACTAAATTATTTCCTTTCTCTTTTATTGACGATCAATTTGAAAATGTGGTGGTCGCTTTGATCCTGACAAGTTTAAACTTTTCTAAAACTCTTGCGATATTTAAGCATTTGAGTTTGACACCAGTCTAATAAAACATGGTAGTCTTTTAAGAAATAAAAGTTGAACATAAGGGGCATATAATAACTAAGTGGTGAAGCAGCCAGCGCATGAACAAAATTATCTAGCGTGCAGAGTTAAAGCAGGGCCATGACGAAGAAGGCAGCAGTTAAATGTCTGTTGATAGTCTGGTCAGAAGATACCATTCAGACACCTATTGTGCAAGTTTAAACAACTAATGTCTTTAAAAAAAAGATATTCGGCTGCATTTTAATTGTGGAATTTGTTTTATATGTATAGATATTTGTAACCTTGTAAACTTGATAAGCTTTCACGGGGTTCTGTGTTCCATCGTGGAGGGTTTGTTACATGTACTGGTTTAACCCAAGTTCGACAGCCACAGCGTAAGCAACTTACGTCTGCATAATATCTTTCAATAGCATCAAATTAGTTTTCTTTTGTTTCATATCCACCAGCTGTCTTCATTTATGTTCAATCCCAAAACTTGCAAACAAATTCCGACTCTGGAAAATATAGTTGATAATCTTACAATGTAAGCAGCATTATAGTTTTATTTTTCCAAGGGTTTTAACTATTTGCCTCCTAGTGCCATCTGCTGTTAACCTCTGCAAACTGTTTGACACTGATGGTATTTCTGAAGGATTTTTTTGTAAAAAAATAAAAGAAATGAAAAAATCAGCTGATGACATAAAAGCATGCAAAAGAAACCCAAGATGCAAAGAAGACTCATAACTTTGGTGCAATACTTGTATACCTTTAATTATCATAACGACCTCAACACGGACAGCCCCTTTAGACATAATTGCCGGCTTGATCAATGTGCAAAGTCAAAAGTTTGCAGATGACATTTTAACAACTGGATAAGGTTACAAATTAACTCATTGCATGCTGATTAATTTTTCAATATTTTTGGTCATATATGTTGACTTTTTTTAATAACTTTTTCAAAAAATCTTTCAGGAATACACAGGCAAAGCTGCAGGTCCATCATGCATAGATGTGGAGATGATCAAGGCAGCAGGTGATACAGGTGCCACCATGATCCGAGATCTTGCTACTGCGATTATCCGTGATGGCAAGGTCCCAACTGACTGGGAGGAAAGTTTCATTGTCTGCCT
Source organism: Loripinus fragilis (assembly GCA_964019695.1). NCBI lineage: Eukaryota > Metazoa > Mollusca > Bivalvia > Lucinida > Lucinidae > Loripinus > Loripinus fragilis. Next base: position 14,486,814 of record OZ026529.1, on the reverse strand, counting down.
TTATAAGGGCAAGGGTGATGCTTTGGATAGAGGCAACTATCGAGGCCTCAAGCTGACTGAGCAGGCCATGAAGATCATAGAGAGGATTGGCAATGGTCTCATAAGACAGGTGGTGTCTATTGACGACTCCCAGTTGGGCTTTGTCCCAGGAAGAGGCACTACAGATGCAATCTTTGTGGTCCGGCAGCTTCAGGAGAAATACCTAGCAGTGAACAAGAGGCTTTATATGGCCTTCGTGGACCTAGAGAAAGCATTTGACCGTGTCCCTCGGACGGTTATCTGGTGGGCCCTGAGAAAGCTAGGCGTTGAGGAATGGATTGTGCGGTTAGTCCAGGGAATGTAGGCTAATGCACGAAGCCGGGTACGTGTTGGCGAGGGTTTCAGCAAAAAGTTTGAGGTGAAGGTCGGGGTCCATCAGGGATCCGTACTCAGTCCCTTGCTCTTCATCATTGTGCTGGAGGCCTTGTCACGTGAGTTTCGGGCTGGTGTTCCCTGGGAGGACCTATATGCTGATGATCTTGTCATCATTGCTGACTCCCTAGAGGAATGTGTCAGGAGGATCTTGATATGGAAAGAAGCCATGGAGAAGAAGGGATTGAGGGTAAATGCAGGAAAGACAAAGGTCATGATCTGTGGTACAGGCCTGGACCTCTTGCAGAGTTCAGGCGAATACCCATGCGCTGTCTGTCGTACAGGAGTAGGCAACAACAATGGCTGCAAACTTTGGGTGCATAAGAAATGCAGCGGGCTACAACGACTGACACCAAATCCTGATTATAGGTGTGCATGGGAAATGCTCGCCCTATTGACGGCAGACCACAGAGTGAAGTCCAGGTTGGACCTGATAGGTGGTAGCTTCCTTCTGCTACCTAGGTGACATGCTTTCTGCTGGTGGAGGCTGTGAAATGGCGGTCACTACTCGTGTGAAAATCGCCTGGAAGAAGTTCAGGGAGCTACTACCAGTTCTCACATCCCGCCACCTCTCTTACAAGACCCGTGGCCATGTGTACAGCTCTTGCGTGCGGAGCGCCATGCTCCATGCCAGTGAAACTTGGCCACTTACCAAGACGAACCTGCAGCGCTTGCAACGCAATGATAGGGCCATGATCAGACAGATCAACAGTATCAAGCCAGAGGATGTGGCCAGGGTAAGGTCAAGCGAGCTACTGGCAAAGCTTCAGCTTGAGGACCTCGACCTCATTTTGAGAGAGAGAAGGCTTCGCTGGTTTGGGCATGTGGTGCGTTCGAGTGGTGCAATCAGAACAGCATATGATATGCAGATTGACGGCAAGCGGGGGGCAGGGAGGCCCAAGCAAACATGGAAGAAACTGACAGAGAAAGACTGCCGTGAGTGGAAGCTCACCACAGTTGACCCTCAAGAAAGGAGCACCTGGAGATCAGGTGTGAGATATGCTATGCGTGCAGCTAGCCAGTTACCTGGAAAGGGGCCCACTGATGTGGATGATGCCCCTGCACCTGCACGTTAATCAAAAATCCGATTATGATGATTATAACTGAAGGCATTTAAAAACGCAAAAATCGAAATCCATAAAATTAACAACTTTTTAATGTATCAATATTATAGAGATTTGGCAAAAATAAACATCAATATGTTATAAAAATATGATTTAAATTTCATATCAAAATGATAAATAATTTTAGAGCATCAGTCTTTCAAAAGACAATACCCTTAGATTCTAAAGCTGCAATTTGAAATTTGTCTTGAAATTGGGCATGATTTAAAGTTATTGTAATAAAATATTTTTATTAAAAATCTGAAACAAATTACCCTTGGAGCCCTGCTATACGTCTGGCAGTGTTGGTAGCCAGCCGGAACGGATATCGTCGATGTAAATATCATCAATATAATCGACGTTAGTTGCCGTCTTAATGTTGTTCGCCATTCTTAGTTGGCCAGGCCTGTGTCGACCTTTAACTGTCCTAGTAGCCTGGTAACAATCTCTGAGGTGCTGTTTAGCTTACGGATGGCAATTATAATATCTGGCGATGCCAGAAACACGCATCCAGCTTTTAACATTCCAATTGCGCCAGATCGTTCATGTTCAGACAAACATGGCACGAATAATAAAGCTATAAAACTAAAGCAACTGTGTTTTTATACATATATACCAACAAGCTATATGTGAAATGTTAAAATATTTTGCTTCATTGTTTCGTGGGGACGCCACGTGCAAAAAATAGTAAATCAAGGATTCGTGGCTGGTGGTGGCCATTGTCTATATAAAACACCAGTTTTAAGTATAGATAGAGGCAGAGTGTCGTTTTCAGCCGATTTAACTTGTTAAAGAAGACTAAAATGTTCTGGGTTAAAAAAATAATAATTTTCTTTTTTTACATTTTTAAAGTCCTTCGGTGTACTACAAGTGTCATTTTGGATCAAGATTTGGCCCAATGTTATGTTGGGCCTTATCTGGGTACAAACTATTTGAAAAGATCAGCAGATAACTAAATATGCCAGTGGCAGGCAGTTCATAAACATGGCAATAATTGTGTCCTGAAAAAGATGTCTGCTTATTACAGGACAAATTCGCCCACTTTCTTACTGTTATTCAAAACTAAGAATTACTTAATGAAACCAAGATGGTTCCTTTTAGTAATAATGACAGTATAAGTTATTACTGTTCCATAACTTTTGCCACAGTAATTCTTGTAGTTGGAGTATATTTTTAAAGAAACGTCACAGTGATTTTCGATTTACAAATACAATTATAAAATTTACAAATTAATATAAAAAATACCACAATTGCTATGAGCTTCTGCTAATATGAACTTCTGCTTATATTTTCAGATTGTGTATACAGCTTGGCAGCCAGATAAGATAATTATGCATCATTATTTGAGCCGTGACACGTGATTTCCAACAATGTGGCATTTTGACAAGTGTAGACACAAACGAGCCTGTGCAGCCTCCTTTTAAGCTTAGAAACTCCAAATGATGTTCAGTCAGTAGCATAACTATCATAAAATACTCAAGCGACTAGCGAAGGCTCTGATCAGACTGCGCACGTGGGCAGGCTGATCTGAGGCTTTGCTGGTTGCACATACCATATTGTTGGAAATCTCATGCACTGGCTCATTTAAAAGCTAATAAAGTTAATTATCTATCATTTGTTTTTTATTATTATCTTTTCTAACACTTGTAGCATAAAAATCCAAGTGTTTAATCACACTGATATGTGGCATGATTTGTCACAAAAACAGTGCACGCGATAAGAGCTTACTTTCAACATTTTATGCTTTGGCATATGTGCATAAACAAAAACAAGAGGACCATGAGTCCTTCACCTGAGAATGACTGTTTAAAAAGGTATCGGAAAGCATAGCTCCCCAAAAAGTCCAGCTATGCATTTTCATAGATCAGCAGTTTCATTAAGACATTACATGGAAAAGTTTCCATTAATTTTGTTGATAAAATTAACAGGACATAGAACCTCAACTTTTCTTTAAATAAGACTAAGTCAAATATCAGGGCTCTATTTCTAGTGTGAGGCCTAGTGGTTTCATGCATGATTTTTTATGTTTTCCCTATAATTAGCAACTTTTGGCCCCAGGGGCATAATTTGATCAAACTTATTCGGCAATGGGGTATTAAATACTAAAATCTTTTACCAACATCTACCCAGGGTGATAGGATCAAGGGAGAGTACCCTAGATAGTTTACACTGATCAAGAAAGATAACCACAACTGCAAGTGTTGTCTCCCTTACAACATCAGATTGTTGAAGTTTTCTCTATATTAACATAGGAAAAACTGACCCGGCTCCCTGACGGGCATGTTTTTTTTAACTAATCAAAATAATTTGAACAGTTTTGGTAGAGGGTCACCCAAGGACCATCTGTACCAATTTAATTTGAAATCAATTAACCCAAAACATGCATTTTAAGGGGATTACACTGTACAAGTAAAAATAACATCAATTTTCCAGCAAAATATGTTTTATTCTTCATACGCCACATTACAATGAAACAAATTCTGTATTGGCCATTTATTTACCAAATATCTTTTTCTAGGAGCACAACAAATGGTAACTCCCCAAGAACTTACAACAAGGCTCAAACACTTAAGCACGCAGAATAACCAAAACCTCTCAGTAAATGCAGCAAGGATGAAAAACATTATGGCCATAGAATTGTTTTTCGAAGTTTGTGTGATTTGTTTTTCATATGCAGAAAAATCAGGCCCCAAAGGTTATAAAACTTTTTCATGCTCATCTCAACTGAGTATTAATTTCATCCTGCTCATAAATGTTAAAATACCAACAAATGTTGGCATTTTAACATTTATTAGCATGATGAATACATCTGAGTGTTTAAAGCAGGAAATAATGAGGATGAGGTCCCTATATAAGGGAACATCCTTGTTTTATTGCATCATGTGGAGGGTTTGTTTGATTTGATTCTTTACGTCCCAGTCAACAATCTTTCAGTTACGTCGCGACAGGTCTTCCTAGGTTTACCCGTACTAAGCTAGGATTAATGTGTCTTGCTCAAGGACACAAAGCAGTGACGCCGGTGAGGCTCGAACCTGCGGCTCTTCGGTCTCAACTCAAGCACTCTACCACTGAGCCACTGTGCTCCCTCACTTAATCACGTGAATGAAAGAATCTAATATTCAAGTACTAGATAAACATATGGCACACAATCATTCATATTCATCCGTCATATTCACAAATAACACAATGTTTTTTAACACACTGGCCCAGTTAAGCAAAATATTTGATCGTAAAATTGCAATTTTTTTCTTATCTATCAGTTTAAACATGTGTTTTGGGTGTCTCAAAGAACCGTCTCAATGAGACGGTTCTTTTGAGTACCCACAACATATGTCTTGGTTGAGATATAAAAAAAAAATAATTACGCACACTGATCTGGAGGCCTAAACAAGAATTTTTATTTCTTTACATAAAGGCTTGTTCAGTAAATTTCATCTGAAATTATCACTCGTGTAAGATACTGGATGCAATGTACAACTTTTAAACTTGGCTGATTGACAGCTGAGCAAGCAAATAGGGTAAAGTCGGGTAAATTCGGACATCAGGTAAATTTGGACACACATTTGCAAACAGTGTAAATCCAGATGAGACGGCTCCTTATGACCCTTCTTATCAGGATATGAGCCTTCTCATCAGGATTTTCACTGCTTGCCTAGTTAATTTATTTTTATTCCAATATTTAAAATATGAAACAAACAAGGTCGCTGTCCGAATTCAGCTGTCTGTCAGAATATACCTGACTTTACCCTACCTCATACGGGAAACCAGATTTGTCCTAATAAGCAGGCCAAGGTTCATACAGGCTAGTTTGTGCAAAATTCAAGAACTTTTCAAGGATTTCTAAAGGACTTTCCTACTGTTTTCAAGGACAGAAAACTTATGAAATATACTGATTTACATGTTAAAATTCTATTTGTGAAATGCTAGACTGCATTACTAATGAAAAAAATTATAGAAAATTAGTATAAAATTGTCGTGCCTCTATTTGGTGCAGCACCACACTTCTTTTCCTGCTCAAGCTTAGACTAAGCTATTAACCAGCCTTTAGCTAAGAGTGCCTAACAGAAAAAAATCTTATTTCTCAACCAAAACATATGTTGTGGGTACTCAAAAGAACAGTCTTAATGAGACGGTTCTTTTGAGCACCCAAAACATATGCTAAAAATATTCACAATTTTACGCAGACTTTTTTTGCATATCTAAACCTATGATTTATGCTTAATAGGTCAAATATGGTTTCCCATATGTGTTATTTGGTCAGTGTGTACTTTCAATAAATGGACTAAGGAATTGGGCTTTTGTCCTCCCATACCCATTCATGGATAAAGCATGTGTATACTCAATAATATATACTAAAAACAAAAACAAACCATTTCAAATGGCAAAACACAACCACAAATATGAATCAACTGATCTGAGAACATTGTTGGTTAGAGAAAGTCTGAAACATTTTTCCTTAAGTTATCTTAACTCCCTTCTTGCTAGCGGGGACTTTTGTCGTCTGCTGATAACCTTTGCAAAAAGTATGGACATAAATCACAACAGACAGAATGTCAGTCCTGATCTGGATCCAAACCATTTTAAACTGATAATGTTACTGAAAGAAATTTTTGAAAGAGTTAATTTTGAAAAACACAAAGCTGAGAAACCAGCTGGATCTACACTGTTTTCAAAAGACAGAACATCAGGGCTTCACATGATCAATTCTACAAAAACTCCCCTTTCTCCAACCAATTATGGTTCTCAAGATAAATGACCCCTAATGTTTAAAACGAGAGACAACAAAACCACTAACAAAGATACCACATTTATTCTAATAAGCAAAATAACCCATTTTAAAAAATGGGCTTTCCCACCCTTATCAAGGGAATGAGCCCATTTCTAATTTAATGGCTGTTTGATGGTGTGCTGTATTATACAGCATCTGATCTGTGTCTTGCACTGTTTGCGTATGTCTATAAAAAGATGCAATGCTTATAAGGGCAAAATAGAGAATACCAGGTGAGTGTCTTTTGATATCAAGTTTAACAGACAAAGCTTTGAGAAGGCTTGTTGAATTAAAAATGCTTTCTCAAAGCCAAGCCTTGTAAACTTAAACAAATAAAGGCCCTAGCCTGGTATTCTACTTACCAGTTTACCCATTGGTTCACTCTTCAAACTGGGGATTACATGGGTGAAAGTTCAAAATTTCCAAAATCCTGAATTTTAGAAATTCAAATTTTAAAACTTGCAGGATGCCTATAAAAATGAACAATTTCATGTTTAAATGATTAATTGTGTTTAGTTAATCTGAAAACAAATCAGAGAACCTATTATAATCTGCTGAATTCAGCATTTTGACGCTGACTTTCTATGTAAAGTCAGTCTTAAAATCCTGAATTCAGGATTAATCCTGAAAACTTTCACCTATGCGATTATGACCTAATTATTGAATTTTACATCATTTCGATGTCATTCAAAAAGTGCAGTGTTCAAGCTGTTGACCTGATAAAGACAATTGCAGTAAATTTGTCAATGTTTATCAGGTCAACATGCAGCAATGCAGTTAATATGAGAGGTAACTGATAGAGGACATTATTACCATACAGAGTTCATACAGGCAAGTTTGACTAAAATTCAAGGACTTTTCAAGGAGTTCTAAAGACTATCCTACAGTTTTCAAGGACTAAAAGTTTATGAAAATCAGATTTAAAATTCTACTTCAGAACTGCTAAACTGAGATATAGAGAAATTAGTACTAGAAAATTAGTAAAAAATTTGTTGTGCCTTTATTTGGTGCAGAATTTGCTGCACCAAATAAAGGCACAACAGTTTTATTCTGATTTAAATCTCTATCAACAGTGTTAATACCTACAGAAAATAGAATTCAAGGACTTTTCAAGGCATTTGTGTGATTTTCCAGTACTTTTCAAGGTATTTTTAATTTGCAAGGACTTTTCAAGAAAGCCCTCTAAATTCAAATACTTTTCAAGCTTGTGTGAACCCTGCAATAATTATGCTAATTTGCTAAATATTGGGACACTTAACTTCCTACCATATTTATCGTAAAATTGCAACAACATCCTGAACTTAAGATTTTCAAATTTTAAAAAATATTAGCAATTTTACATTTAATTGGTCTTTATTTTTTTGTTTTGTTTGATTTGATTCTTTACGTCCCATCAACAATCTTTCAGTTATATAGGAACTGGTCTCCCTGGGTTGAACCAGTACTAAGCTAGGATAAATGTGTCTTGCTCAAGAATCACAACGCAGTGACGCCGGTGAGGCTCGAACCCGCAGGTCTTTAGATTAAATGAAAATCAATCAGAGAAGACATCATAATCTGCTAAGTTCAGGATTATATGCAAGTTAGCATCAGAATCCTGAATTCAGGAATACACCCCCATAACTAGTCCATTGGACCATTTTGATAAGGTGTATAAAATTGTGTGTAGAAAAGGCAAACAGTGTAATCCCTGGTTTAAGCCGGGTTTACCCTCTTTGCTAAGGCCTCTCTGTTTAAATATGTTGTGTTTATCGTCTCACCAACAGCTAAGGTCATATGGAGACAGTGTTGTGACTTAAAGTCTCATCCGACAGACTGAAAAAGCCTGGGATCGATCCTGGGACCCCAACCTGTTTGAATATGCCAAGTCATTAAGATAACAAAAAAATATTATATTAAAATTCAAAAAGTCTTAAGCCATTTTTTGTACATGTATTTTGCAAATTTTTTCTGCATAAAAATGAAACAGGTTGTTCATTAAAGATGGTGTGCTTATTAGAACAAAGATGTTATGCTAGGCCATTAAACAATAATAGATATGTTACAACTTCAAAGGCAAAACATTGTCAGTACACACCATACGCGGGTTTACACAATTTTAAGAGAAGACAGTTAGTTTGTGTATAGTATAGTCATAATGCCAAAATGTGCTGACATTTTAATGTACAGTAAAACCTGTCTTAAGCGGCCACTTAAAAATATACAAAACCAAGGTCTTAATGGAAAATTATAGCTTAATGAAGGTGGAAAGTATTGCAGAATGCTCTCTTGGAGCATTCTGCAATACTTTTGACCTGCATTTAGCAATAATTGGTCTTAAAAACCAATGTTTGGTGTTCTTTTTGAGTGACCACTTAAGACAGGTTTTACTGTAGAAAAAAGAGGTATCCAAATCACTATTTTTTCTTAATGAAATTACCGTCAAACCCTGTCTTAAGGGGCCACTCAAAAAGGATACCAACATTGGTTTTCAAGACTGATTATCGCTTAATGCAGGTCAAAAATATAGCAGCATTCTGCAAAACTTTTGAACGTCATTAAGTTACCCTTTACCATTAAGACCTTTTTTTGTCTATTTTTAAGAGGCCGCTTTAGACAGGTTTTACTGTATGTATTGTGTACTAATTGAAATCATCTCTATAAAAAGCTTTAAATGAATACCACAACAAAACGTTTCAATGAGTACATAATACATGACTTCATTTGAGAGATATCTAAAAAAAATCCCACCTCTTTTCAGTTTACAGAAAGATGGGAGTAAATACTTCCTCAAAATACTAGAGTAATAAAAAGAAGTTACTTCCCCTGGTTTATAAAAATAATCAGTCTCACGCTGAAAAAAAACAGCTCAAGGCCTGAACTGTTTATCACTCTATTCCATTAATTTAGGACCAATTGCTATGGAAAATTCCTGGTTTATAAACCCAATCATGACAGTAACTCAATTGGCAGAGCATAAGACTTGCTAGTCACTGGCGGAGTCAATGTGTTGTTCGTTTTAATTCTTATTTCCCAGTAAACGGATGGTCAGTTCACCTAACCACACTTTTTTCCTGACCAAGCTTAGACTAAGCAGTTAACTAGTACTTTGTGCACATACTTTCACTTGTAACCGACAACAACAACCCTTCTTGAAAAAGCGAAAGGGAGGAGAATGGCCGTAATAATTATTTCATGATCAATCTCCATGAAAGTATGAGACTGAGCCGGGATCGACTCATGATCCCTGGATCTGCTGTCAGACATGTACCTGCAGCCAGACACGTTACCAACTGCACTAGGGGGCCCAGTGTCACTGTGTTGTGAACATGAGTAAGACACTTTATCAACTGCTTAGTACAGGTCCCAAGGTTATAAAACTTTTTTCATACTCAACTCAGCTGAGCTTGCAATTTATCCTGCTCATAAATGTTAAAATGCCAACAATTGTTGGCATTTTAACATTTATTAGCATTTTAAATACAACATCTGAGAGTCTTAAAGCAAGAAACATCTTTATTTGTCAGTATCTTAGTTTTTATGAGCAGTTGAAATTTAATGCTCACTTGCTCAGGGCCTGTTTTAACCCAGGAAGACATGATATTGTCTTCAGCAGAAGAATGACATTTTTATCATGGTTTCTTAAAGCAGAATTAGTATTTGAATGTCAATTGAAAATCTGTAACACAGAATTTTTACAACTGTTTTCATGCTTAACTCAACTGAGCATGAAATCCCTACTGTTCATAAAAACTAAAATGCTCAAAATAAGGCTCCTCTTGCCTTCAAACTCTCTGATGTTGTATTTATAATAATAATGCTTAAAATGTTAAACTGCCAAAAATTGTTGGCATTTTTGCATTTATGAGCATGATAAATTTCATGTTCTGTCCAGCTGAGCATTAAAACAGATTAATAATATCAGGACCTACTTTAGTTCATTATAAGAGTTAGAAAATAGGCTGCCATCAAAGGCAAATGCAGCATAAAAACCTTTTCTATTTTTTTGACAAAGATAAAATGTACAAAAAAGGCATTAATCCCATTAAATACTGTAATCAGAAATGCAATCAATGCATGTGTAAATTATAATATAATTAAACAGCTAAAATCATTGAGACACACTGAGGCCAAATAATAAAATACATGTGTTTAGGGTAACCCGAGGTTACCTTAATTTACTGATGACACCTATATTTTCTCAGGTTTCTGAAAAAAATATATAATTTTATGCATTTTGAAAGGCGAAAAGCCTTTCAAAATGCATAAAATTATATTTTTTCCACAAAAAAAAAATAATAAAAAAATATGTGTGCCTATTATTCATATGTGACCTCTCAGTATTGACCTTTGGTCGAGTCCATGTTTCTGGGTTGAGCAGATAATTTACCGTAAAGTGTTTGTAAAACAAATTGATATTCTTAAAAGCTATATTGTGTTTGTAAAACAAATTGATATTCTTAAAAGCTATATTCAATCTATAAAACGATCTCCTGAAACATACGAAGTCGTGAGTTCGAGCCTCAGTTCGGACTTGCTTTTTTTTCCTGCAATTTTATTGCATTTATTGATGTTTAATTATTTTAATATAAGAAAGTAAAATGATTTTTTCGTGCGTTGGGTACGAATCCCTCATTGTACCCAGCATGGAGTATGATCATTCTTTCACCTGAAATATTTTAGTACATAGAACAAATTAATATTATGTAAGGTGAAATCAACAGACAGTAATATGCATGGCCAACATTGAATGTTTGTCAATTTGAATGAAACCCTCTTCCATAAAAAAGTGGTTTAGCATGCCAGTGGTTAGGGAATGACAAATGCATGCAAAATGTGATCAAAATATAATATGTGGTCAAGAGCTATGAACTTTTTCACGAACTGCTAACGGACGGACGAGCGGACGAATCAAATAGTGATTATAGTGCAGACCCAAGGGTCGTGCAATTCCACTATTCTTAAATAACCTTTAGAAAAGGATATCTTTAGTCCAGTAGTACTATCTTGCCAGCATTTCGGGACAGCGTGGCTGGTATGAACGTAAGTTTCATCTGTTTAAACGACCGTGTAACCCGCCTCTCTCAACTCCCTGACCATGCGAAGGTATCTGAACCTGCTTGTCTCTCCATCAGCACTTTTTGATTCACTCCGCAGCGTGTGTAAGTAAACTTCATATGAAGGAGATCTTTGCGAAGATGACCCTTGCTGCCAGTGTAACCAATACTCTGTTTAAGCTCTGTTCTGATGCTATCAAGGGTTGGCAGAACCTTCTTCAAGGAGCACATGCTGACGATGGTCCTCCGTACAACACCCTGGTCAAAGTCATCTCTAGTGACATTTTCGACGTAGATGACGGTGGTTGCTTTGGTTGTTGCTGCTCGTCCTGTGCCTTCTTCTTCTCTTCTACAAATTTCTGAGCGGTAGATATGCTAACGCCAGTGAGTTGTGCAGTCCTGTCCCATACACGGTACAGTGACATTTTCATTCCAGATTTCTTTTCTTCCACGCAGAACTTGTACACATTTTCAATAATAGCTCCTGCATCGTCGCTGTATCTCCATACAAGCCTCGCCATTTTACATGTGCATAATACATCAAATCATTTTTTTCTGCAAACATGTAAATCGCGATAAATTTCCTGCTTAATTGCGAAAGCAAAAAATAAAAAAGTAAAAAAGGTTTTACTGGGGCTCGAACCCTCAACCTCGGGCTCACACTTTCAGATTCTTTGAGTACAACCGTTATACTTACTGTTCCTTCGAAAAGCTTGTTAAAGTTCACTTGTAAATACGAATAAGTGCATGGCATAATGTTGTTACACCCCTATTTTATGGAGCAGTTCATTATTGTTAGTGCAGTCACGCCCTAATGCTTTTAAGGCTATTATACCCTACCTAAATTTTCAGACCCGTTACCCGAAGCACACTTATTGTTTTTTTGGCCTAACCCTTAAAGCCCAGAAAACATTTTTGTTTCCTTTAGATTATAAATGAGGCTCCATATTTAATGTGAGTTGTTGATTGGCAGACAATTCACATGAAGTAGCAAGCTATGTTTTTACTTAAAATGAGTAAATATGTCACAAAATGTGTTGTCTACTGCAGCATATTATTGACATGCGCTTAACCCTTATACTGCCACTATTTTTGCCCTGATAATGTTATCTGCTTTTTATATCTGTTGCATATATTCAGGGTCCATGGTGTTTACTTTCATTAAAAAATCTTACCTGAAGAGCGCTTGAATTTATGCTGCAGACATAAAAAGCAGACAACATTTTCAGGAAAAAAATAACGGCAAGAAAAATAGAAAGTTGGGTACCCCATGTCTTGGACTATGGCAGACAGAACATTAAATATTTTCTGCTTTCTTACAGAGATAAAAATATTTTAAAAATTTTCAAAAAAGTGTAAAGCTATAAAATGCATACAATTTAAGTCTAATGTAAAATAATTATTATCCTACATGTACCTATTTTTTTTAAACTGAAAATGCTATCAGCAGCTATCTGCTTATTACATCTGCTAAATGTATTTAAATGCTGTCCAGGGTCCAGACTACCAAATAGTATGAGTACTCTCGAAACTGCTCCTAAATTCCTATGAGAGCAGTCTGGTGTGTGTACATATTGTTTGCAAAGTATATTGGCAGATGCAAAAGCTGGAGGAGCCGGGAATCAAAGTAGATGAGTGGTTTATCCACTACACCACAGCTGCTCCTAGAGGTTTCACACTGGTAAATGTAAACGTCGATTTGCTGGTATTTATGCACATTGCCGTTACTTCATAGACCGGATGTGGTAGATATTGGAATAGGTTCGAGTATCGATTGAATACTATCATTCGATCGGTACTCAAATCTATTCCTAAATGCTTACATAAATTGCCATGCACATACTGAATACTTAAAAATGATTGAATTCTATAGTCCTTGTGGCATATGGCATATTTTTCTTTATTATACCTCACGTGAATTCCCAATACAAAACTTCCATAGACGAACGACTGATATTTTATATTATTATACCTCACGTGAATTTCCCATACAAAACTGCCATAGACGAACGACTGATATTTTATAATATCACCCGCTGCTACAGCGACGGCGAATGTTGCCACGTGTTTGCCATAGCAGCGGGTGATATTATATAAATATAACATTCTTGAGAGGGTGCTAGTCGAAAATATCATCCCGAGGAATGTGATTATCAACCGAGGCGCAGCCGAGGTTGATAATCATATTTCGAGGGATGACTTTTTCGACTAGCACCCTCTCAAGAATGTTATATTTATTTTATTATACCGAACATTATTCCTTTATTTTCTTACCATGGTGAGAGAAGTTTCAAAGACAACGCAATGTGTAAAAAAGTTTGAAATAATATCTTTCACAAAAGGATTGTGTTTGTAAACAGTTTGAATCTTCAAGCTGGTCGTGATCGTAAACAAATCGTGCCTAATAATCACTGATGACTTCAAGTACTTAAGGCCACTTAGCTGGCAGCGTCGCTGAAATCAACATTGTAGGCTAAATGGAGTTGCTGTAGATGATGCGGTTTTGTTGCAAAACAGAAAATTTCGCCTGATCTGCTCGATTTTGGTTTCAAAGTGTTCCGCTCGTTCTAACTAAGAAAACGAGTACCCACACTTTATGTTTCTGTCCACAAATAACGAAGTCATTGGTAGTTTTAAGTGATCACGCCATGGCTCATACATGTACTATCCGCCATTGAAGGTGAGCGTCTCTTCCAGTAAACGAACCGTATGCGCATCTGCGGCGCGCATGTGATAGTCGAAATTATCGCAGGGTGATAGTCGAAATTAGCACCTGCTGGCCTATGGAGGTTTTACATAGGAATTCTATGTGAGGTATAATAATATAAAATATCAGGGCGGTCACATGATGCGCAACGCCGATGCGTGTACGGTTCGTTCACGTCAGGAGACGTTCAACAGCAATGGCGGACATGACGCATGATTTGGCGACTTTAAACTCCAAATAACTTCGTTGTGTATGGTCAGAAACATGAAGTGTGGGTACTCGTTTTCTTAAATAGGACGAGAGGAACACGTTGAGGCCAAATTTAAGCAGATTGGGCGAAATATTCTATTTTGCATCAAAACAGCCTCATGTACAGTATCACCTTTAAATGACGCTGCCTGGTATTAATTTTGACGTCATCAGCTTTTATGACGTAATTTGTTAAAACGGAACGTCAGTGATCAGGTCGAGTTTTCAGATTGTTAGAGAAGAACCATTTTTTTGAAAGATTTAATTTCATTCAAGCATATAGATAAGAGGCTGTTCATTATTTTTCCTTGGATCTCCCCTCACCATGATAGGTCTATTGAGTAAGAGAAGTAGCTCTACTTCAGAAAATAAGGAATCTAATGGTCTGTTCGGTATAATAAAATAAATATTACATTTCCTGCTTGGGTGATAGTCGAAAATATCATCCCTCGAAATGTGATTATCAACCTCGGCTGCGCCTCGGTTGATAATCACATTCCTCGGGATGATATTTTCGACTATCACCCGCGCAGGGAATGTAATATTTATATAATATCACCCGCTGCTACAGCGACGGCGAATACTACCACGTGTTTGCCATAGCAGCGGGTGATATTATAAAATATCAGGGCGGTCACATGATGCGCAACGCCGATGCGCGTACGGTTCGTTCACGTCAGGAGACGTCCAACAGCAATGGCAAACATGACGCATGATTTGGTGACTTTAAACTCCAAATAACTTCGTTGTTTATGGTCAGAAACATAAAGTGTGGGTACTCTTTTTCTTAGTTAGGACGAGAGGAGCACGTTGAGACCAAATTTGAGCAGATTAGGCGAAATTTTCTAGTTTGCATCAAAACAGCCTCATGTACAGTATCTCCTTTTAAAATGCCGCTGCTTGGTATAAAGTTTGACGTCATCAGCTTTATGACGTAATTTGTTAAAAGGAACATCAGTGATCAGGTTGAGCATTCAGATTGTTAAAGAAGAACCATTTTTGTGAAAGATTTAATTTCATTTAAGCATATAGATAAGAGGCTGTTCATTATTTTCCCTTTGGATCTCTCCTCACCATGATAGTTCTATTGAGTAACAGAAGGACTTCCGAAAAAAAGAGATCTAATGTTCTGTTCGGTATAATAAAATAAATATTACAATCCCTGCGCGGGTGATGTCGAAAATATCATCCCTCGAAACATGATTATCAACCGAGGCGCAGCCGAGGTTGATAATCACATTCCTCGGGATGATATTTCCGACTATCACCCGCGCAGGGAATGTAATATTTATATAATATAGTATTTACACCAATATCTACCACATCCGGTCTATGAAGAAACGGCAATGTGCGTAAATACCAGCAAATCGACGTATACATTTACCAGTGTGGGTTTGAATGGTATTAAAGCAAACCCCATCTTAAGTGGCCACTCAAAAATAGACAAAACAAAGATCTGAATGACAAATAGTAGCTTAAGTAATGCAGGTCGAACGTACTGCAGAATGCTCCCCTTGGAGCATTCTGCAATACTTTTGACCTGCATTAAGCGATGATTGGTCTTGAAAGTTAAAAACCAACTTTGTCTTTTTTAGAGTGGCCGTTTTTCTGTAAATGCTAAAATTGGAACTTAATTGTTTCAACACTTATAGTTTCAAAAGTAAAATGAACACTTCAAATTCTAAAATCAGGAACACATTAAAATCATCTTGAATTGTAAAGATTTCTCTAATCAAACAGCAAACATGATTTAAAAGTTGGGCCAATAAAAAATCGAAACCCAAAATGGTATAAAAAGGCTGATAAAATCAGAAATAGCAAGCAAGACATTTAAAAATATTGATATTACTGTATACTGACAATAGACGTTTCTGAACCACACCCAGAATGCCACTCAAGTGTATTGCTGACCAATGCAATGACATCTTAGCATGAGACATAGTCCCATAAAAAACACACACATGTTCAATCTTCCACAATTAAATTG
This sequence comes from Loripinus fragilis, assembly GCA_964019695.1. Classification (NCBI taxonomy): domain Eukaryota; kingdom Metazoa; phylum Mollusca; class Bivalvia; order Lucinida; family Lucinidae; genus Loripinus; species Loripinus fragilis. Next base: position 14,470,553 of record OZ026529.1, on the reverse strand, counting down.
AGTTACTCCAAGGCTAACCATACAGTACTGTAAATTCGAAACTTTTCGTGAGGGTTTTATTTTCGAGAAACTTCCCATATGCGAAGTTTCATGAAAATAAAATCCTCGAGAAATGGCAAAACCACTCTGTCGTTTACTGATGCAGGTAAATCATGTCCTAGTCATGAATTTTTCGCATCTCAAATATGTCTTTTAACACTATTTGCGAAAATAAAATTCTTGCGAAAATTTCCGGATTTACAGTAAGTGGATGGATGTGGTTTTCAGAAAGGCTCATTTCAATTTCTTTTCTACAATGACAGATTCTATACTCTGCCAGTTCTGAACCCTAATACACATTCCACATAGATCCAGATAAAGAAATTTTATGAGCGTAAAATTGTTATTATTTTCTTACCCATCAATTTAAACATGTGTTTTCTCATTGCAGGGACCAAGCTGGCCCAGAATTTTAGGGAGAAGTGACTTCTCCCTGCAGGAAAATTAGGGAGAAGTGACAGTCAGATAGGGAGAAGTTATAGCGCAAAATTACGGCATTTTCTGTCAATTTAGAAGCAAATTACCCATTACACATACTAATGCCATTTAATGGAAGAAGAAACACGATGCAGTGGTAGTAGATTGTCTGATAATGTCAACACAGCTTGCATTTGTGTGGTGACAGAATGAAAATGAGTCTCCCTAAAAAAAAAAAAAAAAATTTTTTTTTTTTTTAGGGAGACTCACTCCCACTTCTCCCTGGGCCCCATTTAGGGCGAAATTTCGGCCCCTAGGGCGACTATTTCGCCCTAGTCGCCCCCTAGATGAGGGTGGTTGCTTTGGTTGTTGCTGTTCGGTATAATAAAATAAATATTACATTTCCTGCTTGGGTGATAGTCGAAAATATCATCCCTCGAAATGTGATTATCAACCTCGGCTGCGCCTCGGTTGATAATCACATTCCTCGGGATGATATTTTCGACTATCACCCGCGCAGGGAATGTAATATTTATATAATATCACCCGCTGCTACAGCGACGGCGAATACTACCACATGTTTGCCATAGCAGCGGGTGATATTATAAAATATCAGGGCGGTCACATGATGCGCAACGCCGATGCGCGTACGGTTCGTTCACGTCAGGAGACGTCCAACAGCAATGGCAAACATGACGCATGATTTGGTGACTTTAAACTCCAAATAACTTCGTTGTTTATGGTCAGAAACATAAAGTGTGGGTACTCTTTTTCTTAGTTAGGACGAGAGGAGCACGTTGAGACCAAATTTGAGCAGATTAGGCGAAATTTTCTAGTTTGCATCAAAACAGCCTCATGTACAGTATCTCCTTTTAAAATGCCGCTGCTTGGTATAAAGTTTGACGTCATCAGCTTTATGACGTAATTTGTTAAAAGGAACATCAGTGATCAGGTTGAGCATTCAGATTGTTAAAGAAGAACCATTTTTGTGAAAGATTTAATTTCATTTAAGCATATAGATAAGAGGCTGTTCATTATTTTCCCTTTGGATCTCTCCTCACCATGATAGTTCTATTGAGTAACAGAAGGACTTCCGAAAAAAAGAGATCTAATGTTCTGTTCGGTATAATAAAATAAATATTACAATCCCTGCGCGGGTGATGTCGAAAATATCATCCCTCGAAACATGATTATCAACCGAGGCGCAGCCGAGGTTGATAATCACATTCCTCGGGATGATATTTCCGACTATCACCCGCGCAGGGAATGTAATATTTATATAATATAGTATTTACACCAATATCTACCACATCCGGTCTATGAAGAAACGGCAATGTGCGTAAATACCAGCAAATCGACGTATACATTTACCAGTGTGGGTTTGAATGGTATTAAAGCAAACCCCATCTTAAGTGGCCACTCAAAAATAGACAAAACAAAGATCTGAATGACAAATAGTAGCTTAAGTAATGCAGGTCGAACGTACTGCAGAATGCTCCCCTTGGAGCATTCTGCAATACTTTTGACCTGCATTAAGCGATGATTGGTCTTGAAAGTTAAAAACCAACTTTGTCTTTTTTAGAGTGGCCGTTTTTCTGTAAATGCTAAAATTGGAACTTAATTGTTTCAACACTTATAGTTTCAAAAGTAAAATGAACACTTCAAATTCTAAAATCAGGAACACATTAAAATCATCTTGAATTGTAAAGATTTCTCTAATCAAACAGCAAACATGATTTAAAAGTTGGGCCAATAAAAAATCGAAACCCAAAATGGTATAAAAAGGCTGATAAAATCAGAAATAGCAAGCAAGACATTTAAAAATATTGATATTACTGTATACTGACAATAGACGTTTCTGAACCACACCCAGAATGCCACTCAAGTGTATTGCTGACCAATGCAATGACATCTTAGCATGAGACATAGTCCCATAAAAAACACACACATGTTCAATCTTCCACAATTAAATTGAGTTACTCCAAGGCTAACCATACAGTACTGTAAATTCGAAACTTTTCGTGAGGGTTTTATTTTCGAGAAACTTCCCATATGCGAAGTTTCATGAAAATAAAATCCTCGAGAAATGGCAAAACCACTCTGTCGTTTACTGATGCAGGTAAATCATGTCCTAGTCATGAATTTTTCGCATCTCAAATATGTCTTTTAACACTATTTGCGAAAATAAAATTCTTGCGAAAATTTCCGGATTTACAGTAAGTGGATGGATGTGGTTTTCAGAAAGGCTCATTTCAATTTCTTTTCTACAATGACAGATTCTATACTCTGCCAGTTCTGAACCCTAATACACATTCCACATAGATCCAGATAAAGAAATTTTATGAGCGTAAAATTGTTATTATTTTCTTACCCATCAATTTAAACATGTGTTTTCTCATTGCAGGGACCAAGCTGGCCCAGAATTTTAGGGAGAAGTGACTTCTCCCTGCAGGAAAATTAGGGAGAAGTGACAGTCAGATAGGGAGAAGTTATAGCGCAAAATTACGGCATTTTCTGTCAATTTAGAAGCAAATTACCCATTACACATACTAATGCCATTTAATGGAAGAAGAAACACGATGCAGTGGTAGTAGATTGTCTGATAATGTCAACACAGCTTGCATTTGTGTGGTGACAGAATGAAAATGAGTCTCCCTAAAAAAAAAAAAAAAAAATTTTTTTTTTTTAGGGAGACTCACTCCCACTTCTCCCTGGGCCCCATTTAGGGCGAAATTTCGGCCCCTAGGGCGACTATTTCGCCCTAGTCGCCCCCTAGCTTGATCCCTGCATTGAGACAGTTCTTTCGAGTACCCACAACATATGTTTTGGATGAATAATAAAGAAAATAGTTTTCCAATATACACTCTTATCTGGAGGCCTGCTTCCGTTGCACGGATTTCAGAATCATCTAAACAGAAGCCATTTTGTTACCAGAGTATCTTCTTGTTGTTTTCAAACAGTGTGGTTGACAATTTGACAAACATTAGCTTTGAACTATATGGTCTCTGCATATTAATCAAGATATGTGTTAATTATGCCATGATTAAAGTTATTAAAATTGTTGAGACTTAAAAGATGTATACATGTCAATTATTTTAACCCCAAAAAATTCAATGGAATATTTCATTCTCTATATTTATATCGTGCTTGGGCAGTCCATTATTCATTTTCAGGGGTTGCTAGTCATTAATTTCCAAAAAATCAATTTTTCTGGTAAATATGTTTTTGCTTACGGTAGATTTAAAACAAATCATGAGTCAAATTTTCTGCAAATTTGTAGGTTGCAACTTAGACAAACATTGTAGACCCAGATGAGATGATGCATTTTGCGCCATTTTATCAGATTCTACACAGTTGCATCTTAAGGGAAAGAAATACCATTCTATGAATCCTCAAAATGGATAATGGACTATCCTAACTTAATGGAATATTCCATCAGTAAAGAAGGGGTTATCACCATGAGTTCAAAAGAAAGTACAGTAAAAAGAAACTTAACAAATCTGGGTTATGCTAAGGAACATCTTACAACATAGGTATTATGTATAGTACAGTCCCTTTATAACACTATGAGGGGACAAAAATATTTCAATATTGCACTTGTCCTGCAGGACGAGTGACTTATAGTTTTCATTCATCCTGCAAACACATGCACATGCCCTTTAAAAGTGTATGCAATAAAGAAAATAAGGAAGTAATCTGCAATATGACTTCCTTGAGTAATTCTTCCCAAAGCACTAAGTCTTGTCCTACAGGACCCGTGCTTCGAAAAGAACTACTTGTACTTTCTAGATTTTACTCGTAATTAAGAGCGGACGAGTGGAATTTTTGTCCCCTAACTATGATTGGGGTCCATATGAATGAACAGTGTTATAAATAGACAATTTTATAAAGGAATTATAGGGAAAATGACAATTTAATGGCCATTTTCTCTATAATTCCTTTGTAAAATTTTATGGTAAAAAAAATTGCCAGCCAAAACATGACTGTTATACCCAAAACTGTGTTGTGTTATAAAGGGACAGCACTATAATTACAATATGGGCTTGGTCCAGAGAAAATCTGACTTTGTTGCTAGTAGTGGACAATTAAGGCGCAGATCAGCATCTAGTCTAGGAAGCTGAGCAAACTAGAATTTTGACTATAACTTAGTCGCAGTCTGAAGGCAGGTTTTCTCAAAACGAGGCCCATATATATAGTGTTACATGCATTAAGGCTTGGATCTGGAGCTCTGGCCAGTGACCACATGCCAGGGGACAAAAATTCCACTCGTCCACTCATAATTAAGAGTGAACCCTAGAAAGGACCAGTAATTCTTCCAAAAGAACTCTTCCTACAGGACGATTGCTTGGAAAGAATTACTCGAGGAAGTCATAAATACATATTACTCCCTTATGTTCTGTATTTCATACGCTTTTAAAGGACATGTGCATGTGTTTGTGTTTGAAGAACGAGTGAAAACTGTAAGTCACTCATCCTGCAGGACAAGTGCATTATTGAAATGGGCCTTGATGCGAGAAAACCTGTCTTCGGGGGTTTGAGAACAACACAGGAGCAGACAAGCCTGCGCATCCGCGCAGTCTGATCAGCACCTTTGTTATTCCCTTTTTCTAAAGTATCATATGAAAACTTGCTACTGCTGAAATTTCAATCTTCTAGCTAGTCTTTGTCGCTGAGGAGACTGGTTTGAATCTCACTTTCATGGAATCCCCCAAGACAGGATTTCTCGCGGAGAGGCACAAATATTTTTGTCCCCTGCATGCCCCTAACAAAGTTCCTGAAAAGATACAGTAAAATCATTCACATCGATAACAGTCCTTAAGTGTATTGCACAACAGTCCATTTTGTCGACGATACCTTGCGGTACTATACATTGCACCAACTCCTCATGTAAGATCCCCATTTCATAGTCTTCCAGAAGTTTCCGAACTTGCTTTATCGTCATACATATCGTGCTGACAGACAACCCTTTTTCCTCACCAATTTGCAAAACTAATGTACTCCTTTTTTGTTCGAAGTATCGCACAATTTTACTCTGAATGGCATTATCACAATACTGAAAGAATTGGTCCCTAGCCCTCTCGTACTTCTGCCCTTCACTTTTCCACCGCTCCACCAGTTCGTAAGTAGCGGATCTCTTCATTGATGACGTTGTCTTGTTTCCAAGTGACATTGGAGGGACCGCTTTCTTCCTCTCTTTCGGCGTTGTTTTAGTAACGGAATGACCATTTTGTTTGGAGTGTTCGTTATCAACACCAGTTTCAACATCATAAATACATGGATCACTGTTTTCTTTATTCTCAGGACGAGACACATTACTCATCTTATTGTTTTCATTTTTCTGATTGTTAACCTCCACTATTGAAGAAGCACTAGTTTTCCCTTTTTTCTTACCACTTTTCTTACTTTTCTTGGACTTTTCTTGTACTTTTGACAGCCCAACAGTAACATCCTCTGATTTGGGGTCGTATTTCACTTCAACGTCTTGTTTATCAAACTCTATACTATCTGATATACCGGTATCAACTGACAGAATCTCACTGAGCTGGTGATTAGAATTCCGATCCACAGAATCCGACATCTCCGAAAAACTCTCCGACTCTGACTTTTTGGGTGAAGGCGGACGTGACTTAAAAAATGTTGACCCACTTTTGATGGGGGAAGAAGGTTGTGATGGTAAAGACACCATAATATCACAGAAGTTTAAGGATATTTCTGACCTAGAAACATCAGCACCATTTTGTTGAACAGTTTTGGAATCATGTACATGTACGACTTCCTCTTTATGCTTCTCCTTAGCTTTTCGTTTCTTTGGTTTGGACCCACAACAAAAGAAAAAACAACACCAGGATTTTTTCTCTTCCTTTTCTTCCTCGTAAGAGTATTCAAGTATTTTGCGTGATTTTGGTCCCTCGTCATTTTCGGAGATTAGCGTCATATTTTCGTAAGAATGTTTAAATTTGAACGGCGTGAGGATTTTGTTTATATCTTGAGCTCGCGGTGATTTGTCATCGGCGGAGTCTTTAGGCACCAGTACTTTGGCAGCAACCAGCTGGAATGATATGGTCACCTGACCTGAAACAGTAACATAATAAGGTATAACAGGAATCATACAGGCAAGTTTGGGTGGTATTCAAGGACTTCTCAAGGACTTCTAAAGACTATCCTACAGTTTTCAAGGACTAAAAGTTAATGAAAAAATCCTGATTTAAGTGTTACAATTCTACATCAGAAATGCTAGACTGAGATAATGGAGAAATTAGAACAATCTGCTGCAAACCAGATCAAAATTGAATGAAAAATAAGAAAGTTACAGATAGTTGTATTGTAGTGAATTGAAAACTATGGAGGGCTTTGTGACGTCACACAGCCCTTATTGCAACCGCGCAAGTAGCAAGTTAGCAAAACTAATTCTGTGATCGGTTCATAAAATGGTGTCACTGTCAAGAAACAAAGATGCGCAGACCAACTATTTTCGTCACAAACGGTAAGTTTCTCAGTGTGCGGTCAGAAATCAAAGACAGTTAGATTTCTTGTCGAACTGCCTATCAGGTGCTCCTGCGCCGGTTTCAGAGATGATTGACAGTTGTGTCTTACATGTAGGCGGGTCAATGCCCCTTTTTCTCTCATGTGATAGGACAAAACCTGTAATGTGATGATTCCCATATTTGGCATGCCCTCGCAGTCTTTCCACAAAAAAGAAGCTAGTTTCTCTTAGCGTTTTGAGAATGACAGCACTCAAATACGAGTTTTCAGTTCTTTTATCTATGTTGGAATATCCAACTTTAATATATAAATGTTACTTCACCATCAGAAAATTAGTAATCCTCACCAAAAATTGCTTGCAAAGAATCTAGCCGCACCAAATGAAACTATGATATGTGCGCTAACGGAAGACTCAGATCAGCCTGTGCCCAAGGGTCTTGTTACACTACGTTGTCTGCATGGGGAAAGCCTTAGGTTCTTTAAATAGCTATCAAATGCCCATACAATGATCCCAATCAGCCTGTACCTCTCGACATCATGCTCACAAACGGACAGTTTATTTTGCCATGGTGTGGCACATTAATGTTTACAACTGTTTCGCTCCGCCTCCTGACTATTTGAAAACCGTTTAGCCCCGCCTACTCGCTAAAAGCGGGAATGTTCAAATAAATTGGTGTTGCTAAATACGGATCGCGGATTCTTTTACTTTGACAAGCTTGTCACTTATTACGCTGTATCTTGTTCGGCAAATCTTTGAAATCTGACCCTGTGGTCTTGCGATGATGCGACTCCAGATGTGCTTTTGTTAACTTGCGTGGTTGTAAGTAAATATGCATAAACAGAATAACTAGTTTCCTGCTATTCATTTTAACTTTGTTTTCATTTTTATTGATTCTTCTGTTGAAAACAGTTGATTTTGAAAAAAAATACTGTTCAGTTCCTAATGAAATTGGGGATTTTATTGACTTTTTCAAAATTTACAGGAAGATAATGAAATGTTCAAAATGGCGGCCTCCATTGGCTTAATAGAAGACAGAATTTTGATTTTCAAGAGCTGCCTGATCTGGGTTTGCTCTGTTTGCAAAAGTGTTAAATGGCGTCTGTGAGGTAAAGGGTAAATTGCAGATAATAAGGCAAAGCCTTGAGAATATGCAGGCTCATCTGAGTCTTCCTTCATATGTCCAGCCTCAATCAACTGTCCGGTCACTCGGGAGATGACTTATATAAGCTTACGCTTACTGTCAAATCCCTTTCATTCAACTGCTTTGTTATATTATTTGTGCTTTGCTTATTGTATAAGAGAGAATGAATAAAATATGTTTAAACCAACTATCGGGTCAGTCCATCAATCAACTATAGACCTTATTTTGTGCACTCTACCACTGAGCCACTGCGCTCCCTCCAGAAGTTCCATTATGTGAAGGCATGGCTGAGTTTATTTATTTTTTGCACTCAACCTTCTCTTACCTTTATATCTTTGTTTTTCCCAGTACCCTGAAAGATAAGACAAGATAATGAGAAACATCAATGGTTAGATTCATAAGAAAACATACCCGGTACCTTACAGTTACTACGAATGGGGTAAAACCTGTCTTAAGGGGCTACTCAGAAAGAAGACATGAAATTGGTTTTCAAGACCAATGTTCACTTAATGCAGGTCAAAAGTATTGCAGAATGCTCCGAGAGAGCATTCTGCAATACTTTTGACCTTCATTAAGCTACCATTTGTCTTTGAGATCTTTGTTTTGTCTACTTTTGAGTTGCCGCTAATTAAGACAGGTTTTATTGTATATTACATGTATATATAGTTTTGTTTGTGCCTGTTCAGCCAACAATATTTTCAGTAATGTCGGCACATTTTCCTGTCTTCCTGGGTTGAACCAGTACTAAGCAGAGGATAAAGTGTCTTGCTCAATGACACAACACAGTGCTTCTAGTGAGTCTCGAACTAGCGACCCTTGATCCCTAGTTTAACACTTTACCAACTGAGCCACTGCCTTCCTCTCATTGTTGTTGTTCAGTTATACACTGCAGCAAGTGGCCATGGGGGTTAGACCTGTTTCATCACTCATCCTGTGGCTGTATATAGTAGACTAGCATCTGTCAGAAGAAGCCCAGGTAACATACATCATTGGGCCACCAACGGCCCACCAGCGATACGCCATTCAATGGCATATCCCTGGCGGGCTGTTGGTGGCCCACTGATTTGTGTTAGCTAGGAGTCTGTCCTTTCACTGTGACCCTGATACCATTTTACAAATTTTGATTGCTATATTTTTGTTGTTGCTTTTGTCGGGCAACATTGTCTTTACCGATCATTGGTGCATTATACCTGATTTAGTGGTATAAGGAGATGCCTTTTCCCAGGGACGCATGCTCCTCTTTCTCTTTCTCTCTATACATGTTCGAACATAGAGTAAGAAGGGTGGTTTTCCCAAGAAATTGATCAGGTATGATGTTATCTAAAGGTTACAGAGTAAAGCAATTGAAGCAAGGATCATGGCACCAGGTAGATAACTTCTGACACTGTTGAAACCTTTATTCAACCAGAACTTAATGTAAGATATTAAACTCTTGAAGAGCTGAATTTCTAAAACTTTTATCAATTAAATATATAGGCCTTGTGAGAAAAACCTGTTGACTTTGTTATTGAAATTAAGACAGCATAATGGACAGCGAATGGATGGAATTAAATTTTTGATCCCCAGCACACCCAAGTCCCACCCCTGGGGCATGACCCAGGCGACTGAATGAAAATCCCATTAGATATGTTTTATATCTTTTATTTGTGAGAACACACACAAAGTTTGGTACAAAAAATCTTTGAAATTGAATTTATAATTGAAATTTAATGATATTTGACCTTTTGACCCATCCCCAGGGGGTGGGGCCAAAATATGTGCTGTTGCATGCCCCATTCATGTGAGTCTAGTAGGTAAAGAGTCAATCAAGCACAAGGGCATCTGGTTCATACTGTGCTGTACATGTTTATTTGTTGCTTTTGTCTTGCTGGAGTTAACCTTTGAAGTCTGTTGTATGTATGTTTTTGAGTTATGATATGTTCAACAGATCACAGCTTCTGTAAATACACTACCGTTTTTGACCTAATAAGTGCTCTGTGCATGTAACTTTTTCAAAATGCTTGTAAACATTAATAGTATACCCTGTTTAGAAATTGCTTCTTGATGAACCCAGATGATCAGAATACACTCTGTTTTTCATCCGCATTCTATATCAATTATGAAATTGCATTGCATGGGCAGGACCAGAGGGGAGGTCGGGACCCACCCAACCCCCATGAAAATCACAAGTGGCAATAGGTTTCCTTAGAAATTCTGGTATGGATAACCCCACCACCCCTCCCACCATTTGCTTCTTGAGGGAGGTCAGTACGGAAGTCCGTACGGCTCTCTGTAAAATATGATGTCAGATGACCCCCTCTTACAGAATTTTCTAAATCCCCGCATGCATCTCTCTAATTGAAGGTTGATATATCATTCAGAACTCGAAAAAGAACTGGGTGTGCCTGCATAGGAGCAAAACATTGTATTTGGTTTGGTTTGATGCTTTACATCCCAGTAACACCTATGGTCATGTCAGAATTTTGATTTTTGGATTGCAATACCTTTTTATTATTTTACTGCAGATTTTGAGCGGGTTTGAGGCAGATTGCATGATTTAATAAGGGCTTGCATTTCAAAGTCATTTGTTTTCTATGTTTGTTTGTTTGGTTTGATTCTTTACGTCTCAGTCAACAGCTATGGTCATGTTTAGGCGGTCAGTTCACCTAACCACACTTTCACTGGGCAAGCTTGACTAAGTGGTCATCCAGTACTTCATGCACAAACTTTCCCTTGTAACTGACAACCCTTCTTGAATCACTCACTGAAATTATTTCAAAAGTACGGGACAGGGCCTGGATCAATCTTGCTACCCCAGGATCTGCTGTCGAGCACACTACCAACTGCGCTATGAGGCCTTGTTTTCTATGTTGCCATCCCCTTTAACTATTTAACCTACTGGAGTTGTCTGCTGATAAATTTTCCAAAAAGTTTGGACCCAGATCAGGCCAGACAAAACTTGCGAATGCACGGTGTATCTGGTATCGTTTAGAACGCTACGAAAATGTCACAGCATCAAAAGCTTACATAGCTGTTACGCTGCACGATCGCCTCATTGGCGACCGTGCAGCATAACAGCTACATAAGCTTTCAATGCTGTGGTGTTCTTAGTAATTCCAGGTACGCCGTACGATCGCAAGGTGATTCGTAATTAAGTAAGAGTAGCATTAACAAGGTGTGTTATAAATGGACTGCACTTTAAAAGAAATTTTTACTAACCTTGCCCATAAATTGGCTTAATTCTATGTTCAACATCCAATGAACTGGCAAGATGCATTTGACCTGATTGTCTTAAGGCATTTATGAAGAGTTCCACAGCCAGTTTACCACTGTCCTCCAAGTGCTTCAAAAGCTTGATATTCCTCTCAACAAGCTTCTCTTCTGAACAGATTTCGTCAATGGTGGACTGGTCCAGAACTCCATGCTGGAGGAGGTAGTCAAAAACAGGATCTGGGTCGAGAGAGTGCACCAACTCTTCTTGGTTGCTCAGTTGGCGGTCTTCCTGGTTACTGAGCTGACGTTCCATCGTCATGGTAGCAGGTTCTGTTTCTACCTGTGGTTCCCCAGTGACCCTGGTTGGTACCCGTTCTACAGCAACCTGTTTGGTTGCAGCAGGGGTTTGTTCCATCACCATGGTTTCTTAGTTAAGCCATCTGAAACAAGACGGATAAATAAATGCATTTTAGAATTTAACGTAAGTTTACAAGCCCTTACATCATACAGTAGATGGGATGAACTTTAACTCTTTACCTACTAGTGTCATCTCTGCTGATAACCTTTGAAAACAGTTTGGACCCAGATCAGGCCTGTTAAAATGTCAGTCCTGATCTGGATCCAAACTCTGACAGAATTTTTCGAATAAGGCGTCTGAATGGTTTCATCAGAGGTATTAGTACTTTAAGAATTGGTTGGGCCTGGGCATGCCTACAGGTCAACCCTTTTAGTCTGAGACTTCACTTAATTTGAAACTTTCATGCAAAACTATACATCAATATTTAACATATCAAAAGATTTCAGAGCAATCCCTTAAAAGTTCAAACAAAATTTGGGCATGCCAGCGGGCCAGCCTAAAATGAGTCCGAATTTTGAAACCCTCTTGCAAAACTTCACATCCATCCCCAAATTTTAGAATGATCCATCCAGTGGTTACAGAGTACTCATCTGGACAAAATTAAGGAAGTGGAACTCTGAAGAAAAGGAAGAATAATAATAAGAAGAAGAAACAGAAACAGAATAAAAACAATAAGTCTTCGTTTGGAAGACTTAATTACCGTACCCAGGATAAATAGAGTCAATAGAGTTATGTTGCCACTCCTTCACTACTCCTAATTTCTTTGTCATACAAAACAATGAAAACATTCCCTTTACCTTAGATATAAAAGCCACATCATAAGAAAACCAATCATCAAATTTTGATCAGTTACAAAGACTATCTCGAATCATGAAGATTGAATGTAGCTTGCATTCCTGGCAGTTATCATTAACCTAAACTTAAGGGTATAATGGCGAAAAAATAGATGCTGACCAGAGTGCGAGCACACACCATTTGCAGCTGATCCGAGAGTTGATCGCATCTTTGGTTTTTGGATGAAAGCAAACAGGTCACATGGGTGATACAAATTATCTCTTTGTCTTAATTATTATTCATCATCACATGTTGAAAAATATGTAATCAACCTGACTTCACTTCAAAGGAAAAGTACTTCAAGATAATCCATCTAAAATTATTACAATATAACTGAAAGGTTTGAACCAAACACAAGCCCAATGTCCCAAGGTGAAGGTTAATGCAATGAAAAACAACATTCGATCATTATTGTTTCATTAATTCCATAATATGTTCACATTTTACGAAAAGTTTGGCACTGATAAATTATTTTGTCACTGTTTTTTGGGTGGTTGGACGTTTTCATCAATATTTGTGTTGCAGAGCTAAGCAATATATAAGAGTGACAAAGGAATCAGCTGTTGTGAAATGTAGCTACACTGTACAATACTGTTACCAAAATGCCAGATTACTGCAGTTGCAACTATAGTTTATGCGTAAGTTGACTGAGTTGCCCCTACATTATTTATCTTGTTTTCCACCATTCTAACCCCAAGAAACTCTATTTGTTTATTGTTTTTCCATTGTTTGTGGCAAAGTAGCCTGGAATCAGTATCGAATGAAAGCAGAGAACCAGCATCAGAAAAAAATGGCTTTCAAGTCGAAGCATGGGCAAAAAAAAATCCAATTTTAAGCAAAATAACATTTATTTTAGTCAGTCTTCACTCAACCCTCAACTCAACCAATTATTATAGATATCTTTAATGAACTGATTTATAAGTAGTGTCAGGTCAGGATTCATAATCGTTTGCTATTTCTAATGAGATAGACAAACCAAAATATAAAATAAACCAAAATATGAAAATAAACATTTCTTAGAAAATTTGAATACCCAATTAAAATTTGCAATACCCAAATGAATGAAAAAGGAGTGGGTAACATACTCAATTGCTCAAAAATTAATTAAGGTACATATCCAATCTTTGTCACATACCAATACATATCGAATTCTTATCATAAATAATAACATATCCAATCCTCGTCACATATCTTTACATATCAAATCCTTGTCAAATGTCATTACATATCAAATCTATGTCAAATATCATTATATAATGAATCCTTGTCACAAATCATAACATATCCAATCCCTATCACATATCATATTACATATAGAATCCGTGTCACCTATTTTTACATATTAAATCCTTGTCACATATCATTACATAAATAATTCTTGTCACATATCATTACGTATTGAATTCTTGTCACATATCATTACATATAGAATCCTTGTCATATAATTATCAGGTAGTGAAGTGGCTCAGTGATAGAGAGCATGTCTCAAGATCGGGTTGTTGGTTCGAGCCTCTGCCGCCACTGTATTGTGTCCTTGAGCAAGAAACATTAAATTGATTCATCCTTGCTCAGTACTGGTTCAACCAAGGAAGGCCTATCTCGACATATCTGAAAAATTGTTGACTGGTCCATAAAGAATCAAAATTCAAATTAAACAAATTGTCAGGTATCATTACATATCCAATCCTTGTCACATATCTTTGCATATAGAATACTTGTCACATATTATTTACATATAGAATCCTTGTCTCAATCCTTGTCACATATATCATTACACATATAATTCTTGTCACATATATCATTACATGTACATATGGAATCCTTGTCACGTATATCATTACATATAGAATCCTTGTCACATATATCATTACATGTACATATGGAATCCTTGTCACGTATATCATTACATATAGAATCCTTGTCACATATATCATTACATGTACATATGGAATCCTTGTCACGTATATCATTACATATAGAATCCTTGTCACATATATCATTACATGTACATACAGAATACTTGTCACATTAATCATTACATGTACATATGGAATCCTTGTCACGTCATTTACATATAGAATCCTTGTCACATCATTACATATAGAATCCTTGTCACATATATCATTACATGTACATACAGAATACTTGTCACATATATCATTACATGTACATATGGAATCCTTGTCACGTCATTTACATATAGAATCCTTGTCACATCATTACATATAGAATCCTTGTCACATATATCATAACATATAGAATCCTTGTCAAAATCCTTGTCACATATCATTACATATAGAATACATGTTACATATAGCGGTTTAGATAAAGAAAAAAATTGAGCATTAAAATGTAAATATTTTCTTATCCATGAATTTTAACATATGTTTTGGGTGCTCAAAAGAACCATCTCATTGAGACGGTTCTTTTGAGCACCCACAACTTATGTTTTGATTGAGTAATTAGAAAACTAATTTCTAATTACTCACTCCGATCTAGAGATCTGGCGTAACAAAAATGTTCATCTGCATCATTGATCGTGATTGGCACTTCGAGGGTTAACTTCTCACCTTATCCAAGGTACTTAAATAACTAATATCAATGGATTAATTACAAATCATTAGCAATATTCCATAATTCTGAGCATGTTAAAGATTTTCCTGTGAACCTGAGTCACCAAGGATCATCAGTCAGCCTCTCTTACTGTATACAAGGAGTCTGTAGAATAAATCAATTTAACAACACACTACAAGATCTAACCACTGTCAGGCTAAAACAGAACTTTCAATGATACACAGGGATAGGTAAACAAAAATTTTCAGCGTAAAATTGTAAATATTTTCTAACCCATCAATTTTACCTGTAATTTTTAGCAAATGTTTTGAGTACTCAAAAGAACCGTCTCATTGAGACAGTTCTTTTGAGTACCCACAACATATGTTTTGGTTGAGAAATAAGAAAATTAAATTTCTGTTATGCACTCTTAACTAAAGTCCTGATGATATCAGTAAAATGTTCATGCCAACAAGTGTCAGCTGCTGATAACCTTTGCAAATAGTTTGGACACAGATCAGGCAGGACAAAAAAACATCAGCACATTTGATTTTGAAAAAGCAGGAGAACGAAGTCTATCCGTGCATCTACCAAGAATCAAATCACTCCGATCAAGAGCTGATCTGCAGGCATTGAGTTATGGATTCATTTTACATGTACATGTATTTAACTTGCAAGAAAAAAAGACTTCAGTAGATGTGCTCAAATTTTGAACACTAGTTGACTGCCTAAAATGCGTAGGCAAACAGAGCAGACCAAAATCTCGCTGTTCGCTACTCTGACAAGCATTTTGCGAATTCCATCTCTGATAACCAACATTTTTATATGAGAAAAGAAAGAGAAAAGTGTTCAAAATTTTAGACAGTCAACCCCCATGAAAGGAACACCTGGAAAATCAGGTGTGAGATCTGCTATGCATGTGGCTATACTGATGTGGAGGATGGATGATGATGATGATGATGATGACGACGACGACGACGATGACAACGTCAATGATGATATAGATGACGACGACGACAACAACAATGACGACAACGACAATGACGACTACGACGATGATGACAATGACGACAACAACAACGACGATGATGATGAAGATGATGACGACGACAACTACAATGACAACAACGACAATGACGACTACGACGATGATGACGACGAGGACAACAATGCAATGATGATGATAATGATGATGATGATGATGATGATGATGATGATGATGATGATGATGATGATGATGATGATGATGATGAATTATGCAGCAGAAAAAAATACTTAAGAGCCCTTTTTGCATATTCATAGCTCACCTTCCACTGCAGTAGCCAAACAGATGGTGCATTTAACACTTGTTGGAAGTAATACTCATATCTTTGTGGTTTATCTATTTGTGATAAATTACTGACAAACTGATTATAACACTGTAAACTTCTATAAATAGATCAATACCATAAGCAAAATATCAAAAGAAAACGTAGTTAACGTACTGTTACTCAAACTGTATGATGGGAACCCAAAATATGCCCACTTCCTAACAGAAGAATACTTCAAGGCATTTAGTTAAAAGTGCATACCAAAACTTTAATTTTATTATTTCTCAACCAAAACATATATATGTTGTGGGTACTCAAAAGTACCGTCTCAAAACATATATACCGATAGGTTAGAAAATATTTACACTTTTTATGCTAAAAACTGTGTAGTGACACTTAATTTATTCCATTATTTTTCCAAAAGACATGATGAATGGAGAGAGATATGTCAAACAATAACCATCCAACACCTTTGGCAGGAAAGTACCAACTTTTTAATCCTTTTTGACCAATTAAATGTGACATGTTACAAATTCTGCGGTAGGGGCATTTCTTATTTTGGATAGTGTGAAGGAATGTTAGGTCTGGAAGCTACATGTATATATCAGGCCTCTAGATAAGAGCTAAATTTAGTTCTCTTATTTCTCATCTAAAACATATGTTGTGAGTAGTCAAAAGAACCGTCTCAATGAGACAGTACTTTTGAGCACCGAAAACTTATGTTTTAATTGATGGATAAGAAAATATTCACAATTTTCTCTAAAAAATTGTTGCTAATCTCCACAAATGCAATACATATATATGATAAGAATGACAGCAGGTGTAAATATATCATCAAGAAATCAATCAAGACCTGCTGATAAGCCTTGGCGCTGGAATGCAATATTTACAGTTAATCTTTTCCTTGCTAGCATCTGCAGATGACCTTTGCAAACAGTTTGGATCCAGATAAGAATTTCTGTCCTGATCTGGATCCAAACAGTTTGACACTCTAATAGTGTTCCTGAAAGAATGCTTTTAAAAAGTTAATTTTGAAAAAAGTCAGTAGATGACAACAAAAGCATGAAAAATTACCCAGCATGCAAAGAGTTAATGGATCAGTGTACAGATTTTACTACACTGTCAATATGGGGGCAGGGATCACATAATTTGGGAAATTTATTTACTAGCAAGGACCTTTTCTCTTTCAAAGGCAAATCACTACCATTTATTATAGGTCTTGATGTGTTTAAGACGTGAGTCTCCAGTGGCTGATCTAGAGGGGGTTCGCTTGAACTCTCTCACCCCCCTTCTTAAATATCCTATAAAAATGAAATAATTTGGTCTCAGTGAGACCAAATTATTTCATTTTCATGGGATATTTAAGAAAAATGAGATAAAATCAGCAAAGCAAACCCCACACCTTTATATATATGAACCCCCTTTCCAGAAAGCCTGAAGCTGCCCCTGGTCTCAAACCAGGGACCTTTCTGTCTCCTGTCAAAAATTCTACCTCTGAGCCATTCTGCTACTGGAGAGTTAAACGGTAAGATTTTCCAAATTACGGTGTATTTCTGTCCCAGATGATCTAAATTCCTGATTTTCGAGCAGTATTCAAGGAACAGGAAATGGCGTTAATGCACTAGAAGAGATTACCAATAAAGACACCAATGATCATAACATAAAAAGCCAAACTAATTATCGGACAGTGAAGTTCTGTAAACATGATAGGAATTGGCAGATTGGCGATGCTCTAAATTGTAATTGGAAATCTTCTGAGGCTTAAAAATATTAACGCTTAATATACTATACATGTAGCTGGCTGCAAATTTTGTTGTTTGCTGATTATCTTCGCGAACAGTTTGGTCCCAGAGCGTCGGTCCTGATTTGGATCCAAACCATTTTACAGTTCCAGGAAGTATTTTTTGAAAAAAGTAAATTTTGAAGAAAAAAAAAAAATCAGTGGATATCAATGCTTGCATTTTTTGCCTGACCAAAGTTGATCTTAAGGCCATTTCACATACACACCGAAACCGAACCGAAACCGAACCGAAAAAATAAAATACATTAAACCCTATGAGCGCTTTCACATATGCGCCGAAACCGAAACGAAACCGAACGCCGAACCGAAAACGTGCACGAATTGGATTTTATTTTTTTCGGTTTCGGTGGCCGAATTTCAGCAAATACGACAGGTAATTTTGATCAAATCTGCACATACACAACCACGTGCGTTGTATTTAACTAAGTAATCATGAAAGCCATTGATGGATTGCCCAGCGAGACAATTGTTCGATTATTTTACAAGCACAATACTTTTGACCACAGAATTTTGTGGGACAATACCCAGAGCGACTATAAAGACCACGAACATAATGCAGTGACATGGAACAATTTGTATTGTAATGGTATTCTGTTATCTGAGAGGGAAATTAGTCGAAATTATACAGGCATTTTCTTATATTTCGTCCACGGATTCGGTTCATATGTGAAAGGTCTGCTGAAAAAGAAACGATGCAATTCGGTGGCCGTTACGGTTTCGGTTCGGATTCGGTGTATATGTGAAACAGCCCTTAAAAAAAAAATACTAGTCCATGACTACCAAAAGACTACAGTAGTGGAGCGCAGTGACTCATTTGGTGAAGCATTTATCTAAGACTGGGGATCGAAGGGTTGGTGGTTTGAGACTCACCATCTGCGGAGTCCATGAGCCTGACACTTTGTCTGTTGCTTAGTACTGGTTCAACCCAGGAAGACAGGAAATCTTCCCGACATAACTGATAAATTGTTGACTGTGATGTAAAACATGAAAACAAACAAAATATACTTAAGTATCTCAAGTGTTTATCTCCAAGTTCCTGAATGTTTTTATCAGAGACATGCAGAGACAAACTGCAAGAATATTGATTATGCTGTCTCTGTGCCAAATGAACTGATAACTGAAGTAATGGGCAAAGATACAAGTACTTGTGGTACCTGTCTGTTCTTGTACTTTTAGCACTTTAAGAGCTTGAGAAGAATATAAATACTTCTTATTGCATACCATATTTTAGCTATTTCACACCTTTTCATCTTGTCTTATAGGGAGTGCAGTGGATCAGTGGTAGAGTGCTTGACTCGAGACCGAGGGGCTGTGGGTTCGAGCCTCACTGGCGTCACTGTATTGTGTCCTTGAGCAAGAACATTAATCCTAGCTTAGTACTGGTTCAACCCAGGAAGGCCTGTCCATTTATAAGTGAAAGATTGTTGATGGGATGTTAAGAATCAAATCAAACAAAACAAACAAAATCTCATCATATACTCATCGGTCGAAACAAATTGTGAATGTTTTCTCATTGAGACTGTTCTTTTGAATACTTAAAGCTGTTGTTACATATGAGAAATAAGAAAACAAATTTCAACAAGACAAATTCGACGAATTTATATCCCCCGACGAAGGGTTATTTGAGAGAAACATGTAAATCACAAAACATAAATCCCATTTATCTAACCCTTAGTTCACCTTCAGTATCATTCAGATCATAACAAACACCTGTCAAGTATGCTTTAGTGCTTAGTTTAACAAAAAATATACTTACATCTGCACAATTTCAATATCTGACCTTTAAACCCAACCCTAGAGGTCAATGGTGTGTGTAAATTCAAAGTGTTACCTTGCATTTAGGTCTACACTTCTTTCACTTTCATTTGATATGCAACATGACCACTTTTAGAAAAGAAAAAAGAAAATGACCTTTTGACCCCACCCCAGGGGTCGTTGGTGTGTGTAATGACAGCATATTTGCTTTCATGGTGCTCTGTGCTCAAGTCCCTTTAATTTGATATGCAACATGACTACCTTCAGAAAAAGATATAGTTTGACCTTTTGACCCCACCCCCTGGGTCGAGGGTGTGTCTGTGGGCAAAATATTTGCTACCATGTTGCTGCCAGCGTCGTCAGCTTTAATTTGATATGCAACATGACTACTTTCAGAAAAAGATATAGTTTGACCTTTTGACCCCATCCCCTGGGTTGAGGGTGTGTCTGTGGGCACAATATTTGCTACCATGTTGCTGCCAGCGTCGTCAGCTTTAACTTAATATGCAACATGACCATATTCTGAAAAAGTTTAATTTTGACCTCGGCCCCACTCCCTAAGTCCACCCACCAGGCTCAGACCCAGGCCTTCAAACTAGAATCCCGTTTGATATGTTTCATATCTATTGCTGCTCTGCCTGTATGCAAAATTTCAGCAAAAAATATTAACAATTGCCTTAGTTATTGCAAAATTTAAATATTTGACCTTTGACCCCTTAGGTGGGGTCAAAGGGGGTGGGGTAAAACTTTGACACTGCCATGCTTATCTACAGGCACTTGGCAATCATGGTCTAAAAGTGAGAAGTTGTTAAATATAATAGCTTTGATGAAATGTGAAGATCATCAAACAAAAAAGCTAATATAGGTTTTGCCTTATAATTGCCTATACTAAAACAAGGGCAATAACTCAAGTGTTAAGAGGTCAATTTTGACCAAACTTATAGGATATTGAGAGTCCATGGTATTAATCATTTGTACTAAGAATGAATCAAATCTGACCAATAGGTACTGAGATATGGTTCCGGACGGACGGAATGGACGGACGGACGGGCCGACGACGCCAAAACTATATCCCTCCGACTTCGTCGGGGGATAATAATGTATGCCCTCTTAATTATCTAGGGGCCTGATACTTATCTTAAAATTTGAATGAGCCCCTATTATACAACCCACATTAGAAACCACTTGCCTTGTACCGGTAAACCAGGGGCTTCTCCAGTCCGTCAAAAGAGATCCATCTCCGTAAGGTCTTAGATGCTGGTGGGACGTTAAACACAAACACTCACAACTTTATCCAGATTGGATGTATACAATGTATTGTGTTGCATAGCAAAAATGGTAAATTCTGATTCACATGAAATATAGCCTCATTTAATTTGCCATAGAACCACAAAATTTGCTGTCTCCTGCAGCAAAACATAATTGATCTAATTTTTCAGTCATTTGTTCATGTTGAGATGATTGCTACAGACAACCATGTCATAAGTGCATTTTTTCATATAATTTCCATTATTTTCCATTTATCTGCTTATTTTAACATGGCCTCATGTGGCTTAAAAATGCATGCTACTTAAATCAGAAAGAAAAAGTCCATTAAATCAACATTTTCCTTGCCATTCCTGACTAAACTGGTCTGCTTTCATGCGCGGATCCAGAAAGTTTTGTCAGAGGGATTGGGTCCAACACTAACAACCTTTTTGTTGTTGTAGTTGTTGTTGTTTTTCTAGTTGATGGGATGGATAGAGGATCCAAATGCCACCAAAATTGGGCCATTATTGGCTGGCCAGAGAAACGCCATTGAAATGGCGTTTCGCTTGAGTGCCGATAATGGCCCAACATTGAATGCTGGCTTGGTAGCTTTGTGATTTTTAGGGGATCCAGATCAATATTGCTAGGTAACCCTATAGTTTTGTGATTTTTCAGGGGGGGTCCGGACCCCCTGTCCCACCCCCTCCCCCCTCTGGACCTGCCCATGGCTTTTGTAGAATCTGATTAAGGGCTACTGTAAATGTTCCAAAATTTAGAACACTTGTTTCCTGTTATAAAGGCCTATAGCGGATCAGGCTGCTTCTGAAGAAGCAGTATGATCAGGGTATTCGCTGTTTACTATTCTGACATGCAATTTGTTGATTCCAGCCCTGATTACCATCAGTAAACAGACAAGCATTTGAAATTTTAGAACATTTACCGTAAATGGTTTTCTGTGGATATGATGAAGCATTATGGATTTTATTGACAAGGCACCATGCTGTTGCAGTATTTTAACTCTTTGCCTACTCATGTCTTCTGCTGATTATTAACCCATAAAGCGCCACTTATAATTTGCAGCAAACGACAATTTCAAATTTTGCTGCCTTTTCAAAAATAACAAATAAGGCATAATATTCATGAGAATTGTCTGCTGGCAGATGATTCTCATGTAATATCATTCCTTATTTTTGTCGAAAATTGGGAAAGATGTCTCAAAATTTGTCGTTTGCTGCAGTCGTGATTGGCGCTTTAAGAGTTAAACATTTGCAAACAGTTTGGTCCAGATCCGGCGGACTGGTCAGGATCAAAGCTGTTTGATACTCTGTTGGTATTTCGAAAAAGTACATTTTAAAAATAGCAGCAGACAACAAAAATGCATAGAAAAATTACCCAGCATGCAACTACTTAATTAAATTACAAAATTAGCCTCTATAATGTACAGAATCCTTTGCATAGCTCCAGATAAGAGCAATTTAGTTGCATATTAAAGTTTACAAGACTCTTTAGTGACAATGTTATTTTTATGTAAGAGTTACTAAAATGGGGCACATTAAGAATATGTTGCTTATCTCATTTTTTTTTTTTTCAGAAATGTCAAATATTTGTAAGACTTTTGACACACACAAAATGGGGCAACTTAAACTTGCAGCTTTTGTGCATCGGTATTATTTCCCAAATTGTACAATATGTCACATTGTAAAACATCTTTGAAAATATATTCTAAAATTGCTGACACAAAAATGTCTCCCTGCCCATCTTCTTTCGTATGTATGTTCCGCCCGTTTATAGGCGCACCAACTTTCGGCGTAGTAATGTTAGTGTTAATAAAAGTAACTGATTAAACAAGATCTACTGTAGAAAATGGTAACGTGTGAAACTTTAAAAAATATGTACAGGTCCTTGTGGTAGAGAATCAAGCTTTCACAGTGTCCAACTTCTTGGCCACAACCGCACAAGCAAATCGGTGAAAGTCCCAATCTTTCCTCTGGCACTGAACGCTACAGTAGCAGGTTATATGACAGCGCGAACAACGTTTAAGGTCCTCTCCTTTTTTGGCTGGATGCTTACAGTTTGAACAAACACTATATACACTGCTCACATCGTCATCACTATCGTCACTATCAATGGTGTCCAGAAATTCACAAAGAATTGCCTGTTCATTTAACAGGTCAGGATCAGCAGCAGGACTTGGTGTTGGATTTTCCGAGGACACCAGGTCACTATTACTACCACAAGCAAGACTGGTATTTTCCAGTTCCTTTGCACACACAGAATTATCCGAATCCTGCTGGTCCTCTTCTGGCGAAGCCAAATCTGGTTTTCCAGCTAACTTCTTTTCCAGGAACCGCGCGTGTCTCTTCCTAGAGCGAGCCAACGCAGAGGGAGATCTGTTCTTCTTCAGACGACGTCTCTTTACTGGTTTCACAGTAGTATGTCCGGTAACCTTGTTGTCGTCTTTGGCTTTGTTGGGAGTTTTGGCGGGAAGTTTGCAACTGACAGTTAATGAGAATTTATCCTGACTCCGCGTGAGTTTCCACGAGAATAGGTTGTCCTCATCATTCTCCAGTCTGCTTAGAACTTCCACAATCGATTTCGGTATAACACTGGGCAATCCTTCCATTATTTATTAATATCCAAAAATCACGGTGGCGCGAAATCTACGTCCACTCCATCCGCCATTTTCCTTCTCTTTTCATCATGCCCACTTTAACTCTTTGCCTACAAGTGTCGTCTTCTGAAAATTTTTGCATCTTCCTGTAAGAAGTTTTCTAAAAACTTGATTTTGAAAAAAAAAACATTCTTTTAAATGGCTACACTTACTTTTCTTTCCAAAGAAATAAATCTGGTATTACACAAGAATATCAGTTATTGAATGTCCTAGTTAATTATAATTTTACTGGAAATTTCATCAATTAGCCCAAGGTGATAGACTAATTATTACTCTATTTCCTGTCATACCAGAGCTCCAGATAAGATCATTTCTATGCATTTATTAGGAGATTCAATGTCCACCAGGTACCTTAATTTGATCCAATTTCCAAATTATATGCGAGATAAAAGTCATCATCAGATTTTGTAGCCATCAAACTGAAAAAAAAAATGACTATCAGTTTATTTTTTCTAAACCTTTTTAGCAAATAAGAATCTATCATCTGGAGACCTGAACAGATATCTCACCTGGTCAATTTTAGTAACACCTTTCATAAATCTCTAGAAAGCTTCTAAAAATATGAATAAAAGAACTTTGAACTCTAAACTGTTCCATTCCTTTCAGTGTTTAAAAATATGCCAAAAATGGGTTTTCCTTCCACACATGGTTAAGTTAGGGAAATATTTGCTTTGAACCCTTAAAGTGCCAATCATGTCTGCAGCAGACGACAAATTTTGCATCATCTTTCCCAATTTTCAAAAAAATAAGGTATGATATTTTATGAAGATCGTCTGCCAGCAGACGATTCTCATGAAATATCATGCCTAATTGCTATTTTTGCAAAATTCGAAATTGTCGTCTGCTGCAAATTATAGGTGGCGCTTTATGGGTTAAGTATCCACAACATCTTACATGTCTTGAGCTCTGGTCAGTCAAGTTGTTTAAACACCTTTGCAAACTGTGAAATCAATAATCATTATTATGATAATTATATGTTTACATATATCATCTTAGTGTCAAAACTGTGAAATTACCACCAGACATCAAATGTTTGGCATATTCAACAACCTTTCTGGCATATATCTACCATACTGCACAAATTATATACTTTTGTAATTAATAACTGATAACCAACAGTAGAAAAATCTTTGGCTCTACTTCCAGTACACAGAAATTAGATAAGCAATCAGTATGCTACCAATTCAGAATAATCAGGATCTCCTGACACATTGTGAAATGACACTTCGTCAAAGTAACAGTTTGTCTGACTAACCACTTCGTTTAAAAGTACTTT
The DNA here is from genome assembly GCA_964019695.1 of Loripinus fragilis. Classification (NCBI taxonomy): domain Eukaryota; kingdom Metazoa; phylum Mollusca; class Bivalvia; order Lucinida; family Lucinidae; genus Loripinus; species Loripinus fragilis. Next base: position 14,445,474 of record OZ026529.1, on the reverse strand, counting down.
ACTTTCATCTGTCTATTCTGTACAGTCAAACTTTTGTCAGTCAATTAATCTACTGTCTATGTGTTACAGAAAGGTTCCCAAAAACTTGAGAGCTATACACGGGGCTGCACGACTTTTCGTCTAAAACCATTTAGTCTACTACCATTTGCAAAATGATCAATTTCGCCGAAAGACCATTTCGTCTATGCGTCAATTCGTCTCAAAAGTGTTTCAGGTGTGTCACTTTGCCTAAAAAATTAGGTCAGGTGTGACAGTTCGCCTAAAATGTACCTTTATTATTTTACTGATATACTTAACTAAATCTTGCACTTATTCTTGTCTCAGATATTTGTGTTTTAGTAAAATTTGGTGCGGTGATGGCACTTTCAGTATTGCTCCTCAGCATTTTTATCAACTGTATACTATACATGGTATTGTAATGGGTCAGCTTGTACCCTTGATGTACTGTCTTTTGTCCAAGAAAACCAAGGCTAATCTGGCTATGTATCGTAAACTGTTTGAACAGATTAAATATATTGCTGAGAACAAGAGTATTGAACTTGAAGTAAAGTGTTACCTTGCGATTTTGAGGATGCATGCATTAAGGCTTTCATTGATGTTTTCCCAGATGCTGCCACTGAATGATGATTTTTTCATTTAGCGCCATACAAACAGAGTGCTTTCCCTTTCACTTGTATATATAAAAAAATGGTCAAATTTTTGGTTGAAATTTAGACATCTTTCAATGAAGTTAGATGAAATTCGATGAAACTGTCATTCGATGAAATGTTTCTTTCGACAAAATGGTTTTAGGCGTAAGTGCTCTTTCTAGGAAATGGCAGTAGGCAAAATGGTTTCAGACGAAGTGTCACGGGTCCACACTCGGACACTGATATCTTGGTGAGTGCTATAGCTTTTCTTGTACATTGTTTAGACAAGCTGATCTATAGATGGAATGACCCATTTGCATGCTGGGTAATTTTTCGTGCATTTGTTGTCGTCTGCTGACATTTTTTTCAAAATGAACTTTTGAAAATTTCTTTCAGGAACACTATCTCAGTGTCAAACAGTTTGGACCCAGATCAGGACCAACATTCTGTTGGTCCTGATTTAGGTTCAAACTGTTTGCAAAGGTTATCAGCAGACAAAGAGATAAAGAAGTTGACATTACTTACAAATCTTATCTCCATCCATTCACAGTAGCTTATCCAGTTAATCCAGTCAGAAACACTTCATTATCTGTCAATAAATCCCCCTATTATTCAACAACCTTCAAAAGCCAAGAGAGTAAAAATATTTTTCAAGGTACCCAGGGTATCATTCACAGTCAAATAAGTTACTTTCACATAAAAACATACATGAGACAAGATATAATTGATAATTGTACTGACATAGGCTCCATAAAATACAATTAATTTGAGTTATCAATTTTATCAAGTATATCCTTTTAATCACTGAAGATCCTGATTTTTTGATAGAAATGTATATAATATAGATAGCTTGGTAATTAAATGTTGTAAAATATCTAACCTAACACCACATCTAGACAAACAGTGCAGACCCAGCTCAGACTGAAGGAGATTAATCAGGGTCTCCAAGTTTGCTTTTCTGTCAACAACTTAAATGTGAATCAAGAACATGATAACGAAGCCTTTTGTTGAGAAAAAAGAGCATTTGAAAATTTAATGTATTTCTCTCACACCATCAAAACATTTACTGGATACTATTCATTTTTTAATTGCCTTTCATGAATTTCTTCATTTCGAAAAAAATAAACAACATGCTAACCCTAGCTGATACTTTTTAAGGCACCTTATAATAACTCCTGCCAGTCTAATCTGACATGGACACTTCATTTGGGATTAAGAGCTTACTGTTAATCTGCTAAACCACAAGTGTATACAAATAAAACCATTTGGGCCTCAACGCAAAAGAAAAAACTGTCTTTGGGGTTTCAGACAAAGTGAGATTCAAACCAGCCTGCTCAGCTACAAAGACTAGCTAGAAAATTGAAATTTTGCTCATAGCAAGTCTAGATATGATACTTTCCAATAAGCGAAATAACAAAAGCGTTGATCAGACTGTGCAGATGTGCAGACTGGTCTGCACCTTTGTTGTCCACGCACCCCCGAAGACAGGTTTTCTCATGTCGAGGCCCATTTATATAAACAGGCCTCCTGACGAGAAAACCTTTCTTTGGAGTCTATACGACCAGGTCGCCTGCTCAGCTATAGGAACTGCCTAGAATGTTGAAATTTGCATGTTACTAATGTTTAGCAATTATACTTTCACAAAAGGGGCTGACAGGAATGCACAGATGTGCAGGCTGGTCTGGGGCTCTGTTGTCTGCATGCAGCATAATCACATTTTCTCACAAGTCACATATTAAACAAATTGTATTAGCCCTATATGTTTGAACACCTTAACTTAACATGAAAGAGCTTTAATTATCATATGACGTCGCGTCTGGGAGAGAAATAACGCCATGCAATAAAATCGATCAACCACTAGTGGTTTATAGATTTTCGGGAAACGTTATGACGTCCATAACAACATTGCGTACATAATGACAAAATTATAACGTTTTATGTCAGAAATGAGATTTCAAAGTTATCTTAATGTCATAATATGATAAATAGAATCTAACATTCGTGCTCTTGTATTATTGAATTTGTTAAATTCGTTGCGAAAAAGAGATAAAATGCTCTGCAGGCCTTTCATTTTATCTCTTTTTCCCCAACTTGTTTAATAAATTCAATAAAACATGAGCACTCATGTAAGATCCTCTATGTACCCTATAGTAATGCCATGGAATAGTAACAAGTGTAAAGTGTGATGGCTGCGGACATTCAGAAGGGCCAGTACAGTTCTTGTCACATCTGCAAGCAGTGTAGGCTCAGGCAAGCCTGCAGATCCACACAGTCTTGTCAGAGTGTATGCTGCTCACAAACACAAAATAGGGATGTAAATGATGGCTCTGAGTAAATTTCAGACCTTTGGCCAACAAAATCCGGATCCAAACTGTTTGACACTCTGAATAGTCCGATAGTGTTCCTGAAAGAATTTTTAGATGTTTAAAAGTTTAAAGGAATATGTAACAAAATTTAATGAGCCAACCCAATTTTTAGGATCAATACTGTACCTACAAACATAAGAAAGTCAATGTATTAAAAGCGGCTAAAACTCTTTTTATATCCTTCCCTCTATAGATATGGTCTGACCAGTAAAATCATTCCTGCTTTTTTGTAACATTTTTTTAGCACTGCTCCTTTGAAAAAGAAAATATTAGTTACAAACTCAACCTCAAATAGCTGATAATATGGATAGGTCCATTACATATATGATTAAGAATTTCAAACGCTTTTATTTTTACCAGGCCTTTAGTTAAGAGTGCATAACAGAAAAATTATTATCTTATTTCTCAACCAAAACATATGTTGTGGGTATTCAAAAGAACCCTCTCAATGAGACGGTTCTTTTGAGCACCCAAAACATTTGCTAAAAATTACGGGTAAGAAAATATTCACAATTTAATGATGAAATTTTTTGTTTATCTAAACTTTTACAATCTCATTAACCCTTTGCATGCTGGGTAGTTTTTCATGATTTTGTGATCTGTTGACTTTTTTTTCAAAATGAATCTTTTCAAAAATTTCTTTCAGGAATACTATCAGACTATTCAGAGTGCCAAACAGTTTAAATCAAGATTTTGTTGGTCTGGCTCTGGGTCCAAACTGTTGCAAAGGCAGATGACAAAAGTCGCCGCTATAGCAAGGAAAAGTATTTCTTTGCTCACTTGTGTTTGTCTACTGATAAACTATATATACCTTGGCAAACAGTTGGTAAAATCAGGCCTTCAAACTTTTTGACGCTCTCATGGTATGGGAGCGCAGTGGCTCAGTAGTAGAGTGCTTGACTTGAGACCAAGAGGCTGCGAGTTCGAGCCTCACCGGCGTCACTGCGTTATGGTCCCTGAGCAAGACATATTTATCCTAGTTCAGTACTGGTTCAACCCAGGTAGACCGGCCCCTGTTTAACTGAAAGATTGCTGATGGGACGTAAAGAATCAAATAAAATAAAATAAAAACTCTCATGGTATTTCTGAGATATGTTTTCAAAAAGTTCATAACGAAATAATTCAGCAGCATGACAAATTCCGGACTTACGCCTTATCAGCTACAAGAATTTAGTAAAACTACAGCATAATATATAGAGAAAATTCAGTCCCCCCTTTTTTTTGTTTTGTTTTGTTTTGATCCTTTACATCCCAGTCAACAAATAAGCAGATCTAGGATTAAGTGTCTTGCTCAAGGACAAAACGCAGAGCCACACTTTTGTAAACTGCCACCATAGGTCCTTATAGTAAGAAGGTAAAGAGTTAAAATGTCTGGATATTTAGGCAATACAATACAGTACTTGAGAAAACACAGGGTAAATGCATTCTTTGTTCTGTTTTCTTTCTTTTCAAACTTTTTTTGTCATTGTTTGTTTCTTATCAATGACATTCTATTTACTAATAAATGGATATATGAATAGTTGATAATGAGAGTTCTTTTGTCTATAAAATGAGTCATTCTACAGAAAACTAATGCCTGCCCACAAAAGCACTGTTGCATGGGAACATCTATAGTACTTAGTTAACCCTTTGTGGATCAGAAACCCCTAAAAACAGTGAAGACCCTGATGAAATGCCGCATAAAGCGGCATTTCATCAGGGTCTTCACTGTTTGCTACTCTTACAAAATGGATCATCAGAGAAATTTTTTGAAAACATAACCTCTTCAAATAGATACTCAATTTGTTTGATTTGATTTGTTTGATTTGATTCTTTACGTCCCATCAACAATCTTTCAGTTAAACAGGGACGGGTCTTCCTGGGTTGAACCAGTACTAAGCTTGGATAAATGTGTCTTGCTCAAGGACCACAACGCAGTGACGTCGGTGAGGCTCAAACCCGCGGCCCCTCGGTCTTGAGTCAAGCACTCTACCACTGAGCCACTGCGCTCCTAGATACTCAATGCTTTTCATCACATATAATAAGCAATTACAGTCTAAAAGGTAATCACGGCCCACACTACCTCTTTTTGTAGGATCTGTAGCACAGATGGTAAGCAGCAAATGGGTTTCCCTAGGACTGCATGATTATATATAAAAAAATTGTCAATATTAATTGGGAAATATTGTTTTGCTTGTGTAGATCTATGCTTCGTGTGCCAGTCAGCAATTTTTCAGTCATCATCATCATCATCACAGCGTCCGGAGCCTAATTCCTGTCTTTCAGGTTGAACCAGAACTATTAAGCAGAAGATTAAGGGTTTTGTTCAGGGACAGGTACAATACAGCGACTTAGGTAAGCCTCTATCTGCCAACTCTTGGATCCCCAGTCTAACACCATACCACTTGAGCCACTGTGGAAATTAAAAAGATAACTTGCCCAGCAGCATGGCCACTCTAAAATATGAGTGGATCTTTTTTGCCCAGGTTTATTTCTCATTGAAAACATGTTTTCTGGTGATGCTAAACCCCCTGGAATCCCTATTTTGTCCACTTTTATCAAAATCAAATAGAATATTACCTCCCCTTGATACCTCATGACCTTGATCCATGGCTATATCTATCTGTGTGTGTCTCTATATCATTCTGCATTTCTTAATCCTGAAAAATACAGCAAAAGAAAATGGTGATAAGAAAAATTAAATTAATCTTTAAGTTGTTTACTCTTTCCAACTTTTGCCATCTCCTGAAAACCTTTTCAAAGAGTTTGGACCCAGATCTGGCCCGACAAAATTCGGGCCTGGTCTGGATCCAAAATGCTTATTTTGTCATCCTGGTCCATTTTGTTATTTGCCAAAATACATTACTATGAATTTGAGCCGCAACAAAAGATTTCCAACAATTTGACATTTTGACAAGTGTAGACTCGGACGAGCCTCTGCAGCCTCCTTTTAAGCTTAGAAACTCCAAATGGTGTTCAGTCAGTAGCTTAACATTCATAGAATACTCAAGCGACTAGCAAAGGCTCTGATCAGACTGCGCGTATGCACAGGCTGATCTGAGGCTTTGCTGGTTGCACATACCACATTATACTGGCTCATATTATTCGGTTCAGCTTGCTTCTATGATTACTAATGTGTCTTTTCACACAAGTAAATGAAATCAATTTTATACCCTAATGAGATTACTAATCTAAATTAGTTGAAAATGTGCAAAAGAATTTCAATAAAAGTTAATGCATAAGAAACTTTCTTTGCATTATGGTTAAAAGCTCCAAATAAATGTGAAGTTCAAAAGAACTTAGCAAATAGCCTCCATATTTATTCTAATAAACACTCCCATTGCGTGATAAAATGTGTAAATACAACATTTTTAGTGTCCAAATCCTATTTTTCATTGCATGAAAGTGTTGAGAAGGTTTTGGTTTCTGTGTTGAACCAGTACTAAGCAAGGCTGAAGGACCTCCTGCGAGGCTCGAACCACAAACCCCTCCATCTTCAGTTGAGAACTCTACCACTGATCAAGTCAACTTACTTATAACTGGGAAAAATTAACTTACTTAGCAGCAACATTGGCAAACATCAGGTGCAGAAATATACAATAAATGTTATTTGAAATTCTAACCAGTATATAGCCCCTCAAGATATATACTATTGCCATAAAGTTAAGCACATTTTTTATACGTCCCGATTTTCTAAGTAATGAAAAATAATTTATGTTTTGTGTTTTATTCGACATTACACTTGTATTTTGGCTACCGAATTTGGATAAGTTTGATTAGTTTCATTCACTACTGTCCGTGAACGAGCTTACGACACAGTACTGTCCAGGAGTTGATATGCAAGAATGAATTTCTTTTGCTGTTGAGTCATGAAATAGCCTTAAAACGTGTATGTTGGATAAATCTACAAAGAAGAAAGAGAACAGAATGTGTAAAATTGCCATTAGGAACGCTGGTATGAAAAAAGATGACATTGCAAGGGTATTAAACGTGTCTCAGAGTGTTGTAAGCAGACCTTTGAAAGAACATAAAGAGAGTGGCAGTATTATAAAAAGGAAACGGTCTACATTGATTCTTGAGTGCAAAAAATTGTAACTGAAGTATTATGGTACGGGATGCATTTTCTGGCGACCACCTGATACAGTTAAAGGTGGTTACTGGGACTTTAAACACTCAAAACTACCAGGACGAAATCCTGGAATCTGGTGTTAGGTCACCCTTGGACTCGCTAGATGGCCAGAACATGGTGCTCTGAGATGACATTGCAAGACCTCACTGTACTCGCATCATCAAGGAATGCAAAAATTAACAGAACATCGCTAATCTTCAACAGCCGAGCTTGTTGCCGGACTTAAACTTGATGAATTTGTGCCAAGTTGTTATTCGACAATGTGAAGGCTTTACACAACATAAACCTGAAGTAGTGGAATATTATGAGCCATTTTGTGACTTTTTGCACCAGATCCTGAAAGGGTTACTATGCTCCAAAGGGAAAGTTTTGAAGAAATTACAACTTTCGCGGCCATATTGTAAAAGTTTTGCTGACTCTTGGCCTCCATGCTGTTTTCACTGAGTTTTGTAAAATTTATGGGTAATTTTTGTAAGGTGTTTGCAGCCTATAAACAAGTCAGAGATTCCATGGCATTTCTTTATCAAATCGCTGGAATTCTGCTTTTGTTGTCTTCCACAATAAATTTTTAATATCTCTCAAAAGTTTCCTTTCTTACCCTTTCTAAAACCTAAGTGGTGTTATCAAATGGAATATGCTTAACTTTATGGCAATAGTATATAATGATCCATCCAAACTTTATTGTCTCCTACTAAGTGTAAACAACAATGGTTTAGTCCAGCCTATGCACCCATGTAGTCGCTGTGAGTTACTGGCATCTTTAAATTTGCGAAGGTATTTGCTTTTTGGAAAATAAAATAGATGAACTTATTTCATGCAAAACTTCAGTACACTTAGGCTACATATAGTCTCGGGCCTGCATGGATCTAGAGGGGGGAACAGTTGGGGGTCCAGACCTCCCCTGGAAAATCACAAGTTATTTGGGTTTCTATAGGGAATAAGCAATAAGACCCCCTGGAAAAAGTTGGACCCCCTCTCAGGCTCTGGAACCTTGGAAAAGTATAGTAATTATATAAACTATGAAAAACACTGTTGAACCCTCTGTAAATAAGTTGAGGACTAAAAAACACAAAAAATGTCAGAGCTTTTTACTGTCAGATAGACCCCCCATGACAAAAAATCCTGGATCCGCGCATGTCAGTAGCTCAGCAGGCTAGATTGCATGAGTCAATCCACATGGTCACATACCCTAAAGACATGTTTTCTCTTGTTTAGGCCCGTATAAATATTTCACCATCAATCTCCATTTAAGTCAATCCACATGGTCACATACCCTAAAGACATGTTTTCTCTTGTTTAGGCCCGTATAAATATTTCACCATCAATCTCCATTTAAGTACATGTACTGCATTAAATTAGTGCACTGCTGCATCAGGGTCTTGAACTTAATGTTCAGTCACTGTCACAGAAGTCTCATGGACACACCAGATAGGCGGCAATCAAAAACGTTAATTATAAGTATCGAGGAACGTAGATCAAAGATCATTAGAAACAGAATTTTCAATTGCCATTTGTCGCCGGACTAGCAACAAATGGCAATCCAAAACACTGTTTCTTGGAAATTCTAGCGATTTTTGATTGTTAAGAGCTTTTTCGATTGTCGCCTATCCGGTGTGATGGATGTAATCCATTGAATGTTCATGATTTAGGAGCCAGTCAGAGATGATTCGTAAAAGCCAGGCTTGAAATGAAGTGAATGTCACAAGAATGTTAAATAGCTGAACAAGATACTCTTGTACCTGATTAAATCCTTTCCCAATGAATAAGCACAAAAACAATTTGAATAAAAGTTAAGTTTCTTATTTCTCGACCAAAACATATCTTGTGTGTAATCAAAACAACTAGCTGAATGAATCTATTCTTTTGAGCATTGCCCATAGTATATGTTCTGAAAATAATTTCAATTTTATGCTCAAAATATTTGGGATTAAAACTCTTTGCATGCTGGGTATTGCTTCTTGTCTGTATTTTTTTTAATTCTATCAGTAATATACCATCAACGTGTCAAATAGTTTGGATCCAGATCAGGCCTGACATTTTGTTGGGCCTGATCTGGGTCCAAACTATTTGCAAATTGTAATCATTTTAATTATCACAGTAGTGACATTAGCTGGTTAAGAGTTAGTGAATTAACCAATTCCTGTAAACTATATGCAACTCTGCAGAGCTTCATTGCTTTGAAATAATAAAACAAATCCCCACAGGCATCATAATAAACTAGAAATAATTAATAACAGGCCAGCTTCAATCTCACCTGGACTCATTACAAATCATCAATACATTACAAATAACTCACTCATCTTTCTTCAGACTAAGCCTAGAAACACTTTTTTTCACATGAATGTCAAATATTTGTGAGTCCCATTCGAATATTCTCAAAAATTGTTTGGTGATTTTCAAACAAGAGGGCCCTCGGGCCCTGGATTGCTTACTTGAGAATCACTGTTTATAAAGGTATAGGAAAGCATAGCTCCCCCTAATTAGCCTAAGCTATGAATTTTGATAGATCAGCAGTTTCATTAAGAGTTAACATGGAAAAGTTTCCATTATGTTGTCAAAATTAACAGGATGTAGAACCTTAACTTTTTTTCGCAACATGTGACCTCCAGGATGGGGCTATTTTTGGTTTCCAGGGCATAATTTGAACAAACTTGACGAGGTTCAGTAACTTCACTGGATGGTGCTACATGCATAATATCAAGGCTCTATGCCTTGTGGTTTCAGACAAGATCCCTATAAAAGCCTATGTAAAACATATGACCCCCAGGATAGGGCCACTTTCGGCCCCTGGGGCATAATTTGATCAATCTCATCCAACAACACTGTTTTTAAAATCTACATAGAAAAATAACTGTTTACCATCTATAACCCAGGATCAAGGGAGAAAACTCTAATTTCTTACTTTTTTGCCACTTATCAAGAAAGATAACTGGTAAGTTAGTCACCCACAATTGCCAGTGTTGTCTCCCTTACAACATTTTCCTATATCAACATAGGCAACAATCACTTTAATAAGATATCATACGTACATGTAAGCCCTCCTTGCTAAGTTGTCCCTATACAGTCCTAAAAGCATAAACTGGTAATTATAAAGATACAGACTTAAATTAACCCTTTGCAGTTTGGGTAATTTTTCATGCTTTTTTGTTGTTTGCTGATTTCTTCAAAATTGACTTTTTCAAATATTCCTTTCACAAATAACATCAGAGCAATGAGGCTAATTTTTTTTTGTATTAATGACACTATAGTAAAAGTTATGTTACCTGCTAATAGTGAAACAAAGTAGGTCAAGGCCAATATTGGAATTTTCAGCTGCTGCTGTTCGCACTGTCCTCAAGGACTCCCAGAAGTCACATGACAAAAACATCTACACTAACACAAATCAATACCTTGAATCATTCTAAAAGAAATTATGAGAATTTCACACGATAAAAAAGGTCCCCTTTGTTGTAAAAACACCAGACTCAGACTGAGGCCAGCCTGGACTTTCTGAGTCTATCAGTTACTTGACACAATAAGTTGAATTGATTCCAATAATCATAGTCCTCAAAAATGAAAATCCAATAAAAACCTTGAAATCAAGAAATTTCTCTTTCAGAAAAAGGTTCCCCTTTCTCCCAGCACCATTTATTACTAAATGGTTAGAAATTCTTTTGTTAACCCTTTGCCTACAAGTGTCGTCTGCCAATAACTTTTGCAAATAGTTTGGACCCAGATAAGGCCCGACAAATGTCCGGCCTGATCTGGATTCAAACTGTTCGACACTTTGAAGGTATATCTGATTTTTTTCAAACAAGTTGATTTTGAAAAAAATCCGCAGAGCTGACGACAAAAAAAGAATGCAAAATTACCTAGCATGCAAAGAGTTAATTGAAAGCAGCTATGGTGTGTCATTACAGTCATAATCTGTTTGTTTCCAGAAAACAAGGCCCTAATAAGTTGGGAAAAACATTGTTATCATTCCTGGTACATTGACTGCATAGCAAAGTCTGTATTAACCCATGTCACGCTGTATATCTTATGCACTACATTCTCCCAACCACCCCCCCAATTTTCATCCTCTTACCCTGCAGCATTCAAGTTTTAAGCATTTACTTGCAAACAGTGTGGAAAACAGTGTGGATCTTGATTAATTGGCTTTATCAGAAGAAGAAAAATTGAAAATCAGGGAAACCAGCTCAACAGGCCAACAGTTACCATATGCAGCCAGGTTAAGGTCACAGTGTCTTACATGTTTTTATGGCATTTTTTTACCTGCATTCTTTTGTCCCAAAGACAATGTCTTTTGTCCTCCATTCATGTAAGCTGTACAACTGCTGCAATTTAAGAATGCCTTGAACTGCACCCAACTTGAAGTAAATACTACAATCCCCACTAATCTGAACAAACTAACGCATAATGTATCACTATGCAATCTGAAAAGTTTGTTTTAATGCCATTTTTACAAAAAGTAGTACCTAATATTTCGAAATACATATTGGCTTAATCGTACATTTTCCCTATTATCACTATTTATAGTCACTAAAAAATAAGATATTTGATCATAATTTGTATCCAGATCTGGCTGTTCTGGGACCATGCTGTTTGCTTCTATACTTAAATCGTCAGAAATGTTAGGCAATTATTTGCAGCAGACAACTTCAGCAGATGGCATAATTTTTCAACTCTATTTTTTATTAAATTAGCAGACAACAAATTTCATCACTAGCAGAACAGAAAGAAAAATAACTGTGTATAGTATGAGTGACAGTGGTTTAGATAATCAAAATTTTTTAGCATAAAATTGTAAATATTTTCTTACCCATCAGTTTTAACGTATGTTTTGGGTGCTCAAAAGAACCGTCTCATTGAGACGGTTCTTTTGAGTACCCACAACATATGTTTCGGTTGAGAAATACGAAAATCTTTTTTTTTGTATGCACTCTTAACTGAAGGCCTGGATTCACATACACCCAACAATTCTTTAGACCTGGCCTAGACCAGTAAGAATTCTCCAGTGTCATCTACAGCTGGTTCACATATTTTACTGAGGTTAATGCAGGGGTTAATGAATGGGTTAAATGATCTGTTACATCTTGACATATGCCACAAACATGCAAGCAACTTATTTAATTAAAACAGGGGATTTACTTTTGACCCTGTCATAACAATCGAATTGTCCTGCTGAGCTGAGATTCATCGTTTTTTTAACCCTTAATGCGTCAATCGCAACAAAAGTCGTCTGCTTTTCTCATCTGCTGAAATGTTTAAGAAGCTTCTATGGCAAACAGTGTGGACCCAGATCAGACTGCTCCTTTAGGAGCAGTCTGTTCTGGGACCATGCTGTTTGCTTCTATACTTAAATCGTCAGTAATGTAAGGCAACTATTTGCAGCAGACAACTTCAGCAGATGACATTTTCAGATGCATTTTTTTTCTTGGCACTTTAAGGGTTAAAACACTGTAGCTGTAGATCCATCTGATCTGATTGATTGAAAATACATGCTCACAACTGGAATGCTACAGGTTAACTGGGTCAGGTGTTGTACCTGATTGTATTGATTCCTGATCACTGCCACCTTTCTTACATAAAATAGGGTTAAGTACATGACATAAATTTACATTCAACATAACAAAGGTTAAGATTTTACCTGGGTTTTTTTTTGTGGTATTTTACCTCCCAGTCAACAATTATTTGGTCATGTTGGGATATTTTCAGGATGATTCCAGATCACTTCTAGTCATTAAGTTCCAGTATAATTCTTGAAGTTTTTGTAACAGAAATCTTTTGGCAAAAATGTTACTACAATAAGATATAAATCTTTAACAATAATGTTGTTAAATTTCATACCTTTTAGCAAATATCTTGAACATTGTATTAAATAAACAGGGTGGAGAAGAAAGCCATAAATATGAAAAGAAACTCTTCCATAAAATTTTAAAGTCAATATTGATATTATATTAGTACTTACAACTTACATCAGGCCTCTTGATAAGAGTGTGAAATCAAAATTTAATTTTCTTATTTCTAATACAAATCATATGTTGTGGGTGCTCAGAAGAACCGTCTCAATGAGATGGTTCTTTTGAGCAGCCAAAACACATGTTTAAATTAATGGATAAGAAAATATTAACAATTTTCCGCTAAAAAAAGAGTATCTTGACCGGTGCTTATATGACCTACACCAAGTATTTACAATAATTGTTGTCTTATAATAAAAGCTACAAATAAACTTTGAGTGGCTGTGTTTGTTTACCAAGATTAGTGGCTTGCACCAAATCTTAAATGTTGATCCTGTCCTTCTTTCACTCCCCATGACACTCCCCCAATCCCCCTTCCTCAAAAAAATCTGTACGATCCTCGAATAAGTTTCTAAGCTGGCTTGACTGGTCCTACAAGGTCAAAAAACACAGACTTCTTTTTTTAGTCAATGATCTTTCTCAAATTTTCAGTCTTTGGCCTTCTTCAGGATATTAGAAACAATTTTCACAGTAGCATCCATGATTACCATTATGGTATATGTTTACACCTGTGTTATTTTTTCTTTAAAAAAAAAAATGAAAATATTAATTCCAACCCAAGTCACGTCAATTTGCCCATCTGTACATCATCACATTTCTTGTAATTGTATCTTCAGTCACACTTTTTATCAAATGCATTTATTATAGACAGGCCCCCTAGCAGACCCTCATGAAATTAAAGGTTTTTTATAAAGGCTATTTTAGGCAAAATAAAGATTATATCATTGAAATTTTAGCAAAAATAAAGAGCAAATTAACATCAAATTTTCTAGTATTTTTTATCCGATCTTGATCTTTAAATCCATGTTAAGATAGATGAAGATATCATGAAAGGGGTGCAGCAATCCTTTGCCAATAAATGTATAGCCCATTATAGCTATAATTACAAATCAATAGAAAATCAGTCTTGTTGTTTACTACCTAGTTATAAACCCCGTTTTCTAATTAAAGGCTTGTGTTAAGCAGTGTTGAATTGAAAAATAAATCACATATTTTCCAATGTGGAAGGGGGGTTCGGGGGTCCTCCCCCGGAAAATTTTGAATACCAAGAAAGTAGGAGAAGCCATCTCTGGTCATTTTGTAAGGCTCATTTTACCTACAGTAAATGTTTAATTTCAGAGGATATTGCAACCATTTATTGTATGCTCTTTTTAAATATAAAATTTAGGCATATATGAATATTGTCTGTTTTTATCTTGAGGTGTAGATAACACTGATTAGATTTGACAACCTTAGACAACAACATAAGAAAATCAGGACATTATTCAGAAGTCAGTAAACCCAGTAGATGCTTATTCAATTAATATTTGTCAGTTGGTAGGGTGTCCAACCTAATGTCTGGAGTTTTGCAGGTTCTCTTCCCAGGTCGGGCACATTCTTTTACTAGTTGTCTGTTAACCTTACTAGTGAAAGATGAGCACTAAGTACTAGTAAAAGGATATGGGTTAAGCCGGCCTAGGAAAGGGGCGGTTAATATCAACTAGTCATTCCGACATTACCTCAGCTGTTTAGCATGGATGTAAAGCATGAAATAAACCCAAAAGCATTTATAAATACCTTACCCCAATCTTTTTTTATTGCTGCCTAATCTGAAGCATCAGAAAAATTGGCTATAAGAGTCACCCTGGTGCAAGAGGTAGGTATAGACACAATGGTCTGAGGATGAATATGAATACAGCTTTCTGAAAAGCTCAAGATGTCACAGTCATTACTTGTAACATACATATGGTCTATTTCTTATGTTCAGACTGATCTTTCAAAATTTAAAGGTTTATTAATCAAATAAAGGTTATTAAAGGTTTTTCAGCTAAATTAAAGGTTTTAAAGGATTGCAACCAAATTAAAGGTTTCTAAAGGTTTTAAAGGTTCCACTAGGGGGCCTGTATAGAGCTTACAGTATGGTAGGAATAATCCCTCATTAAATGTTTGTGAACACCCTTCAATTAGCCTGTAATTAATTACTTTTCATTTGCCCATGGAGCCAGGCCATTTTCTGGTCAATGAGCTCTGGGTGCACGACAATTCGTCGAAAACCATTTCGCCGATAAGACAATTGGTCGCATACGACTTTTGGTCGATGCGACATTTCGCCGAGTACGACATTTGGTCGAAAAAAATAGCCAGGTACGACATTCGGTCGAAATTGTCAAGTCATTGTTTTTCGACCAAACGTCCTACTTGGCCAAACGTCGCATCTACCAAATGTTATTGATTATTAAAAAAAGAAAATCATAAGAAATCACTTTGTTTACCCGACGTTCAACTTATAAAGGCATGCTCGAGTAATTTTATAAAGTTGCTTCAACGCTAATTAGTGTATAAAGTTGTTTTTTTTTATTATAATGACTCTATAATGGGCAGTGGTCTAAAGCTTTCAGCATCGATCTTTGAGTGAAATGTTTAAAAGGTAAGTAGAACTCACATTTGTGAGATGATTGAACGTTCATTCTTTCTGTCTGTTGTCGGACTAGTCAGTGTGTTGATTAGTTATTCGAAATGGATGTACTATCACTTTTCACTAGCAATAGGCGGGCCCAAAAAGTGGCATATAAGTACTTTCAGTACACGAAAGACAGAGATACTAATACTGACGACCGGGCCGCGTAGCGCAGTCGGTAACGTGTCTGGCTACAGATGCGAGTCTGACTGCAGATCCAGGGGTCGCGAGTTCGATCCCGGCCCGGTACCATACTTTCGTGGAGATTGATCATGAAATAATTTCTACGGTCATTCTCCTCCTTCCGCTGGGTTGTTGTCAGTTACAAGCGAAAGTATGTGCACAAATTACTGGTTAACCGCTTGCTCAAGCATACTCAGGAAAAAGTGTGGTTGAGTGAACTGACCGTCCCGCAATGACCATAGCTGTTGACATGGGACGTAAAGCAACAAAAACAAACAAACAAACAAACTAATACTGACACTGGCGTGAAAATATAGTGGAGATGTGAGAACCGTAAATGTAAACAAATTTTATTTTTTCCGTACAAATCAGTTTTCGACCAAATTTCGACTAAATTTTGACGTAATTCGACGAATTTTAGACCAATTGTCGTAGTCGGCGAAACGTCGTATCCGGCGAAACGTCGTATCCGGCGAAACATCGTATCGACCAAATGTCGCATTCGACCAAACGTCGTTTCGACGAAATGGTTTTCGACCAAATGTCATGGATCCATGAGCTCTACACAAGAGAACTGGAAGTACTATCACCTGCTAATACTACTAGAGCAGAATTATAAATCGTTGATAATGGCAAAAATTAACAATGTTTCAGAGTAATATGATAAGCAGTGTGTACATTGATGAGTATATTTTGATAGCTGGCTAATGTTTAATAATTATTTCTAAAATTTAACCCTTTAAACATTAATAATTACTGTAGTAGACAACAAATTTTGTAACAATTTTCTTCATTTTGGGCACAAAAAGACAGAACAAAATTAAATGATATATGAAACTTACTGAAAAACAAAATACTTTTCTTTTGATAGTCAAAACATTCTAATTTGCATTGATCTGACAGTTGATTGTAATTAAAACGGAATATCCATTATCCAATTATGTAATAAAGAAATGTATGAAATACCAATGAAAGGTGCTATACTCCTCAAAATAATGAAAGGACCAAGATTTTAGAACGCCAGTATAATAAGCACAAAAATTTTAAATTCTGTAAAACTTGGCCCTTATCTTTCTTTTCTTTATGCCCATAAATCAAGAATCATTATTACTGATTTCCATGCCTAATTCTGTCATAACTGTGTCTCAAATGCACATACCCTCAAAAACACACTTTCAAAATTAAGGCAGTGGGTGGGGTAAAGAAATTCTTCTGTGGTCATTTGAGTAGAATGAAAATGACATCAAATTAAACTTTATTTTAAACAGTTAAGCTTACATGCAAACAATTTCATCAAACAGTTTCAATATACTGGGAAGCAAGCATTTTCGTCTCTGACAACAAATGGAGTTTTGACATTGTTTTGTTTTCTGAAAACAATGTGTGTACTTGGACATCAAGATTCGGATTTTCAATTGTCATTCTATGCCTTTGGGTGTGTGAAAACTGTCCTTAAGAATTGTTTAAAGATTGTCACAGACAAACGCCAATGCCAGTTGTCTGAACCAATAGTCTGGCCATAATATTTACGCCAAAGCCAAAAGGGGCAATTTTTTCTCACAGGAAGAGGTGGATGGTATCGAATCTATCAATGGGATTAAAACACCATAAAAGCATGCAAAAACAGAGATTTCAGCATCTAAAAGCACTTTTCATTCATTTCATGCAGTTCTGTGGTCCATGGATCACACACAAAAAATGACATTCCAATACATTTAGGTCAAGTTTTAAAATGACAAAAAATCCTTGTAAGTAACATTTTCTGCCAGATTCTTTTTGCTGTTTCACTTGGCAATAGGGCGTCAAAGATGTCCGAAAAATTTAGGCTAGATCGTAACATTTGTTTTCAAAATATGTTCTATGCAAAATGTATCAATGTTATAATTAATAGTATTGGTCCTTCAATTATTTTGAGGAGTATACTAAGCATCTTATGCTGACCAAATAGATGTTAATGTGTATCTGTTTTATAAATGCCAATTTCTTTAATATGTCTGCTCCCAGATGTTTAGATAAACACAACTAGAGGACCTGAAGGTCCTGAAGCGCTCACCTGATCTCCTCAATAATGTCAAAATAGGTCAAGGTCAACTACGGCTTATAATGAAACATATTTTGTTTTACTATATATGTAGGTTGCGGCCATTTTGGTCAAGTGACCCTAAAACAATCTAATGAATACTCCATCAAAGAGCCCAGTGATTTCTGAGTAAAAGATGTTTAGATAGGTACGTGGCTGTCCAAATGAGTGGCCTTTGAAAAAAGGTCAAAGGTCAGCTTGACATTTGGTACTTATATAAAGCCATTGTCTCATTAGGTTAAACACGTTTCGCAAGTATCATGATTTTGGCTTAAACAGTTATAGTAAAATGAACATTTCAAGATTTTTCCAAAGAATTGCACTAGGAATCAAATTTGACCTTGCCATAAAGTAGGTCAAAGTCTACCTTGATTTATCATTTGTGCAAACCTGGTAGGGCCCACATCCCCAATGCTACATACCAAGTCCCAAGGCCATTGGTCTTTTGGTTCCAGAGAAGGAGATTTTTAAAGGGTTTTACTATATATGGGCGTGGTGGCCATCTTGGTCATGCGACCATTAGAATTTGTATAAATTTTCGCTAAACTATCATAAGGAGTCTTCATATGAAATATGAGTTAAATTGTCTGACTGGTTTTTGAGAAAACTGTTTTAATATGTTGATGGTACTCCAATATGAGCGACCTTGGCTGAAAGATCAAAGGTCAACATTGACCTTTGAAACTTATTTATAGCCATTGTCTCATTAGGTTTAACATATCAAGAGAGAATAATGTCTTTGGTTTCAACAGTATTCAAAAAATCAACTTTTCAAAAAATTTCCCATTTAAATGCATTCGGAAGCAAGTTTGACCTTGATGTTAAGTAGGTCAAGGTCAACCTAGGACCATCATTTGAACAAACTTTGTAGACCCCACATCCCCAATGCTACATACCAAGTCCCAAAATCATCGGCCTTCTGGTTCTTGAGAAGAAGATATTTAAATAGTTTTCACCATATATGGGCATGGCGGTCATCTCGTTATGTGACCAAAATATTTGTTACGAATTTTGGCTATCTTATCATAATGAGCCTTCATATGAAATTTGAGTTCAATTGGCCTAGTGGTTTCTGAGAAAACTGTTTTAATGTGTTGATGGGACTCCAATATGAGAGACCTTGGCTGAAAGGTCAAAGGTCATCCTTGACCTTTGAAATTTATTTATAGCCATTGTCTCATTAGGTTTTACATATCAAGTGAGAATAATGGCTTTGGCATCAACAGCATTCAAAAAATCAACTTTTCAAAAGAAATCCGATTTAAATGCATTACGAAGCAAATTTGACCTTGATGTTAAGTAGGTCAAGGTCAACCTAGGACCATCATTTGAACAAACTTGTAAGGCCTCACATCCCCGAAGCTACATACCAAGTCCCAAGGTCATCGGCCTTCTGGTCCTGGAGAAGATTTCAAAAGGGTTTTTACCATATATGGGCGTGGTGGCCATCTTGGTCATGTGACCAGGACCATTTGAACAAACTTTTGTTCCCCTATCCTAAGGGGTCTCTATATGAAATTTGAGTTCAATTGGCCAAATGGTTTCAGAGTAGAAGATGTTTGAAAATGTTGACGGACGGACAGACGAACAGACGACGGAAACCTGAGTCATTGGTATACTAATAGCTCACCTCGGAGCCTTCAGCTCAGGTGAGTTAATAAATATTGCTTTAATTAATTTAGCAGATGAATAAATGATATGTGAAAATGAAATCAGTACATAATGAAATATATACTTTTAATTAAAGTAAAATGTTCAAAATCATGAACAAACACTTTAACCGTTGGTAGTTCACATGATATAGAGGGTACTGTGCAATGTTTCATGTGACCTTGACTCCAATGAGATGGTTCCTTTGAGAGCCCGAAACACATGTTAAAATTGATAGGCAAGAAAATATTCACAGTTTTACACTCAAAAAAATTGTTTAGATGTATGTATGTCTTCAATAAGACAGATTTTCACATGAAGTGGCATGTAATTGGAAATTGTATGCAGGTTTATGAGGGTGGGTGGTTAATCAGCTCTCTTGGGGTTTGGATAATGAGGCTGAGACGTATCAAGTCTTCACCAAAGAGTTGCAGGGGGAGGTAATTAGCTTCATGTTGATTGAAGACAGGTTTTACAAGACTGTGAACCCTAAGTCCAGAGTTAAAAAGCTACTAAAAATACCAGTATTCTAATAAATGCATGGTCCTTGTCTATCGCGAGAAAACTTGTACGTCTTCAGGGTTTTGGGTTTCTGACAAAGTGAGATTCAAGCCAGTCTCCTCAGATGGAGACTAGCTAGAAAATTGAAATTTCGTGTGTAGCAAGTTTAGATATACTTTCCAAAAAGTGAAAAACAAAGGCGCTGATCAGTCTGTGCGGATGCGCAGGCTGGTCTGCGCCTGTATTGTTCGCAAACCTTAACGGTCCCGAAGACAGGTTTTCTCGTGTCAAGGCCCAAACTACAATATATAATACTAATCAAATCAAAAAATTATTTGCCTGATGAAAGATACAGTACTCAATGTTTGCTATTTATTACTAGCCCGAGTCAGTGGACCCAGTGAATGTCTTGATTAGCTTCTGAAAATTGAGGGTAATAACAGCCCATTTTACTGAAGCAATAACAATTTAATAGCAACAGACAATGAATTCAACTAGGTCACAGTTTAATTTTATTCAAATGTGAAATTATAAACGCTTCTTTTTCACATTATGTGTGTTACACAATTTAAATTAAGGTATTTTCATGAGAAGAAGTACCCAAAGTAACTGCTTCAAAATGTGTTACAACCAGGCCTCCTGAAAGAGGTAATAATTTGAAAATTATTTTTTCTTATTTCTCAACAAAAACATATGTTGTGGGTACTGAAAAGAACCATCTCAATGAGATGGTTCTTTTGAGCACCCAAAACACATGTTTAATTTGATAGGTAAGAAAATAAATGCAATTTTAGGTGCACAAACGATTCTTTTCTGGACCTATGTACAACCCTAGATTATTGTCTCTTTAACACTTTCCCACCATTTATGGTTTTTGTCATCTGCTCTTTCACCTGCTTATACACTTTGGTAGACCGTATTGCAAACACTATCAACCCCGAATCGCGGAGCATAGTGCTTGCTTTCAAAAGTGATCACATTCTGAAGTGCATTTGAGTTATCATATATTCAGCAAGTGGCATACCTGAGGCATTTCATAGAACAAACACTCTGGAAGGGGTTATGGGGCTCTCGTGGCGTAAAATGGTCTTAGCCCCTGCGAAATGGTCTAGAACCATTCTAGAAGAGTTCTAGAATTTTCTAGAACTATGTTCTAGAACTGTTCTAGATATGTTCTAGAACGTTTATGGGACAGATGTAGAACGTTAAATGGGACAATTCTTTGTTCTACAAATGTTCTAGCCAAGGTCAAAAGATTTGTTCTAGAAAAGTTCCAGAAAATTCTAAAAGTTTTTCCTAGAACAGTTTTAGAACAAATCAAGTTTGTTCTAGAACAGTTCCAGAACAAATCTTTAGAACTTTTATGGAACAATTGTAGAACACCCCTCATAAAATGTCCCATTTAACGTTCTATAAATGTCTCTGAATAGTTCTAGAACATCTGTAGAATGGTTCCAGAACTATTCCAGAAATGTTCTAGTGGTTTGTTCTAGAACTGTTCTAGAATTAACCTTGGTTTGTTCTAGAACTGATCTAGAACAAACCTTTAGAATTTTTCTGGAACAATTGTAGAACAACCCTAAAAAATGTCCCATTTAACATTCTATAAATGTCTCAGAATAGTTCTAGAACATCTGTAGAATGGTTCCAGAACTATTCCAGAAATGTTCTAATGGTTTGTTCTAAACTGTTCTAGAATTAACCTTGGTTTGTTCTAGAACTGATCTAGAACAAACCTTTAGAATTTTTCTGGAACAATTGTAGAACCCCCCTAAAAATGTCTCATTTAACGTTCTATAAATGTCTGAATCATTCTAGAACATTTTTAGAATGGTTCCAGAACAATTCCAGAAATGTTCTAATGGTTTGTTCTAGAACTGTTCTAGAATAGACCTTGGCTTCTTCTAGAACTGATCCAGAACAAACTTTTAGAAATTTTCTGGAAAAACTGTAGTACAACTCTTCAAAAATCATGTCATAAAAACATTCTATTGATGCCCCTGAATTTATTTAGAGCATTTTAGAATAGTTTAAGAACAATTTCAGGAATGTTCTAGTGGTTTATTCTGCAAATGTTCTAATACAACTGAACTTTTTTTAAAACAGTTGTTGAACACCTCCCCAAAAATGTCCCATATAGGGTTTGGAAATAAGATTCCATTGAAGGCTGCATAACTTTATATATCTGGAAAACTGTTGAAATTGGTTTAAAACCCCAATAAGTAATCACACAATAAATAAATAAACATCAACTGGAGGAGAATTATTATAGGGGCCCTAAGTTGGCCTAAATGTTGTTAGTTACCCCACCCATTTCAAAACATTGTCATGCATTTGACCATGGAAAAACAGCAACTACAGCAACAATTAACATTAAAACTTAAGAAATTGTGTCTCAAGCCTACTCACTGTCCCAGACTATAACACTGTCAATTTGCCATCTAGAAACTGCCACAAGTGCTTTTTGGGCTCAGCCTTCATAATCCCTCCAATTATGGCAGCCATGTTTTTCCCAACATCAATCTGGTTAAATTAATGATAATGACATGCTTGTTCTAGAACTGTTCTAAAAATGTTCTAGAACATTTTTTAACTTTTGTAGAACTTGCTGGTTCAGTAAATTTCAGTCAAATATTTCTCCCGAATTATCAGTGAATTGAAAAATAAATAACATTTATTGCAAAACTGTAACATTGTAGTTTTTGGAAAACTTATTGGATGTTAACTGCTCAACCTCTGTTTATAGTAATTAAGCCATGATCATCTTCTCATTGTGGTAACATGCCACCCTGTATTACCCCACCCATTTCAAAACATTGTCTTGCATTTGCTAAAAAAACTTACAAACAACAACCCCACCATTAATCAACATTTAAAACCTTAAAGAAACTGTTTCTCAGGTCTACTCACTGTCTCAGGCAAAACTACTATCATGTTTGCCATCTAGAAATTCCAAAACAAATGTTTTTGAAGAGCCTCCACATTTTCCCTCCAGTTCTTGCAGCCATGTTTTTCCCATCATCCATCTGGATATGACATGTTTCCTCTTTAAATGTTCTAAAAATGTTCTAGAACTTTTTAGAACATTTCTAGAACTTGCTGGTTCTATAAAAGTACTAAATGAGTTCTAGAACTTAATTCGATTTTTCTTTTACTTGTTTTGCCCTTTTTTTTCTTTCTTTATATACTGCCAGACCCTCGCTTGCGTGTATTATTGGCAAGTGTACTTTGTACACTCCAGGTTGCAGGATGAAAGCCTACAAGTAAATTAACCATATCGAAATTACCGTAGGGTTCTTTACCTGCACAAGGGGTGACCTTCCCTTCAAAGGGGACATCTAGTTAACGTCCCAATCCAAAGGACCATGCACTTATCTAGTGTCATCCCTGCAAATGACACCAGAGAAAGCATGTTCGGACACAGAAAGTTTCCTCACCACAAGCAGGGATTGAACCTGGGACCTCTAGAACCAGAGGCAAGTGCCCAACCACTGAGCTACCTGTTGCTTTCTGCTCTTGAGAAGTTCCAAAAATGTTCTAGAATTTATTAGTATATTTGTAGAACTAACTAGTTCTAAAAAGTAAGACAAATGTTCTAGAACTTAATTTGAATCATTTTTTAGAAGTTTCTGTCAACTTATTTTGTTCTTGAAAAGTTCTAAAAATGTTCTAGAATATTATTAGAACATTTGTAGAACTAACTGGTTCTTGATTTGTTCTAAAAATGTTCTAGAATATTTCAAGAACGCTTATAGAATGGAAATCAGTTCTAGAATGTGTTTGATTTGTTCTATAACAATGTTCTAGAACAGTTGTAGAACATGAGTTCTAGAACGAACATATTTACCTGTTTAGAACAGTTCTAGAACAGTTCTAAATGTTCTAGAACAGTTCTAGAACACCTCCAATTTGTAGAACAAAATTTCGCAGGGGAGAGCATTTCACAGGGCTAAAATGAGCGCTCAAGACATGCAGTTAAACACAAGTACAGTAGAACCTGTGTAAAACGGCCACTCTCAAATAGACCGAAAATTGGTTTTCAAGACCAATTATCGCTT
Organism: Loripinus fragilis; assembly: GCA_964019695.1. Lineage (NCBI taxonomy): Eukaryota > Metazoa > Mollusca > Bivalvia > Lucinida > Lucinidae > Loripinus > Loripinus fragilis. The sequence continues at coordinate 14,421,463 of OZ026529.1, read as the reverse complement.
AATGCAGGTCAAAAGTATTGCTGAATGCTCCAAGGGGAGCATTCTACAATACTTTCGACCTTCATTAAGCTACCATTTGTCATTAAGATCTTTGTTTTGTCTATTTTTGAGAGACTGTTTTACACCTAGGTTTTACTCAAGTTGCATTTTTTCTTCCAAAAATCAAATTAAGTAGCTAAAGACCCTGTATTGTGGCGCTGAGTTGTACGCGCAATCGTTTTTGTGTAGCTACACCCCCAGCAGCAGATGCAATACCACAAGCAGAAATAACATTAGACACTAGTTAGTCCCTGTAGCTGTGCAGATTGGTTTGAAATAATATGGGTCATGTCAAGAGAAAACCTGATATTGCATCTGCGCAGTCTGATCAACGTCTTTGCTTTTTGCTTCCAGAAAATTATTATAAGTATTTAAACTTGTTCCATGAATAATTTCAGCATTATAGCCAGTCTCTGAAGCTGAGTGGACTGGTTTAAGTATTACTATGTGAGTATGTGTACATGTAGGTCTGAACCCCCCTCCAAAACAGGTTTTCTTGTGATGAGGCACATATAGAGGCAAACCCAGAAGGCAGATTTTCTTATGTCTTGGCACAATTATTAGACAGTCTTATAGTTTCATCATTTGTTTGTAATAGCTTGATTCTTTATGTCCCAGTCAACAAATTTTCAGGTATGTCAGGATGGGACTTCCTGTATTGAACTAGAACTAAGCAAGGATTAATGTGTCATGCTCAAGGACACAGCACAGTGAAGCTTGAACCCGCAACCCCGCAGTCTCCAGTCAAACAATCTACCACTGAGCCACTACGCATCCAAATTTTATGTAATGATACACTCGTTCCCAATTTTCATCCTTTTAACCTGTAGTATTCCTGTTGTAAGCATGTACATGTACTTTCAATGGTACAACAAAAAAAGTGTGGATCCTGATCAGATGGCTTCAGCAGTGTTTTCAAATAAAGATAAAATCTAAGTTGGGCAGGACAATTAGTCCAGATTCATAAAGTTAAAAGTACATGTTAGTCTTTTTTCTAACAGACCCTGACAAAGGTAGGCCTAATGAAATTAATCTTTTCTGAATTCTACATAAAAAAAAACACACACACAAGAAACAAAAAAAACAACATTTACTTAACTCTTTGCATGCTGGGTAATTTTGCACAGGCCTCTATTTTTGTCTGCTACTTTTTTACCTTTTTTAAAATAATTTCAAGAATACTATCAGAGTGCAAAATATATAGTTTAGATCCAGATTAGGCTTCTCACTCAAAGAAATAACATTCAAACATTTATCTTAGAAAATTCCATTGGCGACATAAAATACATGAAATCAACTCCTTTGGATACATTCATATAATTAGCTGATTTTTTGTCGAATCATGACAATAAAACAAAGAAAATACAAATACCTCTCTGTATTACTAATATATCCAGAACAGAACAATGAAGTCATGTAACATGAAGCATGTAGATTGAGGCTGTGTCTCAGGGGATCTGTGGTTTATATTGGATTTTTTCTCATGCCTTGCATATCTCAGTCTTGTGTATTGGCTTTCTCAATAGGCCAAGCAAAATAAATGAATGTTTTTTCCTAGCGTCTTCTGCTGATAACCTTTGCAAACAGTTTGGACCCAGATCAGGCCCGACAAAGCATCGGGCCTAATCTGGATCTAAATTTTTTGACACTCTGGTGGTATTCCTGGAATTTTTTTCAAAAAAGATAATTTTGAAAAAAAAATCAGCAGACTACAAAAAAACATGCAAAATTACCCAGTAGGCTCTAGGAGTAAACTACGTACCCCATTATAAAGAAGTGCTCACTGTAGTTGTAGTAATGAATGATCATAGCCATGGATATCAATAAATTTATTCAATGATATCCATATTTCAGCCAGATATTTATGGATATTCAATTTATCATCTTGAATTCAAACAGAATATCCCTAAAATAATTGCTCCCTGAAAATAAATAGCCATTCTCCCCAGATCCCCAAAACCCCTGGGGGGCCCATCCATAAATTGAAGCATAGAAACATGAATCTATATTTTGATATAATTATTAACTCTTTACCTGCTAGTACTAGCAAATTTGTCATCTGCTGATGATCTTTGCAAACAGTTTGGACACAAACCAGGCTAGACAGAATTTGGATCCAAACTGTTTGACACTCAAAATAGCCATTGTTTGGATCATATTTTGCTAGAGTGTTATTTATAAATTCAGCACTTAAAAAAACCCTCTGAAAGAATTATTTAATTATATCAGAGCCCTAAAATCCTCCCTAGTATTCCAATTGTGAATAGTTCTTAAAGGGAACAGCAACATTGAAACAAGTAAATCTGAAAGGCAAGCCCTCATTAAATTTTGCAATCTGCCGCAAACCTGATCAAAATCGAGTAAAAACAAGAAAATAATAGCAATCTGAAATTCTATTAGGCCCATCGAGGCCGCCATTTTGAAAACCAAATAAAATCACCAATTTCATTGCAGCTGTAAAATCAACTGTTTTCAACAGAGGAATTAATAACATTTAAAACAAAATTAAAATGAATAGTTAGAGGCAAGTTATTCTGTCTATGCATGTACATTGTATTTACAATGTAATTAGGACTGTGTGATGTCACTATTACTCACTAAGCCTAACAAGAAATATCTTTAAAAAAGATATTCGGCGGCTCTCAAATACTGACGATAAACGCAACCAAATTCGCAGGTTTAGACGAGGGCGCAACACCCTTGGGCCCTTATAGTGCAACGAGAGGATTTACATGGTAGTAGCACGACTGATATGCCGATAGTCGGTCGGTTGAAAATGTCCGATAAACAAACAATTTTAACACAATTTACTCGAAAAAAACGTTGATTTTTTCTTTGATATTTTCCGACTTGAAAAGGGGATTTTTCATCCGAACATAGGAGAAAAGAAACGTTTTTGGCATTGGGAATATAACCGTATAACGGCCAAAAAAGACTATTGTCGAAATATATGAAACAGACTATAATCATGTCCAGATATGGGAATTGGAAAAGTTACAAATATTTTATTTAAATAACGTAATATTACTGTAAAGTCCTTTCGAATTTAGTGGGTTATTTTATAATGCACTTCTTTACTGTGTGCAAGGAATGTAAACAATGATAGTGACATCAATTTACAAATACTGTACATCGGGGGTTGACCTATATTCGAGACGAGGTCGTTAATACATTTGCATTTTTAGACCAAGTGCACAGACTGGTTCTCTGCCGTTTACATGTATGTTTTCAAGTTTAGTTTCATGTTTAATAAGATTGTAAGGACATTCTGAGTATCAACCAATGAGAGCATCTTTTTCCAGTCGGTGTGATGAATATTACAATTTAAAAAATGCTTCTGATTGGTGAATAATTTAGAGCTAAAGCGATATTAGAACGGCAGCCTTTTGGCCGCCGTAAAAATGCTGCCCTCCATTGCTAAATTCAATTCTCTGCTATACAAATATCTGTAACTTTCTTATTTTTCATTCGATTTTGATTGGGTTTGAGGCAAATTGAATGGTTTAACAAGGACTTACATTTCAGAATCACTGATTTCCAATGTTGCTGTCCCCTTTAAGGGAAAATGAATTCTTTAAGGCACCACATTTTGTATGTATGGTACCTATAAACTGCTAAGTGCTGACCCGGTGGATTATAACTTATTTGCAGGGGTCAGGTACTTATCTTTATCTATAGACAGTAGACCTGGTCCCGCAATGAATTTTGTGAAAGGGAAGCCTGGAGGGTTCACTCACTCTGTCCCCCTGTGAAATAAAGTTCATGACAACTGACAACATGAGTGTATCATGAACTTTATGAACTGGTCATAAACAATTCTTGAAAAGTTCTTAGTTTGCTGAATTATGTATTTTCATGAACTTAAACTCATGAACAGCTCATGAACATCAGTTCATCAACTCTAAAATAACTAGGCAAAGTTTGTTTGTGAGTCCCAATATTTAATGAACTAGCTTTAAGAACCTTTGGCTGCTTCTTTTAACAAATGACCATGAACAAATAGTTGCTGCATACTCTAGGATGGACAAAGTTATATTCTAGCTGGCTTTGTGTGTTTTTGCTGATGTAAATAAAGGTTGGCGTGTGCTGCCGGGACTAAAACATATTTTGTCTATATAACTTGTCTATCGTTTTCTAGCATAATTTAAAGTACATGTTCTTTACAAAACACAATTGAACTTCTATTGTTTATTGCCACAAAGTGTCAAAACCAGTCTCAAAATGGAGGTCACTCACCTGTGTAAATATGACTCTCATACATGATACATGCCTAGCTTATGAATGAAAATATCAACTTATAACATTGAGGACATAATAAGAATCCCACAAACATGTTGCTTAATTTTTTTGAACGGTATAGAACTGAAAATTCTCATCATGTGACTAGGCACCCTCGAACTAGTCTGACGACAAAGTCTGTGCAAAACCCACATATGCCCCTGGCCAATGCCAGACGAAATTTATCCGCTCCCCGGGCGAAACATGATCGCGTCTATCCGCCTGATGCCAGCGTCTATTGACTGTCTGGGAAATATTGTTATGAATGAAAAATGGGAAGTCTGAATATGAAGATAATTTAGAAATAGTAAAATGGCATGATGATAAGGTGGGATGTTTATTTTTTCTGTGTTTTTACCTTCCTGATTATCCATCTTTGATGAGAAAATGTTGGCAGTAAGACTTAATTGTTTATGTTAACCATTTTTCCCAGCTGACAGCTCCGAGATTCACACACGCTTAAGCGAACTGTAAACGAATTTTGCCACCCGGCGAAAACACAAGAACGGCGAAAATAGAATATGCCAAGATATTCGTTAAATTGTGACGCTGATGTCGATCGAGTCTCTCTCACAGAGTATTTTATTGTTGTTGTTGTTAGAAGCCTTCAGCAGGAGTACTGTATCACTCTGGTAATTTGCTGATTTTAGGGGCTCTTTAGTATACCTGGTAACTTTCGTTGTAAAAACTCTCACGGTATACTAATTTTAAAAAGATCGTGTTAAGATACGAAGTTGTGTAGGACGAAATATCAGCTGAATTCCCGAGTTTTAACTGTTTAAGTGGCAATTGTTCATCGTTTTAGTATCGTGCATAGTCCAGATTATAACAAATTGTATTATTGTTGACACACAATCATATAAACTGTAAATAAAGTAAATGAAATACATTAAAATAACATGATAAACAGATAAATTACCGTTCTTATTTGACCTAAATCTCGCTTTGAAAATCCGAATAAATCATGTGCGTAGGTCACGTGAAGACTAATTATAGTTTGCTGGGTAAAATGTACTGTTCGATCAAACTCCCCAACAGAAGTAGATTGATTCCCCTCGTTGATAAAGCTCCACTTCCGCTACGCATTTAACGACTGGTAATGCCTATTTCATCATCATCTGTCTGTCTGTCTGTCTTGCCTGCCTGTCTATCAGTCCATCTGCCCATCCGCTTGCCTGTCTATAAGACAAGATAAGACAAATTTTATTTAAAGTCGGAGAGTATAAACATAAAATTGTCTGTCTGTTTGTCTGTCTGTCTGTGTCTGTCTGTCTCTTTGTCTGTCTATCCGCCTGCCAGTAGGTCTGTCCGTCTGTCTATCTGTGTCTTATTTGTCTTGTCTGTCTGCCTACCTGCTTCCCTGTCTATTTGTCGATCCGCCCATCTGCTTACCTGCCTATATGTCAGTTTGTCTGTATGTCTGTCTCTCTGTCAGTCTGTTTTTGTCCGTCCGTCCATCTGTCTGTCTGTATTTGTGTCTGTCTGTGTCTTTTTTGTCCGTCTGTTTGTCTTTCTTTCTACCTGCCTGCCTGTCTGTCTACTTTTTGCATGTCTGTATGTCTGGGTTTATCTGTATGTCTGTCTATCTTTTATATATTTCAAAGCAATTAATCTCGCTTAAACGTTTTAATAATAACAGAGATATACAATTTGAAAGTTATATATTGTAGCAAGCATATGGTCTTGTAATCAGTTAAATAGTTATACTCATCTTCACTTTTTACAGAACACGAAAAGTCACGACTTCTCTCAAAATACGTCATAGACGCAAATATGCAGTTTTCTAGTATTCAGAATAGTAAGTCAGGTTATCAGAAATGTTTGCGCGTCCGCCACTGGAATTTAAATGGTATAATATCCAAACAGTTTGGTAACAAATTAGAGATGCAAGAAGTTTATGATAAGGTCAAAAAATTGGATTTGTTCGGGGTCAGCGAAACTCATTTATTGCCGAAAAATGGAAAGCAACTTGACTTGTATCAAGATGTTCATTCGCATAGAAAACATGGTAAACGCCGTAACTACGGCAGCGGGGGGATTTCAATTTATATTAAGAACAATATAGTTAATGGTACTTCCGTTATACATGGTGAGTCATCAGATTGTATGTGGGTATGCTTAAAAAAGTCATTTTTTCAATTAGAGGAAGACATTTATGTTTGTTTCATATATGTACCTCCTGTAAATTCTACATTTACTAATTCTCAAGATAACAACTCATTTGAGTTGCTTGAAAATGATGTCTGCAAATTCAAATCTAAAGGAAGGGTTGTATTAATGGGAGATTTTAACAGTCGGACCAGCACATCACCAGATTTTAATGTCACGGATGATGATAAATATACCCCGGTGCCAGAGCAGTATAATAGCGATGAGCACGAATCACTTTATAATCGTGAAAACGAAGACATATGTTCTATAAATGAATATGGTAAAAAATTGCTAGAGTTGTGCATTGAAACTGAACTCAGAATTTTGAATGGTAGAATGTTAGGTGACTTGGAGGGTTAATTACATGTCATAAATGGAATGGTTCCTCAACGGTGGATTATGGGATAGTGCAAAATAGCTTGTTTAGAGAGATTGATTTTTTCAAAGTTTATGATTTGATGGGTCACTTATCTGATCATTGTCTTATTTCATTGGGACTGAAGTGTAATTTTAAAGCCACAGCAAGTTGTAATTCGAACATATATAAACTAGAGAAAAATTTCAAATGGGACACTCAATCTGAATTGATTTATAAATCAACTTAAGTTTCAAGCAGTGTAGGCAAAAAGATAAAGGATATTTTGAATTCAGGGTCTGATATGACTGTTGAAGACATGACCAACGACGTTAATGACATATTACTTAATTCTGCAAAACAAGCATTGCAACAAAAGAAACACATGAAAAGGTCAGCCAAAAAGAAAAAGAAATGGTTCGATAGAGATTGTTTCTCTCTAAGAAAAGAAGTTATAAAACTTAGTAGACAATTATGTAGAGTAAATGCGACTCATGAAACACGAATTTTATTTTTTCAAAAGAAAAAGGAACTTAGGCGTTTAATCAAGACTAAGAAAAAATCGTTTAAACAACATATACTAGATCAATTAAATGACATGTCCGATAGTAACCCTAAACAAACTGGAATTTAGTTAAAGGACTCAAAGAACTTGATGCAAATTCAGTAAATGGAACCAACCCAATTTCGCCTGAAGATTGGTTGAAACATTTTAGCAAACTTTTGTTTGATGATAAACAGAATAGGAGTTCACTATTGGAAGGAATAATCAATGAGATGTTGTCTTGTAATTCTTTTTCTGATCTGGACTTCCGTATCACTAATGATGAAATCAAAAAGGCAATTAGCAGTCTGAAATGTGGAAAGGCAACGGGGTTGGACAAAATAAGCTCTGAAATGATAAAAGCTTCTGTAAATGTTTTACTATCTGTTTATGAGAAATTGTTTAATGCAATATTAAGAAGTGGTATTTATCCAACATCCTGGCATGACAGTTATATTTGTCCAATTTATAAATCTGGCTCACGAAGCGACCCATCTAACTATAGAGGCATAGCCATAACCAATATTTTAGGTAAAGTGTTCAGTATCATTTTAAACAACAGACTTGAAAAGTTCATAACTTCTAATAACTTAATAGATGATACACAAATTGGCTTTAAAAAGAATTGCAGAACGTCTGATCACATGTTTATACTACAGACACTTATAGACAAATATGTAAAGAAGCTAAAATCACCTCTTTATGTTTGTTTTGTGGATTTTAGAAAAGCTTATGACAGTGTGTGGCTTCATGCTTTAATGTTTAAACTTCTTTCACAAAATGTATCTGGTATGCTTTTCAGAATTGTGAAGGAAATGTATATAAACAACAATATCCGAGTTAAAATTAATAATTGCGAAAGAACGATCTTTTTTAAGAGCAATGTTGGAGTGCTCCAAGGAGATAATATTAGCCCTCAATTTTTTAACCTTTATATTTCAGACTTAAAAGCGTTTCTTGGGGTAGACGATGACACACCCAAACTAGTCAGCACTCCTATTAATTGCTTGATGTACGCAGATGACTTAGTTTTAATGTCTAGGTCTGAATCGGGACTACAAATTCTTTTGAATAGGTTAAGTGAATACTGTAAAAAATGGCGAATGGAAGTAAATATCGAAAAAACCAAAGCCATGAAATTTAGTGGAAACGGTCACAAATGTAATTCAGTGTTTCTATATAATGGGAAACCTCTTGAAAATGTAGCTAAATATAAGTATTTAGGAATTGAATTTAGCTCTTCCGGGTCATGGAGTAGTGCAATTGCAAATATTTCCAATCGGGGAAAGAAGGCGCTGTTTTTACTAAAAGGCTATAAATGTTCAGGAAATAAAAAGCCAGGGTTAGGATTAAAATTGTTCGATCAGATGATAAGGCCTATTTTATGTTATGGCTCAGAGATTTGGAGTGCTTTTGATGGAAATAAAAAGATCTTTCAAAATATTGATGGAATCCCAAAGTTCCTAGACTCTCTAGATATTGAAAATGTGCATGTTAAATTTTGTAAGTTTCTTATGGGTGTTAATAAAAGGGCGGTAAATTTAGCTGTAAAAGGGGAACTTGGGCGTTTTCCAGTTGGAATTTCATGTATGCTACAGGCTTTTAAATACTGGTATCACATTCAGTCATCGAGTAACATTTTACTTCAAGAGGCCCTAGCGGTATCCCAAAACCTTCATGGAGAACGGATATTTACCTGGTTTTCTTTCTTTTCAAGTTTATGCAAATTGGTTAATGTAAAACCGTCTGATGTAACCTTGGAAACTTTTGTTTTACTAAAGGAGAAATTATGTGATTATTATATTAGATATTTGTCAGAACGTATAAAAACGTTCAGCAAAATGGACACTTATTGTTTGCTTAAGCAGAGGTTTGGGTTAGAAAACTACATTAGTGGATCGAAAAAAAGAGCGCACAGAATAATTCTTTCTAAAATAAGAATAAGCAACCATAGGTTAGCAATTGAAACGGGTAGGTTTTCAAAGACCCCACGAAATGAAAGAATTTGCTTGCATTGTAAGACTGACAACGTTTCAAAAATAGATGATGAGCAACATTTGCTGTTACGATGCTCTATATTTAGCAAAATAAGAATAGCTCTTTTTGATCACGTAAAGGATTGACACATTAAATGATGAAAATAAGTTTATCTACATTTTGAATTCCAGTGGTTCGACAATTAAAGAAGTAGCAAAATTTCTGCATTCAGCATATAAAGCCCGTTCTGCATTAGTTTGGTTCCCTTCCCTAGATCTACCCATCTAGGGTCAGGTAACGTGTATTTGTTTACAAGTAGAGAATCCTACTCATGCGACTGCGCATGCTCCAGAAAAGATTTTTTAACACAAACTTCAGAATTTTTCAGTTGCTATAATTTGATAATCGATCAAGTAAAAGAAAAAAATATAAACTCCCAGGGCAAAATAAACTTAATAAAACGGCTTGCTTAAAAATGCAATTTATGTCAAGGGTATTTTCCAATACCACGTCACTCATGACGTCAGTGTATATGCTATACGTAGGCGCAATGGCGGCTAGTAGTTACCTGTCTTAATATACTGACAAGCTATTAAAGGGAGAGAACCAGTCTAGTTCTGCATAGGAGAATAGATATTTTCTTTTTTCAGATACTTCTCTTGTTTAGCATTATGCTGAATGATATATCATTCTTTGTATTTATGTTGAACATGTTTATGAAAGTATTTTGTGAATGTCTCATATGAAATGAGATGAAACAATAATATAATTGTATTGTATTGTATTGTATTGTATTGTATTGTATTGTATTCTCGCGAGACCTGACGATACCTCATCTAGATCTCTCGCATTTCGCCCTTTGCATCATGGGTAACTAGCGATATTTGGCTAGTCTCGTTCAATTCTCGCACTGTGTAGCGACCGAATTTATTGTTAAAATAGCAAAAAAGTTAAATTTTTGACAGTTTATCATTTCTCTTTTAGTCAATATTTTCTGGATGTAAAGCCCCGAGTCATGCAAGCAGTGATCGCATAATATATTATTAATAAAAATGGCGGCTCAATCCCAGTGTGCACCGAGCGAAAGGCGACAGGTGAGTATGTGCTAGCATGCTTCCTGTCCGTGACAATGTGACCCAAACTCCCCGACAGCGATGTCTCCTCGAATGAATTCTTCTGAAACGGGTGATTCAGATTCTGAACAAAACGGGTGATCAACATTTTTTGTGCTACCGGACAATTCTGAGGTAAGTACATCGGACAGTATCTGAAATACCTGAAATACCTATGTAGACATCTAATCAGGCCCATTGGCCTCTTCTGATGCATTCTGGTTCTGTGTTCTATCTCTGGTGGGTTGTCCGGGTGAGTAACAGGATGGGCTGAACTTGTAAGGGTGTCCTCGCCGGAACCGGTTTAGCCGGCTTTTGAACGCGTTTAGGGAGGGTGCATTTACTATGTCCTCTGTCAAAGAATTCCAACTATCCACAACTCTATTCGAAAAGCTGTTTGCCCTAACTAATAAGCGTGACCTTTTTTTGAACAATTTTAGCGAGTGACCAAGCGTTGCTGAGTACCTATTCACTGTGAAGAACTTGTCTTTATCAACTTTGTCTATGCCGTGCATGATTTTGTATACCTGGATCATGTCAGACCTTTCTCTTCTATACTCTAAACTAGGCAGTCCTAATGTTCTCAATCTATCCTCATAAGAAAGGTGTTTTAGACATTTTACGAGTCTTGTTGCCCGACGCTGTACATTTTCTAGTAGGATTTTGTCTTTCTTAAACATAGGTGACCATACACTAGATGCATACTCTAAATGGGGTCTAACAATAGATTTATAAATGCTTAGAAACATATCTTTGTCCATGAATGTAAATGTTCTGAAAATTAGACCGACATTTCTATTTGCCTTGTTTACTTTGATGTTTATGTGATCTGTAAATTTCAAGTTTTGGTCGAATGTTACTCCTAAGTCTTTTTCTGTCGTTACTTTTTGGACTTTCATTTCTCCACTATTTGTTTGCATTGTATATTCAAAGTTTATATCATGGTTGCCAATATGTAGATGTTTACATTTTTGGAAATGATAGTTCATGTCCCATATCTGTGCCCAGTCAACGGCATTGTCAAGGCTGGTCTGTACTGTTGATGCTTGTACGAGCGAGTTTACTCTACCAAAAAGCTTAGCATCATCGGCGAAGAGTTTCATGCATGCTGTGATTACTTCTGGAAGGTCATTGATATAAATGAGGAACAATATTGGGCCCAACACACTTCCCTGTGGAATTCCACTTGTTACTTTGGCTGAGTAGGAGCATTTCCCATTTATCACTACTTTCTGTGACCTGTTTTTTAAAAATTCCTTGATCCAGCTATGTGCTTTCCCTCGGATGCCATATCCCCAAAGTTTTTTGAGTAAGCGTTTATGTGGTACTTTATTGAAGGCTTTTTTAAAATCAAGGTAAATTATATCCACATCTCCGTTAGAATCTAGGGTTTCAGTTAGTTCTTCCATTAGCTCTACAAGCTGAGTGGAACATGATCTTCCAGTCATAAATCCATGCTGGGCTTTTGAGAACAGGTTATTTTCTTCCATGTGTTTTACTAATATATCTCTTATTAGCCTCTCGAGCAATTTTCCAGGTACCGATGTTAATGATATGGGTCTATAATTTCACTTCGTAAACAAACCTACCTAACATACACTATGGATTTTAATCCGGGTCGGAGAAGTCCTGGCTTTTAGCTCGCTCTCACTTCCGGAGAAGACTTTTTTACCTACGCACCGTGCGGTGTCTTCTTCCGGCATACCCCACAAAGATATGTCACTTTCACATTTCGGCGCATTGAAGTCGGACGCTGTTTAGAGCTCTCAAGAAAATTGTCATCGGGCTTATTTGAATAAGTCCTCTAGTGATATAGTTCGTCTATCGGCTGTTGCTCAATTCTGAGCTGCTATCTAGTTTTTTCTGTGGCAAAACATGACTTGAAAGTCTGATAAGTTTTGTCAAGACGATTTCTAAACTTCACGTGGACAAACCACGCGAGGTGGGGTATACGCCAAAAAGCAAAGCAAGAAGGCGTTTTGAGATATGATAGTTTGCAGGAGTCATGGAAAAAAGTCGCAGAGACATGAATTCCTGACTTGCGATAATGCAGACTTTGGTATATGAACACGCCACAAAAGGCGTTGTATGAACACGCCACAAAAGGCGTTGTACATAGAATCTTTTTTCTCAGTTACAGTTTCTGAGAACTTGGATATTTATGGCATAATGCAAGGGGTAAGTATTTTTTCGCTGAGCAGGTTTCTGTTCATGTTGATGCAAATAACAGTGAGACATCTGAACATTCGTAGAACTTGTCAGAAAGTTCAAAGAGAAAGGTAAATGCCTCATTCTCGATCTAGTTTTTCATAACCCTGACGCGCAGTGCCTGCCAGAAATGCTGGCGAGGGCGGGGGCAGTATCAGAAGAAAAAGATAAACATTTTATTAATCTGGTATACAAACTAGCCCTCAGTAGACGTAGCCTTTTGTTTACTTTGATAGAACTGTATATGTAGAGAACGAATGTGGCTTGCTGTAATAGGCTGGTAACTGGGACTAGTATACAAGATAGTAGATCTATCTATAAGGCTAAAAATGTGATCAGAATTATGACCACGTTTTCAAAAAAAAAAAAAAAAAAAAAAAAAAAAAATGATATTTTTCTTTGAATGTTATAGCAAAGACATATCTGAAAGATTTCAATTTTAAGAGATATTTTAGCTGACGGTTGTCTAGTTAAACGTTTTTTGATCAGAGGGCATCTGTCTCGAAAGCTTAGTAAAAAAACTAAATGCTTTTACAGCCCAGTTTCCTATAAGTCAACAATCAATCAGTTTTGTGGTCACGAATGGTGTAAGAATAGAATATTATTCAAATATTATCCTCTATTTTAGGGTATTTAGGGCAAAAGAAATAGTCAGATGTTTACACTAACATGATATAGACTTGATGCTACTAACTTTATTATCCAATAGGTTGTTTTCTTCACATAGTGATCTATCTGACTTGAGCATATGGTAAAATATTCGTGACATTTGGTCACCTTATGGGTCATATTTTTTTCCCAGTCTGGTCATTTCAATGTAGTATTTATCTACATTGTCAATGGAACTCTTCTCTGACCTGACCCTGTATAAGAAATAGAAACAAATATGGTTTTGAAATTTTTATGCAGAAAATATTTCTGTTATTATGCTAAAACTATAATAATCAATTTTATTATGGTTTGCATATCAAAAATGATTTGACGTCTCTAAAGACAGATAGTTCATAACCCATTTTTGGTTTGCTGGTAGCGCAGTTGGTAGCAAGACTGACAGCAGATCCAGGGATCAAGAGTTTATCCCAGTCTGTACCCATACAAAAATTTAATTTCTTGGAGATCTGTTGTGTACAAATTTATACAGTAATTCTCCTGCTTTCGCTGAATCTAGAAGGGTTATTGGCAACATGTATAAGCATACGTATTTGACTGGTTATACTCCTAGTCAAGCTCGTGCAGGTAAATGTGTGGTTAAGTGAACTGACGGGTTTGACATGATCATATCTAATAACTTGGACATCAAACAGCAAACAAAACTACAGTTTTGAGGAATATATACAGCATATTAGCATGATCCTTTGTTGTTTTTTGGATAGTGATGTGCTTTAGCAGACAGGTGTTTTTTCATAATATATAGGCTTGGTACACAGCTTTAGGCTAACTGTTTAATCTACTAACCAGGTTAGACGAGGACTTTAAGAAATGTGCCTGTCCATGTCTAAAATGTACTAGTCCTGACCTGAAATGGACTTGTGTTTAATTTGTAAACCAATTGTACATTCTATGCAGTACTTTAAACTTACAATACTAGGATAAACTTTTTGAACATGTCTTAACCTTTCTACCATGAAGTAAAAGAAAGTTGTTTCATGTAAGTCTATTTCATCTTCAAGCTATGTTGGGACTCAAGGAACATTAAAACATTTTGTTTAAAATTTGGAAATACAATTTTTAGTTTTTAGCGGTGAATACGGTGACGATGGCATAAAAGTACAAATCTATATAGTACGCATATTTCTTAGGGCTGTTAAAGACATCAATTATTTGCAAGTTGAGTGCTAAATGGTTCAACCAGCAACATGTGACGGTTGATTCAAATTAACTAAAAGTGATTTGGTTAGTCAAAAAAAGTAGCTGGTCGATTTATTCTAGTTTTGCCAAATGTATTATTCTATCTTTTGATTTTCAAATCGAATCTGAGTTAGTGTGGTTCAATTTCAGGGGTAATGGTACCAGTTTCCTAGCGGGAAAAACAAAAACAAAAACGGATCAAAAGTAGCTCCATTTGTGATCATAAAGGTGCTACTGTGGGTGTAGAATAATTCAGAAAGTCTACAAATGAGTATACATTACCTCAAAATACAGATGATATTCAATGTGTTGCAGTATATTAAACAGTCTTGTTGCAAGAAAGTTATCACATCATCATTTTGCTCAAGGACTGTACTGATTCTTAGGTCGTTTATTCATTGTTTATTGAGACACGGTACTACTAACATTCATTTTAGGGAGCGCAGTGGCTCGATTGTAGAGTGCCTGACTCTCGACCGAGTGATTTTGGTTTGAGACTCACCAGTGTCACTGCTTTGTGTCATTGAGCACACATTAATCGTTGCTTAATATTTAAGTTCAGCCCAGGAAGACATGTCATGTCATAACTGAAAAACTGTTGACTCAGATGTTCAGAAGCATATCAAACAATAGTAACCTCCATTGTGTGTGAGGGTTTTGGATTAGCCAGTGTTTTGTTATGCAGTATCCTCTAATTTTGCAATCACTCCGCTGGAAAAGAAAGGACTGGTTGTTTGCTTTTATTGTCTTCTGGTGGCTATGGCATTGGTCGTTTTCTCAACAATTTCCTCATGGTGTCTTGAATTGGTCTGTGGTTTGTGAGTATGGCATTGTCTAGTCATACTCATAACATAATTTTCTCAGCCTTGGAAAATGTTAGATAACGATATGTTTTTCCAGTGAAGCTGCCACTTTGGAAGAATCTGTTGTATGTTTGTATGACTGCTAGACTTGTCTCTATGAAAAGATTTTCAGACAGAGCTATTAAGTTTTTGAGATCCCAATGAAGGAAAGACATAAAAATTATGCAAACCCAGGCAGCTCTGTGTTTGGTGTGCGGAATGGAATTCGGATCTCTGTCATGCCTCTTTAAATGAATGTGTTGGTTTTCGCAGTACGAAAAACATAATAGTGTTATATCTATCTTATCGATGTTGTTCTTGTTACATGTATCACCATGCAAATGACAACTGGCCAATTGGACAGTATTAATATACATGTATTATGATTTTTATTGAAGGTTCCTAGTAAGGATAGATTACCATACACAATGGTATCTGTCTGTCGATTTAATAGGTCTGAAAGAATCTCCATTTTAAACAAATGGATGTTTTTCTCTGTTGTCACATATGTTATGTTATATGACATAAAAGACACATGTTAGTGTTACCATTTACATTTGTACATCATTCTGTAGAGCAAGTGCTCATTATTCTCTACAAATATTCAAAGACATTATCAGCATTGATAAGGAACCATAACTTTCATTCACACAAGTTAGTCGAAGCAGAATTATCTTAATCTTGACAGTAGTCATATTTTAATTACATGTCATCAAAAAGATAAGCATTTTGATCCCTAGAGGTGTGTTTATTATGCATTATACATGTATCAAAAACACTAAAAACACAGATAGGGAAATATTAAATGATGCAAATTTGTGTTTGGGTTGCTAAACAAATCCACAACCAGTTACAGCTCAGTATATCTAAAAATAGATTGCAAATCTAATATATAAGGTGAAAAAGGAGTTATTAACAGAGTTAATAAGAGTCATCATACTAGATGTATAAATGCTTTGGTTGTTAATGGGTACCCTTTTTGAAGTAGCATCAATCAATAATGCATTGGGCTTATATAATGCAGTCTAGTCCATAGAGACCAGATACATTCAGCATTATTTACTAAAAGACAGTTAAAATGCCCATTTTAGAGTATAGAATATAAATAAATAAGTAAAAAAAAAAAAAAAAAAAAAAAAAATCACGTTTCGGCGAGCTGCGATTAGGATATACTGTATGTAGACTTATATATCTGTGAGTTTGTCACTTTCCCATTGGTATCCTGGGTCAGGTGTGGTACTTGATTGTATCGATTCCTGATCTTTGCACCATTACTTACTTTTATATGGCTGTGATATTGCCAGGTTCTTTGTATGTGTATATAGACATTCAGTCGTTAAGTACAGAATATAACACTGGAATTATAGTTCCAATGAAAATAATACTTGGATAAGTACATGTATTTTGAAATACAGTACAGTGTTACATAATATAATTCAGTTGAATATAAATTAACACTTGGATGAGTAAATGCATTATATTTGCATGATGAAAACTATGTGTACAGTTTTTGGGTGTTAACTTTTTTGTACTGACTATAGTTATTTAATCAGATATGAAACCAACTGAATGGTTTTATTAAACTGTGGAGGAAATAGAATTTCTAAAAAACCACAGAGAAAAATTTTTCACCAGGGTGTGTTGTTTTATTTTTATCATAATATTATGTGGAGGGATATTAATACATTTGAAAAACCCTCCTCCTATGGTACTGCTTTTTAATCTAAATAAATCCATAGTGTATGTTAGGTAGGTTTGTTTACGAAGTGAAATTTGAAAATTTGTTTTCAAATTAGAATTTTAAGAGTAAACAATACCTACCTTACATACAACAAACCCACCCACCAACCCCTCTTTTTCAAATGTCCTTCCTAAGGCGACTTCAATGCGCCGAAATGGAAGTGACATATCTTTGTGGGGTATGCCGGAAGAAGACACCGCACGGTGCGTAGGTAAAAAAGTCTTCTCCGGAAGTGAGAGCGAGCTAAAAGCCAGGACTTCTCCGACCCGGATTAAAATCCATAGTGTATGTTAGGTAGGTATTGTTTACTCTTAAAATTCTAATTTGAAAACAAATTTTCAAATTTTCTGGTTTGGTTTTTGATCCACTTTTAAAGATGGCTGTTACATTGCCCTGTTTCCAGATGCTTGGAAGTTGGCTATTTTCCATTGATTTCTTGAAGATTATCTGTAGAGGCTTAATTAAAGGGTCTTTACATTCTTTTATAAGTTTAGGGTGAATCTGGTCTGGGCCCTGAGATTTTGATGCCTTCAGTTTATCAATTGCTTTTGCGATATTTGTTTCATTTATATCTATATCTGTTAAAGGCTCCGCGAAAATTCTATCTTCGAATTCTGGTAATGCTTCTGGTCCCTCCACTGCAATTTTCGTTCATCATAATTACTATTTTATCATAAAGCACCTTGAAAATTTGAAAAAAAATAAGCAAAAAGACGCTGCATTAAACTTTTACGTCAGTTTTAACGAGTTTTCGTGGCTGTTAAAAGTCGTTCCTTCTTCACGTGGCTAAAAAGCTCGCGTTCGAGTTCTAAATCACAGGGGGTTAAGTCAGTCACAGTGCGGGGTGATTCTTTATGAAAGTTGTCAATGATGCTTTATGAGAAGGGTTACAGATTCTTTACTTTGGGTTAACGATTCTTGACAAGATGCGATGCTCATGCCAGAAAAGGGGTGAAAATGGTTATATTAGACAGTTTTAGAGTCAAAGATTGTTAAAAGACATATAAGCAGCATGTTTTATGATAATCTATGCATTTATCATACAGTTTAGCTGTCCAACAACTCACCAATTACAATAGAGATGCTTAGTTGCAACAAATGCCATATGTGTATATTTTATAGTTTTATCAGGCAAAACATGCTTGGAAACGAACCATTATATTATATATTTGGTATATGAAGCTTAAATTCTTCCTTAAATATACGTTTTAGCCAATTTTAAAATTTTTCGAAGTTAATGGTTCTTTATGAAAGGTTACAAATGCTTTATGAGCCTAAAATTCGGGTTACAGGTTCTTTTAGAAAGTTGTTACATATTCTTTATGAAAGAAGTTACAGGTTCTTTATGAGACAAATGCAATTTTGTCCTGAAATACAGCCGTAATGCATTTTTTTGCACCAATAAATGGGCCGCAATATGAGATTTCCAACAATGTGGTATGTGCGAGCACCAAAGGCTTAGACCAGCCTGCGCATATGTGCAGTCTGATCAGAGCCTTTGCTAGTCGCTTAGAAACTATTGACCAATTAGCATTTGAAGTTTCTTAGCTTAAAAGGAGGCCGCACAGGCTCGTCTGAGCCTACATGTATTTGTGCCAAAATGCCACAATGTCCATGTGCGGATCCAGAGGGTGGATAGGGGGTCCAGACCCCCCTGGAAAATCACAAGTTATAGTTATATGGGTTTCTATTGGACCCCCACCCCTAGAAAAAGTTGGACCCCCCCCCCCCTGGAAAATGTGTAATAAAACCATTGGACCCTCTCTTTAAACTGTAAAATAAATTGAGGAGCCTGGACACCCCCCCCCCCCCCCCCGGTACAATAGCTGGGCCCAATTTAGGGCTTAAATAATCACATAATTCATGTATATAGTTATATTTTGTTAACTATTCATCCAATCTATTGTGTCTTGAAACTCTGATGAAGGCGAAAGCCGAAAGCGCTTAGTTTCAAAAAAATTTAGCACTGTTTTTTGATTTATATCCTATTATATTTATTTCTCAAATCAATTTAGCATCCTTTACTGGATCCAGTGCCACAGGAAAGATATCTCGTTTGGTGCATTAGCCTATTTCTCTCTCTCTCTGTCTCTCTCTCTCTCTCTCTCTCTCTCTCTCTCTCTCTCTCTCTCTCTCTATATATATATATATATATATATATATATATATATATATATATATATATATATATATATATATATATATATATAAAACGGAAAATTGTAGATTTTGCAATCTAATCGTGTCCGCTCTGTAATAGAAGTACCTCGCCCAAAAAACAGTTTATTATATGGTAAGACTAGAAATATTTTCTTCTAACGTGCATGGACATCGATAATTTTATCCTTTTGCCAATTACAACAAAAGCTGTCTGCTTTTGTCGTATTTGTCGTATGCTGAATGTTTTTGAAGCCTCTTAGGCAAACAATGTAGACCCATAACAGACTGTTGCAGTTTGCTTCTGTGCTAATATAATTGTCAATAATCTAAACAAATATATGCAGCAGCCGACTTGGGTGTAATGATCAAATGCAGTTTTTGGCTAGCTTTTTAAGGTTGCATCAGCCGTAAGCCCAGTCATCCTTTGACTTTTATGCTTGATTGTCACTCGCCGAATGAAGACATGTTTTTGCATTTTTGCAGGCAGATGGTGCAGATTTGTCCGCATCTATCTTGTTTTCTGTCAATTTTAAAAACTACACTCAATATTTCAAGTCTAGCTAGTTTTTATAGCTCAAGAAGAAAATGCACGGAGCTTGTATGCTTTAATCACTTTTCGTGCTACATCAAACGCTATTCAAGGGCGGATCCTGAAATTTTTGTCGGGATGCGGGGAAGGGAGACCAAGCCTTTGTAGAAAAAGTACTTGAGGGTACCCCCTCCCCGAAATCACACGCACCCTTTCCCCTAGGTATGTGACTTGGATAATGCATAAAAGGATAATGTTCGCATATACATGAAGGAACCAATGAAGCTTGGCTTTTTAATGGCCAAAACTTTAGATGTGCCGTAAGCGTATGTGAGGATTATCGCCCGTACAGACACAAAAGCCGTACACTGTTCTTTATCACACCAGGTAGGTGGCAATCGAAACCGTTAATACTATCGACGAACGCAGATCAAAAATCGTTGAAACAGGGTTTTCTATTGTCATTTGTCGCCCGATTGGCAATCGTAAACACCGTTTCTTGCGATTATTATCCGCGTTCGTCGATTGTTAAGAGCGTTTTCAATTGCCGCCTACCCGGTATGTTTTATCTCAATACTGCACGAGCTTTGTGTTGTTTCGTTTTCAAATTATGAGTAAACAACTCCAGCGAAGAGAACTATAATTGCAACTGCAGGTATCCAGAACGAGAAATCTGGCGTCTGGGACAGGGTTCACAAATAGTCTGCTTATTATAGGTTATTTGTTAGATTCTAATGATTGGATATATCATTAGGCAAGGCAAGTTTGCGAATTTTGAAAAAATAATCATTTGTATTTCCTTTGGGTACTCAAAAGAACCGTCTAAATGAGACGTTTCTTTTGAGAATCAAATTATGTACATAGATGTTGTCTACATGTCTCTTTTTGTTTATCAAGAGCAGAGGATTGTTGACTCGGGGCATAAAGAATCAAGCCATGCAAGTCAAAACAAGCAAACGAACAAACCAAATGCTCCTTCTCTGCCCTGTCAAGCTCAACTCTCACTAATTCATGTGAAGTCCCTCCAAATATGCCGAGCCACCCCAACCCCATCAAGCCACCGCATGCTCCTTTTGGGAGTTTCGAAAAAGACATATTGATGTCCCGGATACAATGCTACAGTACTGGATGCTGAAAGCAGGGTTTGGATATTTATGATGCATGGGAGGATCCAGAAAATTCTGTCTGGGGGGTTGGGTGTCCTGAAAACTCTATTTTAGTTTTTCACAGAGGGCAGTACGGACCTGGCCTCCTTTTCAAAGCATTTGGACCCCAGGGGTCCTACTTCTTCTCGAGGTTGTCAATAACAGTATTTCTCAGGAAACATATAACAACTTGTGATCTTCCAGTTGGGATGCAAACCCGCTGTCCCCCATCCTCGGGACACGCACATACGATGCTTAGCTAACAATCTGAACTCTGTAGCTCAGTCAGTTGCCTATCTGCTTAATATGCAAGCAGACAGGAGATCGCACCCAGCATATTTTTCATGGAGAGTTGTTTCCTCTCCTGATGATTCAAGTTGCCAGTTACTTGTATAAGAATGAGCAAAAGTAATGGTAAACTGCCCTACAGTAGGCTTGCATAGGAACACTGTAGTTAAGTTGACCACAGCTGTTTACCATAGACAACAAATCAAATCAAACATCAGTTAAATTAAACGAAATCAGAGACTATGTCTCGGCACCACTGATATAATATTGAAATAAATCTTAACCTTAATCGTAATGATAGGGCGTGATTTGCTTGACTTGCGGCAAATTTGGATGTGATTTGGCCCTTTAAGTCTCTCCCTGTCTCTTTGAGTAGTCGCAACATGACAAAAATATTGTTGACTGGGCCGTTAAGTCTTAATTCAATAAATAAATAAGTCAGGGCTTCAGTACAAGGTCTAATTGCCTTGATATTTGTTTCTAAAACCATTAACATCTTTGCAAATTCTTTCATAAAGCATCCGAACCCTTTCATAAAGAACCAGTTATCCATCATGCGTACAGGTAAAGAACCTGTTACCAAAATATGTTACTGATTCTTTACCACTTTTTTGGCTTGTCAATATTAGTCATTTAAAATAAGCCCTTTATAGTTTAACATGAGGAGAAAAATGATTTTTTCAAACACATTTAGATTGAACTTGAAGTTGAATGCACACTATCTTTGATGGAATATGTACGTTGATAAATATACTGATTTTTGTTATGGGTTTTAGCAATATCTGAATTAAACCGCTCATTAATCCCTGACACATAAACCATCATCGCAAAGACTGACAGAGTAAAACCATTAGCTTTTCAATTATATGAATTAATAAAAATAAAATACTTTCGGGCTTCGAGAATCTTACGTTTAATGCGGTTTCCCATCACCTACCTTATACTGATTAAGGAAATCATAAAGCACCTGTAACCCTTTCATAAAGCATCATTGACAACTTTCATAAAGAATCACCCCGCACTGTGACTGAGTTAACCCCCTGTGTAAATGAAGAAAACAAAATGTAGGTACAATTAAGATCTAATTATCGACCTGGGCCCGGAATTACAATGCCTCCTTAAAGTTAAGGTAGACTTAAATTGACGAACTTACTTAAATTTCAAGAAAAGTGCATTACAATCAATTTCCCTATCTTAAATGTCTCCTTATCTCGACAAAATACTTAAATATTTAAGGTAGCAGCGAGGCTACCTTAAAGTTAAGATTTAACATTTTGACATGGTACTGTTACGGGGTTACGAGTTCAATCCCGTCACAGTACCATGTTATTTTTCTTTCAATTTTATTTTTTATCATTTATTTATTGAGCCGTGGCATTTTGACATGTGTAGACTCAGACGAGCCTGTGCAGCCGCCTTTTGAGCTTAGACAGTCAAAATGCTGCTTGGGCAGTAGCTAAATATTCATAGAATATTCAAACGACTAGCAAAGGCTCTGATCAAACTGCGCGTATGCGCAAGCTGATCTGAGGCTCTCCTCGTCGCACATATCACATTGTTAGGATTCTCATGTAGCGGCTCATTTAAAGATATAATTCTAGCATTCCAGAACCATTTGGGTTGCTTAATATCGCTTTACTTAATTGTATCGATTCCTGATCTTTGCACCCTTGCTTACTTTAATGACAGCAAACAATGCGTACCCTATTGAGTTGATGCATTCAGTGGCTTATCGCATATGCGTTTTCGTGTTTGATAATGTCCCATTTGACGGACACTTTGCATAAATGTTAAAACTGTTTTCAAATAGTGCTTAAAGGACACATGTGAAAATATGATACAATAAAAATGAAGAAAAGGAAATGAAAGCATTGATGGGATTCGAACCTGCGCATAATGGAAAAATAAATGTATGTTCTGCTACCAGCGACTCTATCTTCTGAGCTATACAATATGATATCAAACAGTTTTCAAAACTACACCTGACAGCTGAATATGCCAGCCTACTGTTTTGATTTAAAAGTTTACAAACAAGCAAATGTAAACATGGTAATTAGATTTTGGCAGCACTATAGAAGGTTTTTATCGTTTCTATACCACCACGATAACGTATATCCGCGCGGATCCAGGAAATTTTCGTCGAGTTTGGAGGTGGGGGTCCAAGCCCGACTGACTGAAAAAAGCTCTGACGTTGTTGTTTTCTTCTTTTTTTGTAAGTCATCAGCTTATTTTGCAGAGGGAGTCCAGTGATCATGGCTTTTTCAAAGAAAACTATCATTAAACTATAACTTTCCGATATTCCATAGAGAAGGGCGCTCTAACATTACCAGGGGGTCCAACTTTTCCCAGGTGGAGGGGGTCCAATTGCATATTTCTATATAAACCTATAGAATTTGTGATTTTCCAGGGGGCTGGGGTCCGGACCCCTGCCCCCTTCTCTGGATCCGCGCGTGGCATCGTTAACTGGGTTCGTTCACACATCGTCTTGGCCAAAAGACCTAGTATGACTGCAAGTTCTGTGCGGCTGTGGTAAACAACGACAGGATCCTACTGTTAAGTGATTGGAGATACTCTTGGGGTATCCAAAAATGCCATGAGTAGGGTAGTGCACCGTGTATCAAAGGCGTTTTGTGCAATGGGATCTTGTATTATTCCCGACGTCGGATGTGAAGGGAGCCTCTACAATGTTGCTAGCACATATAAAATACCGAATTACCCACATGCTTTGTCCCTCACTGTATGCGGCGATCACAAATGAACTGAATTGCTAGAAATGCTGTTTTGTATTTAAAAAAATGTATATCGCTGCCTATCTGGTATGATTTCTTAGTAATAAGGTTGAAGGGTTTACCACATCAAGAAGTCTGCGAGTATTCTATAACTACCCCCCCCCCCCCTGTTAAGCATATGAACAAACTAGAGGATCTGAATGTCATGTAGCGCTTACTTGATCTCATTGATTAAATTAAAATAGGTCAAGGTCAACTTAGGCTTATTGAAACATATTTTGTTTTACCATATATGGGAGAGTGTTTTTTTTCATTTCGAATTATCACGTATGCGTTGTAGCGTGTTGTGGCTCAATTGGCGCCTTTAAATTAAAAAAAAATAGCTAAGTATCTGATAATCAGCCATTTTTTGGCTTGCCATTGGGAATTTATGTGTCCAAAATGAGTACATGAACGCTATGTAAGTCATAAGTTATGACTCGACAGGGCTCGCGAAATAGATGGGTAACCGGGTGCCACTTTGGCAGAGATGTTTGTAGCTTATAGCATGGCATCAGTGTTGTACAGCTCAAGTCGGATGAAAATCCAGAATTTAAGTAGACCCCAAAGTCTCACAAATTACTGATATTGCTTGGGAGCGCAGTGCCTCAGTGGTAGAGTGCTTTACTCGAGACCGAGGGGCCGCGGATTCGATCATCACCGGCGTAACTGTGTTGTTTCATTGAGCAAAAACATTATTCCTAGCTTAGTACTAGTTCAACCCAGGAAGCCCCGTCCCTTTATAACTGAAAGATTGTTGATGGGACGTAAATAATCAAACAAACAAACAAAACTGATACATGTATTGTATTGTTTAACTTAACTTTAAACATTCGTTTGAGCAAACTGCAACCGAGCCAGCACGATATTATAGTCTTTATCGTATAGGCGAGCAAACATGGATTGCTCAAGGATCCACATAACCTGCCAAATCCACCTCAACTTAAAATATGCACGCGTGTGATGGTTCAGAAAAAAAGGATAAAAAACTTAACCCCCACTCGATAGCTGATCATGCATCATTTATGTTAGGTAATACGGATGGGATAAGCAACACAGTATCATTGGTTAGCCCATAAATAGTCTACAACGAGCTAGATGCAGGTAAACTGCTCCTACAAACACACAAAAACATGATCATCGCGAACGAGTTCGTGTGTACTCCCCCTATCCCCCCGCCGCAGGTCACCCCCACCTGCCCTCCCTCCCCGTCTCCTCTAAAATGACGCTTACACTCTTTTATGAAATGGAAAATATCAACTCAAGTAATTCTGCGTCGTGGGGAGGGTTTTAATGAGCAGGAATTACTCTATTTTGTAGTATTTTTCGAGTCCGCTGATTAATTTACAGGACGCGCGAAACATTTGGGTCGCTTACAGTCATTAAAACTCTATATTTTTCGTATGTGCTCGTAAGCCTTTCCGTCAAATTAACGATTTTAGCCGAGGATTTATACTTAAGTTAGGTTCATAAAAACGGTGCATTATAAATGCACATTTAAGATAGAATCTTAACTTTAAGAAATATTGGAGTTAAGTTCGTAAAAGTCTACTTAACTTAAGGAGGCATTGTAATTCCGGGCCCTGATCGCTCTTTTAACACTCTGTCGAATCCGTCTTCAAAATTCAAAGGAAATCGAAAGAAAATTCGTCTGCTACCTTAAAACCAAGTCCGGAAAATTCAGAAGCCTTAAATGCACAGATTATGTGTGCTTTTCCAGTAATTTACGATATGAAGCCCTCCCGTGGGGGTGGCGGGTACTTGTTCCCTTGTTCATTCGCTCATAATTTCCATTTTGTTCCCCTGTACCCATGAAATATTAATGTCCTTTTTCTCCTGTTCCCCCTCACAAGTCGACCTCGGTCTCAGATATACAGATAGTCATAGATCATCCAGGAATCTTCCTCAGGGTGTGTGTGTGGGGGGGGGGGGTCTAGGCCTAACTGACAAGTTTTGACAGAATGGTTATTTTAAGCCGCAGCTGACTTAATAGAGGTAGTCAATTGTTTATAAAGGTTACAGAGGTAGTCCAGCATTTTCTAATTTTAGGGGATCCAGCTTTTTCCAGGGGTGGGGGTGGTCCGGGGTCCATTTTTATAGAATGTTTTACTTTCCAGGCGAAGAGCTGCCCCTTTTCACTGACCCTATTTAAATACACATATGCAGATTTATGATTTGATGATTTCACAACTTGCAATGATGTGCCACATTGAATGTCAGAAGTTTTACTGACCTGGGCCCGGAATTACAATGCCTCCTTAAGTTAAGTAGACTTTTACGAACTTAACTCCAATATTTCTTAAAGTTAAGATTCTATCTTAAATGTGCATTTATAATGCACCGTTTTTGTGAACCTAACTTAAGTAAAAATCCTCGGCTAAAATCGATAATTTGACGGAAAGGCTTACGATGACATACGAAAAATATAGAGTTTTAATGACTGTAAGCGACCCAAATGTTTCGCGCGTCATGTAAATTAATCAGCGGACTCGAATAATACTACAAAATAGAGTAATTCCTGCTCATTAAAACCCTCCCCAAGACGCAGAATTACTTGTGTTAATATTTTCCATTTCATAAAAGAGTGTAGGCGTCATTTTAGAGGAGACGGGGCGGGAGGGCAGGTGGGGGTGATCTGCGGCGGGGGGATAGGGGGGAGTACACACGAACTCGTTCGCGATGATAATGTTTTTGTGTGTTTGTGGGAGCAGTTTACATTCATCTAGCTCGTTGTAGACTATTTATGGGCTAACCAATGATACTGTGTTGCTTATCCCATCCGTATAACCTAACATAAATGATGCATGATCAGCTATCCAGTGGGGGTTAAGTTTTTTTATCCTTTTTTTCTGAACCATCACACGCGTGCATATTTTAAGTTCATGTGGATTGGCAGGTTATGTGGATCCTTGAGCAATCCATGGTTGCTCGCCCATAATTTCGTGCTGGCTCGGTTGCAGTTTGCTCATACGAATGTTTAAAGTTAAGGTAAACAGTACAATATCAGTTTTGTTTGTTTGATTTGATTATTTACGTCCCATCAACAATCTTTCAGTTATAATGGGACGGGGCCTCCTGGGTTGAACTAGTACTAAGCTAGGATAAATGTTTTTGCTCAGTGACACTACGCAGTTACGCCGGTGATAATCGAATCCGCGGCCCCTCGGTCTCGAGTCAAGCACTCTACCACTGAAGCACTGCGCTCCCAAGCAATATCAGTAATTTGTGAGACTTCGAGGTCTACGTAAATTCGGGATTTTCATCCGACTTGAGCTGTACAACACTGATGCCATGCTATAAGCTACAAATATCTCTGCCAAAGTGGCACCCGGTTACCCATCTATTTCGCGGGCCCTGTCGAGTCATAACTAATGACTTACATGGCGTACATGTACTCATTTTGGACACATAAATTCCCAATGGCAAGCCAGAAATTGGCTGATTATCAGATACTTAGCTAGTTTATTTTAATTTAAAGGCGCCAATTGAGCCACAACGCGCTACAATGCATACGTGATAATTCCAAATGAAAAAAAAAAACCCACTCCCATATATGGTAAAACAAAATATGTTTCAATAATAAGCCTAAGTTGACCTTGACCTATCTTAATTTAATCAATGAGATCAGGTAAGCGCTACATGACCTTCAGATCCTCTAGTGTGTTCATATGCTTAACAGGGGGGGGGGGGGGGTAATTATAGAATACTCGCAGGCTTCTTAATGTGGTAAACCCTTCAACCTTATTACTAAAAAATCGTACCTGATATGAAGCGATACGCTTTTTTTTAAATACGAAACAGCGTTTCTAGCAATTAAGTTCATTTGTGATCGCCGCATACAGTGTGGGACAAAGCATGTGGGTAATTCGGTATTTTATATGTAGAGACTCCCTTCACATCCGACGTTGGGAATAATACAATATCCCATAGCACAAAACGCCTTTGATACACGCACTGTCGGTGCACTACCCTACTCATGGCATTTTTGATACCCCAAGGTGTCGTATCTCCAATCACTAAACACTAAGACCCTGACGGTGTTTACCACAGCCGCATAGAACTTGCATGAATGGAGTGAGTGTCATGCTTAGTCTTTTGGCCAAGAAGATGTGTCGACGAACCCAGTTAACGATGCCACGCGCGGATCCAGAGGAGGTGGCAGGGGTCCGGACTCCAGCCCCCTGGAAAATCACAAATTCTATAGGTTTATATAGAAATATGCAATTGGACCCCCTCCACCTGGGAAAAGTTGAACCCCCTGGAAATGCTAGAGTGCCCTTCTCCATGGAATATCGGAAAGTTATAGTTTAAAGATAGTTTTCTTTGAAAAAGCCATGATCACTGGACTCCCTCTGCAAAATAAGCTGAGGACTTACAGAAAAAAGAAGAGAAAAAACAACGTCAGAGCTTTTTTTTTAGTCAGTCGGGCTTGGACCCCCCCCCCCTTCCACCGCCAAACCCGAAGAAAAATTCCTGGATCCGCGCTTGGATATACGTTATCGTGGTGGTATAGAAACGATGTCGCTCCTTAAACCTTCTATAGTGATGCCAAGATCTAATGACCATGTTTACATTTGCTTGTTTGTAAACATTGAAATCAAAACAGTAGGCTGGCATATTCAGCAGTCAGGTGTAGTTTTGAAAACTGTTTGATATCATCTTGTATAATCTTGTATAACTCAGGGCAGCAGAACATACATTTATTTTTTCCATTATGCGCGGGTTCGAATCCCATCAATGCTTTCATTTCTTTTTCTTCATTTTTATTGTATCATATTTTCACATGTGTCCTTTAAGCATCATTGGAAAACAATTTTAACATTTAAACAAAGTGTCCATCAAATGGGACATTATCAAACACGAAAACGCATATGCGATATGCCACTGAATGCATCAACTCAATAGGGTACGCATTGTTTGCTGTCATTAAAGTAAGTAAGGGTGCAAAGATCAGGAATCGATACAATCAAGTAAAGTTATATTAAGCAACCCAAATGGTTTGGAAATGCTTATGAATTATATCTTTAAGTAAGCCGCTACATGAGATTCCTAACAATGTGGTATGTGTGACGAGCAGAGCCTCAGATCAGCCTGCGCATACGCGCAGTTTGATCAGAGCCTTTGCTAGTCGTTTGAATATTCTATGAATACTTAGCTACTGCCCAAACAGCATTTTGACTGTCTAAGCTTAAAAGGCGGCTGCACAGGCTCGTCTTAGTATACACATGTCAAAATGCCACATTTTTGGAAAACACATGCCACGGTTCAATAAATAATTGATAAAGAAAAATTAAATAAAATAACATGGTACTGTGACGGGGTTCGAACTCGCAACCCCGTCAAAAAGTTAAATCCTAACTTTAAGGTAGCCTCGCTGCTACC
Organism: Loripinus fragilis; assembly: GCA_964019695.1. Taxonomy (NCBI): domain Eukaryota; kingdom Metazoa; phylum Mollusca; class Bivalvia; order Lucinida; family Lucinidae; genus Loripinus; species Loripinus fragilis. The sequence continues at coordinate 14,392,096 of OZ026529.1, read as the reverse complement.
TTAAATATTTAAGTATTTTGTCGAGATAAGGAGACATTTAAGATAGGGAAAATGATTGTAATGCACTTTTCGTGAAATTTAAGTAAGTTCGTCAATTTAAGTCTACCTTAACTTTAAGGAGGCATTGTAATTCCGGGCCCTGGTCCTAATGATCTATTCATTTGTCAATATAAGAACCTGAAAGATAGGATTTAGTTTGATCTTCAATAACCATTTCTTAAATTTTCCTCAGGGTCCAACCCTATTCTAAGTATCCTATAACACAGTTCAATATATACTGAACAAAAGAAGTTAAGGAAATCTCAGAAAACCATGTAACATAAGAACATCAAAGCAAACAATTATTCATTTTTTATTTATTTGTTTAGATACATGTCATCAGTTGAGAAAAATGTTTACTTTAGTTTGCTAGCACCAATACCTTTGTTGTGGCACAGTGTCAAGTAACCCAGGGGTCGAAGTCATTTTTCGCAAAAATGACTACAGAGTATTCCTTCATAAATACATGAAACATGTGAGTTTTCAAAACTTGAAATGCGGTTCCTTTGAATGTCACATGAAATTAACTTGATAGCGTTAAACATAACATTTCCAAGATGAGAATGTCTTCATCAGTAACGAGTGTGTCTCCAGTCAGCGGCAAATTAGGACTAGCGGCGGTTTCGCATACTCTGAATACTGGTGATTTGGTGCTGAGTAATAAGCATCAATATTTCCTGCAACACTGTATCGAAAAGCTTGGGGTTTCTTGATGCCATTATTACGCGTTGCGCCCACTGTCCACTGTCCAACATTGTCATAGACATGTTAAAATTGCAGACATGTCTGATGAGCGAACTGACCAGTCAATGCGCACACCATTGTTTTTGCTGATTCTAGTGAGGTGTGTTCTGGCATTGTCATCCTAGGCCTGGTACTGTCACTGGTTTTCGCACAAAAAAGACGGGCAACAGACCTCAACACCTCATCCATGTACACTGGACTGATCAAGTGTCCTTCTTTTAGCACCAGATCTGTCGTCCTCGGTTTTAAACATCTCCTTCTCCCGAGGGACCTGGCGAACGTTAACGTATGAAAGCCTATTTTTGCTCCGTAAATTGAATTTTTGCGAAAAATGGAGTGAAGACCACTCAACTTTGACATGAATTTACTAAGCTGCTATGGGCGCTACAGACCCAGATAAAGCGTCATTATAAAGGAAAATGTGCACATTATACTATTGTGAAATTCAAAAGTCTTAGATTTTTTGTCATAGCCTCTCAAACACAATTTCCTTAACTTTTTTGGTTGAGTATATATCTACTGTTAAAGCATGTAAGAGTTATCCAACTTGAAAAAAATAAACCAGGATGCAAATTTGGAGTCTAATGGAGATAGAAATAACAGTCAGACTGCCTTTATTGTTTTCGAGACTGGTCAAGCAATTTTCTGACCCCATGGCAAAATAAAAAGCCCTGCTTTTCTAAGAGACTATATATATGAGGCCATTCAGGCCAAGTTGAAAGATAATACAATTGTGTGTACCAGTCTGCTTATAAATGCTGAATTTTCGAAATTAAAGACTTCCAACTGGGTGGTTTGTGAACAAAGGGCTTTGAATCTTCACTATTTGCATGCTGTCCTGACTAGCATTTTGTGTACCTGAAAATGTTGGAAGTAAGAAGAAAGTGTCAAATTTGATTTTTTTTTAAGCTGAAATCTCAGAGATTAACCAAAATTTTAAGTGAAAATTGATAAAATTCTGTGAGATTTTCATAAAAATCACTTTGGAATTCGTCCTTATAACCAAATAGCTTTTATTTTAATGTAAGAAGCTTGTGATAAACAGAATAAAGTGTGATTTGTGATTATTTCTTATAAAATGTATTTTTAGATGGTCTGAAAATGTGAGATTTTAAACTCTTATTGGAATTGGCTTTCAAAAGGGCCAAATTCTGTGAGATCTTATCTCAAACAGACACAGTGTGATCGAGATATGGCATAAAACCTCCCTCCTGACCTGAAAATTTGCATTTCCACAATATTTTATAAATGTGTGTGCTTGAACATCTACAGAAGTCAGATTTTCTGAAAATGTGCCTTAATGCACATATATGGAAAACATTTTAAAAAAAAAACAATAAAAAAAACAACAACAACAAATTTTTTAAAAAAAAAATCTCTCAAAATAGATAGTAACCTGAGACTCTGAAAATTGGCCTTAATGCATATATGGAAAACATTTGAAAACAAACAAACAACAAAAACAACAACAATAAATTAAAAAAAAACTAATTTCTCAAAAAAATTAGAAACCTGAGGTTGGGGATGCAGTCAAGATGAAAGTGTGCAACCAGATCTTATTTTTCTCAGTTCTTGACCCAAAGATGTGGGTACTCAAAAGAACTGTCTCAATAAGATATTGCCTTTGAGGACACAAAACTTTTTTTATACTTATGAATAAGAAAAAAATTAAAATCATATGCTCAAGATGTTTGCTTTAATTATTGGAACCTGTGCTATCTTTTGAATATTTTTACTAAATGATTGGGTAAATTCTTTATACAGGTTTCCCACGAGCTCTGGAAATCATGGAAAACCTGAAAAATCATGAAAATAAGTTCCATGCACGGAAAAACATGGAATTTTGTGAAATAATTTGATGAAACTACCAGAAGCCAGAAAACTACCTGTCAGACACACAAAACTTGTGTGTCTGACAGCTACTTTTCTGGCTACTGGTGGTTTCAAGTTTTAATTATTTCAAAATGCATGTATAGTCTACAATCATGCTTATTTTAAATTCATTACTGTTTCTGTATTCTGCATTTATGCTCTGCATGGTGAAGATGCCGCTAAAATAGGAGGTTGGGGCCGTGCATTAAATAGTCATGAAAAGACATGGTAAAATATGCAAAATATGTGTGACATGTGTACAAAAACTACATATGTAGATCCATTCCTTACAACTAGATCCATTCCTGATACATGTAAGGTGTGACATTTGTCAAAAAGTGAGCATGATCAGGAAAGAAAAACTTAATCACTGCAGAATATGTGTGTTCATGTAATGTTCACAAGCAATATTCATAATTATTTTCAAAGAAGATATGTTTTTATTCCTTTATATTTATTTATAATGGGGGAAAAGTGATAAATATGTTTAAAGTATACTGCAAAACTTGGCTCATTAATTATATGCCTGTAAATTTATAGGTATGTAAAGTCAATTATTATGTCTGCCTTCTCTTTAGTAAGTAAAGTCTAATGAAATTATATCATTGGTTTTACTGGAAATCAGAGGCACATACATTGTAAATTGTTAACAGCCCAAAAAATACTAAAGTATCCTCTTCTTAGGACAAATGTGTGCACTTTGACTTGGACATGGTAAGTTATAAATATATTTTTACTGTTGCTGTGTAGATGTTTTCCTTTGACATATTTCATATCATTTTGGCCACAATGGGTAATCTCAGCAAAGCATTATCAGCACATATTGCACATTCCCTCTGAGATGTGTCATTGGTGTTGGCATGATTTGTTAAAGTTTCTCAAGTGATCTTAATAAACAATTATCAAAAAGTATTCATTTTGAACAATGGCTACCCTGGAGAGTTAGTATACACATCATGACTCCAGACCCCAGGTCCCTGCCCCTGGGTTGGGTTGGAGGTAAAACAAATCTTACACAATATTAAAAATGCTAGTATCTTTTTTCTGACTTATTACATGTATGCAGATTGCAGTTACGGTAAATGTTCTAAAATTACGAACACTAAAAAATAATTATTTTTTCCGTTGTTCGTAATTTTAGAAATTACGTTTATGGAAAAATGTCAGTGTTCGAAATTTTAGAATGCGGATTTCTCAGGAGAAAAACGGTATATATGCATGTCAAAATGTGGTAGAAACGTGTTGAAAACACGGCGATATGATTCTGCGCTATCTACTCATTTTTTCTTATTTAAACCGCCGCTAAATTCATGCGGACTGAGTCAGTAAAATGTCCAGCGCGTGCGGTATTCGCCAAGTCGAGAGCCAGGCACGTGCATATTATGTCACTCAATTACTTACAAGTCATAAAAGTCCACTGATAAACCGGGTCTCCTATGTTCACTCGCCTCGGACTACCGATGTTTCGTTCTTACTTTACAGTTAATATTGTACTCAAGAATTGAAACCGCTAGACATCTCGTACGATCAGATTTTTTTGCAAAGATCTACACAAACTTTGAAATACGTAGACGAGTTCCCAGAGTAAAATCAAAGCACTGAGAGTACTGATGGAAACGATGTCTTGTGATTTTAGTTCTTGTAGGCTAAGCAGAGTGCATTTTTGTAGATGATATTTTAGGAATATTTGAATTTGTATATTGTATATTTTTCTGACCAATGATGAAGGAAAAGTTTGATATGATTTCTATTTTTAGTTTTTAGTTTTAGCATAACAGAATTTTGAAGGGGCATGCGACAAAATATCAATCTTATCATTTCAAACATGGGCTGGTATGTCTTTAAACCCTATTTCACTTTTAAGCTCTGGTGGCCATTTTGTTATGTGGGATCAAAAATAGTAAGTGAGTATGATCAGGAAATACCACAATCACAAACCGCAGACAACCCCGTGGTACCGGGAGGAAGAGCTGCTCAACCATCACAAGACACCAGGAAGACAAATTAAGCAAAGCAACCAGCTCTCTCTCCCTTCCCCATCAAGGTGATTATAATACTAGAATGGACATAAAGTAACGTACAACAAAACATAGAACAATTACAGACTCCCACAATGGGAGTAACAATAAACAAAAAGTCAACAACAACAGAACCACCGCCTTAGAACGGACAGCAGCCTAAGCCACCGGGGGGCTTAAATGCGTTTTACTGGTACCAAACCTTTTGCCCATATTTAGCAGAGGGCATTATGCTGAATACATCACTGAAATTATTTTAAGAGTTTGGATTACTGGTTAAGAAGTTTAGATTTCTTTTTAGATTTTCCATTCGGTTCATTGTTGCCCTATTTTGAGGGTAATGCGATGAATTATTGCAAACAGGAAACAATGGTTAAGGAAAGGTGGATTATAGCCATTTCCTTTTGCCTAGCTCTTGATAACATTTTGTTCAGTGGAGCATCCCGTTAACATTTTGCTAACATAGACTTGCATTATAATTGCTTAAAAATTCTAACAAGGGCAATAACTAAAGTTTTAAGGGTCGATTTTGACGAAACTTATAGGATATCAGAGTACTTGATACTTATTGTGTACCAAATATGTATCAAATCTGATCAGTAGTTCTGAGATGTGGATGGACAAAAATGCGACGGACGGACGACGCCAAAACTATATCCCTCCAACTTTGTAAGGGATTATTAGATATCAGCATAGCTACATACCTAAAAGCTTTTAATATGTTATGTGTTCTGATAATTTTTATCACCTGGTAAAATATCTTGTTTGAGTTTACGTTAATTTCTCTGTCAAATGTCTCAAATTTGTTCCAAAATGTTAGCTTTTCCATTTTTTAGCCCATTTTGATGTCCGTTTTTTGTAACCATAGCAAAGATAAACGTCAATTTAAAAGTTTTACTTTTAAACTTGGTATAATGTTCTAATAAACCAATAAGAACAAAATGGTGAAAGCATTTTTTAGCCCATATGTGGGCCAAAATAGCACCCCCCCCCCCCTCTGAAGCATGTAGCTCTTTGGCAATATTAACTGTGTATATCTGGCATATACTTTAGATATAAAAAGAAGATTTGTGACCAGGGGTTCGTGGGGGCGGCCCGCTTTTGTGCAAAATGGGGAATTAAGCTCGTTCAGGCCGCACTGATCCCACTAGCTCGCAGTTACTTTCCCTTGAACTGCGAGCAGGCTGATCAACAGATTTTCGGTATAAGTGTTGTAAGTCGGGCCTGATCATAGGCCATAGAAACACAAGTCCGTTTAGTGTCTATTTTCTGATTTATTTTGTTTCTTATTTTCTAGCTTTCCAAATTAATAATAGATAACAAGCATATAGTTATTCTCCACAATAATTATCATAAAGTTCTTACTTATTCTCCAGAATACAAAGTTCTATATAAATTCTTCTTAATACTAAGTTCTATAGTTTAAGATATATTCCTAGGTTTCAGCACTCGAGATAGCTACAACTAGGCACTTAAGTTTAAGGTCTGTAGTTGACCAGTGCACTAGCATTTCACTAGAAAAATTAGATGTTTACGCTTCGACTGCCTAAATTGAACTCCCAGAAAATTACCAAAATGGAAACCAGCAAGGCTCACTCATGCCGACATGTCAATCAAAATATGTTAACTTTTTTATAATTGGTTGGTCTAAAATGATCCAAAACTTTCAGACATGAGATGAAATGAGTTACTTAAGATGCCTGCCCAGTTGAGATTAAACACCTGTGAAAGCATCTTAAATTAATCCCAAGGTGATTTCCTGTTTTGGTCTGAAATATGTTTTCTCAACTTGATAAGGTGTGAAAATATTAAAAGTTTTATATGCAAAATAAGCAAAATGAGAAAACTGTTTGTACATGAAAGCTGATTAGTGATTAAGACCTTTTAGTGACCACCTGTCAGGTGTGTGAATATCCTGTTTCTCTAAACTTCAAAATCTTGCTTTTGCAAGCCAAAATTAATCAAATTTTATGAAAGACGAAAAAATGAAAAATAAAATGAATTCCCTTAATTCTCTGGAATTGTGCAATTTTCATCAAGGGAAATAACCAGTATACCTATAAGCATTTTGTAACTAAATAGCACACTGTCACATATTACCCCTCCTTCAAATAAGATTGTCCTCAATCTTGAAATCTTATAATGAGAAGAGTAATATTGAAAAAATTATCTTATCAATACATAACTATAATAAACACAATTTTATATATTCCACATACACTCAACTCACAGATTGGCGCCAATCACTCACACTGGATTCACACATATTTTTCACACATATTTTTTTTTCATATTTTTATCTATATACCTGTACATATGAATTGATATACAGCAACATTTCATGCTGAAGCTGGATGACAAGTCATTTGTCACAATAACCACATTATAAACTTAAACTAAACTTATCATATCTAATAATTCAACTTAACTTATCATAGATAATAATTCTACTAGATTCTATGGTTATTTTAACACATGAAAACAAGTCTCTGTACATCTTGTCAACTCAGTTTTGCATCTGAATCAGGTGTTGTTCTATTGATGTTGTTTTTATAATATTAAAACCATATAAAGACTTAGCCTATGATGTTTTAAGGTGACACTGCTGTATTTGAAGCAATTTCTTCAAATAGTAGCAGTGACACTCTAACACCAGCACCTAAATTCCAATGCAAATGATTTTTTCCCTATACCTTTTCCATATGTTCATAACACATACTATAAATTCTAATACATGAAATAGCCTGATTGCATTATAAGGCAAGTGTTGTATTTTGTTTTTCTTGATAAATATTGAAACATTATTTTGTGCACTGCTATAGTTGAGGTACATACACGTATCTCAGAATAAGGCAGTGGCACCTGAATACAAACACTTGAACCCGAATGCCTAACTGATGACTAGTTATATCACATATGACTGAACTTATGATTAATAAAATAATATATGACTGAACTTATGACTAATAAAACCACATATGACTGAACTTATGACTAATAAAATCATATATGACTGAACTTATGACTAATAAAACCACATATACATATATACAACATGGATCCATATAACTATGTAACTTATAGACTACTAAAATCAGAATATCATATAAACTTCTTATTGAGTACTATAACCTCTGATTAAGTGCTATAACTTTTGCTTCGTTGCTCTGAAATCGGCAACCACTGATCACTAATCATGGCTCTTTTGCCTAGCACATGATTTTAGATTTTGTATGTAAACTCTTGCACATTAAACTGATCATAAATTTTATTTGCAACATGATAGCTTTTGTGGCTTCTTAATGCTCAGTACACTAATTATGACCTTAAGTACTCCGTACTCTTTATTTACATTGCACAACAAACTAATAGTGATTTTTATAACAACTATACTCTTGGTAATTTCTCAGCAAACTAATCACATATTTTATCATGTACCTATTCTGTACTCTTATCTGTAATGGCTCAATAGACCCCTTTCCCATTATCGGATTTTACCTGTATAACGTGATATCGGCTGACCAGTACAATTGGACTACTTCCGGTATGTGAAGCTACTACTAATTTTGAATGCATTTCACTTATATTTATGACGGTTAAAACACAAACCAAAAGGAAAATGACAATTATATGTAGCACAATTATATATGATGACAAAAAGAGTTAATTTTATTTCATATTTATCTAATTTACGCTGAACGAAGCCTTTGAAGACTTTTATTATATGTGTACCGGCATATATTGCCACAATTATTTCCGCTGCTGCTGACGAAGGCCCTGGTGAGATGACGTGTTTCCCTGCGGGTCTACACTATTTATTAACTTTCCCAACAAGAATGTCCAAAAATAATACAGAAATCGGTGTGTCTTTATGCGAACTTTTCCGAGAAAGGATATGTATTGATCTATCCGGTGATATATCGCCATATATGCGGACTTTTTCAAAAGAGATAATTTATGGATAGTGTAGACCCGCGGGGAAACACATATTTCCAAGGCCTTCATCAGCAACGGGAATAATAGGGAACTATCTGCCTGTTTCACTAAAGTCTAATTCTAGCCAAAAACCATCTGAGTAAAAGTAATAATTTGGACATGTTCGCGCTAGAAGCAAATGTATTATTTATCGCGAAACAAGTTTGTACGCTGTTCTTACTTTTTAGAAGTTGCAGCAATATAGTAAAACCTCAACAGCCCGAATCCTGGTACATCGAAGCATCCACATATATGTCGAATAGAATATATGACACATTGGATTCCGAATATAGGGTATATTTCTTAATATGCAATGTTTCGTGGGTACTCAAAAGAACCATCTCAACGAAACGCTTGTTTTTGTGTATTCAAAACGCACATTTTTTTAAGATAAGAGGAGAATTATAACTTTTTGATTCAATATTAATTGCAACCAAACTCCTTTTAGCTCAAACTACTGAAAGCTCGGTGTGAAATGTCTAAAACCCGCGCGCACTTCGAGTTGAAAGAAGTTGAATTTTAAATGGGTCCCTATTTGTAGAGAATCAGTTACGTCAAAGGCATAGGTTTTGAAATTTTGGACCGCATATGCGCCCAAAACTGAATGTCGGGTTACTCATATCCCTCCTCGGTAAAATTGTTATTGCATTTGTAACGCCGAATTTTAATAGAAACTTTAAAACGTGTTTCTACAGTATCTGTTTACAGAGCTTGGCGTTGTAAGTCATTCGGGAACATTTACAGAATCTAAATTATTAAGTTACTTGAAGATTTTTCGGGTAGCATTTCTATAGATGTCTAATTTCATCTAAATGTTTCAAAGAAACAGCAATATATATTCATTTCTTATATTTTGGGCCACTGAATGTATGCACTAAACATTCCAATCCACTGTAGTCTAGCTATTAAGAACTTAAGAACGGAACCGCTACTTTTCTTATTCTCGAAAAAGATAAATTTATATGTTCATGTTCATAATATAAGTCTTCCGTATTTTTATTCTATACATGTAATAAGTGTTGAATATTTTTGTGTTTGTTTGTTTGATTTGATTCTTTACGTCCCATAAACAATCTTTCAGTTAAACAGGGACGGGTCTTTCTGGGTTGAACCAGTACTAAGCTAGGATAAATGTGTCTTGCTCAAGGACCACAACGCAGTGACGCCGGTGAAGCTCGAACCCGCGGATCCTCGGTCTCGAGTCAAGCACTCTTCCACTGATCCACTGCGCTCCCTCATGCCAATTAATAAAACAAACGAATCTGTTATACTATCATCTATAACTCAGAGGAGCCTGGGCAAATACACAGTCTCACCAGGTCATACGCTGCTCACGCATCGTAGAAATGCGGTAGACGGAGACTCAGACAAAAATGAAGACCTCTAGTCTCACAAGATACTCATACATGCATGCCCGTGCATAGTCGCGCATACATGTTAAGTATATTGACTGAGCATATGCGATAAATGGTGAAATCTCATCAAATATACCTCCATTCATAGATCCATAATTTCATCATATATAAACAACGTCCACTGGTACGGATGCGCAGACTCGAAAGAGCGCACAGGCTCGCGAGAGTCTTCGCTGCTCGCACACACCAGGGTATTTCTAGTAGAACTATCCTGCACACACACACACACACACACACACACACACACACACACACACACATGTAGATTAAGACTCAGCCTCAAGCCCCGCTGGATAAGATTGTGTGGACGTTTTAAAGGCTTTTACAAATATGTGATAAGTAGACGTCTAGCTGGGCTTCTGATGATCAACTTCAAAGAAAGCGACGCGTGCCGAAGTTCTAAAGACACGTGCGCAAGATTTTATTGTTTTCAAAGGGCCCCCGAGAACTGAGAACCGGATGCATTTTGGGCCAGCACAAAATAAAGACAGTGTACAAATGTAACCATAAATGACCATAGTGACACGCAGTCTTGTCAGACTCTTCAATTAATAATTGCCGTTTTTTATTTCTTTAAAATTCTAACCGATATATAGAAGTTCTATAGTCAGTATATGTTGCATTGTTAGTTTAGAAGAGTTACAGATATTTTTGTTATTATTTGCAGATGATACTGTTTTATTTTCCTACACTGTTGAAGGGCTACAAATATTATTAGATAAGCTAAGTATGTATTGTGAAAAATGGAATGTAACAGTTAACGTTGACAAAACAGTGGCAGTTGCATTCAAGGTTGGAAATAGGCCCGATAATTTTGAAGTATATTATAACAACGAGAGCTTAAGCAGGACTAATAAATTTACATACCTAGGGGTGACCTTATCTGCAAATGGCAAAGACTTTCAGGCACAAAAGTCATTATCTGAACAAGCTATGAAAGCACTGTTCTCCTTAAACTCTCTATTTGATGCTGTATCTCTTGACATTCAAGAAAAGCTCAAATTGTTTGATTCCATGATACTTCCAATTTTATGCTATGGATGTGAGGTGTGGGGATTCCACGCTGCACCAGATATAGAGCGTGTTCATTTAAAATTTCTTAAACAAATCCTGGCTGTTAAACCCCAGACATGCACCAACGCTGTTTATGGCGAACTTGGTAGGGTACCCTTACATGTTGTAAGAAAAGAAAGAATTTTAAAATTTTGGTTTAAAAACATCAAAAATCCGAATACTTTGGTATACAAAGCCTTGCAAGAACAGGTAACTAATGGCTTTGATGGATGTTGGGGTTTGAAAGTCAAACAATTATTAGATGATTTGGGGTTTAGTTACCTCTGGAATAACAGCGATATAACGAGCTTGCAATTAAATTTAGTCATTGAGCGTGTTTATGACCAGTATTACCAAAGTTGGTATGCTGAGCTTAATCAGTCGCACAAGTTATTATATTATAATATGATTAAAAGCCAGGTTGGTTTGGAAAAATATCTTGGATGTGTTACCAATAGTAGACACAGGATCGAATTAACAAAGTTTAGGTGTTCTGCACACAGATTGGCTATTGAAGAAGGCAGATACAGAAATATAGATAGAAATGAAAGAATATGTGTGCATTGTAATATGGGGATAGTCGAAGATGAATATCATTTTTTGATGGTATGCCCTTATTACAGACAAATTAGAACAAACTGCCTGCCTGCTTACTACTGTAGATGGCCTAGTCTGTATAAATTCAAAACACTCTTAAAAACAGAAAACGAAAGTTTGTTAAAAAAATTAGCAAAGTATGTATGTATTGCTATGCAAAAACGCAATGAAGTTGATAATGAGGTTCCTATTTAAATATAAAAATACATTTTGGCATAGGCGACCAGCGTAGTCTCAGGCCAGAGTATGCTTCAGTTTGGTCTGATCTGAGACTGTGCTGTCCGCAAGAATCACCGGATGAATGTAGAGCGTCAGGTCTGCGTAAATTATAATATGGCCACGAATTTTGGCTAAGCTGACTATGTTAAATATCCAGAATTTACTCTTTGCATGCGGAGTAACTTTATATGATATTCGAGTCGTTGTGAACTTTTTAACCTGCAATTAAAGTTACTCGAAAACAAAAAAAAATATATAAAATAATATGCCAAATAGCTCGGATCCACGTCAGGATCGACTTGTTTGTCGGGCCTGATCTGGATCCACGCTGTTTGTGATATTCGAGTCGTTGTGAACTTTTTAACCTGCAATTAAAGTTGCTCGAAAACAAAAAAAAAAAAAAAATATATATATATATAAAATAATGTGCCAAATAGCTCGGATCCACGTCAGGATCGACTTGTTTGTCGGGCCTGATCTGGATCCACGCTGTTTGCGAGGGTCATCAGCAGATAAAACAAACCATGCAAAGAATAACAAACTGCTTTGTCGCATATGCATGCGATCACACGAGTGTAATACTAAAGAATGCATGTAAACACACATTTGTAAATATATTGTTGGGATCTTTAGATGTGCTAAGTTATTATCCAAAACCTGACGTGTATGCAAAAAGTTGCATTTGTACGTGAAAAATTTGATTAAATGGATACAATGGAGGCCCTGAACAGACGCTGTGTTCTGCGGCGTCTGTTCTGGGTATGCACTGTTTGAATACGTCCCACAAAGAGGACACTATTACGGGTTAAGAGCGCGTAAAAAAAAAAAAATATTTATCAAGTAGAACGCATGTTCCGGGTACTCAAAAGAACCGTCTCATTGAGACGGTTCTTTTGAGCGCCCAAAACACGTGGTGGTATACCGGTATACGTACCATAAAAGAAAATATTTTTACATCCCTCGATAACAGAATGACACCTTTAGAATATCCACTGATTGAATGATTTGTAGTACACCCGATCTCTGCCCCAAATGTCATTCATCTGTGACGCAGAGTGATTGGTCAATTCATTGTAATAGCTGAAGGTAAACACCATATCATGCAGGTAAAATACAAATAACTTTATTAATTGATCTCGGATATTGCACAGGATTCCCGGGCCACGCGAATTTTATAATTATAATTTTATGAATGATGAATGACTGGGGCAGAGAAATGGAGTAGTATAAACGTTGGAATTGATGAGCAATGGGACGGGAGGGCACTTCTTGGATTAGCCTTCAGACTACTCCGATTGGCGCCCTATCGATACACCACAAAATATAAGCGTACACGTCTGGTGGAAAATTAATTTGAGAATATAATTTGAAGATCATGCCTTAGAATTTATGCATTTCTCAGATGCCATGTCGCCCATGCGAGGGCGAGAAACATGTATTTGTTTATGCCTAAATAAAGCATACTTGACTTGACTTGACTATATACCGGAAGTAGTCCAATTGCTGGACTGGCCAGCCGATGTCACGTGATACAGGTAAAATCCGATAATGGGAAACTCCTCTATTAACTAATAGTGATTTTTATAATGACTATAATATTGCTCAACACACTAATCACATATTTTATTCTGTATTTATGAATACATATACTATTTGTCACAACATACTAGAGATGATCTTAATAATGTATCTAAAATATTTCATATATATTGGTTTACTCTGCTTCACCTGCCACTGATCATCATCTTTATTTGAACTAATACTTCTATATTTCTCTTTGTATCACTCGAATTATTACCTCTGTTCACAGTTCTTATTCCACGTGGATTTCTCTGTAATTGAATTAATTATTCTATGGTTTAATATATCACATATATCACCTGGTTTTGTTGAAAACCACACTCTACAGTGTTATACATATTTGCTATATTTCAGCAGTTATTTCAAACTCCATTTGATTTTGTTTACTTGTGTATTTGATAATATAACTATATCTGCAAATGCATATTAAGACCTATGCTTAATATTAACATACTGATTTCCTGCATCATTCAACTAACTGGTACTTCTGTATGCTATGTGCTTCATTCAACAAATAAAAATAAATATTTAACAATGGATTTTTCTTAATGAAAACAACTATAGCTATAGCCAGTTTTCAAAATGATAATCCAACATCATACATACACATATGCCCTTAATCTGAACAAGAAGTGCCTAAGACACAGGGGCGGTACTTGATGAATGGTAAGCCAGACCGGTTTGTTGGAACCAAGTTTGAAGACCTTAAAATATGTAGAGTTTTCAAGGTCTTCCGGATCACATGTATGGGATTCACGGACCATTTTAGCCTCAAATGTCTCACCATCATCAAGAATGCCCTGTTTACTATTCCAGTCTTTCTCAGGCACATGCTCTTTGAGAAGCTTAAACATTTTGTCCAGATATGGGATGATGAGCTGTTTCCTTCTAGACCTAATCAGCTTGTCGATGTGTAAGCTATAGGTCTTCTGGTCTTTTTGATCAAACATCAATAATTTTATTTCTGTTTTATGGAAAGTCTCTTGATAACCTAATACATCTGGGGTTAGCTTTTTACGTGGCTGAACATTTTGAACACTGGGGAGCTTATCAAAAAACTTGTGATTTTGTAATGTTCGTTTGCGTTTTCTACCAGACATGGTCCTGTTTGCATGAAATTCTCTGATAAACACAGACAGTATTGTTTCTGCAAATTCCCATGTGTTTGATTTTTGGGGGTCTTGCCATTTTACATAGTAGTACAACCTTCCATTGCCACGTTAAGAAGAGATAAGCCTATCAATTTCATCAACTGGGAATAACATAGAATTGCCTGAATTTGGTATGTTTTGATCTTCAGTATCAGTTGATGTGGATGGTTTCGGCTCTTGTGTATGTTTATTGAAATGTGTATTTTGAGTTTGTTGTGCCGGGTTTACTTGCTTTTGAGGCATTGCATCTTTCAGTTTGGGCCTATTGGGTTGTTGTGCTTGCTTGGGTTGTTTATCGGGTTGTTGTGATTGTTTGTTGGGTTGTTGGGTTTGTTTTGTTTGTTTTGGCTGTTGTATTTGTTTTGGCTGTTGTGTTTGTTTTGGCTGTTGTGTTTGTTTTGATTGTTGTTTTTGTTTTGGTTGTTTGTTGGGTTGCTGTGGTTGATTTGGTTGTTTAATTGGCTGTTGTGTTTGTTTTGGGGTTTTTCCCGTTTCTGTGCTGGGTGCCTTTTGCTGTTGCTTGTTAGTGTGTGGATTTGTTTGCTTTTGGTTTGAGGGGTGGTTTGGTCTCCTTTGAATCACTGGCAGTGGATCTTGATCTGTATGGTCAACGCGGTCGTCCTCTGGAAATTCTTCCTGGTTTAGGGGCTGGTCAAAGTCTTCCCATTCAGGTGGTGGGTTTGTTGGTCTGTCGTCAGGGTCAAAGTAGGGTTTCAGCCGGGTTGCTTATAGGTATACTGGTTATTTCCCTTGATGAAAATTGCACAATTCCAGAGAATTAAGGGAATTCATTTTATTTTTCATTTTTTCGTCTTTCATAAAAAGATGAAAGACGAAAAAATGAAAAATAAAATGAATTCCCTTAATTCTCTGGAATTGTGCAATTTTCATCAAGGGAAATAACCAGTATACCTATAAGCATTTTGTAACTAAATAGCACACTGTCACAGATTTATAGATGGTAAACTTAAGTTTCATTAAGAACATTGACAATAAAAAGTAAAAAAGCACTTAAAAATAAAAAAGGGCAAAAAAAAAGAGCCATGACATGTGATTTCCAAAAATGTGGCATTTTGACAAGTGTAAACTTAAGCGTTGCATCGATAATCAATTATAATTACCAATTATAATCGATGATCAATCAAAAACTTCGTTTGATTGTGTTTTTGGTAATTATCGATGATAATTGAAAAACATCACACTTGATCCAATTTTAAGCTCCTATTCTAAATATGCAACTTTGCTACAAGGAATAGCAGTTAAATGGAGAGTTAAATGGAGTTTGCTGTCAGGACCAGTTGTGGTATTGGCTACTAGCACAAAGGCTCTGATCAGACTTGACCCGAACCTTTGCCGGTCACAGGAAATCTCATGTCACCTAATTCCTTGAATTATACCCAAATCAGCATTTGTAATTTGTAATATTCTTACAACCACCAGGTTGAGTTTTGTTCATAATGGCACAGAGTATGCTCAAATAGCAAAGGTACAAGCAACAGCAAATTGTAAATTTGCAAGCAATTTGTTGACAAAATTTTTAAACAATATAATATCTGGTTTCAGCGACTATTTAGACTTCTTACAGATCAAACATAATATGGAGTTTGTCAAAAAAGCAAATAAAGCATTTTCACATGCTTCTGCAAAATATACTGTTTGGTTTTTTGTTTGATTTGATTCTTTACGTCCCATCAACAATCTTTCAGTTATAAAGGGACAGGTCTTCCTGGGTTGAAACCAGTACTAAGCTAGGATAAATGTGTCTTGCGCAAGGACACAGTGCAGTGACGCTGTTGAGGCTCGAGTCTGGGCCCCTTCATCTTGAGTCAAGCACTCTACCACTGAGCCACTGCATATACATATCTTTAACAAACGTGCACTTTGTATGTAAAAAAATAACTCATTGTGCTACCAATGTTTATTTTAGGACACAAGGCTGTGACTCTCGGTGGGTGAAATTATTCTGGACTTCAAAACTATATGCAATGACACAATGACAATACATGCGTTACCTCAGACCTACATACAATGACTAGTAACATGTATACAATCTATACATAAACTCAACTATCGTATGGCAGTACTGTTATTCAGTAGATAACATCATGTTATACAAAGTAGATCTTGCACAAAAGATTATTGCATAGAGTATAATATCAAGTTTGTGCAAATGTGAATAAAGCATTTTCACACATTTCCTTTACTTGGCATATGCAAAATATACTTATCTATAATGAACATACACTTTGCTGAGTAAAATTCTAATCCATGTGCTACCAATGGTTATCTTAGGACACAATGATGTGACGCTTGATGGGTGCAATTATCTACTTCAGAACTATATGCAAAGACACATTGACTATACATTATTTCAGACCTAAATAAAATGACTAGAAACATTCATACAATCTATACATAAATTTAACTATCATATGACATTACTGTTATTCAGTAGATAACATCATGTCATACATAGTGGCTCTTACAGAAGTGATCATTTCATGAGAAATTTTAAAAAAAGTTATTGCTTTACTTCAAAGAGTGTTTAAGAGTGTTTAGAGTCAAAGAGACTCTATGATGGTTCCGACTTAAAGACTTATCTATTGATGAGATGATAGGGGCCTGATACTTTGGCTGTTTGTCGGGCCCACTGGGGTTTACCTGTTGGATTTCTTTTGCTCCAGTAATCAGTTTTATTTACTGTTGAGTCCTTATCTTTGCTTTATCTCCTTGTTATATCTTGATTTATATGTTTTAGGAGATGATGCATTGATAAGTTAGGGGTCTTTCATGCAAACCAAATATCTATGTGTCTTGATTCACATCTGAATTAAGGGTGAGGTTGGCGCCGTTAAACCGGTTTAAGCCCTCCAGTAAAATATTTTACTGACCGTTCCAAGGCGGTACTTCTTTTGTGGATCTTTTGTTTTTTGTTCTGTCTTGTGTTTGCTATGTCTTTGTGCGCATCTGTTTATATGTGCTTTGCGGTCACCTGCTGGGAAAGGACTGACCTCTTGGCTCTCGTTTGTGGTGTCTTACTGTGAGTTTGTCACTCTCCCATTGGTATCCTAGGTCAGGTGTGGTACTTGATTGTATTGATTCCTGATCTTTGCACCCTTACTTACTTTTATTCCAATTGTGTTTCTTGTCACCAAAGAGTTATTTAACTTCTGGCTATGACATTATTTTTTGACATGACATGATTTGTTTGTTTGATTTGATTCTTTACGTCCCATCAACAATATTTCAGTTAAACAGGGACAGGTCTTCCTTGGTTGAACCAACACTAAGCTAGGATAAATGCGTCTTGCTCAAGGACCACGACGCAGTGACGCCGGTAAATCTTGAACCCTCAGTCTCGAGTCAAGCACTCTACCACTGAGCCTCTATGCTCCCTTTTTGACATGAGATATTCCACTGAATAACAGTAACATCAAATGAAAAAATAATGTTATGGCCACAGGTTGCATAATTTTTGATACAAAGAAGTTATGTTAATAACAAAGTAAATTTTCTTTGAAATAAACCAGCTTTGGAGGTGTTAATTTCGCAATAGTTCATATGATGAGAGAATCTTCCATTTGTGCCCATTTCAAATCATTTTTTTTAACTAACCTAAGGCTGTCTCAATTGATTGACTTAGCTTTAAGTATTTGGTCAACATTATTCAGTCTAGTCAGACTCCTCCCACAGAGGAACGCAAAGAAAAGAATATACTTCCTGGCCCCCATCCCTCAACAAAGTTTAACAAGTAAATTTAATCCTGCCAACAATAAAAGAACCATCTCTCAGAACCCTTCAGCAGAAAACAAAATGCCCCACTCTACCACCTTGTTATGAAATGATAACTTGTGTAAGACCCTCTATAAAATACATAGAACAAATCAGAACGAATGGAATAAGAGACCCTATTTCTGCTTGTTAAAGTACCATCAGCACATCAAAGAACAAACATAAGAGTCCCTGTCAAGGCTAGTCACCAAGTCATTTTCTGTTTCATCCTTTCTGGGAATCTATCTTAATATATTATCCCAAGGAATCCTAGTTATAGTTGGATTTTATAATACGGTAAATCTTGTATTAGTTCGTACACTCGAATAGTTCGTTAAATGTCATTTATTAGTTCGTACACTAGTCATTTTTTATATGCAATTCTATTAGTTCGTACACAACGTTTTTTCCTTCATTGGTGCTTGTTTTTAATCAGCGTGGCTGTCTACGATATGTTCCTGTTAAATTTCGCGTGCTTACACCAAACAGACCTTTTCGTCTGTCAATCTAACGACTTCGGTCGCTAACGTAAATCCAGCATTGACGTCGCATGTTAATAACATTAAAATTTGTTTTCTGAAAATCGAGCGAATGCTAATTTACACGCCCTATGTCGCCGATGCGTCGGAGATATATTCTGTACGGTCATTACAAAAAGTGTCCTTAGAATAATGGATAGTTACATTTTACTTCTGTGTCATATATCTTTTACTGAAGCATTTTAATACTTGTGCAGCTCGGACCCGACACGAAATCAACTTGCGCGGTGCCTCATATAAACTGGTACCAGAATATTTCGTAAATAGCCTGCTGGTACTTATGACAAGGCCCAGGAGAGCATGTGCGTTTGCGCAATCTCATCAGGGTCCCGCTGCTCACTAACATAAAGCTTGAAGTGGATGAAGACTCAGCATGCTCAGATCAAATCAAAGTCTAGATATCTACGTACGTTTTGTTTTATATAGTTGAATATCAATTTCGGTTTTCTGAGCGTAAATAACTCAATAAATGTAGTAATAACGGCTTTTCCTAGGTTCAAACAAATGGAACATTTTTACAAATCGTTGAGCCGATCGTGGCGTGTCTTGCCGTCCTCATGAAACTACATACGGAAGGTCCTGAGAGTTCATGATTACCGAGATAGTGTACGCACAGACGCACAAACCGAGTATAATTTGATTGTATCATGATTCTAGGTCTTGATTAATGGCATTTCCATGAAATAAGCCAGTTCATGAGATTATGGTACCTATCGCATATGCGAGCAGCGAGGGCTCAGACGAGCCTGTGCATCTGCGGAAAATCGTCAGCGCCTTCAGGCTTAACTGCGAGCATAGAAGGAATGTAGATGAAGGTACGTTCATTAATTCTAGGATAATAGCCCCACTAGGTGGCTGTGAATTTGAAAACAGGAAGAATTCGCTTTATTTTAACCACCACACATCTATTGATGTATGTATCCCGACTTTCAATAGATTAGTTTTCATGAACAGTCAGACCGTGTGTCTTTTTTGGAAGGAAAAGTCTTCCAATATGGATGGATTTTCCTTCCATTTAGTTTTTTTACAGAAAATTGGAAGGTCTTTATAACATCCATCTTAATGAAAACAGCAAAAGACCTTGAGATCATCCGCGGTGACATACATATCAGAATTTGCAAACATCCTTACCACACGTCTGTAGATGTTTTACCCCGACTTTGTTGTATGAGACCAACAAAGTCGCAGATCAGCCTGGGTACCGCACATTCTTATCAGCGTCTTTGTTATGAATACAAACATTAAACATTTTGTCGGGCCTGGTCTGGGTCAAACCTGTCTGCTAATAATATCAGCCGCAGACATGAAGATCAAATCCGCCGCTTTCATGCCACGTGCTTTTTTAAGAGTTGGGTAATTGGCGCATAAAAGCGGACTTCGCACATAAAACATAATTGCTCAGCTGCATGCGCGGATCCAGAAAGGGGTCCAACTTTGACAACTTTTTTTTAATTGATGATGGGAGTGAGGATCCAAACACCACTATATGCGGGTCATCATTGGCCCGCCAGCGAAACACCATTTAAATGGCGTTTCGCTGGCGTGCCGCTAATGGCCCAACATCGAATGCTGGCTTGGTAGCTTTGTGATTTTAAAGGGAACCGGACCAGTATGCTAAGAAACCCTATTTTTCAGGGGTGGGGTCTGTCCCCCTCTGGATCCGCCCATGAGCTATCTGGCATGAAAAGACAATTTCTGTAAACTCATCACTTTCGCTCATTGTGTTCGCGTACACGTTCGCAAACATGTAATATAAATTGTTTTGGATCTCGGAAATTTACTTTACAAATTCAAACTATCAATGCCCCACAATTTTATCAAATGGCGGGCGACAGCCAGAACTCCTTTTTTTTAATTTCCAGTGGGTGCATAAAAGGCCTCGATACACCGTCACAAAACCGAAAAATCGCACCGGAAATTCACTTTTTTTCTAAGAGCATTAGACGCTAGTAGGCAAAGATGAGCCTGTGCATCCAACACTGTTGACTTTACGGTAGTATCATGGGCGGATCCAGGAATTTTTGTCATGGGGGTGGGGTAGGGGGCTCCAGGCTCAACTGACAGAGAAAAAACACTTTGATAACGTTTTCTTAGGCATCAGCCTTTTACAATTTTACAGAGGGGTCCAATAATTTATTTTAAGGAAAACTATAATTTTTAAGGTTCCAAAGAGGGTCTATCATTTTTCAGGGGAGGGGGGTCCAAATTTTTCCAGGGGGTGTGGGGTCCAAATGCTAATTTCAATTGAAACCTATAGAATTTGTGATTTTCCAGGTGGTCCGGGCCCCCATACCCCTCTGGATCCGCGTATGCGTATGATAGATCCACTTGCGATATCCAAATTTTCAAGTCAACAGTAAAGCCAATCCCGAAAGACAGTTTTTTTTTCATGCAATTGTTCATTTTCCATTCCCGGAGCATCTAGTGACACCTCAAAACATGATGAGGTATATGATTCTGCAATATGTGAGTGGAAAACATTTGTTGAGACCTCGGACCCTGGTCCGAGTTGAGACACAGTGATTATCGCGACTTCTAGTCAACTATTGATGGTTTCAGTCTTTCATTATGTATATAAGACTAGGCCTTGATTTCTGGCATCAGTTTTAGAAAAACGGGCTGTCCAATGTTGTCAAATAACGTTCATGCTAGATACATTACCATAACATACCATGCATAAGCTGGGTGCTTAAGATCAAGCAACATACTCGCTGGAAGAATGTGTTTAATGGTAAAAAAATTACAGTTCAAACGTTAATAATCAGATCTTAGAACAAATCTACATGGAAATGCTCGAGAAGCTCAAAATGGAAGCATGCAGTGTGCAAGAACACATACAATAATATGGCTAAACAACCGCCAGCTTTTTTGAAAAGCTAATACTTGTGTAAATCAACTCGATGATGATATTGTTGCGCGAAACGAAAAGAAAGTTAAGGTGTATTTATTTTATTATTATTATTCGTTTCTGTCTATCGACAGTGTCTTTTCATGCAATTGACTTAATTTCAAACGCCACTGCTATCATTTTGTCCATAAAAACTTATACCTAGCGCACTATATTTTTAGAACTATTTTAGTGGCGGTCAGGTTCATAAAGGGCGGGAAAACATTAGCAATCCACAAGAAAACGTGTCTTCTTCACGTTTATGACAAAAGGACAGGGCTGCGTTTATTGTCCGTCTTGTAATGTTTAAAAGCAAAGAAAAGTATAATGATAAAAAACGATTGCAAGATATTGTGCTTTTAACTGCAATATCTGGCTGCATCATAGATGTTGCAAACGGTTCTTCGTTGTACAAGAGCAGGTTTTCTCATGCTAAGGCATTGTTTTTCTGACGCTCGTTTGAGGCATCCAATGGGGTTTACTGATTTGCGAATTTGTCCCAAATTTTTACCAATTAGCGTCTTCATAAAACTCATTTTTACCAGTAAGCACATTCAGCATTACAAAATAAAAAATTTTATCACTGATTTCTCTTAAATTAGACTGATTAAAGCGTAATTTTAACAAACGAAACACTGATTTTTAAGGTACCCCGTTGAGACCCTCTCCGTTTGATGTACAAATAAACTTAAAATTCTGTTTCAATCATATGTAAGCTTTCAATAATCAAGTTTTCAAGCACAACAACGTTTTTCTGACCATTGGGTTTACGTTTCAGAGCTGAAAACCGCAACAAACTAATAAAATACCAATATTGTTTTTGTCTAGCAGCAGGACAAGGGTTGTTTGCATTAAGGTCATTTGGTTCCCAGCGGCTTACACAGGCTGTAACGGTCTAGGTAGCGGACTGGGTAGCAATGTTGAACGGGGGTTCGATGGTATGGGAATTTTGTGTGTATTTTGTGTATGATACCATTGGAAACAGATGTTTTGAGAAAACATCGTTTCCAAAAATCTGGCGAAATTCAAAAAGAACACACGCATATCTCTCTCTCTCTCTCTCTCTCTCTCTCTCTCTCTCTCTCTCTCTCTACTTGGCGATCCACCGATGGAATGTTTACTTTGATGTCTCTCTCTCTACATTTGCAAACACGGTTTAGATCCAGATCAGACCCGAATGGTATTCAGAATAGAATGTTTCGTCAATTTAAAAATGTGTGCATACGGTAGAAAGTACGCAAAGCTTTTACATGTAATACTGTGGAATGTCCGACTTTGCCGTGCAAAAGCCGACGCGCACGATAATTTGGGTTTTGGGTCCTCGTCGGAAGCAGTTGTAACAAGATTGATTGACTGACCTAAACATTGCGTTTCGATATTCTAAGAAACCAAGCCAAAACAAAAGATTTGTGTGCAAACACCGTGCAGTCTCTGTCTCTCTCTCTACTTTTACGACCTGCTATCAAAGTTTGCAAACAGTTTGGATCCGACGTGCCTGATCAGGGGCAAACATGCATACCAAGAGTTATAATCTAGTCTGACTTTGCGTCCGATGATCACCACACGCTGAAAGGAACATTTCAGACAAGTACCTTCATGGGCGGATCCAGAGGGGGGACAGGGGGTCCGGACCCCCCTGAAAAATCACAAAATATAGGGTTTCCTAGCAATATTGATCCGGATCCCCTAAAAATCACAATGCTACCAAGCCAGCATTCAATGGTGGGCCATTATCGACAATGGCGTTTCGCTGATGGGCCGATGGCGGTCCTTTTTTAGTGGCATTTCGATCCTCTCTCACTACCCCTCTGACAAAATGTTCTGGATCCGCGCATGCATGCAGTGCGTGTGAACCGGCTCGATTGAAATTAAACTGTCGACGGACATAATTCATGCGCGGATCCAGAAAGTTTTGTCAAAGGAGATCCAACTTTGACATCGTTTGTTTTTAAAGTTGATGGGGGGAGGGAGGATCCAAGTCCAATTTTAAGCGGGCCATCATCGGCCCGCCAGTGAAACGCCATTAAAGGTGTTTCGCTGGCATGCCGATGAATGCTCAACATTGAATGCTGGCTTAGCAGCTGCGATTTTTCAGGGGATCTGGACCTGTATTGCTAGAAAACCCTATATTTTGTGATTTTTCAGTGTGGGGGTCCGGACCTGGATCCGCACATGTAATTTCACGATATTTTGGTACTTACAACGTACGACAAAGACTCAGACGAGCCTGCGCAAGTGTGCATTTTCAATACAGCATTGATGGCTCAGGAATGTCAAGCATCACCGCTTTTATGTTGAATGGTTCATTAATTTTGTGTCTCACGACTCAAACCACAACTTGGAAAAAAGGCCCTTTTGTATGTAAGTTTGTATAAGCAAAGCAAACTTACTTAGTAAATTTACTCAGTTGTTTGACGCTGAGGTTTGCATGGCTTTTTTAAAGTAACAACATCTACTGTTACTTGCAAATGCTCAATTTTGACGATCAGGCAGCGTATGACCAGTGACCTATATATATAGGTCACTGGTATGACCTAAGTTCTTCACCTTAGATGTGCGTTGTAATAGCTCCTAATCCTTGCCCGAGGCATGTCTGTTTAATGTCTGTGACAATATACTGACAAAGGAAATCCATGTTAATGACCACTGCTGAAGAATTCCGATGGATCGGATGCTTCTTATAGGTAAAAATTTCGCCAATGAAGGGTTTTGAAAATATTTGAACACGCTGCAGGTAGCCTGCACTGTTTTCCATAGACAGCCGATACCAATAATATGCATGAACTTTGTCACGTACTACATGTAGGAAAGTCCGTGCTTTTAATGCACTCTTGCCTTTGATCTTATCTGAAAGCATGTATCGCACAATTAGCAGACAAAAAGTGTAGTCTTGCAAAAAGAACGTCACGTGCCAGAGTACCCATTTAAGTGGAATGGAACCTTCCAAATGTCGCTACCGCTCACACGCTGTACGTTAAAAGTAAACCGAGCACAGATGGGACAAAAAGATAAACGGACATCGATTTTCCGCCGAAAATAACTTGTGTTCGTAATTTTAGAAATTCACTTTTCAAAAAAAAGGTTAGTGTTCGATTTTTTAGGATGTTTTAAAAATTATTTTCGGCGATAATTTTAGGTGTTCGTAATTTTAGAGTGTTCGAAATTTTAGAACATTTACCGTAGGCCTTCTCTTGAACAATTCATGGCTGGAACATTCATAGTTGACCTGCACTAGATGGCATCAGACCCTTGATCAATGCCCAAGGGTGGAGGTATCTTGAGATTTTTCCTTATCGGCTTACAGAATCACTCATATTGGACAGGTCCTATTTTGGACTGACTTTCTTTCTATGACTTTAATAGGACCTCAGAGCATATGACAGAGGGTCTGGATTGGGTATAATGATTAGTGAATAATGGCCCTTTTTTATAATGAATAGTGAATAATGAGCCAAAAAAATAATGAATAGTGAATAATGCAGGCCTAAAAATTAATGAACAATCCTATTTTTTTAATGAATTGAATAAAAAATAATGAATAGTGAATAATCAGATTTCTTTGCCATCTTTCTTACTTTTAATGAATAATTGGTCTTATTTTAATGAATAACCCAAAAGGGGTACTTTCATCTGTGTCCACGCATGGATTTTCTTCAAACTTTGCATATTAATAACTCATTATATACGAACTATGAAAATGTATTTATCGAATTAGATCGTTAAGATTAAGGCTTAGAAAGCAATCCTGACGTACTCCACCTTTGAGGTGATACCTGTCTCTAAATTTCCATATCCTAAATCTATATTTTTGTTTATTTCTATGCTTTGTCATCTAGATTGAATCCAAAATACAATAGACATTATTTTGATACCCCAAAACCATTTGGATAAATTATGGTTTACGTTTTAAAGAGAAGTGATTGTAAAATTTCAATATTTTTTTCAAAAAAAATACAAAACATTCAACATTCA
Source organism: Loripinus fragilis (assembly GCA_964019695.1). NCBI lineage: Eukaryota > Metazoa > Mollusca > Bivalvia > Lucinida > Lucinidae > Loripinus > Loripinus fragilis. The sequence continues at coordinate 14,366,263 of OZ026529.1, read as the reverse complement.
AATCACAAGATGGATATGTTCTAGTCTTTGTCAAGATATCATATTATCACGAAAAGATGCCATTTATATACTGCTGATCTGAGCCAAATATCATGACAATCGAAAACCGGTGACTTTGTCATTTCCTACCTCTTATGGGTATAGGTCAGTTTTAGCAAAATTAATTATTTAGTTCAAATGAATCAATTACTCGACATAAGGAGGTTGTTTTTTAATCTACTTCCACTTTTCTTAAAGGAAGACATGTTTAGACAATTTTGAATGATTCACTGGTCAGAAATGCTGAAGGTCACGGCCCTATGTCATGGCACTAAGGAGCCAAGACAATGTGTATCACTTCCTCAAGTCTTGCATGACATTGTTTAAGAAACATAATATCCTAACAAAAAACATGTGAAAACATGTTTTACATCCCAACTGAACTAGAGGAACCACATTTTGGTGCCGTGACCAGGATAACGTGTAACAGGGTATTATCAAAGGTATCATAAAACAGTGTTCTACATGAATAAGTGAGGACCAGAAACAAAACTGTATGCCTAGAATATACAGCCAGCTAAAGTATAAATGTTGCTATTTGATTGAAATCAGAATTAGTTTCACAAAACAGAATGAACAGAGAAGATTTAAGCATTAAATTAGCAATACCTTTGAAGCCAAGAGTTGTCTGTGACCAAAATGGTTAATTTTAACCAATAGGTTTGACAGGGGGTTATTTCTGTCAAGCAGGTTTATCAATGAGTCTTTCAATTATAAAATCATAGATATAAGGTTCTTCTCCTGTATTAACTGACTTGTCATAAGGTTTCTCTTCTGTATGAATTAAAATTCTTAATAATGTTACATATTAAGTGTAACATTGGCTAGATGTAGTTTCAATGTTAGAAACTAGATGTGTTAAGTACAGGTGTCAACATATTGTATCATTTTGGCTAAAAGTATTGTGTAAGCACTTTATTAAATAAGAATCGTGGCACTTAATATCAAATAATATTGTTTTTTTTTTCTTTTTCAATCCATAATAGGGGAAACATTGAACATATCAACTTCTACCAATAAACGTACTACCATGATGATTCAAACTATTAGCAAGTATTCAAGTATGTTTTACACTGAAACATAATTATTGTATGTTTTACGTTTCGATGAATTAGGGCCATGTGTTTACATCAAGTTAAAAAAATATGTTACCGTTCCTTGAATTTCATGAAATTTGGTCTACATATTCTTAACATATATGGATAGTTTATATGTTGAAATGGTATCTTGACAAAGACCGCAACCTGTAAAAATGTTAATTCCAAATTTGACTGAATACAAAATATACAGTCGAAAATTGGGGTACCATGCTATAAAAATGAATACCCACCCAATATCCTAATACACACAAAGCCATTTTAAGTAACAGCGAACTTATCAATGATATAGCAATTTAATGAAACATTTCTCCACCCGTTACATAATATGTCAATTACTTTAAAAATGATTATAACTGGGTACCCTAAGGTATTATAGTGATATCATTCATGACGTCATAAATTATGACAATGTAATTGCATAAAAACTCAAACGCACCATAAATATTAAAGTTATACCCCAGACAATTAAATAACATAATATTTTCAAATTCCAAGCGTAGGCAGACTCCCATGTTAATTTCCCATACCATGCAAGTGCCCCTTTTAATGGGATGAATAATGGACTAAATTTTTTATGAATAGTGAATACCAGACCCCCATACAGACCCTCATGACACAGGAGGAGCTAAGATATCAAAATCTAGGACTCCTTTAAAAGTGCTTTAATATTTACATGTATTTCCTGTTGACTTATGCAAATTTCTTGCCAACCATTTATTAAGAATTCATGTTAGACAATTGACAGACTACCACAGACACTGGGATACATGCCAAAGCTGGGGCTAAAGGTCAAAATCCAGGACATCTTTAGATTTATTTTCTGATTTTTCTTGATTCACACCACATGGCATTGACATGCTACAGCTGTAAAAATGCCAATTTATTTACCTAAGATATACTTCTAGTCAACCTGGACTGGAAGATAAATACAACCAGTTTATAGGATTTTTACGAGTCAAAGGCCTGTGGTCACTCTAAGCATCGATCGATGGTAGAGGCAGGGCACACGTTTCTGGTTTGTTTTGCATTTAAAACTGATTTACTTAGTTGGTGAGCCTGAAGCTATCTTATCAAAAATAAAATGATCAAGATTGATGTGCCGAAGTCTCATATTTCCGCCAAATGGTTTTTGACGTCTTGATTAAACGAATAATGGTTTGATTTTAGCAGATTAGTTTCAAGTTGCATGAACATGTGGTTTGCTCACCATTTGAATCGAGGACTTGTTTTATACAACTGTTCCAAACATTGAACTGAATACATTGATCAGGGTCTTTTGCACGCGAGAGTTTGGTAGTCAATGCAGCAAAGATTTTATGAGACTTTTATCTATAATAAATGTGTACTTACGAGAAAAAACAAAAAAAATTTAGTCCACTGTACTCATACCAAAAGTTTCCAAGATCTGGTCAAAAAATTCGAGAAAGATAACAAGCCACTAAATGGGTATTGTGAGAAATAAATTATCCAAAAATTTGAAAGGGTAGTCTGAGTGAGGTAGATCTGGGAGGCCATGCACATGCTTTTGACAAATATTTGGCACAACGCAACAAAACAGTACGTGTGAAGCTACCTAGCAGGAAGCATTTCTGCCCAAGCCTGAAAACTCTCAAAGTTTAGTAAAATGCTAATACCACAATCACAAACTGCAGACAAATCCATGGCATAGCAAGAGCCACACAACAATTACAAGACGCTTAGAAGACAAACTAAGCACAGCAACCAGCTCTCTCTTTCCTGTGAAGATGATTGCAAAACTAGAATGGATATAAAGTAACGTACAACAAGGCATAGAACAATTACAGACTCCCACAATAGGAATAACAATAAACAACAAATCAGCAACAACATAATCAATGCCTTAGAACGACAGAAGCCTAAGCCACGGGGGGCTGAAATGCATTTTACTGGTACCAAATCTTCCCCCTAGATTCTGCACAAACAGGTTCAACTACCTGTTCAGGAATGTCAACCTATTAACAAGACTTCTGCTTTATGGTCTTGGATATGTTATTGGTCTAAACAATCCCTCACGTCTCTCTCTCTCTCTCTCTCTCTCTCTCTCTCTCTCTCTCTCTCTCTCTTGTAGAGCGAATCAGATGAATTCAATTTACTTTATCGAGATAAAAGTTGTAATAGGTGAACACCATCTTAGGTATGGTTGCAAAAATGTCGTCAATATAGACTTTGAAATTGGGTTTTAGACTACCCCAAATTTCATTTTCAAATACAGCAATTGTATACATGCAACATTTTACGTTTATGGTGAAAACTAGTAGCCACAGTTACAGGTATGCTGAATCGCTTCAAAATGGGACTCCTCTTCTTCTTTATTACTTAGGTAGGGGTAGTAATCTCATTGGAGGTCATTATAACATTTTAGAGACCAGCCAAAAAATGATTGCTCAAATTTGAGTTGGACTAGTTGATGGGTTCAAGGAATACCTAGATAGACAATTCAGTTCAGGTTCATGTGCACTAAATGTCTATACGCTGTCCAAGGGTTATTTATCTGTCACTAATTGCATGTTAACCCTTTGCATACTTGCCAAAAACTTTTGCTTCACGTAGACACAAAGAAGAGAAGTAAATAAGTAAACGAAAGCCAGACCAGAATTTATGCCTACAAGGTAGCTGTGCACAAACTTTTAAAGCTTGACTTGTAGGCCAATATATTGTGATTGCCCTTTGGAATGATTGTTTAGGTCGGGTAAGAATCACAAACAGTGTAATCCCTGATCATATTGCTCCTTTGGAAGCCCGCTTACTTGAGTTAACATTGTTAGATCAGGCCTACCCAGAGCTCCAGATAGCGTCTGTACAGGGGCAAATTATGGGTACATTTTCCCCAAATATGTTTATAGTTGAAAATAAGGACGTTATGAATATGGGTGTGTTTTTGCTTGTATGGTACTTTTTCACAAGTAACATGTAATACCATGGAGCATTTCATCAGTTTTGAACCAGCAGACACTTGATATTTGAAATTATTTGTGAATCCACTAAATCTATGCGTTTCAGTAATCTAAATCAACCTGCTAGACTGCATATCAATCTTTATTTTTTCTTGATACAAACTACCCTACAGTTGCAGTACTTAGCGATCATTTTTCCTTGAAAAACATGTGTTTCAGAAGAATTTGTTCTTGGGGAGTTAATGCTATCCGTGTGGTCAGAGTGAGTTCGTGTGAACCAGTCAGAGTAGAGACTGAAATTATGAAGTTCTCAGAAGACAGCATGTTTTATAAACTTTATGTTTAACAAGGTAATTATGGTCTATATAAGATCAGATTGTATGTACAGAATGTGAAATAGCTTGTACTGTCCAAGTTTCATTTGGACTTGTACTGGTACTGATGCCAGTAGAAATTATTTGAAGCCTTGCTTACCTGTCTGAAATTTTTGGATTAATAGAGTAAATGGTCTGGCATTTTAAACATTTTTTCTTCTGTGCCAAAGTCCATAGTTGAGGTTAAATAAAAGAAATCACCAGCAAAGTCAACGAGAAAACTCTAGACCATGATACAATGGCATATTGGGTTATTTTCTCAATATACACCAGAGAGTTCCGCTTTCAACAGCTCTGGATATCCTGATAGACCTTGTTGCACGCAACAGAACTAAATTACAATGCTGGGAATTAAGTGCATGGCATATAACATAAGTAGGTGCGTTCAAAGATTCAAATAATTCACCAAAAAGATTATTATAACACTTGCAATACTCAGAACACCCGTACAGAATTTGAATCAAAATACCCGTTCAGTGTAAAATATTTGCTCATAATACCTGTCCAGTACTGCTCGAATAAACTTAGCTGTTCTGCACGCGGTTTAGGAACTTTAAGTTTATGTACAGTGGTCGAATAAAGTGTTTAATTCCAATTTTATTCAATGTTTTCTAAACAGCTTTTCTTTTTGCTGAGTATGATACAATATAGGTACTTGTGCAGAATATTTGAGCGAAAATGCTCTTTTGATGATGTGTTTTCACTCTTTGAAGTTGACCAAGTGAATATAAAATACGTGAGCAGAGCCACTCAATCACGTTTCTTTGTAAATTATGTTAAAAATACTATCCAAATAGACACAAATCGTATGCAATACCGAGGTCTGGACAATGACAGAACTAAACATGTATCCAACTCAGTCCTTTGTGAGAATAAAAGCAACTTACACCAACAGAATGCCCAGTGGTGGTGTTTCTTATGCCCCCTTCCGCCATTTTGTTTTGCTCAAAAAATACATTGTATATGGTCAGGGTCCTATAGCGTGGAGATTAAAAGTAAAACATATAGCGAAGCGAACTGTTGTCAGGCATGGCAGCCATCTGTAAACAATTCCGAGTGCTAAGAAGCAGGGTACCAGATGACCGCAAATAGTTCCGGCAGATTCCTACTAATTTGGAACCATGTGGCAGTGGTGTTTTCTAATAGCCTGGTTCTCTCTCTTTAATAGCTTGTCAGCGTAGCGGAAGTGGAGCTTTATCAACGAGGGGAACCAATCTAGGAAGGATGAACGCTAGGGGACGCCACTGTTGGGAGTTTGGCATAGACTGGTTCTCTCCCTTTAATAGCTTGTCAGCATATTAAGACAGGTAACTACTAGCCGCCATTGCGCTTACGTATAGCATACACACTGACGTCATGAGTGACGTGGTATTGGAAAATACCCTTGACATAAAGTGCATTTTTTCAACAAGCCGTTTTATTAAGTTTATTTTGTTCTGGGAGTTTATATATTTTTCTTTTTCTTAATTATCAAATTATAGCAACTGGAAAAAACTTAAGTTTGTGTTGAAAAAATCTTCTCTGGAGCAACCACAGTCCGATGAGTAGGATTCTCTACTTGTAATGAAATAGGCGTTACCAGGGGCGGACTTGATTTAGCAATTTTTAATGTACTCGGCGTACGCCAGAGCAGCCACATAAACAAGTAAAACTGGGCACTTTTGAGTACTCCAGAATAAATCAAGCGGTGCAAAATTTTTCCACACATGCTAGCAGTGCTCCGCCATCTTGTTTTGGAACAGGTCACGTGACTGTTCTGTCTACACCACCTTGGAATACTCCGGCGTACGCCAGCACAGATGTTCCGGCACACTTAATTTCTGTTCTGCCTGCTCAGAGTGGAATGAGTAAAGGGAACAGCTAAATCAAGTCTGCCCCAGTCGTTATATGCGCAGCGGAAGTGGAGCTTTATCAACGAGGGGAACCAATCTAGAGTTTGGCACTGACCTCGTAGGTCATACGAGGGGGGCAGTGAAGCAGTCTACAACAGGGTTCGGTGCACAATTAATCGGTCCCATTCAACTCCATGTAAAAAAGGCAGAATTCGAGCATCTGCAAATTTTTCCAGGACATTGCATGGACTTTTTTCTGCCTGTGAGTGGCAAAATATCTCATTCACCTATCAAAAAAGTGAAAAGACAACCTACCATGATAATCTCGTTTTCTCAGCATTCTCCGTTCTTTGAGGAACAGTCAAAAAATCTGGGCTGAAATCCGACTGGCGTCATACGTTACCTGGGGAGTGCGGCGGGGAGTCTGTGACAAAATAGTCCACATGCATTTTTCTGCATCAGCCTGACAAACATAGACCAATGTTGAATCACATGTACATTTAAAGTCGAATAAAGCACCCATTTACGCCATAAAGGGCCCAGAAACGGCAAGTGCTAAATTTCTAAAGGTACTATTTTCGTAGATTGGTTCCCCTCGTTGATAAAGCTCTACTTCCGCTACGCATATAACGACTGGTAACGTCTATTTATTTAAAGGAGGGAATCCTACTCATGCGACTGCGCATGCCCCAGAAAAGATTTTTCATCACAAACTTCAGATTTTTAAGGAACTATAATTTGATAATTGTGTAAAAGAAAAAAAATATATGAACTCCCAAAACAAAATAAACTTTTTTAAAACGGCTTGTTTAAAAAATGTACTTTATGTCAAGGGTATTTTCCAATACCACGCCACTCATGACGTCAGTGTGTATGCTATACGTAGGCGCAATGGCTAATACACGTTACCTGTCTTAATATGCTGACAAGCTATTAAAGGGAGAGAACCAGTCTACTATTTTCGTGGGCTACCAAACCGGAAGACTGTAATTGTGTACTAACACCAACAGAAGCCATTGTCGCACAGGAAGCTCGTTAGCACGAACAAACCTGTCGCCTTTCGCTCGGTGCACACTGGGATTGAGCCGCCATTTTTATTAAAAATATATTTTGCGATCACTGCTTGCATGACTCGGAGCTTTACATCCAGAAAATATTGACTAAAAGAGAAATGATAAACTGTTAAAAATTTTACTTTTTGCTATTTTTAACAATAAATTCGGTCACTACTGGAGTGCGAGAATTGAACGAGACTAGCCAAATATCACTAGTTACCCATAATGCAAAGGGCAAAATGCGAGAGATCTAGATGAGGTATCGTCAGGTCTCGCGAGAATGCAACAGAAGCTAACTTTCTTCAAACGTCCCCAAGTCAAAACGCACCCTCAAGTTATTGGTCAAAATGAGCAGGCTGACCAGAACAATTAAGGTGCATTTAAAAACCTAGATATAAATCAATTCGAAGCATTTGATGGAGATAGAGGTCTCAGGTTCGATCCCCGCTTGCCGCGAGAAAAAACTGTGTCTGAACACGCTTTCTCTTGTGTCAGTTGCAGGGATGCCACAGATAAGTGTGCGGTCTTTCGGATTGGGACGTTAACTGGGGGTCCTGTGTAGGGAATGACACCCCTTTTGCTGATTAAAGAACCCTACGGTAATTTAGATATGGTTATTTGTAGGCTTTCATCCTGCAACCCGGAGCTGGAGTGTACAAAGTACACCTGCAGATAATGCTCGCGAGGGCTTAATGCAGCATATAGAGAAAGAAAAAGGAACACACCTGACCTGGAACGGTCAGTAAAAATACTTGAGGGCTTAAACATGTTTAACAGTATCAACTACACCTTTAATTCTGATGTGGATGTTTGGTTCGCATGAAAGATCCCTTACTTATCAATGTATCATCTCCTAGTACATACAAATCAGACTAGAACGCGCAGTCTATGGGGCACCATTGCAAATCCCCACGCTAAAGTTTTTGACCCACCCAGCACCCCCAAGTCCCACCCTGAAAATTCTGTTCAATATGTTTTCTATCTTTTATTTGTAAGAACGCACAAAAGTTTGGTAAAAAATCTTAGAATTGACATGGTAGTCAAAATTTAATAATATTTGACCTTTTGACCTTACCCCAAGGTCACCAATTTGACCCTAGGATGTAAAATTTTACTTGCATTCAGTTCTGCTCTTCATCTCCGTCGATATGATATGCCACATGACCATGTTTGGAAAAAAATTGACCCCCTGGGCACCCCAGCACCCCACCCTGCGGCATGACCCAGGCGACAGAATAAAAATCCCGTCTGATATGTTTTGTGTCTTTCATTTGTGAGAACACACACAAACTTTGGTATAAAAATCTTTGAAATTTACTTAGTAATTGAAATTGAATGATATTTGACCTTTTGACTCCTCCCGAGGGCCCCAAGGGGTGGGGCCAAAAAAGTTTGACGTTGCACGCCCCATTCATGTAAGTAACTCACACACCAAATTTGGTGGAATTCCGTCCAATGGTATAGGAGGAGATAGCATAACGGACAGACGGGCGGACGGACGGACAGACAGACGGACGGAGGCGATAACAATATCCCCTTCGCTTTTTTCAAAGCTCACCCTTAATTCTGCTGTGAATCAAGAAGAATAGATGTTTGGTTCGCATGAAAGATCCCTAACTTAACCATGAATCATCTTCTAGTACACATAAATCAAGATATTAGAAGGAGCTAAACAAAGATAAGGAATCAACAGTACATACAACTGAATACCGGAGCAAAAGAAATCCAACATTTAAACCCCTGCGGGCACGACAACAGACGCAGTATCAGCCCAAAATTCTCTTATCTATGGATAAGTCTTTAAGTCGGAACCGTCACGACCCACCGGTTTGCAATTAAAGAGGAAAGCAAAGTTGCAAACTGTGATTGGGGTTTGCTGCAATACATTAAAGCTGCATAGTCTGTAACTTTTGAACTTTTTATTTTTGAAATAATGTTTCCATTTTTCAAGAACACGGTAAAAAACTAAAATTCAGCTAATAATTATTAGCCATTACTTGTATCAATGTTAATCATTGCTTGTAGTATTGTTGTTCATTGCTTTTATAATTGGTTATCATTGCTAGTATCATTGTTATTCAATGCTTTTATAATTGTTAACCATTGTTTGTACCAGTGTTAATCATTGCTAGTATCATAGTTAGTCTTACTTGTATAATTGTTAACCATTGTTTGTATCAGTGTTAATCATTGCTAGTATCATAGTTAGTCTTACTTGTATAATTGTTAACCATTGTTTGTATCAGTGTTAATCGTTGCTAGTATCATTGTTAGTCATTGTTTGTAACATTGTTGTTCATTGCTTGTATCATTGGTTATCATTACTAGTATCATTGTTATTCAATGCTTGTATCAATGTTAATTATTGTTTGTATTATTGTTAATCATTGCTATTATTGTTAGTCATTGCCTGCAGCATTGCTAGTCATTACTTGCATCATTGTTAATAATTGCTTGCATCATCGTTAGTCATTGCTTGAAGTAGTGTTAATCATTGCTTTTATCATTGCTAATTATTGCTTCTTTCATTATTAGTCATTGCTTTTATCATTGTTATTCATCACTAGTATCATTGTTAATTATTGCTCATATCATTGTTAATCATTGCCCATATCAATGTTAATCATTGCCAGTATCATTGTTAATCATTGCTTGTATGATTGTTAATCATTGCTATTGTCATTGTTTGCATCATTGTTAATTATCATTAGTATCATTGTTAATAATTGCTCGTATCAATGTTAATCATCGCTGGTGTCAATTTTAGTCATTGCTTGAAGTTTTGTTAATCATTGTTAGTATCATTGATAATCATTGCTTGTAGCATTGTTGTTCATTGTTTGTATCAGTGTTAATTATTGCTAGTATCATTCCAAGGCAGAGGGTTCTCTCTGGCAGAGGGATTGTTTCAATATGAGACAGTAAGTGGGTGGAGCTTATCTACTGTCAAATTAGATTAGAACACAGACATGATCTAGCTGATTAGCAACGTGGTCATTGAGCTTATAATAACTGTCAATTAATTCCCAGGTAATTGCAAGAAGCCTATCAAATTAGGGATGATAACTACTTGAGCTGCCGTAAATTATGTTGACTTTCAGGGCGGATCCAGGATTTCTGGAAAGGAGGTTCATATGTATAAAGGTGTGTGGGTTCGCTTCGCTGATTTTATCTCATTTGAAAATGAACTAATTTGGTCTCACTAAGGCCAAATTATTTCATTTTCATAGGATATTCAAAAACGGGGTGGGGAGGGGAGTTCGAGCCTCTCTGGATCCGCCACTGACTTTTGACTGTTATTGGATTTATGAGAATGGGGCTAAATTTGCCTTTTGTCCTTTCAATAACGAAAAGTATTGTTGACATGCTAAAAATGTGGAAAAAAAACCCGAAATGTTTGATGTAGTTTAAACTTGTGAAATCCCTCATGGTGGGTAAGCACTCTACGATCTGAGCTCCACAAACTGATCTATCCTATTTGATTCAACGGAACAGTCTTAAAGTAAACACTCGTGACTTTCTGATGCACCATTTCTCAGCTAGCTGGATTCCGAATAATTCAAAGTACATGCTTAGTCAATCTGGCCCCGAGGTTATAAAACTTTTGTCATGCTCAACACAACTAAGCACGAAATTTCAACTACTCATAAAACTAAAATACCGACGAATAAAGGACTTTCTTGCTTTTAAGTCTCTCAGATGTTGTATTTATCATGCTAATAAATGTTAAAATGCCAACAATTGTTGGCATTTTAACATTTATGAGCAGGATAAACTTTGTGCTCAGCTGAGTTGAGCATGTAAAAAGTTTTATAACCTCGGGGCCAGGTCTCGGGGGTGGGGGCAGTCTAGTTTATATACGTATTATAGCATGTACTGTTTGGAGCTCTTGTATATTATGTTTTGATTATGACCTAAACGAACTAGAGTATAAAGGAAGATTTCGAATCTAACAATTAAAATGATTGAACAATCACAAAGAATTAAATCAGAGCCGCCTCGTGATAAAACGTTCAAAAAGGCATGTGCGCCCAACAATGATTCAGATAAGAATCTGATCAGAGTCTACTCTGTCCCTGAATGTACCATGCGTCATTAGTTACCTATAGAGCACACCAAAGACTGATCCAACAAGGATAACAATGCCAATCTAAGTCTCCTCTTGGCGCACATGTGCTGATTAGTTTTGTTATGAGACGGGTTAATTTTGTGTGCACAACAGATAACTGCATAAATTAAAACAAAAGGAATACAAGACAAAATCTTATACAATACGTGACTGCCATGGCGTTCAGAACTGGGTTCAAAATGTATTTTAACCAATCTAACCCATTTGTGTTGTATATAATCGTCAATTCTGCTTAGTTTCATTAACTAGGAGTTGTCCATTTCCAATAAAATGCAATGGTTAGATTTATCAAAATAACCTGTTTGTCTTTTATACTGGTAAACTGCAGACTCTGATTAGACTCAGCGCATCTGGGTCCTACCTGCTTTTAATATCTCTATTCAGGGTGTCCAATGTCAGGGGAAAAAAATCAGGGGGGATTTATTTTTCAAGGTAAGGGAATTGACAGGGAACTTTGAAATCGGTCAGGGGATTTGGGCAATTATACAAAAAGTCAGGAAAAAGTCAAGGAATTTTGAAATAACAAGTCTGTGAATAATATAAACACCAAGGAAAAAAGGCCAAGGTGGGTTCTTTCATATTTGGCTATTATAATAATTTCGGGGGGAGGGGGATAATGATAGTAATAAAACCATTATAATAATGAAATGTATTACATTTTTCAAGTTATTCTTTGAAAGGATACTGAATGGAGCAGCAACATTAGCCTCTCCAGCTTCTTTTTCAGTTTTAGTATCTTTTATCAAGTTTGTGCATCTGGTATGGTCTGTGATATGCGCTAGATTTTGTACCATACCACATACCCTACTAATTAATGCAGTATGAATTGGTCATTGTGATATTTGTTAACTGGTAACTTGTAAATATTACCCGTGCTTGAGCTATAAGTAATAGTTAAACCATGGAGTTTTTCGCCTGTACGTGAAGATAATCCACGATCATCAGCGTACCTTGTACATCACGAGATATTTCTTGCTAAAGTTGGTAAGGGTGGTATAAGTCACTTTGATATGAAAAGTGTGTTATTTGTCTCATTTTCAATGCTGCTGCTGTCTGTGGTTTCATGTTTGCTTTAAACACCACATCTTCTGTCGAGTTTATTTAGTCTTTCACTTTGACTCTACCGTCTAAATGTCTGTAAATTATTAATAGTCAACATTTCTAACTGATATACATGTAATTTAGTATCATTATATTGCTTAATATGTTAGTTATTTTCAGCAAACTTGCTTTACTTGTGTTCCTAGGCCCGGAATTACAATACCTCCTTAAAGTTAAGCAAGACTTAAGTTAAGTATTGATATTTCAATATGCTATATTAAATGCAAATAAATTGCCTGGATCGATGTGGTTTTTGTGGTCAAAGATATCATTGTGATCTTCAGGAAAATTAAAAATGAGTTTTAAACGTTATTTTTTCGCATCCTGAAAAATCAATACTTAACTTAAAGCTGCATAGTCTGTAAACTTTTGATCTTTTAATTTTTGAAATAATGTTTCTATTTTTCAAGAACAAGTAAAAAACTAAGATTCAGGTATACATTTTACCAATTTCGTAAATCTTTACATATTATCAGTATCAAAACAACAGCATTTATGGTAAAACTTGACTGTCTATAATTATTGGAGGGACGCAAATAATTACCAACACGAGAAAAAACACCTGTTTTATAAGATAATTCACTTTTCCATACAGTTTTCAGCTATAGTGAACATATTTATTGTGAAAACTTAACTTAATTCTGCTTTTACAAATGATTTAAAAAGAAAATAAAAATTTCCGAAAAATGTTCATAGTTGCAGACTTAGTCTCTTTAAGTCTTCCTTAACTCTAAGAAGGCATTTTAATTCCGGGTCCTGGTGTCTTGTGACTGTTAGTGTTCTGTAGCGCTTCCTCACGGTTACGTGGGTAAGTCTGCAGTTTGAATTGTGGTATAACCTGATCATACTTACTTTTTACTGTACAAGATATACATTATGTTTTAATATGTGGCAACTAAAACATTCTTATGCGTTTGTATCATATCTTTTATATGATTGGCCAGTTATTCTAGTTACCTCTGTGGATATTTAAACATGGACAAAATACACTTGAAGCTAATATAATAAGATCCAAATCTCTAAATAAGTATGTACTTCAAAATGCAATTGATAATAATTTTTTTTCTAAGGCACTTCCAAATTTAATGATATAAAAAAGACGTGCATCATTAAATTTTAAAGTGCCTAAAAAGATTAATATAGCACTTTCATTTTAAGTGCTTACTTATGAAATAATTTGAATCTTATCATGTCACCTTGTATTTTGTCGATTATGGAATGCTAATGTACAATGCCTTTAAATATCCGCAGTTTTTTTTTCGCATGCATCAATTTCAGGTTGTAGTGGAGGGGGCCAACAGATGTGTGAACTATTTTATCGAAATACAAAACGTAAGTGGGGGAAACTTGACTTTTAGTCAGGGGAATGTCAAGGAAATTCTACTTTACTCAAACTTGAGGTATTTACCTGACCATACTCACTTTTTACTGTACATGATATACATTATGTTTTAATATGTGGCAACTAAAACATTCTTATGTGTTTGTATTCTATCTTTTATATGATTGGCCAGTTGTTCTAGTTATGTCTGTGGATATTTAAAGGTCATTGTGCCAAAATGGACAGAATATACTTGAAGCTAATATAATAAGATCCAAATCTCTAAATAAGTATGCACTTCAAATTGAAATACTTTTTTCTAAGGCACTTCCAAATTTAATGATATAAAAAAGACTTTTATCATTAACTTTTAAAGTGCCTAAAAAGACTAATATATCAGTTTTCATTTATATCAGTTTCATTTTTAAGTGCTTACTTATGAAGAAATTTGAATCTTATCATGTTACCTTGTATTTTGTCGATTATGGAATGCTAATGCACAATGTCTTTAAATATCCGCATTTTTTTCGCATGATTCTAATTTCAGGTTGTATGGGAGGAGGGCCAACAGATGTGTGAACTATTTCAGCGAAATACAAAAACGTTAGTCAGGGAAACTTGATTTTTAGTCAGGGAAATTTCAAGGAAATTCTGCTTTGCCCAAATTGTGGACACAGTGCCATTGATAATACAAGCATGCATTGGTTATCCGTTGTGATGAAATACATTTCGCATTTAAAGGGTTACCAGCCATTTCTTTAAATGCTGTACATGTACTTCTGTGTCCGATGATTGTGTTATATCTTAGCAAACAGTGAAGAACTGTTTAGAGGTATCTAGAATGCAAAGAGTCATACAATAGAAAATGCTTCTATACATATATGAACGAATAGGTAGTGTTGAATGTGGCACAATCTGTTGCCAGTGTTTTTGTCATATATTCATATATTCGTGATGTAATGTCTGTTCAGTTCATTTGCTGAACGCTGTCTAGCGAAAATTACATATAAGACACATATAAGCTAGTTCACGAGGGTTTGCATTCGGAACTCATCGGCCCACTTTCTCAGGCTGAGGTGTTCCGAATGATAAGTCACTGATAAACGACCATCGAAGGCTCAAACGACCACACGTAAAATGTCGAAGAATGCTTTGTTATACACGGTCGCAAAGCTTGAAGACAGTTTTTTGGTCACAAACACCAAACACTGCTAAACACCAAAATGTTCATTCAGGTCATAGAATATGTTTTAGCATATCAAATGTTGAAAATGGTAATTGAGTGACTTTATAAACCCTTTGCAGACGGGAAACCCTAATATGAACGGGTATTTTTGCAAACAGTGAATACCCAGATGAAGTACTGCATGCTGTAGCACTTCATTTGGATTTGCACTGTTTGCTAAGCCAGAATCGATGAGAGAAATCAACAATATTTGGAAATTATAACCTGTGCCCACTCGCAAAATACAATGGACCACCCTAACTTAACTGTATCAAGCCAACAACGGGTTAACTCCACCATGTCATTCTGACCACTGTGTTTACAGCTGCTGTCTGTTCGAAGACTATGGTTCTGGTATTGTCAGGTTGTAACATTTTTCATGCTCACCTCACCTGCTCATGAATGTTAAATTCGAAACAATTGTTGGCAGTTTGACATTTATTAGCAGCATAAATACAACATCGGGGGTTTTGAAGCAAGAAAATATCTATTTTTCACTATTTTACCTTTTATGAGCAATTGGAATTTTTAATAATCAGTTCAGTTGAGCACAAATGTTTTATAACTCGGGACCAGGGCCCGGAATTACAATGCCTCCTTAAGGTTAAGGAAGACTGAAGTTAAGTATTGATATTTCAACATGCTATATTAAATGTTAAATATACTGCCTGGATCGATGCAGTGCTTGTGGTCAGATATCATTGTGATCTACAGAAAAAATGAAACTATTTTGATTGTTATCAATTTGAAACGTTATTTTTCGCATCCTGAAAAATCAATACTTAATTAAAGTCTTCCTTAACTTTGACTCGGACCCAATGGTCCGAGACTTTGAGGAGGCATTGTAATTCCGGGCCCAGGTCTTTGTTCTTTATATTTCCATTGCAAGTTTGGTCCATGCCCCAAGTGTACATGCTCAATTCACTTAAGCATGCATTTTTTCTTTTGCAAAACAGCTAACAATACCAGGTGTCCTAGTCATACATTTTAAACTGCCAAAGCTTGATGTTTGTCCGAGGTTCGGCCCACTTTAGCTTAAAGCTGCATAGTCTGTAACTTTTGATCTTTTAATTTTTGAAATAATGTTTCTATTTTTCAAGAACACAGTAAAAATCTAAAGTTCAGGTATACATTTTGCCAATTTCGTAAATCTTAACAAATTATCAGTATCAAAACAACAGTATTCATGCTAAAACTTGACTGTCTATAATTATTGGAGGGACGCAAATAATTACCAACAAGAGAAAAAACACCTGTTTTTATAGGATGATGTTCATAAATAAATAAATGTTCATACTCTTTAAGTGGGTGGTTTTCTTTAGCTCGGAAAATCTGTGTATTGAGAGCTCTTTTCTTCCTTTCATCAAAGTTTGTTTATTGATCTGGTTGTTTCCACGCGACCTAAACTAATTTGTGTTTTACAACAGCAGACTCTAGAGAGAAGGCTTGGCCTGTAAAAAATAATTTAAGCCCCCTCCCCACAAGCGGCTTTGGTTGCTGGCCGTTCTGTTGTTGTTTATTCAGTGTTTGTTGTTGCTCCTATTGTTTGTGAGGGTTGGGTGTTATCTCCTTGTTTAGTAGTTTGTGTCCTATGTCGTTTTGCAATCATCTCGCTGGGGAAGAGAGAGCTGGTTGCTTTACTTTGTTGTGTTCTGAATGTCATGTCGCTGTTATCATTCTTTGGCGCTTCCATGGGTTGGTCTATAGTATCTGATTGCGGCATTTCCTGATCATACTCACTCAGCATGCAAAATAGACGTATAACCTCTGGGTCTGGTATGTATTTTATGTGATACATTGTACCCTTTAGTATAAGGTGGATCTATGTGGCAGTTTGTTTTTCCTATTTGTTAACTATAACAACACAGTCAGCATAGAAAATACAGAACTTTGCCATTTTTATTTGGCTCAATAACTGCTTAGATATCCATTCGGTTTGTAATACAATTAACGAGACATTAACAGTGAATGTTTTATTTTGTGTGTTACAACATTTAATCACAACATCGTGACAAGTCAATGAATGAATTAAAACAAACATAATAAACATAACTAATCAACAAGCAAACAGAATTCAGCACATGATATATAAGTACTATTCGTTGTTATACATATTCAACTGTAATGTGCACGTTTAATTCTGGGGTGGGGGAGGGGTTACTCACTACATAAGTGTATGTAGACACGTGCCAATCAATGAGGCTTGCATAGGAGTGTTAGGAATACATGATATTTGCCATTTTACTTCCAGAGATATAGGATACAATTCATTTTACTTTCAGGGATATGGGATACTGTGTTCAATATTTTAGTTACTCACAGGGATATTGAATATTCAGGAAATTAACTATGGGGATATTAGCCAGTTTATAACGGATACTTGCCTATTTACTTCAAGTGATATGGGATATTTGGTACCCCCTCCCCTATACAAGCCTCATCATTATATTCTGAGTCTCAGATCTGGAAAGGGGAGTGATGCGTAACTAAATTCTGGAAAGGGTTTCAAAAACATGTCTGGAAAGGGGTTGGTAAATATTAAAATCAAAATTAAAATAAATAAATAAGACTTAAAAGACAACACTGTAAATGACAAAAAGGTTTTCCCGTCGTCCTACTGGTACGTCCTTATGCGCGGATCAAGAGGGGGGGGGGGCAGGGGTCCGGACCCACCCCCTGAAAAATCACAAAATATAGGGTTTCTTAGCAATACTGGTCCGGATCCCCTGAACAATCATAAAGCAAAGTCAAAGTTGTCAAAGTTGGACTCCCTCTGACAAAACGTTCTGGATCCGCGCATGGTCCTTACGCATTTTGATATAGAGTGCCCCCCACCCCTTTGAGGTTTGGTAGACAGGATATGTATGTAGACATTACATAGTTTGTTCAAATGATGATCCTATGTAGAATTTAATTCAAAATCAAATGATGGTTATATGCACGACCCGTATTGAACTTATGCTATTTCGTATTCAGTGCTAGTAGAACCATTGAGAAGCATTTCGTCAGGAAGGGATAGTTTGAATCTCCCCCCGAGAAGCCATTGGACCCAAGGCTGTGCCATTTCCCCACTCTGGATCCGCCCATGTATGGGACCAAGAAACTGGTACCTTTCAGCAGAATCGTTGTTTTATAAGGGTTAACCATTATTTACAACTGTACTGAGGCACAGTTTTCGATTTTAAAATTTTGCACAAAATTTACTTCACACTGAAGTTTTGTCAAGGAATATAAATAGCAAAAGACTGACTAGAATATGGCCCCTGGCATGGAATTTAACCAAGGACAGATAATTTCAATATCCAAAACAGCGAGAGTAGTCTTACTTATATGAGAAACATTCATTCGACAAAGTGTACCCACCTATGGAGTTTCATGAAAATTATTCCATATAGTTTAAGAGATGTGATTAAAATGGGTGGGGTACCTGTTTACTGCATAACCTTAGGCAAGTCCAATGTCTAGATCTTATCAGTGTTTATCGGTTTGGGGAAATTTATAAATAAATCATTCCAAGAAGTTTCTGAGTTAAATAGCTTTTTCGCTAGTTGACCGACAGACAGACATACTCAACTAAAGGCGTTTGGGTCGTGCAATGTATTGTATGATGTAAAAAGTGGGGAAAAACATGATTTTTCATAATCTTTTAAGACCGTACTTATCTATTATAATTACTATCTTTGTTGACCTGAAATTGATTTTGACGAACATTTGATTCTATAGATTATTTTAGAGCCTACATTATGGGCATGGCAGTCATCTTGGTCCCATAGCATTAACCATAAGAGCATAGAAAGAGATAACTGTGTGTGTGCGTGCATGCACGTGTACAGTCATAGAAGAGAGAGAGAGAGAGTGTACATTGAGTCATGTTATGTTTGAATTATAACGTTGCACAGCCAACTCTCTGTATAACTAGAATCCTCACAGTAAAAATTGCGAGTGTTTTATACGCTACAATGTGTAATTGTTCTAACATACGGCATACTTGTGATAGAAAGTTCAAACCTCGTTTTTGCTTGTGATAGATAACAAAGTTAGTAATTAAAAAAGAGACACTGTGACAATTCCTAATACTTAAGTATACCCTTCACATACAGCATTTTATATCATGTGATCATACACTTTTTAGTAAGCCTTAACTCGCTGATATATTGCAATTAGAGGTATACGGGTACAGAAAATAATGGCTGACTTTTATCAAAGTAATTTAGTTCTCACAAACTCAGTCAAAAAGCATTAAATGGATGACAATTTGAACATTCGTCATGTTATTTTGTAGTTCAAAATGTGAATATGTTATTTCAAGACTTTAGTCTAATTTGTCAAATTGATAACCTGAAAGTTCAACATGTAATTTGGTAGTTCTAGCTGTGTGTTTGTTATTTTAAGACTTGGTCTAATATGTCAAGTTGACAATCTTAAAGTTCAACATGTAATTTGGTAGTTCTAGCTGTGTGTTTGTTATTTTAAGACTTGGTCTAATATGTCAAGTTGACAATCTGAAACTTCAAGATGTAATTTGGTAGTTCTAGCTGTGTGTTTGTTATTTTAAGACTTGGTCTAATATGTCAACTTGACAATCTGAAACTTCAAGATGTAATTTGGTAGTTCTAGCTGTGTGTTTGTTATTTTAAGACTTGGTCTAATATGTCAAGTTGACAATCTTAAAGTTCAACATGTAATTTGGTAGTTCTAGCTGTGTGTTTGTTATCTTAAGACTTGGTCTAATATGTCAAGTTGACAATCTTAAAGTTCAACATGTAATTTGGTAGTTCTAGCTGTGTGTTTGTTATCTTAAGACTTGGTCTAATATGTCAAGTTGACAATCTTAAAGTTCAACATGTAATTTGGTAGTTCTAGCTGTGTGTTTGTTATTTTAAGACTTGGTCTAATATGTCAACTCGACAATCTGAAACTTCAAGATGTAATTTGGTAGTTCTAGCTGTGTGTTTGTTATTTTAAGACTTGGTCTAATATGTCAACTTGACAATCTGAAACTTCAAGATGTAATTTGGTAGTTCTAGCTGTGTGTTTGTTATTTTAAGACTTGGTCTAATATGTCAAGTTGACAATCTTAAAGTTCAACATGTAATTTGGTAGTTCTAGCTGTGTGTTTGTTATCTTAAGACTTGGTCTAATATGTCAAGTTGACAATCTTAAAGTTCAAGATGTAATTTGGTAGTTCTAGCTGTGTGTTTGTTATTTTAAGACTTTGGTCTAATATGTCAAGTTGACAATCTGAAACTTCAAGATGTAATTTGGTAGTTCTAGCTGTGTGTTTGTTATTTTAAGACTTTGGTCTAATATGTCAAGTTGACAATCTGAAACTTCAAGATGTAATTTGGTAGTTCTAGCTGTGTGTTTGTTATTCTAAGACTTTGGTCTAATATGTCAAGTTGACAATCTTAAAGTTCAACATGTAATTTGGTAGTTCTAGCTGTGTGTTTGTTATTTTAAGACTTGGTCTAATATGTCAAGTTGACAATCTGAAACTTCAACATGTAATTTGGTAGTTCTAGCTGTGTGTTTGTTATTTTAAGACTTTGGTCTAATATGTCAAGTTGACAATCTGAAACTTCAAGATGTAATTTGGTAGTTCTAGCTGTGTGTTTGTTATTCTAAGACTTTGGTCTTATATGTCAAGTTGACAATCTGAAACTTCAAGATGTAATTTGGTAGTTCTAGCTGTGTGTTTGTTATTCTAAGACTTTGGTCTAATATGTCAAGTTGACAATCTGAAACTTCAAGATGTAATTTGGTAGTTCTAGCTGTGTGTTTGTTATTCTAAGACTTGGTCTAATATGTCAAGTTGACAATCTTAAAGTTCAAGGTGTAATTTGGTAGTTCTAGCTGTGTGTTTGTTATTTTAAGACTTGGTCTAATATGTCAAGTTGACAATCTGAAACTTCAAGATGTAATTTGGTAGTTCTAGCTGTGTGTTTGTTATTCTAAGACTTTGGTCTAATATGTCAAGTTGACAATCTTAAAGTTCAAGATGTAATTTGGTAGTTCTAGCTGTGTGTTTGTTATTTTAAGACTTGGTCTAATATGTCAACTTGACAATCTGAAACTTCAACATGTAATTTGGTAGTTCTAGCTGTGTGTTTGTTATTCTAAGACTTGGTCTAATATGTCAAGTTGACAATCTTAAAGTTCAAGATGTAATTTGGTAGTTCTAGCTGTGTGTTTGTTATTCTAAGACTTGGTCTAATATGTCAAGTTGACAATCTGAAACTTCAAGATGTAATTTGGTAGTTCTAGCTGTGTGTTTGTTATTCTAAGACTTGGTCTAATATGTCAAGTTGACAATCTTAAAGTTCAAGATGTAATTTGGTAGTTCTAGCTGTGTGTTTGTTATTCTAAGACTTTGGTCTAATATGTCAAGTTGACAATCTTAAAGTTCAAGATGTAATTTGGTAGTTCTAGCTGTGTGTTTGTTATTCTAAGACTTGGTCTAATATGTCAAGTTGACAATCTGAAACTTCAAGATGTAATTTGGTAGTTCTAGCTGTGTGTTTGTTATTTTAAGACTTGGTCTAATATGTCAAGTTGACAATCTGAAACTTCAAGATGTAATTTGGTAGTTCTAGCTGTGTGTTTGTTATTCTAAGACTTTGGTCTAATATGTCAAGTTGACAATCTTAAAGTTCAAGCTGTAATTTGGTAGTTCTAGCTGTGTGTTTGTTATTTTAAGACTTGGTCTAATATGTCAACTTGACAATCTGAAACTTCAAGATGTAATTTGGTAGTTCTAGCTGTGTGTTTGTTATTTTAAGACTTGGTCTAATATGTCAAGTTGACAATCTGAAACTTCAAGATGTAATTTGGTAGTTCTAGCTGTGTGTTTGTTATTCTAAGACTTTGGTCTAATATGTCAAGTTGACAATCTTAAAGTTCAAGATGTAATTTGGTAGTTCTAGCTGTGTGTTTGTTATTCTAAGACTTGGTCTAATATGTCAAGTTGACAATCTGAAACTTCAAGATGTAATTTGGTAGTTCTAGCTGTGTGTTTGTTATTCTAAGACTTGGTCTAATATGTCAAGTTGACAATCTTAAAGTTCAAGATGTAATTTGGTAGTTCTAGCAGTGTGTTTGTTATTCTAAGACTTTGGTCTAATATGTCAAGTTGACAATCTTAAAGTTCAAGATGTAATTTGGTAGTTCTAGCTGTGTGTTTGTTATTTTAAGACTTGGTCTAATATGTCAAGTTGACAATTTTAAAGTTCAAGATGTAATTTGGTAGTTCTAGCTGTGTGTTTGTTATTTTAAGACTTGGTCTAATATGTCAAGTTGACAATCTGAAACTTCAAGATGTAATTTGGTAGTTCTAGCTGTGTGTTTGTTATTTCAAGACTTGGTCTAATATGTCAAGTTGACAATCTTAAAGTTCAACATGTAATTTGGTAGTTCTAGCTGTGTGTTTGTTATTTTAAGACTTTGGTCTAATATGTCAAGTTGACAATCTGAAACTTCAAGATGTAATTTGGTAGTTCAAACCACAGGTGCTCAAATGTATTTAAAAAAATTGCTACCTTGTATAATGCTTAGGGGCCTTCTCTTTAATTCCATCCAAATTTTCGAGAAAATAACAGCCAATGAGAAAAATGTAATTTTGACCAAAGTGATTCAAAGAAAAGGTCATTTTTCTTATACAGGATTTGAACATTTTTCAAATCTTTAAATAATCGAACTTTCGACATTTTAAAGCATGTATCACGCTTACTTATACCTAAAATCACTCAAAAATTATGACTTCAAGCCCCTGTTGTTCAAACTGTGAATTTGTTATTTTAAGACTTTGGTCTAATATGAAGTTGTCAATCTGAAAGTTCAAGATGTAATTAGGTAGTTCAAGCTGTGAAATCGTTATTTCAATTCTTGTCAAGTTGACCATCTGAAAGTTCATTATGTCAATCTCTTCAAAACTAACCAGCAGGCATATGCCGTCAAAACAATGTCGCATCGACGTGACGTCCCATCGACGTTGATACGACGTTGTTTCAAGGTTTAGTGTTTGTTTGCTGGGTATAACTTAAGAAGCTGCACCCAGGGTCTACACTTTACTACAACAGGATCTAACAAGAAGAAGCACTGCAGTTTTATGAAATAAAACACATTGACTGAGAGAGGCTTAGGCACGAAATCATATCATAGGGAGCAATGCGCATTGGAATTTCGGGTCAGCTTATTTTGATGAATGAGCACAGGCAGAAAGGTTTTGGAAACCAATTATAGTCATCAAAACGTGAACACACCGGGTAGGCGGCAATCGAAAACGCCAATACTATCGAGGAACGTAGATCAAAACCCGTTAGAAACAGAGTTTTCGGTGACAATCGAAAACACTGTTTCTATAGATTTTGATCCGCGTTCATCGATAGTTGATAGTTTTCGATTGCCGTCTACCCGGTGTGGCGAATGAATACAGTACATGAGTTTAACAGTGTAACAAATACCATTGTCTACATAACATTACAAAAACAATACACGAGGTATGAATCATATTGTTTGGGATAAGATCATTGAAATATAAATATCCCGATAAATATGTATTTGGGACAGATTATGATCATGGGTCCTTAGCTGCCCAGTGAGCTCACAGGGAAATCTGATCGGAATGGCCAGAAGCACATGTTGTTCTGAGTCTTCACCGGACTCACATTCATTTTCTAGGTTTGGTCATGTCATGGCTCAGTTATATTGTGCGAACTCCAATGGAAGAGTATCATCAAGACGCTTCCATTGAGTTCCCATCATAAAAAAATAAGAAATATAATAAATTTTCTAAAAAAAGGCACTAAGCTAGGATTAATGTGTCTTTCTCAAGGACACAACGCAGTGATGCCGGTGAGGCTCGAACCCACGGCGCCTCGGTCTCGAGTCAAGCACTCTACCACTGAGCCACTGCGCTCCCATATTATTGTCCTGTGTCTTAAGTTTCCTAAATAGAGAATAATTTATCTTTTTACTATCGCTAATTCAGTCGCATAGGTGATTCAAAATCCTGAACTTTTGAAATTCAAACCTTAAAACTTGCAAATTACTAATTTTATTTTATATAATAAGATAAAGTTAAAATCACTCTGAGAAGCTATATTTATTAACATCTGCTTAATGCAGGGTTTGAGACTGGCTTTCTATGGAAAGCCTTGCTTTCTATGAAAAGCCAGTCTTAAAATCCTGAATTCGGGGATAATCCTGAACCAATACACATTTACCTCAGTCATTATCATGGCGTTTAATAGACTTTAAAACGAAGCTGTTTACACCACCCAACACTGATTCTGTTGTGAGCTGTTGCTTCCATTGAGTATTGGGGTTTGTGTTGAGTGTAGTTAATGTATAGTGTTCTTTCTACATTGAAATCATCTTGCTGAGGAAGAGAGATCTGGTTGCTCATTGTCGTGTGGCTGTTATTGTTTTGTGTCTCTTCCTCAAAGTGCCATGGTCTGTGATTGTGACATTTCCTGGTCATACCCACTTGCTGGCCATACAATAATTTCTTTTAATGACAGTACAGCAAAACCTGTATAAAACCGTCACTCAATATAGACACAGCAAAGATCTTAATGACAAATGGTAGCTTAATGAAAGTCGAAGGTATTGCAGAATGCTGCAATTGGAGCATTCTGCAATATTTTTGACCTGCATATTGAAAACCACTTTGTGGTCTTTTTTAGAGTGGCCGTTTTACACAGGTTTCACTATCTACCGTGAACCGTCTTGAACTATGATTTGTCTTGACTTGTAAGAAGTTTAATACTCTTTCACATGCTATCTTTTGACTTCATGTCTTTGTCTGGGACTTCGATTGTATGTTGCAACTCTGTCGATCAGCAATTCATCACACGGCATTGGTGTTCGTCGGGATTTCTGATTAGTTCCGTCGTCTGTTTTCACCGCAGCTTGACGAGAAGATCGCTGTGAACTCTCAGTTGTTGATGGACGTTGAGATTCTCGCGTCATCTTCGGTGATCTTTGAAGGTTAATATCTGATGTTGATGGTCGAATCGTTTCAAATTTCGCAGGTTTAAAACCATCATTTGTGAGACTTTGTATCTTTTTATTATGAATTGCATCCATTGAAACGCTCCTTCCATAGTCAAACTTTGGTACTTTAAAATTGTCTTGCTGTTTCGCTGATTTGACTTCACTAACTCTTCTATAGTCTCTTGTCTTCTGAACACTGGATTGCTTCGACAATAGTTCCTTAGATTTAGAATCACTGCGCCTGCCCGTTGAATCTATGTTAAACTTTGGTATATCCGATGTAGTATCCATATCTTGAAAGTGTACATTCATGTTTGTTTTATGCGTTTCTTTGTTTAATCCAAACGAACTATCCTTCCGTAAGACAGAATGCTCTCTTTCAATGATAGGTTTTTCTTTTAACACTTCTGGTTCGTCCATTTCGGAATCTGATTCATCGTCTAATCTATTAGTTATTACATTAGGGTCTGCAGTTTCATCCACAAATGAAAAATCCTTCGTATTCCTTCTGTTATATAATCTAGCCACCATCTTTTCAATCTGAAAATTCGACATGCGCTTTCGACCGACAAATCGACCCGTTCCCGTCACCATCGGTCGAGTTTCACGGAGCAACTTTTCAGGATCTTCCTGGTCTACGGACCGCTTCTTTGGTTTACTGAGACGATTAATGGTAATGCTGATCTCCTTTTTAGTCACTGGTTCGAGTCCCATGTATTTACGACTGAGGCCAGACATGGGTATACATCTTGGAGGGCTAAAAAATGTCTTCTTTGGAAAGAATTCCGTGTGTGCCAGTCCCGTCTCCAAATAATTCATTGTGAAAGCTTTAGTTCAAATGAAGATATAGTAGTAAAATCCAAATAAGATTGACGTTCAAATAACTATGAAGTTGCAAACCACCAGGCCTGCTACCATCTAATTCATTGTGAAAACTTTAGTTCAAATGAAGATATAGTAGTAAATCCAAACAAGATTGACGTTCAAATAACTATGAAGTTGCAAACCACCAGTCCTGCATCCAAATCATTCGTTGTGAAATCTTTAGTTCAAATGAAGAGATAAAAGTAAAATCCAAAGACTGGCGTCCAATTTATAACTAAAATGGGATTTCATAAAGTTGCTAATGTCATTAACTCTTCCTGTCCAAAAACAGATGCTCCGGTACCATTCCTTCAGCTATCGGCGTACCATGCCTTGTCTTCTCTTTTACTGCTACCTCTGAAAAGGACCTCCTGGTTTGAATCAATCCTAACAAAACTCTGAAAATTAACCCTCAACATGCTGAACCAGGATATGCCCTGTTTTGAAAACAGTGGATCCTGATCAGCTGGCTTCATTGAAGCCAGCTGATCAAAATCCACTGTTTTCCACCTTGCTTGTAAAACAAGCTAGTAACACGATTCATGTAAATTAAGTAGATCAAAAATGGGGGTGAGTGTAGTACTAAATATCCAGCATGGTGATGGTTAATGCAAGCCTTCTTTCGATTCTCTGCATGTGGTGATGCTCTAGAATGGGGACAAATTTAGGTAAATCCTTTTAACCATTAAAGCGCCAAGCACGACCGCAGCAGACGACAAATTTTGTGACATTTTCCCCAATTTTCGACAAAAATAAGGTATGATATTACATGAGAATCGTCTGCCAGCAGACGATTCTCATAAAATATCATGCCTTATTGGTTATTTTTGAAAAAGCGGCAAAATTTGAAATTGTCGTCTGCTGCAAATTATAGGTGGCGCTTTAAGGGCTAAGTCACCTCATAGAATATGATAATCCATCATAAACATCTTTATGTCATTTATTTTAAACTTGAAACCAGGAATAAGTAGCCATTTGTGTACAAACTTTTGTCCGAGCGCCACAATTTCACTGATATGCTGGCTGGTTATTTAATGTGAAATAACACTTCTGTTGTTGCTTGTGATAATAGCAGTCTCTTGACTGATACGGGTCCGAAATAAAGTCCTCTGAAGATTGCATTATCTGTTAAGTTAGATTTTATTATCTTCGACCTCAGCAAAACAATTGTTTATATTTTGAAAGACAAAGGCATACACATAAACCCATAGAGCACCAGCCCAGCAGGCAAACAACCATAAAACAACGTCGTATCAACGTCCAGGCGACGTCATGACGCCGCATCGGCGTGATACGATATTGATTTGATGTCATATGCCTACTGGGAGACAACATCGCTTCAGTTGTTTTTGTTTTGTTGTTGTTTTTGTTACTCTAAATGATGTTATCGCCCTCTAGACGATGTTATTAGGGGAAGGGTCGTAACTAATGTTGCGAGAACTTGTGACCCAACCCCAATGCTGTTATTTGTGGCAATAAAATATGTTTAAGTAATAGTTATACCATGGGTTGTCTGCCTGTACGTGGAGATAATCCACGAGCTTTAGCGAGTGGATTATCTTACGTACAGGCGGACAAACATGGTATAACTTTTTTATACCACTTTCATCAGTGTAGACCTTGTACATCATTTGATATTTCGTGCTTAAGTTGGTAAGGGTGGTATAAACTATTGCACGTAATGTTTAACGTCAAATATATCGCAATTGCACAAAGTGCAAATGCATGCTGGTGCAATAAGCAATTTAATTGTATGGTCTTGCGTCTGTATGGGGCGATAATTCACTCGCTAAAGCTCGTGGATTATCTTCCCGTACAGACACACAACCAATACAATAAACTACACGTAAATTGGATCAACATGAATTTCTCATTAGCAATTCTCATGAGATTTCTGTTTAAAAAAGTAACGAATTGTTTTGCTATTATTGGTCATAGCCTATTGTCTTAAATACAGTTCAGATATTTGGAGGGGTCAAACTTTTTTATGTAAAAGGGGTAGTTCCCACTCCTTTCTGTGACTGCGTGATTAACTCTTTGCATGCTGGGTAATTTTTCAAGTTTTTGTCGTATGTTGATTGTTTTTCAAAACTAACTCTTTCAAAAACTTCTTTCGGGAACACTATCAGAGTTTCAAACTGATTGGATCCAGATCAGGACCAAAATTCTACCGACATTCTGATCTACGTCTAAAGTGTTTGCAAAGGTTATCAGCAGACGACAAAAGCGGCCGCTGGCAGGCAAAGAGTTAACCCTTTATATGGGCCCGTCGCGAGAAAACCTGTCTTCGGGGTTTCTGACTCAAAGCGACACTCAAACCAGTCTGCTCAGCTTCAGTGACTAGTTAGAAAATCGAAATTTCATCTGTGACAAGCTCAGATACGACACTTTTCAAAAAGCTAATAACAAAGGCGCTGATCAGTCTGCGCGAATGCGCAACCTGGTCTGCGCCTTTGTTGTTCGCAAACCCCCGAAGACAGGTTATACTCATGGATTTCCCCCAATAGATTGATGATGGTCCATTATATATTTCAAAGCAAATCTTCAAAAAAAAAAATGATCGAATGCTTATTCTTAGATTAGCATTTTCTATCTCTATAACTTGTCATGAACTATGAAAACAATTCACAGTAAATGATAAATTAAATTAATGTGCCAGTGCATGAGATTTCCAAAAATGTGCCATTTTGACATGTGTAGACTCGGACAAGCCTCTTCAGCCTCATTTTAAGCTTAGTGTTCAGTCAGTAGCTTAACAATCATAGAATGCTCAAGCGACTAGCAAAGGCTCTGATCAGTTTGCGCGTATGCGCAGGCTGATCTGAAGCTTTGCTGATCGCACATACCACATTGTTGGAAAGCTCATGCACTGGCTCAAACTCACTTTTAATATTCAGAAACTCACTTTTAATATTGTGCGTTGTTTTGATCACAAAAAAAGTTTTAAATTAGCCTTCCAGAACTTGATGTTGAGACAGAAGTAAGTCCATATGCAACATTGTATTAATCCATAATAGAAGAATTCAATAACTGCAATAATTTGAACCACGTCAGGAGAAAAACGGTCTTCAACGTTTGCAATCAGGGTACTCAAAACCATGCGGTCCGGATGATCTATAGACTACTAGAGCTCCGAAAACCTGGATATAACCCGGACAGTTTTACTAGCTTGAGGTGAAGAACACACTGCGTATTAACGCAGGCTGACCTCGTAAGTGACATAAAATGGTGTTACAATGGCATGCATAACCTCTTTGATAAATGACAATGGGGTGCAAGGAACAGACCTTAAACCAACTGTGGATAAAGTCTTATCCAGTAAGCATAAGCCGTTGCTGGTGTGCTAGCCTGGGTCCAGTCGTCAATATTTTGGCAATAATTTTCTAATGCTAATATCCTAAAAAATAGAGAATAAAAGTATACCACATCAAAGGTATCGGTTGTCCGTTATTAATTTCGATTTTTGTCATTTTTGACAAAGGAACGGAAAAATAAAAAAGAAGAAAAAATGATCAGACTGGAACCCAGGCTACTGGTGTGCCGATAGCGGCCCGAGACTGTACGATATCTGCCTCGTCTTGTGCTGCAAATCGGGATTTGGTTTGCTTTTCATTCGGTTTATCTTGCAGAGACATTTCGTTAATCCACGAAAAATGTGTTTCAGATAAACATTCCAGCCAGCGCACTGTCTAGGGCCACTATCGGCCCACCAGCGAAACGCAATTCAAATGACGTTTCGCTGGTGGGCCGATAATGGCCCGACTTTCTATCCTTACTGGCATGTAATACTCGGCCCGGGTATAAGGGACTACTTTCGGGTATATGGCCAACATCTCATGAATTAGTTATTGGCAAGATAAATTGTCTTATTAATTTAGATCATCGATAAAACTACAGCGTAAGGGTGATATTCCAAAGCATGCAGTTATACAGTGAACGAAATAAATCTATTCCAGAAATCCATTCCCATTCGGAAACGAAATAAATTTATTCACATTTGGGTACGAAATAATTCCATTCCAACTTGGCGTAGAAATACATTTATTCCCATTCGGATGCGAAATAAAGTCATTCCGATTTGGGAACGAAACAATTCTATTAAATTTGGGTACGCAATTTACTTATTCCCATTCAAGTACAAAATATGTTTCCAATAAGTGTACAAAATAAATATATTCCCATTGGGTATGTGACAAACGCATTCCCATTCGGAAACGACTCATTTTATCCAAATTTGGGTACGAAATAATTCCATTCCAAATTGGATACGAAATAAATGCATTCCCATTCGGATACGAAATAAATCTATTCCGATTTGGGTACGAAACAATTCCATTCCAATTTGGGTACGCAATTTACTTATTCCCATTCAAGTCCAAAACATGTTTCATTGCAACTTGGATACGAAATAAATGCATTCCCATAAGTGTACGAAATAAATAATAAACGGATCTGATGAACAAAGCGTAATCAGTTTTATTTCAAATTATGCAGACTATAATGCTATGCCATTGCCAGGTAGAATGCCTAAAATGAAAGACTACACTGTTATGATGCTGCCTAGTGACGTTACTAAGACTAACTTATGGAGAAAGTATTCCAAAGCCTGTGCTGAGGCATCCTGTAGGGCTGTTGGACTAACTAAGTTCAAAAATATTTGGAAGTTGTATTTACCACATATCGCCATAATGAAAATTGCTTCAGATTTGTGTGATACATGTCAACAAAATAACAATTTAATCATGAAATCTGTCAACTGTTCTGAAGCTGAGAAAAGTGCTCAGCTTATAAAACAAGAGCAGCATTTAGCCCTTGCTAAAGAATGCAGAGACTACTACAAGCAGCAATGTGAGGATTCAAGCATTTATTGGAATTCTCTAGCAGAAGAACAGAAAAAGTCACAAGACCTTCTGGATGGAACTTTACATATTTCATTTGATTACGCACAAAACGTATTGAACCTCACAGTCCCCAACAGGTCGGACCAATTTATTTCAAAACACCTCAAAAGTGTCACATATTTGGAATTTGTTCCGAATCAGCGCCAAAACAGATCAACTATTTAATTGATGAGGCTGTGTTAACTGGGAAAGGTGCAAATGAGACAATAAGTTATCTCCATCATTATTTAACATCAGATCATTCGGTAAACTGTAAGAATCTACAATTCCACTGTGATAACTGTCGTGGACAAAATAAGAGCAATGCTGTGATCCAGTTTATGTGTTATAGATTATTTCAAGGCTTCAATTCAAATATAGAGGTTTCTTTCATGCTACCTTATCATACCAGGTTTGGTCCAGATTGGTGCTTTGGTCTGATCAAAATGAAATATAAGCATAGTTATATATCTTCAATTTCTGATTTAGCTGAAGTAGTTCTGTTATCGACAACTAAAGAAATCAACATTCCCCAGCTTATTACAGAATCAAGTTCGTCCAATACCCTTGTGCCTGTCCGGAAGTGGAAGATCTTTCTCGAGTCCTACTTTAAAAAAATATCCAATTTGACAAGGTATCACCACTTTCGTATGACGTCATCGGAACCCGGTATAGTTTTTGTCAGAGAATTCCCGTCATCTCCAGAAACCAGACTCAACATTGTAAAGGATCAAGCTATGATTCCCGAACTGCTGTCTAGTGAACCAGAACTCATCTCACCACCAGGACTGAGTCCGGAGAGAGCCTGGTACTTGTATGAAAATGTTCGTCATTACTGTGAGGGTGACAACAATAAAGACAGTACTTGTCCAAAACCAAGTGTTCCCAAGCCACGCTCCATGAAAGCACACCCATCCCAGGACCCTTGTCCATGTAAAAATGACTAATATAAGCTTCATTTTATATGTTAGTGGGCTCAAAAGAACCGCTTCATTGAGACAGTTCTTTTGAGTACCCACAGAATATGTTTTGGTCGAGAAATAAGAAAAATAATTTTCATTTACGCACTGTATGTTTATGGTGCTCAAAAGAAACGTCTCATTGAGACGTTTCTTTTGAGTATCCACAGCATGTTTTAGTAAAAAAATAAGAAACACTATTTGAGCCCTGACATGTGATTTCCAACAATGTTGCATTTTTACAAGTGTAGACTCGGACGAGTCTGTGCAGCCCCCTTTTAAGCGTAGAAACACCAAATGATGTTCGGTTAGTAGCTTAAGAGTCATAGAATATTTAAGCGACTAGCAAAGGCTCTGATCAGTCTGTGCGTATGCACAGGCTGGTATGAGCCTTTGCTGGTCGCACATACCACATTGTTAGAAAACCCATGTCACGGCGCATGTTTTCAATTGCGCACTATTGTCTTGATGGCATGCGGTATGCTTCATTATTATATGACGTCGCGTCTGGGAGTGAAATGGTGCCATAAAATAAACCACTTAGTGGTTTACGGTTGTTCGGGAAACGTTATTACGTCCATAACAACGTTACGTACATATTGACAAACTTATAACGTTTTCCCCAGAAATGACCATACTTTATATGACGGATAGAAATTAACGTCCGTGCTCTTGTATTATTGAATTTATTATACTCGTTGCGCAAAAGAGATCAAATGCCCGGCAAGCCTCGCATTTTATCTCTTTTCCCAAACTCGTTTAATACATTCAATAAAACATGAGCACTCATGTAAGATCCTCTATATACTGAGTTTCCTTTCATTTTCTAACTGTTAAATGTTTTGAATGCTGAAATAATACCACAATACTAAATAGGGAAATACGTGAAAGTTTTTTTTATATTTATTGAGTCCTGAATATTTTGGAATGAATTTCTGGTTTCAGCACCAATACCGCTTCATTGACATGCAACCATGATAATAGTGTTGATTAAAGCTGTTAATTTCGCTGAGTAAGCAAACCAACAATGCTGACCAGTCTTTGCGAAGATAATTTGATAAAATATAGTATTAAAGAATGTGTGGTTAAAACTTGATATGCTTCAAGTTTGCAAATGATGCTTCGTCTAGTCATTAGTATTTCTTAAGTGGATGTTCTTTGGTCTTCGCATGTGATATATTATTTAAAATGTTTAATAAGGAAATTTAATTCATCAAGCATGTCACTATTATTTTGAATTGTATTTAAAATACAACACACTCGACCAGATATTTAACAGATTTTCATTACGGTATTGACGTCATCTATGACGTTGTGGAGAAATTTTGCGATATTGAAGCTGTAAGGGTATTGATATTCAAACATACATAACTAAAAAACTTTTTGGAATATTTTACTAATTTAAACGGCAAATCACTTCTTAAATATCATACATTATCAAGATATTCATAACTCAATTTCGCAAAATTTTTGGCGTGACAATATATTCCCATTTTGGTATGCAATGAACTCATTCCCACTCGGGTACGAAATAAATTTATCCAAATTTGGGTACAAATTATTTTTCCAATCAGGGTCTAAAGTAAATTATTATAAGGGCACGATATGAGGGTACGAAACATAAGGCCAGATTTTTTTTATTAGTTGATTTACGAACCCTCCTATTGTAATTTTCCGGAAAGTAGGAAAAAAATAAAATTTAATTTCTAAAAAACTTTTTTTTTATTTTAACCGCCGACTCTAAATATTATTTGTTTGGTTGAAAAATTAATATTTTTTTGAGGTTCTGTCTGTGCATTTTTGAGAATGACATTTTTAAAAGTGATTGTCCTGTCCAGATTTTTAGGAAAGTGATAAAATATTCAAAGATTTAATACAGACTGTTGGTTTACCTATTACTAGTTTTACTGTTTCTGGAGATAAAAAAAAAAAAAGAGCTGAAAATATTAAAAAAAAAAAAAAAAGCTCTGAACTCTCAGAGCTTTTTTATTTATTTTTTTTCGTCCCCCCGACCCTAAATCTGATTTTTTTCCCGTAAATCAACTAATTAAAAAATTCTTGCCTAAATATATATGTACGTTACAAGGAGACAAACACAGTGTTTCAGTATGCAATCCTAATATATTGTGACAGGGGAAAAATAGGTCTCATTGCATTACATTAAATTTCATCAAGCTTGGCTTTTTTATGTTAAATACGGTACACTAGCAATGGCAAGATGAAACAGGTGTTCTCTCCAATAATGGTTTAATTAAATCTATAAGCTTATATAGGCAATGTTACACAAAACAATTTACTTTCTTTTTAAGTTGTCTAGTACTATCTATTGGCTTTAACACCCTTAATAATAAATAATTCAGATGAGTGAGATGACAAAGAGATCTGGGAACCTTTAGTCTTGTAGGGACAGCTAGTCAGTTTAAGATAGATTTTGGAAAGGACAGGTCATAGTTTTTAAAGTGAAGAAACCCAAGAAAACCAAAATGTGACTTAATATCTACTCAAGAAATTGCAAGGGGCCTGGCCCCTTGCCTTGCTATTAAATGTGGATGGACATGTACAGTTGATATAATAATGCTGTTTCAAAAATAAATATGTGAAACTCATTTGACTCGCCTCTCACTTACAATTCTAAAGTTGACGAAAAACAAGCTAGATATACGAAAAACGCTCTCATAAATTTTGGTGGAAGAACCGGGCAGGAAAACTTTTTAGCTTTTCCACGATCCTGAAGAACTTTTTCCTAGGACTTTTGCTGGAGCTAATTCCCAAGGACTCATCAATTTTATCAGATGTTTGGACTTGAATTTTATGAAGATTCAGTTCACACAATTAAATGTGAACTCTACTTTGATGCTGTGCTCTATGATGAATGCACCATTTGTTTGGACTTTCATAAATGGGTGCTTCAAAATTTGGATGCTATATTCTATGCTGGAGAAATTGCACCATTTATTTGGACTATCATAAATGGGTGCTTCAAAATTGGATGCTGTGTTCTATGGTTGAGGAATTGCTCCATTTATTTGGACTATCATAAATGGATGCTTCAAAATTTTGGATGTGATTAGTGCTTCTCTTTGCTGTTTACTTTGCTGGACTCAATGGAAACGTGGAACTTTAGAAGAAAAAACAACAACTATACAATGATTCATTGGAACTTTTTAGGAATATTTACACTAAAACTCTTTCATACTTTCACTCTGCTCATATTTTTGTATGTATGTATATATTTATGTCTATATTTTCATGTTTAATTGTACATGTCCTCCATTCTAAATTTTTTTTGAAATATTTGGGATTTTCTTTATAAGAAACAGCTTTATTTCTGATTTAACAATAATGATAATAATTTATCAGAATGAAGTTGATTTTGATTTTCAAGTGAAAATATGACCATGTCAGTAGTAAAGATTAAGCAAAAATATAGTATACCATATTTACCCTAAATACTTGCACATCAATAATAACAATTACAAGTTAAATTGAATATTTTCATGCACAGAGATGGTATAAAGTGATTCCAGCTTAATTGTTTTGTACTAGCCAAAAGAATTATGCTGTTATCTGAAGTAAGGTTTATACAGAGGATTGATCCCCCTCTTCCTATGAACTGAATTTCGGTCCACTTTCACATCTTATGTGTCATTCACAGATTTATCACAAGAGTACATTTTATGAAAATCTGTTACGATAAAAGTGAGAGTTCAAGACATTACAAATAAGCTAACTTGTCGGTCAAAATACATGATGCCATTAATGCATTAGACCAATATATTACTAAAGAGGTACACAAGTAATGGTTTGTAATGCAGAGGGTGAGCATGCATGGGGAATAATTATATAAATCATAAGGTGGCACTGCTGAAATTGCCTTATAGATAAGAACACATACATAAAACATAAAAGACCACAAATTAACTTAAATGTCTTGCAACAATATACGCTCACTAGCAACAGGCAAAGGGAGTGTTGAACTTTTACATGGAGGTATCTCTTGCGATGAAATGAAAAAAAAATAATAATTAAAAAAAATCATTAATTAAACCTTGCTGTTTTGGGGACAAAACATTTTCCAAAGGGCGAGAATTTGTGACAGGGGAAAAATAGGTCTCATTGCATTACATTAAATTTCATCAAGCTTGGCTTTTTTATGTTAAATACGGTACACTAGCAATGGCAAGATGAAACAGGTGTTCTCTCCAATAATGGTTTAATTAAATCTATAAGCTTATATAGGCAATGTTACACAAAACAATTTACTTTCTTTTTAAGTTGTCTAGTACTATCTATTGGCTTTAACACCCTTAATAATAAATAATTCAGATGAGTGAGATGACAAAGAGATCTGGGAACCTTTAGTCTTGTAGGGACAGCTAGTCAGTTTAAGATAGATTTTGGAAAGGACAGGTCATAGTTTTTAAAGTGAAGAAACCCAAGAAAACCAAAATGTGACTTTATATCTACTCAAGAAATTGCAAGGGGCCTGGCCCCTTGCCTCGCTATTAAATGTGGATGGACATGTACAGTTGATATAATAATGCTGTTTCAAAAATAAATATGTGAAACTCATTTGACTCGCCTCTCACTTACAATTCTAAAGTTGACGAAAAACAAGCTAGATATACGAAAAACGCTCTCATAATATTCTCATTTCCTCTGGTAAAAAAAAAACACTTTTGTTTGTTCGTTTGTTTTGAGG
The DNA here is from genome assembly GCA_964019695.1 of Loripinus fragilis. Classification (NCBI taxonomy): domain Eukaryota; kingdom Metazoa; phylum Mollusca; class Bivalvia; order Lucinida; family Lucinidae; genus Loripinus; species Loripinus fragilis. The sequence goes on along the minus strand of OZ026529.1, from coordinate 14,329,774 downwards.
GTTTTTCCTCACTTTTTTCATTTTTGTTTTATTTTGGGTTGTAGTTTTTTCTTTTTTTCTTTTTAAGGGATGTGGTATTTTCTGTTTCTTGATGTTGATTTGCACGTTATTTGTCTTTGGTTTATTGACTGTCTCCCGATAAGTCAAATTCAGGTAACTCAAAGTGCCTGCATACTTAAGTCGAAGTATATTTTGGATACGTTGGATTCAACTCGGAAGAAATGTTTTCGCGATATGTTTTCTCTCTAATTCGAATTGCTGATGTAGAAAAGGATGGTCATGTCGAATACTAACTTCATGGAAATGTCTATATAGTTTCAGGTAGGCCTACAATTTATCTTAGAAGCCCTGTTCGGAAGCGGTCCGCAAATATCAGGCGTAACAGCCCCCTCCCCCCCCCCCCCAAAAAAAAAAACAAAAAAAAAAAAAAAAAACAACAACAACAAAAACACACACACACACACACACACACACACACACACACACAAGGTGTCGCAGTAAACTACACCATTGCGTCTTCATAAAATGTCTCTGCTTTACCTCTTTACCTACCTGTTCGAAGTCTGCTAATAACTTTGTATACATTTGGACCCAGATTAGGCCCGTCGGGCCTGATCTGGATCCAAACAGTTTGACACTATGATGGTATTCCTGAAATAATTTTTCGAAAAAGGTGATTTTGAACAAAATCAGCAGACGACAAAAACATGCAAAAACACCCAGTAGGCAAGTTAAAAGTTTTTTTTTTCAGTAATCGTAATTTGAGGCATTACTGTATATGAATAAAAGAATCAATTATAAAAATTATATCCTATTGTTTCAACTGGCTATGTTGGTGACCTTGGACGGCACAGACCGGCGCCTCGATAATTTGATAGCAGCGATGACATCATGCCCCGTCGGCAGAAAACACAGACACGCAAATTTTCGAACGCCATAGATATTGTATTATTAGCTCTTTGTAGATTGGAAACGCTGCCACAATATGTGTCATCTCAGTAGGGTCTGCACAGTTTGTTAGTCCCAAATCGATCTTCAGAGGAAGAATTTTGTTTGTTTGTTTGATTTGGTTTAAACATATTTATTCATATTTCCATTTACAGTAATATACAAATATACATTTTACAATATAATCATGATGGGATTCAGAAAAAAGTCATGCGACTTATACGAATCTGTTTCCCTTTGAACATAAAGGTGCATAGTTTGAAGTTATAACCGGTGGAAATCAATAAAACGTGAGTTGTATTCAAACCAAATGACTTTCTACTCTAAATGTAGTGTGTGTGTGTGTGTGTGTGTGTGTGTGTGTGTGTGTGTGAGAGAGAGAGAGAGAGAGAGAGAGAGAGATTCCATCCTCAACGCTCAAACCGTTTACTATCCAATATGTATTTTTGAACTGTAACAATAATTCTATAGTTAGTATCAAAGTCAGATTCAGGTATACCAAATAACACAATGTTTAAATCTGGTTGACAGTAGTTTGCCAGTTCATTTAGCATTGTTGTCCTGATCTCGTCATATCTTTGGCATTCGAAAAAGTAATGTTTTGTAGTTTCAACTGCACCACAGGCACAATGAGGACTGTCAACAATATTTTTTGAAAAAAGATGATGATTAAGAGAACTGCAATCGGTTCTTAGTCGGGTATGTTGTATCTGAGATAATCGGTTGCCGATGTAATAATATTTAGGGGGCTTCTTTAAATTTTTGTTTAGTTGAAATTTAAAACTTTGAATTGAGTTTGACTGTCTTACTTCAAGAGACAAATCGTTCCAAGCTCTTATACTAGAGGGTAAAAATGATCTATAATACAACTGGGTTCTGGACAATGTGTGTCTAAAATTATTTGCGTTCCGCAAGTTATAAGTGGTAGAATCTTCCACAGAAGCAGGAATTAGGGAGGATAGATAATTTGGGGAAACGCCGGTATTCATTTGAAAAAAGAGACATCGCTTATGTTTATGTCGTCTTTTTTCAAGTGACTCCCAACCCGTTTCCAGATATAATGTGTCTAAAGAGACAAGTTTAGTAGCTCCAGTGGCAATTCGTGCAGCTTCTATTTGTATTTTTTCTAGCGCATTAATTTCGTATTGTGTACAGTTATCCCATACCACATCTGCGTACTCTAAGACTGGTCTAATAAAAGAGGTATAAATAATTTCAAGTGACTGTCTATCTAAGATAAATTTCAATTTACGCATAATATTTAATCTTGTCCATGCTTTAGAAGTTATATAGTCAATGTGTTGATGCCAAGTTCCATCATTAGAAAAGAAAATGCCGAGATGTTTATGACTAGTTACTTCTTTGATTGGTTCATCATTCATTTTTAATGGTGGGTGATAGGGTTTATTTGTTTTTCTAGAAATTAGAATAGATTCCGATTTAGCAGGATTAAATTTGACAAGCCAACGTTCAGCCCAAAAGTGAATTTTTGTCAAGTCGGAGTTTAACTGCATTGCAGCTACGTAAGGCTCATTGACTATCAAGTATAAACTTGTATCATCGGCAAAGAGTCTAATATTTGAATGAATGTCCTCAACAATATCGTTAATATAGATTAAAAAGAGGAGAGGGCCTAGAATTGATCCTTGTGGAACACCAGCTGTAATAGCAATCCATTCGGAGCATGCACCAGGAATAACAACTCTTTGTTTCCTATTAGATAGATAGCTAGCAAGCCACTGTAATAGTGTTTCGTCGATTCCTTTATGTTTGAGTTTGTACAATAAGCCTTTATGCCAAACACGATCGAAAGCTTTGCTTACGTCACAAAAAATAGCCCTTACCTCCTTACCATCATCTAATGCTTTGCAAAAAGTATTGTAAATATCGACAAGCTGGTTAACTGTGGAATCGCCTGGAACAAAACCAGACTGTAAAGAAGTAATAGCATGCTGGTCTAAAAAGAAGTTAAACATATGTTTATGAACAATTTTTTCCATAACTTTACCAATTGTATTTAACAGGGATATAGGCCTATAATTAGACACAGATGATGGGTCGTCCTTTTTAAATAAAGGGGAGACATTCGCTTCTTTCCAAATATCAGGAAATATACCTTTAGACATGGAATAATTAAATAAATTACTCAATGGTCTACTTAAAGGGGATGAAAGTTCTTTTAAAATTCTGTTATTTATGCCATCCGGTCCGGACGATTTACCTAGCTGAAGTGACTCAAGAACACTTTTAACCTCAAGTGATGTAAAGTTTATATTAGTTAAAGTAGGTCCTATTATATTCACCATAGCAGGAATAGTCGCAGATCGCTCGTCGAGTGATGTTTGCTGTACAAAGTATTCATTTAAAAGGTTAGCCTTTTCTGTGCTATCTGAAACATAGCATCCATTTTGATGTAATGGAGGTATTTCTGAGGACGACTGAGCAGGCTTTATAAAAGATTTAAGAGTATTCCAGTAATCTTTAGATGATAAATTTGATGTTTTAAGTTTATTTGCCAGAGATTCAGTATAATCTTGTTTGGATTTTCGAAGCAATGAAGTTACTTCGTTCCTTATTTTTTTGAAGTTGCTGTAATTCTGGACAGTTTTAGATTTTTTGTATTTCCTATAAAATCGATTTCTTTTTCTCATTAGTTTCCGTATATTATTATTAATCCATGGTAAATCTTGGGGCCTTATGGTAACATTTTTATTAGGAATGTACTGCTCTGATAAATTGATTAGAGTTTGAGTCAATGCATTAGCATATAAGTTGACATCCTCTTTTATTATTGTGTTCCAGTCATAATCAGAAACAGCTTGACGAAATGCATTATAGTCGCCATTTTCAAAAAGCCAAATTTTACGCGAAAATGCTTTAGCGAGGTGCTTTTTGAATTTATGGACACAATATGTTGGGCAGTGATATCGAATATCTTGCATCAAAAAGGGTTCACCTACACCAGATAGTTCAACTGTACGCAAGTTATTAACTAAGATCAAATCTATTATTGTGGATGACGTTTCAGCGAAATTTGTTGGCTCAGTTATAAGCTGCGTCAAGTTGAATTGCCTACATATGTTGTTGATTTTTGATTTGGATTGAGTATTAAGAAAATTTAAGTTAAAATCACCTAGAATTACAACATCTTGTATACCAGTATCAATGGCTAGGCCAATTGAATTTTCAATGTCTGCTAAAATGAGAGGGGTGGAATTCGGCGGTCCATAAAATGTTCCAACAAGTAGTTTTTTTATTCTTTATATTCAGTTCAAGCCATATGCATTCTATTGTATTTAGTTCTAGGTCATGTCTCCTTTTACATGGAATGTTTTCTTTAACATTGACAACAATTCCACCATGGCTGTCACCAACCCGATCACGTCTAAAGGGTAATCGATAGTTGTTAAAGGCTAAATCTTGGGTCAAGACCCTTTCGTTTAACCATGTTTCTGTCAGAGATACAAGATCGAAATTCGATAATTCAGGTTCAATAATATCTATTTTCTGCAACAGACTCTGTACATTGTAGTGCACAACCGAAAAATTACCTTGAAAAACTGGAAAAGACGATTGAGAGGATGTGTCATGGTTCGAGTTATTATCTGGACCCGGATTCTTTTCTACATCACCAGCCTGGTACAGTAGCATTGCCAAAAATGTAACGAGTTCAAAATGATTAAAGCATGAAAATCCTTTCAGTTTAAATAATCTATACCTATGCAGACCTATGCGCGCCCTATAAATGCTTATGTCAACATTCATTTAAATTAACACAATCTGTATTTACAATTAGGGTATATGAGGGCGCGATAGCATACAAATTGTAACTGGGTAATGATAGATTCAGTACACGGTATGAGGATGAAGAGAAATTTGTTCAAGTTTGAGGATGTGGAGACGAAGCAGTAGGAAAGTAAAGATGATAATAAGTTAAGAAATAGCATCTCAAGATAGAGAGAATACATGTGAAAACATTTTAATGTGTGTGGTATATAGAGTTCAGCAACATTTACATAAAATAATAATAATGGTAGAGTTTAGCTATTAAGCTATTGGGTCACTGTGAAGGCGGCACCTCATGGATGTGCAAACAGGACCGGTCCATCCAGACACAAGTTAGAGCTGAAAATGAGGCGTGGTTATACTCACAGGCAACCGTATCATCTTACACCATAACCACCTCGGTAAAGATACAAAACATATTATTATTCAGCCCTTTGACGCCAGCTGAATCCGTCTGTGTAAAATATATATCAAGATAAACTGTGTGGAACCAGATCATACTTTCCAGTCTGATCTGGATCCAAACTGTTTATCGACGAGGCTCCAAAATCATATCAGCAGACTACAAAAGCAGACAACATTGGTCGAATTGGCACCCCAAGGATTTTTAAATGTGAGTGTCAGTTTATACACGAATTGCAAGCATGTTGGTTCGAACAACGTATTAACCAGTTAACTCTAATTTTCCTAGCAGATTTTATAGCCGAATCGTCCCCGGGTATGAGTTTTAAAATTACCGCCTGTACAGTGACCCAATTAATACACCAATGTATAGTGTAATTCACATGATAGATCAATCATCAATCAATTTGTTTACCGAGAATGATGCCACCAATATTCTCGTGGATACACTCGAATCATTATACACTGAAAGTAAATTACCACCGTGGAATGGACAAAACATGACATGCATGAACGGGATTACCGCTAAAAAATTTACATTACCTCCATCATATCCTAATAGTGCTGGTACACACTGTTCCAGGTATAAATGGATGCCAGACGTCATTCTCGGTAGTCAGGAATATACATGTATATAAGTTTAATGTATACACAACAAGAAAGTAAGTCGGAATTTGCACAACCTACTTACAGCATATAAGTTTTGACGTTTAGAACTCAACCAACAGGATATATTCATGCTACATTGGTCACACAAGAGGGCACGCTGAGACTTTTTATGGTAAAGGTGACCTCAGTGTATATCAGGATTTAAGGATATTTCACAGAGACAAGCACGTGATGCACAATACAAAAGGTAAGTTTGCTAGAAACGTACATGATCAGTATTAGAAGATACGTGTGGAGAAATCAGGGGGATTGGGGAGGTTATAACAGGGTATTATCTATTTTTGAGAAAACTGTATTTTATTTATTTATTATTGATATTCCGACCCCCTTCTCTACCACTCTGTGTCGAAAACCGAAAAGTACAGAGTTGTTGAGAGAAGAGGGCAGAAATCTTTTTGTATCTGTATATTATACTAAAACCCTTATCCCACGAGCCTTAGACGAAACGAAAACCAAAGGCAAGTGGAAATTAGGTGTTTTTTCATTCATGGTATCGCACAGTCTACTGCAGATTAATTTTGTCACGTTGCAATTAATATGAGCCATGATCAGACTGCCCCTGAGGGGAATCTGGTTTGTCCCACACTATTCGCATTTAATCCATTTGACTTGAGGCGAGTTCAACAATACGAGCGCTCCCGGACGCCCGCTGCCCTGATGTCAGGCTTTACACATTACGAATAAAGATAGGCACCCGAACAACGAGCGTCCGCGAACGTCCGCAACGCCGAACCCGTCTCAATTTTAACACAGAAGCAAACAGTGTGAACAGAAGATAGTTCGTGAGCAGAGGTAAATAAGAAAAAATAACCCTTATCCTATTGTTATATCGGTCCATTAACCGTTATCTTCACATATTAATTCTGCTGCACTCCATGTTATTTTGAGCGCGGGGTCAAACAATACGAGCCCTGATCAGACTGCACTTTAGAGAGTATTCTGGTCTTGGCCCACATTGTTAGTAAAATAGACATCCAGCCTCATTTTATCACTAAAACAAACCGTGATGAACCCTGATCAGGCTGACCCTAGGGGATTGGTTCATATGGATTAAAATTTCGGCAACAAGGGTGAAGAAGAGAAAACAAATAACAAAAAGCGAAGAAACAGTAAATAAACCGTGCAAACGGTAATAGGCATATTACTTAACTTTTCGTTTACTGTAACACAGACACGCAAATTTTCGAACGCCATAGATATTGTATTATTAGCTCTTTGTAGATTGGAAACGCTGCCACAATATGTGTCATCTCAGTAGGGTCTGCACAGTTTGTTAGTCCCAAATCGATCTTCAGAGGAAGAATTTTGTTTGTTTGTTTGATTTGATTCTTTACGTCCCATCAACAATCTTTCAGTTATAAAGGGACGGGTCTTCCTGGGTTGAACCAGTACTAAGCTAGGATTAATGTTCTTGCTCAAGGACACAACGCAGTGACGCCGGTGAGGCTCGAACCCGCGACCCTTCGGTCTCGAGTCAAGCGCTCTACCACTGAGCCACTGCGCTCCCTCAGAGGAAGAAAATTAATATATATAAGGTTTTTGTTGTCGTTTTGTCGTTGTTTTTTCACTTGATGATAGACTATTCCGTTAGTTAAGAGTGGATACTCTGATTCTGTGGACTTTGATTTTGTCTTTTCAAGCATCCTCAAGGTTAAATGAGTTAACTCTTTACCTCCTAGTGTCGTCTGCTAAAAAAAGGTTGACGACAAAATGTTTCCGTGTGTGTGGGGGGGGGGGGGGGGGGCAAAGAAACACCCATCCAGGCCGACAAAAATATCGAGGAGACCATGTACCAGAATGCAATGCACGCTATGTATGTCCAGGTCACATAAGCAGTTACATCGTGAATGCCCTGAAACTTCGAACACACACTATTCGGTTCGGCAAAAAAGCTGACCCACACGGCCATGTGTGGGGTGGGGGGCGCAGTAGGTCCGTATACCCCCTCGAAAATCACAAGTGGCTAACGGTTTCCTTAGAAATGCTGGTACGGACCACTCAAGAATTAAGTGGTGGGAGGCTCGTGCGACCTTCTGTGAGGACCCCCGCCCCATGATGGGATTACTGGATCGGCCCATGTCGGCCATGTTTTTTACGAATCAGAACAGTCTTGGAAGAGGGACACCCAAGGACCATTAGTATTTGGCAAGAGTATTTTCAAGGTTTTCATTTTGGTTGACACGGCAATGGCAATCAGAGTTCTACATGGAACATGGACGGATCCAGAGGGGTCAGGGGGTCCGGACCCCCCCCCCCCTGAAAAATCACAAAAATGTAGGGTTTCTTAGCAATACTGGTCCGGTTCCCCTGGAAAATCACAGAGCTACCAAGCCAGCATTCAATGTTGGGCCATTTAAATGGCGATTCGCTGGCGGGTGGATGATGATCCATTTATAGTGGTATGGAGTCTAGTGTTCCCTCATCAACTAAAAAAAGAGGAACGTTATCAAATTTGGACCACCTCTGACAAAACTTTCTGGATCCGCGCATGTGGAATAAAAAATCTTTGAACAACTAAAGCGCCAAGTAAAAATGCATCTGAAAATGTCGTCTGCTAAAGTCGTCTGCTGCAAATAGCTGCCTCACATTACTGACGAATTAAGTATAGAAGCAAACAGCGTGGACCCAGAACAGACTGCTCGTATATATAGGAGCAGTCTGATCTGGGTCCACACTGTTTGCCATAGAAGCTTCTTAAACATTCCAGCAGACGAGAAAAGCAGACGACTATTGTTGCGATTGGCGCATTAAGGGTTAATGGAGGATCATCGAAGAATCAATCTTGCGTAGTTTGGAGACAATCTACCCGGAGGTTAGGGAGTAATCGTTTGAAGCAGTTGTTGACAGACGGACGGACATCAAACCATCACAGTAGCACACCATGTGGCTCCGGTGAGCTATAAACACAGACATCGTTCGTAACGACGAGATTATCTTTCAAGTGCAAAATAAATTGCATGAAATACAATGTCACACGCAATGTTATTGTTTTACAATCATATGATTGTAATGCACGCTTTACTACAATACCAAAACTAACGAGATATCACGAGAGAAGAAAACAGCTAACCCGTCCACCGCCATCACCTCCCATCTTGGCTGCTTATCTTATTATTATCTATTGTGATCGTTAGATGTCCGTCGACCGTCGCAAACAGTAAAGTTCTTCAAAGGAAATCTCCCCCTAATCTACTGGTTGGATTTTGACAAAACTTGGCAGGAATGGTCCTTATATCACACTGGTAAATGTATACGTCGATTTTGTGGTATTTACGCGTATTGCCGGTACTTCATAGATCGGAAGTGGTAGATATTGGTGTTAATACTATGTAGAAAAACATGCCATATGCCTAAAGGACTATAGATTTAGATCATTTTGAAGTATTCAGTATGTGCATGGCGATTTATGTAAGCATTTAGGAATAGATTCGAGTACCAATCATCCAGATCGGTACTCGAATCTATTCCTAAATGCTTACATGAATCGCCATGTGCATGGCAAATACTTAAAAATGATCTAATTCTATAGTCCTTTAGGCATATGGCATGTTTTTCTATATAGTATTATCACCATTATCTACCACTTCCGGTCTATGAAGTACCGGCAATACGCGTAAATACCACCAAATCGACTTATACATTTACCAGTGTGTTATATGGTCCTCTCTAATAATTGTTCACATGGTTTCGGTCCGTTGCATATCTAGGCCACACAGGCTAAAAGAGATTTTCGAGAAAAAAAACTTAAAAAAAGGCAAAAGGCATAGAGCCTTTATATCACCTGGTAGACCTCTACAAAGTTTATTCAAATTATGCCCCTTGGGCCAAAATGACTTCACATAGGCTTATCATGATAGGGCAATCATGAAACAATCTGGACTGAAAGCACAAGGCCTCTAGGGCCTTGCTATTTGGTACAAAGCATCATCTAGTAGACCTCTACCAAGTTCATTCAAATTATGAAATAGCCCCGCCCTGGGGTCACATTTTTACATAGGCTTATATAGGGAAAGAATGAAAAAATCTTTTTGCCTGAAACCACAAGGCATAGAGCCTTGATATTTGGTATGTAGCATCACCTAGTAGACCCCTACCAACTTTTTTCAAATTATACCCCTGGGGCTAAAAATGGCCCCGCCACAGAGGTCACATAGGCTTATATAAAATCAACGTTGTCAGAATATGGTCACGTTGCATATCAAATTAAAGGGAATGAAGCATACAATAGCATGCTAGCAAATAATTTGACCTTACACACACCCCTGGGTGGGGCCAAAAGGTCAGGGTTTTTTATCTTTTCTGAAAGTAGTCATGTTGCATATCAAATTAAGTGGAATGAAGCACAGAACACCATGCAAGCAAATAGTCAGCCCTTTTATACACCCTTGACCCCTGGATGGGGTCAAAGGTCAAACTTTTTTTTCTGAGGAAGGTCATGCTGCATATAACATTAAAAGAAAAGAAGTGTAAAACACAGAACAAGCTAAATGTTTGACCTGATGCACACGCCTGGCCTTTTGAGTTTAATAAAAAGGTCAATGCACATAAGTATTACCTTTAGGACAGAGACCAAATGCCTTACTAGATTCTAGTAAGTCAGTTTAACATTAAATCAACATCCCTAGCAGCAACTGTTTATTTAAGCCAACTCTCTTCAAAATTGCAAGATGAATTGTTTATACTGTGTGCTCCCTGGGAAACTGGAAGTTATAATACTTATCACATTAATAAACGGTGGTGGGACTGACTTCCCTGCGCATAAAAGTAGTTCTACTTCCCAGAACTGCGCTATTGACGTAGAATATAACTTGATTTTTTTTCTATCTCATATTGACTTTTTGTACGAATATACCAAAAGGAGTGGCAGTTCAGCTGCCACCCTATAACAGGTATAAATGTTAGGGATTTATCCCTTGAAAATGTTTACCTCATATTGTTTAAGTCCGAAAATAAGTGAAAGTTTATACCAAAAGGGATGGCAGTTAAGCTGCCACCTAAAAATAGGTAGAAATTTTAAGGATGTAGGCCTATCCACTGAAAATGTTTTCATCATATTCTTTTAGTATGAAAATAAGTGTAAGTTTTTACCTAAAGGGATGGCAGTTCAGCTGCCACCTAATAATAAGTAGAAATGTTAAGGATTTATAACTGGAAAATGTTCAACTCATATTGTTTTAGTGCGAAAATAAGTATAAATTTATAGCAAAAGGGGTGGCAGTTCAGCTGCCACCTAATAACAGGTAGAAGTGTTAAGGATTTATCGCCGGAAAATGTTTTACCATATATTGTTCAAGTACACAAGGGAGGGCAGCTCAACTGCCACCTAATAACAGGTAGAAATGTTGTTAAATGCTTGACTTCATATTGTTTGAGTACGAAAGAGGTGTAAGTTTGTACCAAAAGGGATGGCACTTCAGCTGCCAACTTATAGCAAGTAGAAATGTTAAGGATTTATCACTGGAATGTTTAACTCATATTGTTTTAGTGCGAAAGTTTATAACAAACGGTGGCAGTTCAGCTGCCACCTAATTACAGGTAGAAATGTTAAGGACTTATCACGGAAATGTTTTACTTAGATGAGGGTCTGGATGGGGGGGGTCTGATATTCACTATTCATTAAAAATTTAGCCCATTATTCATCTCATTAAAATTTTGGGTTATTCATTAAAATAAGACCAATTATTCATTAAAAGGTGGCAAAGAAATCTGGTTATTCACTATTCATTAATTTTTTCTTCAATTCATTAAAAAAAATAAGATTATTCATTAATTTTTATGCCCTCATTATTCACTATTCATTATTTTTTGCTCATTATTCACTATTCATTATAAAAAGGGCCATTATTCACTAATCATTATACCCCATCCAGACCCTCTTAGATTGCAAATTGCGTGAAAATAAGTGTTAGTTTATACCATAAGGGGTGGCAGTTCAGCTGCCACCAAATTTGGTCTAAAGCTTACACATTTGTTTTACAAACCACACATATGCACAGTTAAAATTAAGATTACTGTTATGCAGTTCGCATAATTTAGCTTTTTTCTAATGAACCATTATGTCCGGCGATATTGGTTAACGCAGTTTTTAAGTTGTTTTAGATTGTAAATATTTACTATTGTTATCTATCGTAGGCCTATTTATCTATTTATAACTACACATCATAATACTATTCTTATAAAGACTAAAATACATATTCCAGGAACGCAAGATTACGTGGCTATGTTGAACACATCGCATTGAACACATCACAATGGAGCAAGCGGACAGTTTTAACATAGAAAACTTTTCAAAATTTGATGATCAGTTTATTGAGGAGGTAAAAAATAATTTTGTGGATACCGACAGCTATGAGAGGATTCAAACGTACCTTAAAGATCTACTTACTACACCAGAGGAGTGGATGTATCATGCTATGCCTTTGCTTATAAAGCCCCATCCCTGTTTAGCAGACTTCAGCGTTGAGGCCATAGGAAGCTCCAGCGAGGGATTGGCCATTACAGAATACAGTGAAGACGGTTTTAATGAAGAAATTGATCTAACACTCATTTTGAAAACACTGAAAGTGTCTGAAAATCAGGATAATTTCTCAAAAGAACATTTTGCGCAATTAATACCTTCGGAAAAATACCCTGGACATGTTTTCGTAAAAATTATCAATTCAAAAACCGCTGAATTTTGGAATAATTTGTGTAACATAGTGAGTGACCAGCATGGATCTCTAAACGAGTTCTTTATCATACCCGAAGCTGTTACCGATGAGTTCTTCCTCATGATGTGTTATCATGACACAGTATGGAAAATATGTCGCGAGTTCTGAAGTTTCTTGATGAAGAGAAGTTATCTGTTTTCAAAGAAGGAAGTTCACACAATCTCCTTCATCAGGAATATGTCATGCTCACTGAATTCGTTTCTGATGACTCAAATACTCGCGATGATTCGAAGTTTTACGCTATGTTCTGTCAGGAAGGGCCAGCTCTGAAGACCACCTTATTCTTTGCAGATACACCATCGTCCTTGCAATACGATTGTGCTGTCGCTATCCAATGCGTAGAGTGGCCAAGTGTGGCAGCAGACTGGGCTGTGAGAAAACGAAGTGCTGGATGGCCTCCTCCTGATCTCATCAACGACATCACGGCAAATGGCTGTCTCATTGTTCCTAAGACTCCAACCGAAAGCAAAACAAGACTAGAGTGGCGTCTTTCATTCTGTCTGGCTGAACGAAAGTTGATGAGAAGTTTAAGTCCTAGTCAAAAACTTTGTTACGCATTTCTGAAAAGCATCTGGAGAAAGTTTCTGAAACCTCCTGCTGGCAAGGCTCTACAGTCGTACCATTTGAAAAACATACTTCTTTGGGAATGTGAATTAGTTCCAGCGGACAAGTGGTCAAGGGCCACAATGACAGAGAGAATTTTTGGACTGTTATTCCATCTAAAACGTAGGATAGACCAAAGTTACTGTCCCCATTTTATAATTGTAGAAAACAACTTGTTCCAGGATATTGACAAGGACGTTTTATACCGAGCAGGGGAACGTGTAGAGACATGTATAAAGGAAGCAAATGTTGTGTGGATCGAAAATACCTCGCTGTTCGGTCTTCTCTCTCGTGAGAAAACACGGCTTGGGATGAAGGCAGAAATGCTTATTCTCTATAGAAACCTCGTAGATCAGATATGTAAGACATATTTAGAATATGCTCAGAAGAAGGAACAGAAATTCTTTGAATTGAAAATAATAGACTTGAAAAAAGATGCAGCACTCGTAGAGACTTTGCAAAAATTGATTGGCAGTATTAAAACAAAATTAGTTATAGAATTGTTAAACAAAACAACAAAGCCCAATGAAGGCAGTCTGATTCGGAGGTACATGTGTTCAAGGGGCTCCCCAAAGCAACTCTATCTGCATGGGCGTTCAGGACTGCTGGACTTATTATGCAGTGCTGTCAGTGCTCTAACAGCATGGACAGAGTTGACAGAACTAGTCACTCAAATTGATATTCTCAAAACCCAGAACTTTATGGAATTCGGGTTTTCATCTGAATTTGCTGCCTCAGAGTCAACAACTCTCCTCATCAAGTTTATAGGAGAGTGGACCCTAAACAACGGCGATGTGCTTGATGCAGATGCATTAGTTTTGTTAGAAGTGATGGATCTTTGCGACGTTGAACTTTCAGATGATATGTCGGATGAAGTAGACTCCGACATATATGAAGATCAGTATACATGTGACAAATGTTTAACGGACATAAAAGGTGTGAGGTATCACTGCACAGAATGTGAAGATTACGATCTATGCAAAGCATGTTTTGAGACCAAGGACACTCACCTGCATGAGTTTACAGCAGTTGAAAATGATTATACCGTTATTTATAGCAGAAAACCGATTATGCCAACATCGTCAGAAAATTGATGAAAAAAAAGTAGTTTTAAAAAGAAATAATGTTGTAAAGGTCAAAATTCTAAACATATATTGTTACAATATTATCATCCTCGTTCTAGAGTGAAGTTCCTTCATCAATATATAACAGACACGGTGTAGAAAATGGAAGAAATGTGCAGCGATTAGAATGCATTGCTTTTCGGCAATGTGCTTTAACTTGAGCAATGAGGTCAGCAGATCATAAAACTGGAGTATTTTTTTATCATAATACGTTAACCATATAAAGAAGCGATGTAGCATTTGAACTGGGGTAATTACTACTGCATGAGCCAGTTTTAATGATAATCGATGACGACATTCGTTCTGATATGTACAGAAGGATGATATCATGAGTCAGAAAAATGGTCTTTAAGTACATTATAATATGAAAATTTGAATGATTCCAAAGCATTTACTGGTAGTACGTTTCGTGGCTGTATATCTAAAACATTAACATGCATCAGTGATCATAGAAAATTACCATTGTGCTCTGCCCCTGCCTCAAAAACAGAATTGGTTATTTGGTGACCCTCTATAAAAAAGCTAAAAGAAAGAAGTTTCTGAGTTAACAGTTTATTGGAAGTATTGAAGTCAGCAACATGGCAGATGATCTAGCAAATTGGATGAGCTGAGATATATAAAGTAAGTAAGGGTGCAAAGATCAGGAATCGATACAATCAAGTACCACACCTGACCCAGGATACCAATGGGAAAGTGACAAACTCACAGTTATACACTACAAACGAGAGCTAAGAGGTCAGTCCTTTCCCACAAGGGACAAATAAACAGACGCGCATCTGAAACCACTGTAAAACAGACTCGATCGACTTGCACCACGCCAGAGCAGTCCATTTTCTACGGATGCCCAGCAAGAACATGTGAAATATTATTTTTCAAAATCTCCTATATTTTATCAAAAAAGATCCGAACTGAAACACATTGGGCTTATATAATACAAATACACCTGTGTAGACACCAGAAGCAGTATTGGTCATTTAAGAATACTGCTAATTGGTATTTAAAGCATGTAGAATAGGACACCCCGATTTCGAAATTAAAGGATCATTGACGGTTTGGGCCTTATACGCCTATTTTTCTGATTCCCAGAACGCTGCTTTTGAACTTCTAGTGCGGTGCATGTAGTATCAGTACAATAGGTGAATCTAATGGCAAGAGCCAGCTAGCAAAATATTTTCAAAATTCCTACGCATTCGAGAGTTGTGGCGGGTAGAAAGGGGAGGGGGTCTGAAATTTCATGAAACTAAAAAGCGCTTTAAAAAGTGACTTCTGCACGTTTTCTTGATTTATTTGGTAGGCATGGTGATATCTATTGAACATACCATATGCAGAGTATTAACGAATCACGATAATTGATGAAATTGTTTTAAAAACAAAATATGTTTTGTAATAAATGATTTTGGGGAGATAATTTAGAAGTTACCTGTACATTTTTGACTACATGTACCGTAAATAATACAAAACTGAAAGCTCAACAAAAGAAATAAATATTTTAGAAGGAATGAAAGTGTCCCATTTAGCACTGGAAAGTAAAAGTGATTCTAACTAGATCCTTTGAATATTACTTAGGCTTTGTTTAAAGGGCATAGCATGTTGAATGTATTTAAAGTGTCCGAATATTTATGGTATACATATGCTTGTATAACCCTATATGAGAAAATATATTGAACACTAAGTATATACCTGTTATAACTCTTTGCATGCCAGTGGATAATTTTATCGTCTGCCAATAGCCTTTTGCAAACAGTTTAAACCCAGATGAAGACCAACATAATGTCGGTCTTGATCTGGATCCAAACTGTTTGACACTATGATGGTGGTCCTGGGTGGTTTATTTTTAAAAACTTAATTTTGATTAAAGTCAGCAGACGAAAATAAAAACATGAACAATTCCCTAGCATGCAAATAGATAAGTACAGGACGTTTGCAAAATAATGTGTCATTTAATGACAGTGAGATTTTTTCTCATGAAAAAATGCATAAAACCTTGCTAATTATATTTTTAATTTTTAAGTACTTTATATTGTACTAGCACAGAATACAAAGCAATTTAGGAGGTTGGTTCTAGAGAACTTCATTACTATCATTGATTTCTTATTTGGTAGAAAAGGCATTTTATGGGCTTAGGCCCTGTTTTTTTTGGCTGCTGAACACCTCCCCCCCCCCCTTGTGCCAGCAAGCCACTTCCATACAATGTGTAAAATATGGTAACACATATACATGCAAAAGCTTTTGCTGGCACACGGGGGGGGGGGGGGGGGGGGGGGTGGGGGGGAATGATATTTTAAAAAATGTTTTCAGATTTCTTTATATCTTAATGTAAAACTGATTGTTCTACCCAAAATTTTACATCTTTGAAGCATTTAATATCGAAAACGGATTTCAAAGCCATAAAGTACTCAGGTCAGGGTAGCTTCAAGGTGAAGAAAGGGACGATTAACAAATTTTTATTTTTACTGAAAACCATATGCATTTACCCATAGCAAGTGTCAATGATCCTTTATAGATTGATTTGCTTCAAATGTCTATTAAACTTCATTTATTGTCCAGAAATGTATTTGATAATTATTTATACATTGCTTAGAAGCACATCTCATAAAAATTTGCATACTTACATTTTCCATTTTATCCTCCCACTGAAGAGGTCTGCATTGCATATTTTTTGTACATAAATAAATATATTTTAATTGTATGCGTTTAAAAACTGCGTACAGTCAGACAGACGTTTGAGCCATAAGTTAAGATAATTTATTTTTTACTTTCTATGAAAACCTATGAAAAACTATGAAAAAAATGGAGAAGGTAGCTAAAAAGTAAAAATATGAAACCACAGAAATTTGAGACTAAGTAATTTAGTCCATGTAAGCTGGCTTGTTGTTAAATACTGTGGTAAACTTAAGAAAAAAAAATAACTCATAAATGAAATTTATCAACATTTAAAGGACTTTTATCTTTCATATATATAACAGCTTTGATAAAGAGGTCATTGTAGAAACCAATGTTGTTGTTTTTTTCTGCTGAAAACAATAGTTTCATTTAAAAATGACAAAATAAAGATGGAAAAATTCATATAACTATAATAATTATAGCAAGAAGTGAGCAAAGCTCACATACCCCCAGCTGTAGCCATCAGAGGTTGTGACACTTTCAGATAAAAGACAAAATTTCAAAGATTTCATAATCCTAAATGAGAAAACTTTGATGAAAAATGTCCATATGTGTTATATAATAGTGACAGAACACGGGTGGTAAACCTAGGAACTTCGACGAAATTGTGTTAACGTAATTTTGTTCCCAAGCCACATCCGGGACACGTCGTGGTAGTGTCCAGGCCGAAAATTGGATAAAGAAAGGCTGGTGTCACTTTCATTTTCGATTTATTATACAACTAAGAACGAACAATGGTGAAATCCGACAATGTGGTTCCGTGTAAATATGTTTCAGCGTCCCATCTAGCCCAAAATTTTGTTTGAAAAGTTATTTACTTTCTCTAGATTCGTGTTTCCCCATTGAGCATCGGACCATTTTCCCCCAAAGTTCGAAGGATTTTAGCCCATATCTGTCAAATTAAATGGAATTTGATATCATTTGACGATGGAAATGATAAAGACCCTGAATAAACATTCCTACACAGAAAAAAAATCTGAGCATTAACTCGTAAACGATTCATGTCCCGTTCGTCCTGTGTGGTAGTTTCCAGCTCATCGTGGTAGTAAAAATGCTATCATGGTAGTATCCAAGACTTTGTAGGATACGTTTCTGAAGTGTTACAAAACATTATAGTAGTTGTTTGTTTCGCATGATAACCCTCGAACTCGTCAATCAATTACCACGGTAAACAAATAAATCACATTTCAACACTATGCAGAAGCTAAGCTGAGGACTCAAGAGATTCAATGTGATGCTTGACAGGTGGAGATCATGTCCTGGACTGCCAACTAACACCTCTGGAAATCTAAAGCAAAAGAAGTTCATCATTTGAGCCGTGGTGGACCAAGCAACAGACAAAAAAATGATATAAAATTGCCTCACTCGCTACGTTGTTCCATGTTCAGTCAATTTTAAGGTAAAATGGCAGGCTAAGAATACTGGCCCAAAGTATCGTTAGTACTTGTGCTTCAGAAAAATAGAGAAATATCCTCGGGTTGGGATCCTTTTATATACATGTGAGTGTGACGATGAACGGGCATGTTATTTAATAATTAAAAAGCATGTTTATTCAAAAACAAAATATGTGAATATCCCTTCTTTTTATTCTTCTCATCATTTCAATAGCCCACTAAAATTAAAATTCAGGCAGTCTTCATTTGTTATCTGACAAAAGGTTGTTTGAAAAGGTCTTCGTATGAATAAGAGGGGTATTCAAGGTTCCATCCGCACACCCTGTCTTTATAAAAATGAAGAAGCACCTGAATAGTTAACATCTGCTGATGCGAACTACTACTAAATTCTTAAAAAGTCTTGGAAACTACCACGATAGCATTTTAACTACCACGTTGAGCTGGAAACTACCACACAGGACGAACGGGGCATGAATCGTTTATGAGTAAATGCTCAGATTTTTTCTATGTGTAGGAATGTTTTTTCAGGGTCTTTTTATCATTTCCATCGTCAAATGATACCAAATTCCATTTAATTTGACAGATATGGGTTAAAATCCTTCGAACTTAGGGGAAAATGGTCCAATGCTCAGTGGGGAAACACGAATCTAAAGAAAGAAAATAACTTTTCAAACAACATTTTGAGCTAGAGAGGACTCTGAGACATATTTACACGGAACCACATTGTCGGATTTCACCATTGTTCGTTCTTAGTTGTAAAATAAAACAAAAATGAAAGTGACACCAGCCTTTCTTTATCCAATTTTCGGCCTGGAAACTACCACGACGTGTCCCGGATGTGGCTTGGGAACAAAATTACGTTAACACAATTTCCTAGGTTTAACACCCGTGCAGAAGGAAAAATTGAAAATTTGAAAAAGAAGGTAAAATGAGAATTAGCACCTTATTTTACATTTACACAATACACTTTGCCTACTTGAAAGTGTACACAAAATTTCATAATCCTAAATCAAGTAGTTGCTGAGAAAACTGACGAAAAACGTCCATATGTGTTATAGGAGTGACTGAAGGAAAAATTGAAAAAGAAGGCAAAATGAGCTTTAGCATCTTTATTTTCATTTACACAATACACTTAGCCTACCTGAAGGTGTACACAAAATTTGAAAACACTGGCTCCAATAGGAACAGAGAAATCTGCGACAGAAATTTTCATTGGAGAGAAAGAAAAATGAATAAATAAAGGGACTGATATGCAATATGTGGCTGTTTCTTATACACAATACAACTAATCACTATCAAGCATTGTATAAAATTTTAGAATCCTAACTCAAGTAGTTGCTGAGAAATCTTTGACAGAAAAAATACGTATTAAATAAGAGTGAAAGAAGGAAAAAATGAAAAATTGAAAAAAAAACCAAATGAGGATTAGCATCTTAATTTTTATTTACACAGTACACGTTGCCTACCTGAAAGTGTACACAAAATTTTAAAACACTGGCTCTAATAGGAGCTGAGAAATCTGTGACAGAAATTTCCATTGGAGAGAAAGAAAAATGAACAAATAATGGGACTGATAAGCAATATGTGGCTGTTGTATTGTTACACAATACAACTCATCACTATCAACCTTTGTACTAAACTCAGAAGTTTTCATTGAAAGAAAAATGAACCAACAAAGGGACTGATAAGCAATATGTGGCTGTTTTTGTAACACAATACAACTCATCACTATCAAGCTTCCTAACACAAGTAGTTGCGGAGAAATCTTTGACAGAAAAAATATAATATAAGAGTGAAAGAAGGAAAAAATGAAAAATTGAAAAAAGAAGCAAAATGAGGATTAGCATCTTAATTTGCATTTACACAGTACACTTTGCCTACCTGAAGGTGTACACAAAATTTTAGAACACTGGGTCCAATAGGAGCTGGGAAATCTGTGACAGAAATTTCCATTGTAGAGAAAGTATTATGCTCAGGAGTTTGTTGGCATAAAAGTTCTATGAGTCTTAACTAAAATGTACAAGGAACGCCAGTTAATTATAACAATATTTAATTTGTAGTTTGTGTTTTTTTCCAATAAGTTATAAATCATATGTGACAAATTTCAATACAAAACAATAATAAGTAAACTTTGTGTTCAAAGTCAGTTCAGTTGGCTATCCAACTGCACAAGGAAGGAAGTCCGTTCTTGATAATTTCCTTAAAACTAAGTAAAATGTCCTCTTTAAATTTGGTACTCCAAAAACTCAATTTTGACTGCCAGTATTGCGTTGGTATTCCAAACTAAAAATTTAACTGCAAGTATTGCGTTGGTATTCCAAAACTAAAACTGTGAGAGGTGGAAAGTCCTGTCCTGCTCGTACAAAGTACTTTTTCTTAATCTCTATTTTTTGGGGTCTGCCCAATATGGCATATCAAATCAAAACTTTTGAGTAGGCATTTATCATCTTTCATCTTTGAAGTAAAAACAAGTTAATTGGTTTGTTTTGAAAACATCTCATTTCTTGGCTGTGGTCATCAAGCATACCAATACCTGTTAAACATGTTTGGACAAGAAACCTGTAAAGAGTCCGATTTTCAGTCTTAAGGGCTAATTGACCAGAAATATTAATTTCCAAACTGCTTACATCCTATTTTTGAGAAATAAAGATTATTAAAAGTTATAGCAGGTTTGATAGGCAGATAATGAGCACAACAAGAAAGTAAGAATGTTTACACTGGCTTATGAAAGCCAAACTAATTATTTAAGAAAACTTATTAATTAACACCAAATATATACATCCAAAAATGGCGCATATTGCTTAGCCCTTCTCCTGCTGAATACTTTTTTTTTATATTTCATATTCCCCTTTATTTGGATCCTGTTAACATGCATCAATTCATTTGTAAGCACGTTATTCAATTAGAGTGGAAAACATCACAGATCCCGATCAGATGGCTTCATCACAAGCCAGCTGTTCTAGGTCTACAGTGTTTTCAAATATGGATAATTGCGGGTTCAGCAGGACCAGGGTTATTCTATGAAAGAAAGCATTAAAAACCCTCAAAATGATAATCATAAATATTTAAGTATTTTGCATGCATAATTCGCAGCATAATAAAAGGAAAATGAACAAATAAAGGGACTGATTAGCAATTTTTTTACACAATACAACTCTTCACTATCAAGCTTTGTACCAAATTTCAGATTCCTAAGCCAAGTAGTTGCTGAGAAATCTTTGACGGAAAAAAGTTTACAGACAGGCGAACAGACAAACAGACAATATATAGAGAAGGCAACCTATATACTTCGTACCGGGGGTACAACCATAAAACCAATATATCGTCCCTTTGAAATGCAGAAATATAATCGCATAATCACCCAGGTGAACTGCATGTCTAGATCTCGGAGGGTGTTGGCTATCGGAGGTAAACATTGAGATGGACAGGGTCTGTATTTATCCATTTTTATTTCATATGGAAGGTTTCTTGGGGACAAAAGCAGCAAACAGGTTGCTTCTTCATTGAGTGATAAGGACTCGGAATCTGTTAAATCCTTTTGATCCATGTCCATAGGAATCAGGGCGACTTTTCAAATGGCGAATGTGAATTTTCAATGAAAAAAGGCTAGTGGTTTGATCATAGCTGGACTTAAATCAACCTTTGACACTAATAACTTGTGCCGCTACCATTCTATATCATTATCCTGCATGGCTTATAAGTGTCATGTTCAAAAATGCTATTAAAACATCATTTTTTGAAATTTGCTTACGTTGATATCATTTTGATGGTTAGCAAAAAGTTCAGAGGACACTTTACAGCTGGCGTTAGATCAGTTGTTGCTGCACCTAATCCTCTTCGCCGATGATGCTGTTTTATTCAGTGATACACCAGAAGGATTGCAACTGTCATTAGATAAATTACATGTTATTGTGAAAGATGAAATCTTACCGCCAACGTGGATAAGACCAAAATAATGGTATTCAGGTGGAATATTATTGTGTGGCGAGAAATGGCTGTATAATGGTGCTGAAATAGAAATTGTTAATCAGTTTTATAACCTCCAAATAATCTTTACACCAGGTGGTTCCTTCATTCAGGCAACTAAAACCTTATCTGGTTAAGCTCTAAGAGCTCTATGTTCACTTCTATCCATAAAGAAACATCTGGATATTCCGTTAAACATAATGATAAATCTGTTTGATTCATATATATGTTCTATATTAAATTATGCTAGTGAAATAAGGGGTCTTACCAGTGCAATGAGAATTGATAGGGTACAGCGGAAATTGTGTAAATGGACGTTTAACGTGAGACAATCCACAAATTATCTTGCTGTATGCAGTGGATTAGAGATATACCCTTTAATTATTGAACGAAAAGTACTGGCTGAAGTTAATTTCAAACAAATGTGATAATATAATTTTAAATACAGTCTATAGAATAATGCTTGATGATGTGTCAAATGGTGCTGTAAATTTGTTACATAAAGTGAAAAATCTGTTGGAATCTGCTGGCTTTGCTGAAATATGGATGTTTCCTGAATCTGTTATTGGCAAAAAAATTATTCCTGTATTAAAATAAAGATTTATGGACATTTACATTGCGAACTGGAGAGAGGGGATGAACGCCTGTTCTTCTCTCTGTCTGTTCAGAAATGTAAAATGTAGCTACCAGCAGGCTCCATACATTTATAAGCTTTTAAATATAGACGGATGGCTGAGATCCCCCCTAGGGAATTTTGCAGACATATCCTATCTTGTAGAGAATTGAAAGTTGAGTCTTTTAAAAGATGTTTGCACTCTGTGCTCCGGGCCGTTAGTCTGTAAGAGCCTGTAACATACGTTACTTAATCAAACCAAGAAAAAGTAAATTGAAAGTTTGGGCTACAAATTAAAGACATTAAAATATTTATTTTTAAAAATCATTCATATAGTCTGCATACTGGATATCTTAACTACATATGACCGCCATTTGAACAAAATTGCCGCTTCCTAAGGTGTCATATGCGTTACATAAATCAGATAACCCATTAAAATTTGCAAGTGTGGCTAACATCATTTACATTCACAATCTCTCTGTGTGTTTTGCAAAATGTTTTTAACCATGTCTGACTAGCTTATGCAATTGGCTAACAGAAAAATTAAAGTTTGTTTCCTTAACTTGAATATTTTTTCTGGAATAAGCAATTAAACAACCCTACCCCTACCCAGTTTTAAGGTGAAATGTTTGGTATTGAAACTAAAGTAAATATAGTTATAAGATATGCCTAAAATGTTTTAATCTCCTCGAGGGAATTTTGCAGACATATTCCTTCTTATAGTACAACTCAAGCTGCATCGAATAAGGGATGTTTGCACTCTCTATGTTGGGGCGTTAGTCTGAAACAGCGTGTTACATGCGTTACTATATCAAATTAAGGAAATGTAGTTTGAAAGTTTTAGCTAAAATTGTGAAAAACTTGCAGCTGTTGGATATCTTACATTGTTTAAGGATTTTAAACTGGCTCCTATGATAAAGACTTATATATCTGCTAGTTGTCATCAAGTTTTAAAGATCAGAGAGCGTTACATATGTTAGCGTGATAAGTAAAATCATCAAACAGTATTTTGACATCAAGCTGAGTAAGGGCCTGCTCCATCCAAATCCCCTTTGGAATTCCGCAGACAAATTACATCTTATGTATTCATTCAAGGTGCATTTAATAAGAACTGTTTGCACTCTGTAAGTCAGGGCGTTAGCCTCTAACAGCTTGTTACATATATTACTATATCAATTTGAGAATAAGGAATTTGAATGTTTGAGCTACTAAAAGAAAACATTAAAATTATCTAATAAATTGACATTCTTATAGTCTTTATACTGGATGTCTTTACTACATATGGAAGCTGTTTAACATTAATACGGCTAACTGTGGTGTTCTGTGCGTTACATGAACCTAATTATAATTTAAAAGCTATAATTGTGGCTATCGTCATTTAGTTAAACAACTTCTATGACTTGGTTTCAAACTGTTTTATTAGATTTTACAAACATATACTCAATTGATGAATAGGACAAACCAAGTTTGCTTTTCTTTTCTTAAATATATTGTCTTATAGGGGCTAATACACAGCCCTACTCCCAGTTTTACAGAGAAGCGAATTTTGTTATTACCGTTTAAGTAAAACACATGAAAGCGATTACAGCATGTGGATATTTTTCATTTTCTTAGCCTGTCTTGCTCATATATCTGCAAGATGTCATTAAGTATAAGATCAGGACACTTAATGTGTACTTATAAGTCTTTGGTGCCAAAACACTAGAAATTATATTCATTTCTGATTATCAAGCCCATGGACTATTTTTACAGATGTTATCAATGACCTTTTGGACACATTTCCTAATACGGTGCATATAATGCTAAATATAGAGCCACAAATAGAAAAGATAGTTTTTCATATTTACAAGAAAATACAATAAATGAAATGGTCCAAACTATTTCTCATCGATTTAACACTCATGTTAAACGTTTGTCGTTGTCTGCTTCTGTGGTAATCATTATCATCACACGCCTTCTTGCAACTAGTAAATTCATCACACAATATTTCAATCATTTACTGTTATTCAATTTTACCACCAGTCCACTCAAAATTGATGAGCCATTATCAACTTTCCAATTTTGCCATTTATGGCTTGGAACATTCGGCAACTGATATGAATTCCTAATAGTTGGCTCTTTGAGTATGTGTTTCAAGTGATACTCTGCAAGTAGGAGAAAGACTAAAGCTTTACAAGGAGGAAAACTATGCCATTAAGAGCAATGAGTACCTGGACTGATGTACCTTGATATTTCTGTGATAAAGAATCATATCTTAGCTGGTTAACTTTTATAAATGTAGCCTTTCCATACATGCAACCCATATATTTTCATCTAATAATGTCTCTGCACTTATTATCTTTCCCCAAGCATTCAAAAACTTATTTGAAGTCTTAGTACATCTGAAGTGCTGAAACCGAGGTAACTCTTTCCCTTCAGATAAACGAACTAGATGTGTCACAGCAGGTAAAGCAATGAAATGCAGGATGAACAGAGCACAAATAGACCCTTTCCATTCAATGATTCACTAAGTTTCTAAGATAAGAGCGCTTATTAAAGGATGTAACATATATAACTCGTCATAATAAATGAGCAAGGGCATTGTCGTGACATCCTTTTTGGTTAAACAGTCAGGGGCAAGTGTTTTCAATTTCAGTGTTTTCAATGGATCATGAAATGAGGCACCTTATCAACTTGTTTACTCTGTATAAATCTTCCATAGAGCATAATATAGAACTACTGGTTATCCCATTCTACCTATAGTCCACTTTCCTTCTTTTGAATGCAACAGCTAATGATATGGCTGTAAAAACTGTGAAATCATAGGTTTTACATTATTTTAAGACATGCTTCAATATTGTACTGACATCAAAAAACAACCTACTGCAAACATAATTGATGGCAATGTCTAACTTCATACTCTTTCTCTTATACCAGATAACTTTCAAGGTGTAACAGAAATTGTTTCAGACGGTCTGCCAAAACCATCAAGAGTCAGCATTGTAACTAAAGAAAACTTATAAAGTTCTTTGGGCGCAGCAAAATACTATTGATCTAAGACCTGAGGACTTAAGCACCAAAAGACTGGATAGGTTCCATGGCAAATGATGCAAAAAAGCAGCCTATCAAATTTCTGCTTGACCAATGTCAGAAATCTTAAAGTATTCTTAGAGGTACACGGTAGAGACATAGATTTTGCAAAATCAGAGCAAAGTTATCATTTGACTAGCACGCATGCAGATGCAGCTGCAGTTAGATTGCTCTTGCCACTTCACAGGAAGAGATATATACCAGAGTCATACTCCATAGTATGCATATATGTGAAATGGCATTAAACCCATATTTAATCAGGTGTTTGTTCCCATGACACTGACATGCTGTTTCTGCTTTTGAAGAATGCTAAGGATTCAAGTTTGGCTGAGTCAAGTTGTTTGATGCTGGCACTGGCCACACATACAAAGAAAATTAAGTCTTTTGATGGCAAAAGAGGAGGATCACACAAAATGCTTATAAGTGATGTTTGTCACAATTACCAATTTTAAAAAGTAATCTTAATTAATGTAACACATATAACACCATAGGAAGCTGTATATTTGTTAAAAAAACACTTTCTTATGTATCAAAGGTATTCAGCATGCAAACTACATGAATAATTCAAATAGATAGATAGTTTTATGTCTTCTTTCTGTTTCTCAGACTTTCAATTCATTTATTCTTAAATTGATATGGTAACATACGTATCATACCATTACAGGCTAAACCCCTAGTTAATAGAGTGCAAACATCTCTTATTTGATGCAGCTTAAATTGTTCTTTAAGGTAGGATATGTCTGCACAATTCCCAAAGGGGTGGAGAGGAACAGGATTGTACTCTGTTTGCAGTCCTAATACAATGCCATGATTCTACTGGTTGTGATGTAATGGGTGATTATTTTGCCATAGAAGCAGACACAATAATAGACATTGTGAGGGTGACTTGAATAAAGATTGTTTTTGAATAATTTTATTTAATAGGAATATTTATTAAATTGTGTCATTTAAATGAGAACTATTATTTTCTATCTATATATCTATATATTTTAATATTATAAGCAAAAGGAAATATGTGATTAAAAAGGTTATATATAACATAGGTAACACAATTCCATAGGCTTGTTATCAGCAATGACTGCAATTACTAAGACTAAGGCACCAGAGGCTAGAGATTAATAGGAAAACATGTGAAAAACGGTATTTTTCTGAAATATCATCTCTTACTTCCAAGAAAATTTCCTAGCTCATTCAATTTGCCATGTAACATACGTTACATACTTTAATAAGTGCTCTGATCCTGATGTCAAACTTGCAAATGTATGATTCTTTATTGCATTAGCAAGACAGTGCTAAAAATGTAAGATATCCACAAGCGTCAAATATTTTCATATATTTTTCTTCAATAATAGATACCAAAATTGGATACTTAAAATTGGGGGTAGGGTTGTTTAATAGCTCATATAAAACAATGTATTTGAGATAGAAAAGCAAACTTTGTTTTTTTAGTTGTCAAATAAGTATTTTAGTAAACTAAGATTGAAAACACTTGTAAAAATGCACAAATTGTCTGTAAAATGAATGATGTTAGTCACGATTTCAACTTTCAAAGGGAAATTTAATCTATGTAACGCATATAACACCATTGAAGGCTGAAATTTTGTTTGAAATGCTGCTTTTATGTAGCTTAGGCATCCAGCTTGCAAACTACATAAGAAAATTGAATAATTAGATGGTTTAATGTCTTCTATCTGTAGCTCAAACTTTCATTTTGATTTTTTCCTTAGTTTGTTACATTAACATATGTAACAGGCTGTCAGAGACTAACGCCCCGGAGCACAGAGTGCAAACATCTCTTAAAAGATGCGGCTTGAAATTTTCTTCAAGATAGGATATGTCTGCAAAATTCCCTAGGGGGGGGGAGCAGGACCTTTTTAGCTCGAAGTCTAATAAGAAATATAGAAATGCAATAGCTAAACCGAGATTATCGTCACATCCTTTACTTATTGAGACAGGAAGATATTCAGGCGTTCCACGTGAAAACAGAAAGTGCATCTACTGTGATATGGATGATATAGAGGACGAGTTTTATTTCGTTTGTATATGCACTAAATAAATGGTGTTATGAAATATATATATCCCTAGGTACTACAGTAGTAATCCCAGTATGCATAAATTTATAGAACTTCTGAATTCAGATAATTTAAAAACGCTAAAACACCTCGCGATGATCATTATAAAAGCGTAAGAGCTGAGACTACAAACTGACAATAACATAAACAGACATAAGCAGTTTACAGGCTATTCGTAGCATTTCACCAATTCGCTAGGAAACGTAATTTATAATTAATGATTCACATAGAACCAATGTTGAGTCAACGCAAGAGACGTTGGATCAGCATTGGTTTTGTGTGAACCACCTATTTTTGGCGTTCTGTATATTTAACATAAGCTAAGGCAGCTTTTTGGAAAGTTGAACCGCCATTGAATTGTTTTTTCATGAAACATTGACGCTTCTTATATAGTCACGATCGAACCAGCGTTGTATCGACGTTGGTTCGGTTAGGGTTTTGTGTGTGTAGTTTACGTTTGGCGACGTGTGAATGCTAGTGTGGCTTTTTTTTTAATTGTATCAGGCATAGTTATGGTCGAATTGCCCAAACATGGCTAATGTGTCTTATGTTATGTCGATTTGTCTATGCTGCTGTGCTGCAATTTGGTGGGTTCACTCTCAGATAGAGTGAAATGAGACATTTGCGTGCATGTTCACGTGATCGCTTGCATTTTTGCAATATTTGTGTAGTATGATGATAGACTGTATATGTCTTAGTCATAATAAATTTCTGTTCTGTCCTGTTCTGCTATCGGAGTGACAGTGGTTTTGATTTTTGGAGATTGATACAAACTGCCACACAATAAGTGCCTGAATATGTTATATTTGAAGCATGCCGTGTTAGAAAAAATCTTATGTAATGCTACAAATCGCAGACTACCAGGGGAATGAAATACAGAAAGCAATTTGAAAGGTTTTATAGTTGTGAAGTTCTGTGAAAAACGCTCATCTTCAGTAGGGGGCATTATGCTGTTTTTGTCTGGTTGGTCGGGGTATAATTTTCTTAATTATACACCGGCAAGTTTTTGCTGAAACCAGTATGCTTGATATATGGAAGGGGATATTTTATAGCCTGGGTCGGGAGGGAGGTGAGTGGATTGTCCCTGAAAGAAGGTGAGAACATGTGCTAGATATATATCCCTTCCCTTACCTGGCAGCACTAACACAATGCACTAATAGGGTTACAAAATGTGTGTTTTCATTGCAGCACATTTTGTTGTCTAAACTGTGGTAACAAATTGCGAGGAAGGTGTTGGTAAAGTGCCACATGTACATTATTAGTAACTCTCCGATCCAAATATATATGAGCCGTGACATGAGATTTCCAACAATGCGGTATGTGCGACCAGCAAAGGGCTCAGATCAGCCTACACATACACGTAGTCTGATTAGAGACTTTTCAAATCGCTTGAATATTTCATGACTGTTAAGCTACTGACTGAACATCTTTTGGAGTTTCTAAGCTTAAAGGAAGACAGCACAGGCGCGTATGAGTCTACTTGTCAAAATGTCACATTGTTAGAAATCACATGTCACGGCTCATTATTATATTGACACAGGTCTTTGAAACACCGCGTAACCACCAGTCTACAGAATCTCCACAGAACAGCCAAACGCACACAGCCCACTAAATATACAAACCCACCAGCCTATTGAAACTCCCAAGTCCCCTAGGCAACTGATACACCCAAACTGCCCCAGCCAAAAGAAGCACCCAGATCACTTTGTTAATTGAAATACCATGATCAAGTCTATTGAAACACCCACTGAAACACCACAGACCCTTGCAGTCCACCGAGATACCCCCAAAATAATAAGTGAGTATGATCAGGAAATACCAGAATCACAAACTGCAGACAAACCCATGACATCGCGAGGAAGAGCCACACAACATTCACGAGACGCTAAGAATACAAACTAAATAAAGCAACAAGCTCTCTCTTCCCCATCAAGATGATTGCAAAACTAGAATGGACATAAAGTCACTTAAAACAAGACATAGAACAATTTCAGACTTCCACAATGGGAGTAACAATAAACAACAAATCAAAGTACGACAACAATACAAGCCATATCCCTTCTGTTACGCCACCCTTTAAGATTCTGTTCAATGTCAATGAATTAACTTATATCAACAATGACTTTGAAACACCCAACCATACAGCCCACTGAAACACCCAATAACACTCAGTATAAAAAAGAATTATTCACACCAGTCAGTCCATTAGAGCCCCCTCCCCCCCCCCCCCCACACACACACGCAAACAGAAAAAAGAAAAGCAGGTCCGCAAACACACCCCAAACGTGGAATGGGTATCAACGTGGCTCTCTGTAATAATTAAGTTATATCATATAGATGGTCGCAACCCCCCCACCCCCACCCCAATTGGCATTTACGGACGTTCCAAGGCGGTACTTCTTTTGTGGATCTTTTATGGTTTTTTTTTCTGTCTTGTGTTTGCTATGCATTTGTAAGCGTCTGCTTGTATGTGCCTTGTGGTCACCTGCTGGGAAAAGGCTGACATCTTGGCTCTCGTTTGTGGTGTCCAACTGTGAGTTTGTCACTTTCCCATTGGTATCCTGGGTCAGGTGTGGTACTTGATTCCTGACCTTTGCACCCTTACTTACTTCCAATATGAGAGACCTTGGCTGAAAGGTCAAAGGTCAACATTGACCTTCGGAACTTATCTATAGCCATTGCCACATTAGGTTTAACATATCAAATAAGAATAACGACTTTGGCTTCAACAGTTTTTAAAAAATCAACTTTTCAAAAATTTTCGCATTTCAATGCATTATGAAGCAAATTTGACCGTGACGTAAAGTATGTCAAGGTCAACCTAGGGTCATCATTTGTACAAACTTGGTAGGCCCCACATTCCTAATGCTACTTACCAATTCCCAAGGCCATCGGCCTTCTGGTTCTGAAGTAGAAGATTTTTAAAGGGTTTTTACCATATAAGGGCGTGGCGGCCATCTTGGTCATGTGACCAAGACCATTTGAACAAAATTTTGTTCCCGCGTCCTAAGGAGTCTCCATGTGAAACTTGAGCTTAATTGACCCGGTGGTTTCAGAGGAGAAGATGTTTGAAAATGTTGACGGACGGACGTACGACGGAGTGACTGGTATACTATTAGCTCACCTATGAGCCTTCGGCTCAGCTGAGCTAAAAATGGAGCACAAGACATATACAATCTACTAAACTAAAACAACAGACATCCCCACTAGAGAAATCTCTTGGAATTAAAATATATAAAGGGGTACTTACATCTGTGCCCACGCATGAATTTTCTTTAAACTTTGCATATTAATAGCTCAACATATACAAACTATGAAAATATATTTATTGAATTAGATACTTAAGAATAAGGCTTAGGAAGTAACCCTGACTTACTCCAACTTTGAGGTATTACATGTCTCTAAATTTCTATGTCCTAAATCTATAGTTTCCATGATTTCTCATCTAGATTGACTCTAGGACACCACAGGCATTTTATTAATACCACAAAACCATTTGGATATATTATGGTGTACTTTTTCTGAAGAAGTAATTATAAACTTTCAATATTAGTTCTAAAAAATTTACAAAAAAAAATCCATATTCAATTTCAAAGATTATATGTTTTAGTCTTTGTCAAGATATCACATACCACAAAAATATGCCATAAAAATCTTGCTGATGTGAGACAAATTTCATGAAAATCTAAAACTGGTCACATTGTCATTTCTTACCTCTTATGGGTGTAGGTCAGTTTAGCCAAATTAATTATTTGGTTGAAATGAATTAATAACTTCAAAGAAGGACCTTGCTTTTAAATCCACCTACACCTTTTTTAAGAAAAAACATGTTTAGACAATTTCAAAAGATTCGATGGTGGGAAATATCTAAGGTCATGGCCCTATGCCATGGCACCATGGGGCCAAGACATCCCGTATGAATACCTCATGTCCTGCGTGATACTGTTGAAAAAACATACCATCGTAACAATGAGCATACGTAAAAAATAAGACCAAACACTTCCTTTACATCCAAAATGAACTAGAGTAACCACATTTTGGTGCCATGACCAGGATAAAGTGTAACAGAGTATGGTCAGTAGTATCACATAACCGCGTTCTATATGAACAAGTGAGGTCAAGACACAAAGTTGTTTGCCTAGTATACGCAACCAGATAAAGTATAAATGTTGCTCTTTGATGAAAATCTGTATCAATTTACAGTACTGAATGAATGGAGATGATTTAAGCATTGAAATAGCAACAACTTTGCGAGCTTCTGTGAACAAAATAGTTAATTTTAACCAATAGGTTTGACAGGGGATAATTTTTGTGAACTGGGTTTTTAATGAAGCTTACAATTATGAATTCATAGATATGAGGTTCTTCTCCTGTATAAATTGACTTGCCATAAGGTTTATCTTTTGTTTGAATATAATTTCTAAATAATTACATATTTAGTGTTACGTTGGGTTAGATGTTGTTTAAATGTTGGAAACTAGATGTGATAAGAAGAGTTGTCAACATACTGTATCATTTTGGGTAATACTATTGTGTAAGGCTAGGAATTGTGGAATAACTATCAAAGTTTAGTGCTATTTTATTTGCCAATCCATAATAGGGAAAAACACTGAACAGATCAATTTCTACCAATAAACATACTAGCATGGTAATTTTAACTAAGTCAGTATGCAAGTATTGAAGTGTTTGTTTTAACTAAAACATAATTATTATATATCTTACATTTCAAGGAATTAGGACCACATGTTTACAACAAGTTAAAAATATTACCGGTCCTCAATTTTCATGAAATTTGGTCAACATATTCTAAACATATGTGGACAGCTTTTATGTTGAAATGGTATCTTGACAAATTTCGCAACATATTAAAATTTGAATTCCAAATTTGACTGAATACAAAATATAGAGATGCAAATTGCGGTGCCAAGGCATAAAAATGAATGCCCACCCACTATCCTAATACAAACATAGCCATTTATAGTATCAACTAACTTATCAATTATATCGTTATTTCATAAAACATTTCTGCGTCCATTATATGATATGCTTATTACTTTAGAAATGTTTATAACTGGGTACCCTAAGGTGTGTTAGTGATATCATACATGACGTCATAAATTAACAATGGAATCACATTAAACTTAAATATACCATAAATACTAGAGGACCTGAAGGTCCTGAGGCGCTCACACGATCTCCTTAATAATTTTAAAACAGGTCAAGGTCAACTACAGCTTATAATGAAACAAATTTTGTCTTACCATGTATGGGTGTTGCAGCCATTTTGGTCCAGTCACCTAAACAATCTAACAGCCCAGTGATTTCTGAGAAAAAGATGCTTAGATAGGTATGTGGTGGTCAAAATGAGTGGCCTTGGGTTAAAGGTCACAGGTCAGCTTGATATTTGGTATTCCATTGTCTCATTAGGTTAAACATTTCTCACAGGTATTATTATTTCGGCTAAAACTGTTAGAGAAAAACGAACATTTTAAGATTTTCCTGTTATAAAAGGCTCATGGGTGAGCTAATAAAAGTCATACCCCACGCAATTAATCAGCGTTATATTATCAATTCCAAGTATGGGCAGACCCCCATGTTAATTTCCCATACTTTGAAAGAGCCCCTTTTAGGGTGGCCACACAATTTTAGAAAACAAGTTCCCTGATTTTTCCCTTACCCAATTTTCACAATTCGCGATTGTATACTTGCATTTCAGTCATATTAAGTTCTCAATGTGAACATGATATAGTTTTATTCATAATGCATGTACTATCACAATAATACAACACCTTTTAACTATAAATATCAAATGCTAATGTTATTTAAACATGTAGATATCACTCGATGTAACATAATTACAGTCACCTCCCCTAACAGTGTGCAGGCCCTAAGACTGCACACTAGCCCAAATGACTATGTCACATACAATCAAATCAAATCTGGTATTAAATATCAGGTTCCTTTTGAAAAAGGTTTTCAAGTTCTGCTTTTACGCAGCTGAGCAGGGATGGATTTCTACAAAAATTGGCATGTGAAATTCAAAACTTTCTGACCATATTTTTCAAGCAAGCCTGACTTCAATATATTTACACAGAATCAAGGTATTGATGAAGTAAATTGTTATAACCTGGTGTTACTTTTCCCAGCATATTTTTGCAGAAATTTTAGTCAAAAGTTATGACAGGCTTCCTCCATTATCATCACTGTCTTCATCAAAAGCAACATCATATAACATGTGATAGCATGTAAGCTTTCCCGAATTTAAGCATTGTTTTGATGCAGGCCCCTAACATTGTGGGCCTTAAGTTTAAAATTTGACCTCCCGAGGGTATAATAAGAAGGAAACATAACTTTAAAAATTGTGCAAAGCCAAATGAAGTAATCATACTCATTTACACAGAGTCAAGAAATTGAAAAATCTATAGCGATTTTTTTTTTATTTGAAGTGCGTATCCCTCTGTATTAGGGCAACAAAATCAGTACCCTAACATTGCACACTTTCTTCAAAATCTTCTTAACTTCTCGTGAATGAGTTACTAATTGGCATCATATCATATATGCTCAAAATTCAGAGAGCGATGAAAAGACTCTATATTATTAAAGAATTTAAAGTGAACTCAATGAAATGAAATTAATATTACATTGTATTTTTAAAGTGTAAATTTTAAAACTTCTATGATATAATGATAACCCATCCCATACACTTGGGGAAGGAGCAAAAACTGAAATCCCTTGGTCCAATATGGTTTCTTACTTTATCTGAATTACCCAGCTCTAAATGATCATGAAAGACAAGAAATGACTAAAATATATGGCTATAAAATTTGGACATTCTTTTAGCTGTGAATTGGGTACAAGCGTATGCACTCAGGTATAGTGTTACTTTATATGCCCCTTGCAGTCAGATCATAGAATAGAATGAGATGGTTTATTTGATGTATTCTGCAGTTTGTAGTTCTGATGTATGCATACATTCTTTGACTGAGTTCTTTGGCATAGGTTTCTCACGTCTCAGGATACAGAAGGAAATCTCCAGCAGCCACAACTAACTGGTTTAAAGTTCCTATATTTTGATATAATTAAGCAATGTCAATATATTTTTTCAAATTCCCAGATTTTTTTCCTGACTTTCATCATGTTTTTCAAATTCCCTGATTTTTTCCCTGCAAGGAAGTTTTTCTGACCATTTTCCCTGTTTTCTAGAGTCCGTGGCCACCCTGCCTTTTGAAGAAGACGAGTGGGGGAAAATATTTTCTGATTTCCTGATCCATTTAAAATCACCAAATACAGGTTGCGTTCGGAGTTTTCTCAATGGTACCATTGTAAAATTTACCATTAGTATCATTGGTTACCATTGGTACCAATCGTAAGCTAATACTCCGAACGGGTCACTGGCAGCCAGTGGTTGGTCTTTCTGCCTATGGCAACCAATGGGTGTCATTTGCAACCACCGTTAGCCATTGCTTACCATTAGCTAACATTTGCAACAGATGGCAGTCATTGGCTACCATTAGCATAGACCGGCTAAATTTCGATTTTCGGGACATTTATATAACCATGTGTATGGACCTAGGAGCAAGTGATTGGTTTAAATCTAGTATGAGCTCTTACAGCAGGGTCTTGGCTTTATTTTAATACCAGAACCAGAAATTTTGGACGACTGATCAGCCTGTTACAGCCCGTTCTCGCACAATTTTACAAATGTTTTGTCCGTAAAAGTGAAACGGTCATAGCAGGCTGATCACAGCCTCAAAAATTATTTTTCTGGTATCACATTAAAGCTCAGACCCTCCCCTAAATGCTCAAACTCGGTTCAGTCCAATTACTAGCTTCGAGGTCCAGATTTTATCCCCACAACGGGGATTAAAATGAAAAACAAGAATAACATAACAACTTGCTGTCTGAAAAATATTTCATCGACTTCCCTGCAATCAAACATTTGTAAATTTGTTGTTAATAGTCATTTGGATAGGTAAGATGGTTGTTATCCCACTGGTATCTGCAGCTAAGTTTTTCAAGTCCTCCATCTTGATGACGTAATTTTCCCGCGTGAATCTTTTTACCCATGCTCTAGAGCGTCTGCAAAATTTGCTGCAAATGGTAAAACTCGTTGACAGCCAGTGGTACCAATGGTAAGCCAATGTTACAAATGGTTGAGCTCCGAACGGCGTTGGCAGTCCAATGGTGCTATTGGCGTAGCTCCGAACGCACCCACAGTACAGTTCAATGGTTCAAAAGCAGAATTAATCATAAAATTTTAGCAACAAACACTTTTTTTATACAAATTAAACTCATTGGAGATCCAAAATGTAGATTTTGCACCAAAACAGACGAAAGCATCGAGGATCTTTTATGGGAATGTGAATAAGTCAAACAATCTTTAAATAAAACGATTTCATGGCTTAGTCAACATGGTATACATAAAACATTAAACGAAAAATCAGTCATATTCACAATAGATCCAGATCAGAAAAGTGATATCAATAGACTACTTCTAATGGGAATAAAATATTATATATACTATGCAAGATGCAGCAAGAGCAACATGAACCTCACAGTGCTACAACATATACTGACTCAAACTTCTATACCAAACATATAAGTACTCATCCATTTCAACAGGGAAATATGAATATTTTCAAACAAACTGGCAAAAATTACCATATTAGATAAAATGGCAGACTAAAATATTTTAATAATTTCAAAAGAAAAATAGCAAATAAAATAAAACTCAGCAGTCCCTAGCCTG
The DNA here is from genome assembly GCA_964019695.1 of Loripinus fragilis. Classification (NCBI taxonomy): domain Eukaryota; kingdom Metazoa; phylum Mollusca; class Bivalvia; order Lucinida; family Lucinidae; genus Loripinus; species Loripinus fragilis. The sequence continues at coordinate 14,293,005 of OZ026529.1, read as the reverse complement.
TGCTGTGCCCACACCACATATTTTCCCTATAGATACCCTCTCTACTTTCTAGTTCTTCTTTAGTTCAAATAAATCTTCTCCCTAACTTTACTCTAGTAATACATAAAACAATCTAATATCACCCATACTGTGTTAGTATATATACATTATACTGAAAGATGAAAGGTGTGAGAATGAGTAACACACAACTTTTAAAACTGTATAAAATTATTGTACCACACCTGACCAATGATACCACATGGGAAAGTGTGAAAAAAACAAACAATTAAACATCACAAACATCACAAACAAGAGTCAAGAGGTCAGCCCCTTCCCAGCAGGTGACCACAAGGCAGCAATGAACAGACGCGAAAGCATGAAAAACACAAGATATAAATAACACAAATGATCCACAAAAGAAGTACCGCCTTGGAAAGGTCAGTAAAAATATTTTGATCAAGGTCAAGGTCAACCTAGTATCATCATTTGAACAGAAGGATGGCCTCCCCAGCCCTCTGCACATCATGTTACCAGGAGATTTAAAAGAAAAATGAACAGTTCAAGATTGTCCAATATAAAGGCATTAGGAATCAAATTTGGTCTTGACGTACAAAAGGTCAAGGTCAACCCAGATTCATCATTTGTGCAAACCTGGTATGGCTTACATACCCAATGCCACATACCAGGTTCCAGAGAAGAAGAAATTTAAAGAGTTTTGACCTTATATGGGCATGGTGGCCATCTTAGTCATGTGATCATTAACATTCCTTCTAAGGCACTCCCCTAAACCTAAAGGAGTCTCAATATCAAAGGATCATTGACGGTTTGGGCCTTATACGCCTATTTTTCTGATTCCCAGAACGCTGCTTTTGAGCTTCTAGTGTGGTGCGTGTAGTATCAGTGCAATAGGTGAATCTAATGGCAAGAGCAAGCTAGCAAAATATTTTCAAAATTCCTTCGCACTCGAGAGTTATGGCGGGTAGAAAGGGGAGGGGGTCTGAAATTTCATGAAAATAAAAAGTGCTTTAAAAAGTGATTTCTGCACGTTTTCTTGATTTATTTGGTAGGCGTGGTGATATCTATTGAAAATACCATATGCAGAGTATCAACGGATCACGATAATTGATGGAATTGTTTTAAAAACAAAATATGTTTTGTAATAAAAGGATTTTGGGGAGATAATTTAGAAGTTACCTGTAAATTTTTGACTACATGTACCGTAAATAATACAAAAATGGAAGCTCAACAAAAGAAATGAATATTTTTGAAGGAAAGAAAGTGTCCCATTTAGCATTGGAAAGTAAAACTGATTCTAACTAGATCCTTTGAATATTACTTTTGCTTTGTTTAAATGGCATAGCATGTTTAATGTATTTAAAGTGTCCGAATATTTATGGTATATATATACATGTATATCCCTATATGAGACAATATATTGAACACTAAAGTATTTACCTGTTATAACTCTTTGCATGCCAGTAGATGATTTTGTTGTCTGCCAATAGCCTTTTGCAAACCGTTTGGACCAAGACGAAGACCAACAGAATGTCGGTCTCGATCTGGATCCAATCTGTTTGATACTCCGATGGTGGTCCTGGGTGGTATATTTTTAAAAACTTAATTTTGAAGAAAGTCAGCAGACGAAAATAAAAACATGAACAATTCTCTAGCATGCAAACAGATAAGTACAGGACGTTTGCAAAAGAATGTATCATTTAATAACAGTGAGATTTTTTCTTATGAAAAAATGCATTAAACCTTGCTAATTCTACTTTTAATCTTTAAGTACTTTATATTAAACTAGCACAGAATACAAAGCAATTTAGGAAGTTGGTTCTAGGAAACTTCATTACTGTCAGTAATTTCTCATTTGGTAGAAAAGGCATTTTATGGGCTTAGGCCCCAGGTTTTTGGGCTGCTGAACATCTTTCCCCCCCCCCCCCCCCCCCCCCCCGTGTGCCAGCAAGCCACTTCCATACAATGTGTAAAATACAGTAACACATATACATGCCAAAGCTTTTGCTGGCACACGGGGGGGAATGATATTTTAAAAAATGTTTTCGGATTTCTATATATTATAATGTAAAAATGATTGTTCTACCCAAAATTTTACATCTTTAAAGCATTTAATATCGAAAACGGATTTCACAGCCATAGAGTACTCAGGTCAGGGTAGCTTTAAGGTGAAGAAAGGGACGATTGGCCATTTTTTATTTTTACTGAAAACCATAGGCATTTACCCATAGCAAGTGTCAATGATCCTTTGAGTTCAATTGGCATAAGTGTTTCTGAGAAAACCATGTGGCACTCCAATATGAGCGACCTTTGCTCAAAAGCAGAATTAATCATAAAATTTTAGCAACAAACACTTTTTTTATACAAATTAAACTCATTGGAGATCCAAAATGTAGATTTTGCACCAAAACAGACGAAAGCATCGAGGATCTTTTATGGGAATGTGAATAAGTCAAACAATCTTTAAATAAAACGATTTCATGGCTTAGTCAACATGGTATACATAAAACATTAAACGAAAAATCAGTCATATTCACAATAGATCCAGATCAGAAAAGTGATATCAATAGACTACTTCTAATGGGAATAAAATATTATATATACTATGCAAGATGCAGCAAGAGCAACATGAACCTCACAGTGCTACAACATATACTGACTCAAACTTCTATACCAAACATATAAGTACTCATCCATTTCAACAGGGAAATATGAATATTTTCAAACAAACTGGCAAAAATTACCATATTAGATAAAATGGCAGACTAAAATATTTTAATAATTTCATAAGAAAAATAGCAAATAAAATAAAACTCAGCAGTCCCTAGCCTGTGCTGTGCCCACACCACATATTTTCCCTATAGATACCCTCTCTACTTTCTAGTTCTTCTTTAGTTCAAATAAATCTTCTCCCTAACTTTACTCTAGTAATACATAAAACAATCTAATATCACCCATACTGTGTTAGTATATATACATTATACTGAAAGATGAAAGGTGTGAGAATGAGTAACACACAACTTTTAAAACTGTATAAAATTATTGTACCACACCTGACCAATGATACCACATGGGAAAGTGTGAAAAAACAAACAATTAAACATCACAAACATCACAAACAAGAGTCAAGAGGTCAGCCCCTTCCCAGCAGGTGACCACAAGGCAGCAATGAACAGACGCGAAAGCATGAAAAACACAAGATATAAATAACACAAATGATCCACAAAAGAAGTACCGCCTTGGAAAGGTCAGTAAAAATATTTTGATCAAGGTCAAGGTCAACCTAGTATCATCATTTGAACAGAAGGATGGCCTCCCCAGCCCTCTGCACATCATGTTACCAGGAGATTTAAAAGAAAAATGAACAGTTCAAGATTGTCCAATATAAAGGCATTAGGAATCAAATTTGGTCTTGACGTACAAAAGGTCAAGGTCAACCCAGATTCATCATTTGTGCAAACCTGGTATGGCTTACATACCCAATGCCACATACCAGGTTCCAGAGAAGAAGAAATTTAAAGAGTTTTGACCTTATATGGGCATGGTGGCCATCTTAGTCATGTGATCATTAACATTCCTTCTAAGGCACTCCCCTCAACCTAAAGGAGTCTCAATATCAAATTTGAGTTCAATTGGCATAGTGGTTTCTGAGAAAACCATGTGGCACTCCAATATGAGCGACCTTGGCTGTAAGGTCAAAGGTCAACCTTGATCTTTGGAACTTATTTATAACCATTACCTCATTAAGTTTAATATATCAAGGGAGAATAAAGAATTTGGCTGCAAGACTTCCTGTTTCAAAAAGTTAGTGCAAGCACTGTGCAACAGTATTAAAAAATCAACTTTTCAGAATTTTCCCTATTTCAATGCATAAGAAAGCAAATTTGAGCTTGATGTTAAGTAGGTCAAGGTCAACCTAGTATCATCATTTGAACAAACTTAGTAGGCCCAACATCCCAAATGCTTCATACCAAGTTCCAAGATTTTTTTAAGGGTTTCAACCATATATGGGCGTGGCGGTCATCAGGACGATTTGAAGAAACTTTCATTCCCGCATCCTAAGGAGTCTCCACATAGAAATTTAAGCTTAAATGTTCCAGTGGTTTCAGAGAAGATGTTTGAAAATGTTGACAGGCGAAGTGGATGCCGGAGTCACTGGTATACTATTATATTAGCTTACTCATGCGCCTTCGGCTCCAGTGAGCTGTAATGTATATACATGTACATGCATGTATAGACATTGTATCTCTGATTTTGTTGAAACCACTTCTTAAAACTCAAATTTCAAACTTAGGTGGGCTGCTGACCTGCTGTCCGTTCTAAGGTGGTGGGTCTGTTGTGCTTTATTTCATTATTTAATGTTTCTCTCAGTGTTTTTTGAGATTCTGTGTGTTATGCATTACTTAGTGTCCTTTCTAGTTTTTAAATCAACTTGATGAAGAAGAGAGAGCTGGTGTCGTTCTTAGGCTCTTCTTAACAGTATTAAAGGTGGCTAATCATGTGTCCAGCATGGTTGGGTTCACGGATTTTAGAGCCGAAATGGATTTGAATTTGCAATTACAGTTATTGTTGGATTATACATCTCAAACGGTAAAATAAGTTAGAACATAGATCTATACATGTATTGAAATTTTAGAGCTGTACCCCTAGCTTATCCTCAGTAGACTGTCTACAGGTATGGGCCCGTATCTCCAGACTCGTAGTCTAGAGATACGGGACCGTACCTCTCGAATCGTAGTCTAGGGATACGATCCTGTATCTGTAGCCACTTCCTTTCCTAAACCAGTCAAATCATTCATAGCTTTCGTATTACTAAGTCAAATTTCATGCGGTAAAGGGCAAAAACCCCCTCGTGTTTTTCTGCACAAGTCTGTGTCAAAGTTCCTCCTCGGTTTGATGTAATTTCCAAGATTACTTCGACCAACCAAAGAAAAACGGAAAATTCTCCGCGATTGGGTACACACTTCAGTAACTGTTGGTCAAAGTAATCTGGAAAACTGCAGCGAATGAAGGAGAAACTTTTACACAGTTTTGTGCAGAAAAATTTGAGGGTTTTTTGCACTTTACGGCATGATATTCGACTTAGTATAACGAAAGTTATGAAAGATTTTCCTTAACTGTGATGTCCGATTACTGATTCGTAAAGTCTGTGAATCTTATCAGGCAGACCATGTGATTGGCCACCTTGGTATTGTGGATTAGTCGGCAGTGTGAATGTGATATTTCCTGATCCTACTTTTAGATCTATTCTTTGACTTTTGCAATTTGGCAGAACAACCAAAAATACAGTTAAATCTGTCTTAACCGGCCATTCAAAATAGACAAAACAAAGATCTTACTAACAAATGGAAGCTTAATGAAGGTCAAAAGTATTGCAAATGCCATTCCACAATACTTTTGACCTGCATTAAGCGATAATTGGTCTTGAAAACCAATTTTTGGTCTTCCTTTTGAGTGGCCACTTAAGACAGGTTTTACTGTAAGCTTAAAATATGATTACCCTCATCAAAGGTTGTCATTCAATCCACAGACATCATTATAATAATGATTAACCCTTGTCCTGCTGAACCCGGACATAACCTGATTTAAAAATGGTGTAGATCCAGATCAGAGGCCAGCTGATCAGGATCCACACTGTTTTCCACTCCCCTAACTTCTAATCCTTTAAATAGATATGTTAATGACTGAATTCAGGCCCCCAGATAACAGTGCGTAGCGGAAAATTATTTTTCTCAATGAGATGGTTCTTTTGAGCACCTAAAACATATGCAAAATATTATGGGTAAGAAAATAATTGCAATTTTACGCTGAAAACTTTTGCTTGTGAATTCCTGTTAGTTCATTAGATAAAAATAAGAGAGGAGTGTGGTACATAAAATAATCAGTTTACAAGTGAGAAGGCATAGGTTTAGATAAACAAAAAAATTCAGTGTAAAATTGTAAGTATTTTCTCACCCATCAATTTAAAATATGTTTGGGGGCTCAAAATAACGGTCTCATCAAGACGGTTCTTTTGAGTACCCACAACATATGTTTTGGTTGAGAAAAAAGAAAATTAAATTTTCGTTTCGCCCTCTTAACTAAAGTCCTGGAGAAGGAAAACGAAAACAGGCCTTAAAGAACTATATTTATTTTCAACAATTGCACTAAATCCCATCAAAGCATTTGAGCATTTATTTTCACATCAGAAAACTTTTTTAAAAAAAAAAAGAAAAAAAAAGATGAGAGAAATAAACACATATGTAATACAAATCAGCCTCATTGATTAGTTAGTAAATTGCTGAAATAATCATATTACAGTAACACTTAACTAAGGGTAAAAATAAATTGTACCCCTAGTTAAGTGTAATATAATAATTACAAATTTTAGCATTTTGATTGCCGTATTTGTTAAAAAAATAAGTGATCATGTACAAAATACTTTAAATCATTTTAACCAGAAAAAAATCTTATTTGCTTAGAGTAAATAATATAGGATGAACTTCTTCATTACAACTGTCTCATAACCACAATCTTAAATTTTTGGAATGCAAAGAAGAAAATTAAACATTGGCCAAAATTGAAAAATAAATGTTGTCTCCATTTTTTAAATAATGATACCCAGAAAAAATGTGCATGTACAGTGATGTAATGCTTTAACTTTTATTCTGAATGTCTGACATGATTAGTTTGAGCCAAATCACAATGTACCCGTGCCCGAGGCTATAAAACTTTTTTCATGCTCAACTCAACTGAGCACGAAATTTCAACTACTCATAAAGACGAAAATACTGACAAATAAAGAAGTTTCTTGCTCTAAGTCTCTCAGATGTTGTAATTATCATGCTAATAAATGTTAAAATGCCAACAATTGTTGGCGTTTTAACATTTATATGCAGGATAAATTTCGTGCTCAGCTGAGTTGAGTATGAAAAAAATTATAACCTTGGGGCCTGGTCTCTAGGTAGGATGGCAAAATCAAAAATTAATTTTCTTAATTCTCAGCCAAAACATATTATTGTGGGTACTCAAAACCAAAACATATTGTTGTGAACGTGTGTGTACTCAAAAGACCTGTCTCCATGAGGGGGTTCTTATGAGCATCCAAAACCTATGTACAAAATATGCTACGGATAAGAAAATATTCACAGTTTCTAATGCTTTAAAATATTTTGTTCATCCTTTTAGTTTTGAGCTTTTTTTACTTAGTACTCATACAATGTAGGTTTAGATAAACAAATTTTTTAGCATAAAATTGTAAATATTTTCTTACCAATCAGTTGGGTGCTCAAAAGAACCGTGTCAATGAACCCTCTCATTGTTATATTTCTTTAGAGTACCCACAACATATGTGTTGGTTGAGAAATACAAAAATTATTTCTTGTTACACACTCTTACTGAAGGCCTGCTATATCCTTCAGAAAATGAGCCAGCATTTCAGATTTTGGTACCAGTCTATCACATACTATATATAGGTAAACAGCAAAGGCTCAGAAAAGCTGCACATATTCAGTCTTGGCAGCTTGACACACAAGTAACACAATGTTTAATGTGCATGGTGACTTATATGAAGGCTCCTGTCAAAGTTTAGGCTCCTGTCCCACTATATAGCTGTAAACACAAGTTTAATGAATGTTTCTATGCATGTACACTAAGTACCAAAATCTCATTTTAATACTGGCTCATTTGAATACATGTACATGTATGTCCAGGGCTCACCCTGCCATTAGCCATCATAGCCATTTGATACTAAAATGTAGATTGGCTACAAATATAAGTCACTGGCTAAAAGTACAGTTTATAGTGGTTCAAAAATTACATATTTGCGAAAAAAAGTATTTTGATCAGCTTTTGGATTTTCCAATTTTGCTTTAATTATTCCTTCACACTTTGTTATTGTGCCATATTTTACTCTTTGGATGCTGGATTTTTTCATTACCATCAGGGTGTCAAACAGTATGGATCCTGATCAGGCCTGACATTTTGCTGGGCCTGATCTGGATCCAAACTGTTTGCAAAGGTTATCAGCAGACAACAAAAGTCAACGCTAGGGGGCAAAGAATTAAATACAAAACAACTTGTTGATACTACTTTCTGGCTAAAGTTAATTTCATATGGCTGATTGGCTCCCAACTTTTTCCATTTGGCTAAAGTGTTGGCTACAACATATTCTGAGCCAGGGTAATAGGCCCTGATACTGGCTCATTTGAGTCATGTGTAGATAAATAAAAATACATTCAGACCTCCAGATCATCTTGACCAGATGACTTGTAGTAAGAGCATGATATGGAAATATCAAAATCAGTTTACCGTAGGTTTAGACAAAGAAAAAATTTTAGCGTAAAATTGTAAATATTTTCTTACCCATCAGTTTTAACATATGTTTTGGGTGCTCAGAAGAACTGTCTCAATGAGACGGTTCTTTTGAGTACCCACAGCATATGTTTTGGTTGAGAAATAAGAAAAATAATTTTTTGGTATGCACTCTTAACTAAAGTCCTGTTTACTTAATTATCAACCAAACATATGCTGTGGGTACACATAAACACCATCTCAATGTCAGAGACAGTTCTTTTGTGGACCCAAAGTCGTGTTTGAATTAAAAGATGAGAAAATTCTCACATTTTTTAGCGGCATTTAATAACTGGACTTGAATCTCTAGCATTGTCTTTGAAGAGTAAAAAGTGATGGACTCTAGCAAGTATTTCTCTGCTGCAGGATACACTAGAATATTAGTGTTACTATTTAACTATAATTCCAGATGATCAATTTAACATCCTTGTCATTCCTTGAGCTATCTTATCTATTTAGTTGTAGATCTTATGTTTCTGGGGAGATCCTATTTCTGTAAGGGAACAATGTATGGCCATGCAACCTCTCCTTGAAAGCAACCTCTCCTTGAAAGTACAGCATCTTTACAGGCTACCCATTTCATTTGTCATTTACAGTAACAAGTACATTGGTGCTGTATTCCGCATAAGGTACAAGTTGACATGTGCATACAGTTAAGATTCAAATTGGTCTGCACATCTGCACAGTCTGATCAAAGTCTTAGTTTTCTGCTGGAAGAAACTTTGAACCCTTAGCTACCCATGAAAGACTAGCTCTGATAACGCTGAACCAATGTGCAGGCTGATCTGAGTGTTAGATGGGAGCACATGCCAATTTGTACCTTTTGCTGGACACCAACTCATTTGTGCCAGTCATTTTACAATGTAAGCATAGCCATTTGTGTAGTAGCAATTCATTTGAGGAATCATGCTTGTCTAGTGTCTACATGTATATCTCTGGCATCATGTCTATCTATGTCTGGCATTGGGGCATGTCATTAACAGTCATTTTGTTGCTCTTGAATCCATAGCTCCACTTGTCTGTAGGTCAAATGTTCAAAACCAGCCATGTTTGCCTCACACAAGAGTGGCCATATCTGTTATCACTTCAGAAATCGGTACCCCACCAATTCAGTAGGCTAACTCAGTAAGTGCATGCTGTTAATTCCCAGCAAACTAATAAACTGTTTGGACTCATTCAGGAAACACGTCTTCCTAACTTCCATAAATTCTGGAAAACATCAATCACAAGGCCTGTCAAAAGAATCCAAAGTGGAATTGCCGCATACAGCACTCTGATCTCTGGCAAATACTGCAATTTTAGACAGAGTATTACTTGAAATAAAAGTTTAAGGACAACAACTGTTAGACACCACATCTTCCTCTTTATTGACACTTCATACATATTCTGTAGTGGACTGTTTCGACAATGCATGATCATTTTGATTAGTGTGTATAAAATTACAACTGAATCAAATATCCATTGTGGAATGAAAATAATCAACCAGTTCCATTCATTGATGCGTCCATCAAGTTTTAAGGTCAGCAGAATGATGAAACCAAGACATAGGAACCATGAAAATTGTGCTCTATGAATAAAAGCCATTTATTTGTCTTATTTTTGAGATTTTTCAGGTCTTGTTTTGTTTATGCATTTACACCCGGAAGTGATACATGTAGCAGTACTTCCGTAAGTGGGTTTAACTAAAGTCGGAAAGACAAGCAGTAAAAGCCGGGACTAATTTGCGAGGGCCATAATATGGGACCAAATTTTCTTGGCTTAACGTGCAAATATCGAGATGCGGTTTTAAAAACATTCAGATTATATCTCTTCAAAGCAGTTCATGAAAGTTTTACGCTGTACCAGTTTAACGCCAAGAAACTGTGGCTCTGGATCTTAGTCGTGGGTTCGGACATTCGTACCGGATTTTATCGGTATGACTAATCGGAGTAATCAAGTTGATTTCGCGAAATCAACTTTTTATTTCGAAATCAGCCTATAAAACCGCTTTTGGGGGGCAAATGCATAATTTCTTTCTATCATATGATTTAATATGTGTTTTTGCAGTAGTATGCGAAAATTCATGCAAAAATATTAATTTTTAGTGTTGATTTTGTCTATTATTTCGCTTGGACTACAGATCTTTTTAACTCCGTTCTATCGTGGTATCAAATTTCTTTGCCGAAATCAGCCTATAATACCCATTTAAAATAAAGAAAATGATTTTTTTTCTTTGCCATATGATTAAACTTATGTTTTTACAGTAGCATGCAAAAAATCACGCAAAAATATTAAAGTAAAGCTTGATTTTGTCCAATATATCCCTTCTGGTACCAATAAAACTTCGTAATGTCGCGGTATCAAATGTCTTCGCCGAAATCAGGCTATAAAAGCCAAGTTTTTGTTCTAAACTGATACTTTGCTTTACCATATGAATTGATGTGTATGTATTTAGCATTTTTACAATTATCAATAATTCAATATTAAGTTTGGGGTTGATTTTGTCCTCTGTAAACTTCCCTTCAGATACGGATATTACCTTGTAATATGCCTACTGCGAAATCAATTTCTTTTTAGAAGATGGACTTAACAAAACAAATATTTTGGGTGAGTGGTTTCATTATTACTTTACCGTATATCTAAATACCTATGTTTCCCAATTTTCATGGAAATTGGAATTCTTTTGGACCAATTTTTTGATGATGGAGAGAAGTTTATGCTAAAATCCGTTTCCGCATAATCAACACGTTTCTCTGAAGAAATTAGCCTATCGAAACCAATTTTAGCGACATAAACACAATTCATTTTACAGAAGTCTTTATTTGTGTGCTCAAAATTTGATTATAAAATATTAGAATTAAAGGGTGACACTAACAACAAGAATTTCCTTATGAGTCAGTATACCGCGAAGTCGACGCTTAGACGAAATCAGAGTGTATAACAAAAATTGCGAGCATCGGTAAAATGTCATTCTCCGTAATGAATTTAAATAATTTATTGTTTGTAGAACATTCCTGTAGAATAATGGATCTCGGCTAAAGACCCATTTGCTTCATTTTCCATGATCAAACGTGTTTGTTTTTTCCGTGCTCCTTGAAACTGAGTATAAAGTTTTAAATTTTCTTATGACGTTAGTGAATGAATGAAAAGACGGACGGACGGACGGATGCATTGAATTGTTCGCGGCGGTAAGGCATTAAAGACAACCGATAATCCATTGATCCTTGATTAGGCAATATGATTACAAATGGGTTGATTTCGAGGGAATAGAAATTATATGTATCTGTCAATTATTCGACAAAATCAACCCCTAAATTATTTATCTTGCATGATATTTTGTTTACTATTGTAAAATTACATGTTTAATCGTATGGTAAAGAATACGAATCAATTTACACCAAAATTATAGCCTTTATAGCTTGATTTCGGCGGAGATTTCCGCAAAGAAATTTGATACCGCGATATTACGAAGTTCATTTTCACCCGAAGCAAAATATGACAAAATCAAGCCTCAACTTTATTTTTTTGCGGGATTTTTTGCATACTCCTGCAAAAACACATATTTAAATCATATGGTAAAGGACAGTATCAGTTTTTAACAAATAATTGGGTTTTGTAGCCTGATTTCGGCAAAGAAGATAGATACTACGATAATACGGAGTTATACATCTGTACCCCAAGCGAAATAATAGACAAAAACAACCCTAAAAATTAATATTTTTGCATGAGTTTTCGCATACTTCTGCAAAAGCACATATTAAATCATATGATAGAAAGAAATTATGCATTTGCCCCCCAAAAAAAACGGTTTTATAGGCTGATTTCGAAATAAAAAGTTGATTTCGCGAAATCAACTTGATTACTCCGCTTAGTCATACCCGGATTTTATTCCTTTCCCTGGTCATCTCCCCTAGATCTACGGAAAAAAAGAAAGAAAAAGGCGAACCCACGACGGCGACACTTTTTGGTAGAAAACTTGTTGTTTAAGATCAGATTAGTTGCAATAATCGATAAATCATGTAACCAGATTATGTTTACGTCCATATCTTTCGTCAATTGGAGATAAATTAATATATAACTACGTATATATCCAATTGTAATGAGTTTTCGCGACACACTTTGAAATATTTTTAACTTTAACCCTTGCCATGCTGAATATGTATGTACTACACTCAGCCACATTTTTAAAAAATCTTTTTAACAAGCTGAAAGCATGTATTTTATAAAAGATGTACACTGTACCAGTTTAACGCCAAGAGACTGTGGCTCTGGATCTTAGTCGTGGGTTCGGGCATTCATACCGGATTTATTCCTTTCCCTGATTATCTCCCCTACGGAAAAAAGAAAGAAAAAGGCGAACCCACGACGGCAAAACTTTTTGGTAGATATCTAGTTGTTTAAGATCAGATTAGTTGCAATAATCGATAAATCCCACAGGTTGAGTATGCATCGGCCGTCTGGAGCCCTCACCCCAAAGAAAACATAAATAAAATTGAAAAAGTACAGAGAAGAGCAGCCATATGGGTCACAAATGACTACTCCTCATATAGTAGTGTATAAACGAATATGCTGAGCAACCTTGGATGGCGATCCCTAGAAAACAGACGTAACGACACGCACCTTGCTATGTTTTATAAGATCGTTTATGGCCTAGTTGCCATACTACTTCCATCATATTTTGAGCACCCTGAAGTATACACTCGCCACATGCACTCTCTTTCTTACAGACAGATTCACACATCTGTCTGTCACTATAAATACTCATTTTTTCCTGTTTCCATTGTTCTTTGGAACAAGCTACCAGCTGATCTCGTCCTGGTTCCTGATCTTGACTCCTTTAAAACAGGAGTCAGCAAGATCAATCATAAACACCCTTAAATGCATACTGTTTTTAATCTGCTTTTAACTCCATCTTATTAACACCTAACACTATCATCTTTATTTTCATCTCACTCTCATTCTTTTACCTTCACTTCACTGTTTTAATCTTTCTTACTAACACACCATGCGCAAGTCACATTCCAATAATACACAATACGAGGGTTTGGAATTATGAAGAGATAGATAGATAAATCATGTAACCAGATTGTGTTTACATCCATATCTTTCGTAAATTGGAGATAAATTAACATATGATACGTAAATATCCAATTGTAATGAGTTTTCGCGACACACTTTGAAATATTTTTTAACTTTAACCCTTGTCATGCTGAATATGTATTTACTACACTCAGCCACATTTAAAAAAAACTTTTTAACAAGCTGAAAGCATCACATGTATTTTAAATCAGTGTCACTGGTTAAAGAGGGCCGGATAGAATCAGGTCTTCTGTTTGCAGACGAAAATATATCCAGAAATGTGAAGGACTTATACCAAGTGTGTTTTGATCATTTAGAAAACCAATCTTTAAAAGCGGGGTTTTCATCAGATTGACCAAGCTTGAAATTTTATCACTGAAATCTCCATATAGGAAAATCAATGTGTTGTTGCATCTTAGTCTGAGGACATAACTAGTTGAGAAATGGTAGGAACAATGTGCCGCTGACCAGTGTTGTGACTGCCCTTAGCCTGGACTCATCCAAGATGGCCGTCCAGTCTCTACCTGCCTACCAGACCTAAATTTTAGGCTATGTAAACATGTTTGGTGTTATGCCATTTTATCAACCGTGCTTGTTCCACTACACACGCTACGTTGGTGGCACGGTTTTATCCTCATCCGTGGAAGAGTATACCATTGAAGTTGAAGGTCTACCTGATTTGGCAAAAGAAAGTTATCGAAAATCATGATAAATCGAAGATTACCAAACATTTAATATTCCCTATTTGTTTTTGTCAATTTCAAAATTGATTTCTGAGCTTGTTTCAAGTGATAAGTCAGTTTTCTTGTATTTTAATGCAACACAAGTATGACCAATTTTGATAAGCATAGCAATCTTTTTTTTGCGCATGCGCAATTGCAAAATTCAGTGAATAAGGCTTAAAACACAAAAAGGAACATGACTCAGACATCAAAAGGGACAAATTGGTGGAGTTTCGACGAATCGTTTGCTGGGTGTCTGGGAAACATTATTAAGCTTTAGTAAATGCTTTTTGTCCAATACTTTCTAACAAAATATAAACTATTGTATTGTAGGGTTAAGACAGTGTGTTGCATATTAGACCATGCTTCTTGTTTGAGTTTTTTCTCTTGAATGAACTTAAATGGGAAAACCTTGTGCACTCCCCTTTTGAGATATTTTGATGATTTTTGGTAGGTTATATATATCAGGTCAAGGTAGTGTGTCACTTGCATGGATGAATACTCTTCATTGCTTCCTGTTTGAGTTATCTTCCTTGAATGAACTTGAAAATGGGAAACCATGTAAGCTCCATAACTTTCATACGTACCATATGATATATTTGTAGACGTACATGTATATATCCCATGCTTCTTTTTTTGAGACAGTGTGTCACATGCAAAAATGATTGCTGTCCTTTGTTAACTGTTTGTATTATCTCCTATGTACAAATTTGAAGTGGACACTGGACATCATATATACAGTTACTGACGCAGTACAAACTGATAAACAAGTATTATTATAATACTTGTTTATCAGTTTGTACTGCTTATCATTAACTATAGGGGATTCTCATCTGATGGCTATTTTTTTATTTTAGGAAACCTTCTAAAGTTTAGAATTGATAATGATAATAATGTAGTTTATTTTTAGTTGACCTGACTTACACTATTTTTTGTATTTTCAGCCTCAGTTAACCATGGGTAAATCGTCAAAAGACAAGCGTGATGTCTACTATAGACTGGCAAAGGAAGAGGGCTGGCGGGCTAGGAGTGCCTTTAAGCTTCTGCAGATTAATGAAGATTTTAACCTCTTTGATGGTATGACAGTAGTTTAATACTGTATATTCAGAAATTTTCGTGAAACTTCACAAGTTTCATGAAAATAAAACGCTCAAGAAATGGAGTTTACAGTATACAGTACAGGCATCGCAATGTTACTATCAAACGTGTTCTGTCGCGATGCGACGCGTAGCGCGAAAAAGATTAACCCCCACGCCAATCCCGCGATAAACCCTCGCAATTCCCGCGCTAAACCCTCGCTATTCCCGCGCTGAAATCTCGCTCATGTCCGCGCCCGCGTCGCGACGTGCAGATACGACGTGGCCTCTCTCAGTCATTGATCGCGGTCACGCACGATTACCTGTGTGTAGAAATAAATCAATATTCAGTCAGAATGATGAGTGTACAGGCGCTATTAAAAAAAATATTGTCAGGCTTGTTATAACAGCAATTGAAGATTATTTAGTATTCTTCTTACCATGAAATAAATCCATTGTTGATCCACAATTATCTTATTTGTTATTAACACCTCTGACATCAACATTTCTCACCAATCTGTAGTCCAAGCGTAATTATCATTAAATAGTCGTTCACACTTTCGTGTGTCTTGATTTTTTTCAGCACATTCAATTAATTTTTTCTTAAGAATAACATCAACATGCATAAATTTTCAATGTGTTCTGAAATAAATGCTAAAGACCTGATGACCATATGATGAAGGTTCAGCTCTCGTGTACATTGTGTACGTGTCAAAATGCACACGTTATCAAAAACAAAACTGGGCTGTGACGGTGAAATAGTGAACAACAATTACAAATAAAACAAATGAATCAACAATTATTTTTTTCCCAAAATTTTATATTTCCAGTCCAAATAATCACGCTAGATTTCGCATTTGATGATAACATATTTCTACGTTTTTTCAAATGAAATATATTCTGCGAAATCATGTTGCAAGTTCTCATTAGAATCACCTTGGTAAGATGATTCTAACGGGTACACACAACGTGTTATGAAATTGCGCTTACCATAATTACAGTGTAGCCCTATTTGACTGACCAACAAAAGCACATATCATGTATACATTGTCTACGTGACAAAATGCACAAGTTTATCAAAACAAAATATGCATGCTCTGTCATTGTATCTCGCCAAGGTCTGCACTGACGCTATTATCGACAAATTTTGACAAAACGTCTATCCATGAAAAATAATGAAACATCACGTTTTCAGTTATTTTGTTGTTACAATGAAAAAGAACGTTGTCTTTAGTAAGTTTGTCGGTAGATTTTTAATGGTCTGTAACGGTCCATTCTGGTTTTCTGCTGTGCTTTGGTAAAGAAACGTACGATTACCTTATTTACCTTCACATGTACATATTACGCAGCATACATTTACGTTGTGTTTTTTACTACATGTATAAAAAGATTTGGCGGTTCGCACTTTATACCCTCCCAAAATAAGAACTCACTTTCGCTCGCTCAACACCTGCGAGAATGCGCAGTCCCTTCGCAGGCTGCATGCTGACTTCGACTTCTAGTTAAAGAGAAAGTCAGATATTACAGTCAGCCAAAATTGAAACAGCGAGACATCTCGTATTATCAGATTATAAGACTATATGCTTTGTTAAGAAGAGGAAAGCTTTAGGTTTGAACCCATAAAAAATTGATGGATTGGCTCAAAACATTGTGTTCGAGATCCAGTTTGCAGCCTCTGTTTCCACTAAATATTTGAAGCGCAAAATTTACTCAGTAATTAAGTCAAGACTTAAAAACTTCACAAACCCATTTTAGCTCAGCTGAGAGCGCCTTTTTATCGCATGCTGATTAATTTTTCAAAATTAACTTTTTCGAAAAATTCTATAAGGTTTAACATCAGAGTGTCAAACAGTTTGGGTACAGCTCAGGCCCGACCTTTTGTCCGGCCTGGTCTGGTTCCAATCTGTTTGCAAAAGTTATCAATAGACGACACTAGTAGGCAAATCTGGGTTTTACTGCACAGGCATTTGCGCAATCTCGCAAGAGCCTTTTCTACTTGCATGCTTAGACTGACCGCGTTCGCTGTTGTTTTTAATATTGCATATGCCAGCAACCATGCTCCCTGGCGTAATGCTCAAGCAAGAGCGAGGCCAGTACAAAAAATAGAACCAAAGCTGAACAAGCAGTCTCGCCAGAGCCCTATTAAAAGCCCCTTGCAACTCACATTCATTCCGTACACGTAGACACGCAATCGACGTTGGCTTTTATTGCATATGCGAGCAACAAAAGCTCAGACGACTCTGCGCATTTGCGCAAATGCGCAGTCTCGCCAGGGCCTTTGCTATTCGCATTCAAAACATAAGTACATTTAGAAGACGTTGACGCGCAACCAACGTTGGTCTTTATTGCATGTGCGAGCAACAAAAACTCAAACGAGTCTGCGGTCTCGCTACATTCTAAACATTTAGAAGACGCAGACACAAAGTCGACGTCGTTTTTTTCTGCAAAAGCTCAGACGTCTGCGGATTTGCGCAGGCTGGACAGAGAGCCATATAGCTACTCAGTACATTTAATAGACTTAGACACGCAATTGACGTTGGTCTTTATTGCATATGCGAGCAGCGGCAGCGCAGACGAGTGTGTGCATATGTGCAGTCTAACCCGGGCCTTTTCTACTTGTGTATGAAATAAAAGTACATTTAGGAAGGCATGAAGACCAGAGACCAAACATGTATTCAAAATATGGGGCTCGAGGCGAGAAAACCTGGTTTTGTTGCATGCGAACAACAAAGGCGCAGACCAGCCTGCGCATCTGATCAGCGTCATTGATATTCACTCTCTGGAAATTATAATAGCTTAATACACCTGCAACATTGAAACTTTCAAGATACTAGCCAGTCACTGTACAAAATATGATAAAAAAATATTTTGATGATAATGCCCAAACCACATGCACATCTTCAGAGCATGAACAAAAACATCTGCAAAGTCCCGAAAGATCGGAATCGAATTGTAGGTGTTGCGCTCACAAAGTAACTTCTCATTGTATCTAGTGACGAAGTTCACAAGTTGAAAAAAGTGAAAAATAATGTCCAAACCCCATGCTCATCTTTAGACCATGAACAAAACACCTACAAAATTTCAAAACGATCGAACTAAAACTGTGAGGAGTTGCGCTCACAAAATACCTCCCTCATTGCGTCTACGGACAGATGGACGAACTCACTTCAATAGTCTCCTTCGACATAAAAACAATTGAAGAAATCTCATTACCGTGAAATTATTTACTAATTATTCCACTTTAAAATATCGATGATTAGTTACATATTGACACCTGATGCAAGCTAAATGCACTCATTAACTCTTCACATGCCAGTGATGCCAGCTGATAACCTTATAGATTGTAGCAAACCCACTGAATCCAGATCAGGCCTGTCGGGAGTTCCTTATGCCCAGGTCACACATTCACGGACTGGACGCCGGATTAGCCGCGGATACAATCCGGCATCATTCGTGGCAATCCGTATTGACCCGTAGCTTTCCGTATTGCATCCGTGATCATACGTAATAGTACTTAATCATACGTATATAGTGCATCCGTATCGGACTACGGAAATTGACATTTCCTGGGTCATCCGTGAGATTTAATCCGTAGTAGAACCGGCGAGGTGATCCGTGAATGTGTGACCTGGGCATTAAGTAAATTTACAAAGATTCGACAGGCCACAAAAAAAACGTGCAAAATTATCCTAGCTAGCAATAGGTACATGTAGCAGCACATGTGACGATATTTAAATTTTTACATACCTACACTAGTTTGAGAACTCGTTAGAATGGCACATCCAATGCGATTCTAGTAACGAATACCACCAACATGCGTGGATCCAGAGGGGGGGCAGGGGATCCAGACCCCCTGGAAAATTACAAAAATATAGGGTTCCTTAGCAATACTGGCCCGGATCCCCTTAAAATCACAAAGCTACAAAGCCAGCATTCTATGTTGGGCCATCAACGGCCCGCTAGCGAAACGCCATTTAAATGGCGTTTCGCTGGCGGGCCTTTAATGGCCCGCTAATAATGGTATTTGAATCCTTCCTCCCATCAAACTAAAAAAACAAACAAACAAAAAAACAAATAAAAAACGTTGTCAAAGTTGGAACCCCTCTGGATCCGCGCATGACCAACATGCATTCAGAAAAAAAAACACTGGAGATCCACTGACATGTGATGTACCTCTCAGTTGACATCTGCGCGTGAAAATGGAAAGCTGCCAAATTTCGAGCTTCGACACGAACGAATGTTTTGAGTGTGATTCCAGTTCAAACATGTGTTTTGGGTGCTCAAAAGAACCGTCTCATCGGAACAGCGAGACGGTTCTTTTGAGTACCCAGGACAAATGTTTGTTAAGAAACCAAGTTATATGTCAATTACGCATTCTCATTATCTGGAGGTCTGATAATTTACAATGGAGACAGCAGCGAACCGTTTGTCGTTGTACTCCGAAGCTCATTGTTTAAAATTCTGAAATATTTTTAGGCAATTCGTAGACGTGCTATGTTGTCGTTTGGTGTACTGGTCGAAGACTTGCTCGGGAAATTTATGTATATTTCGCAGTTCCGACGTTATGCGCAGCTATCTAGTGGGACTAGAGACATTTTGTTATTACCTCCCCTTCACACACGTCAACCTCAATGAGACGACGTACATCGAATATTTTAAACACCCTGTTTCAAGGTCAAAATAGAGCAGAAGTTTATTTCAGTCTGTGCATCTGCGCTGTCTGATGTGAACCCCCGTTTGTAGATGTGTCGCAAAGACGAATACTTATTGTTTAAAAGTCGTGTAACGACGTCAAATCATTCTAATTTTGTTTTCCGTAAGACTTTAACTGAAAAAAAATGCCTCTGAAAATGTAATCTGCTTCAGTCGTCTGCTGCATATGTTGACTAATGTAGGCCTAAGTATAGAGACAAACAGTGTGGACCCAATAGGCATAATAAGTGACATCTCCAAACACGATGGACCCATATTCGGCCCGACGAAAAGTCGGGCATTAGGCCGACGAAAAGTCGGGCCCGATCTGGATCCAAGCTGTTTGTAACTTTTATGGAATTCCTAAAATCAGCAGACGACTCTGTCCGTTATTCAATCACTGTATTTTGTCACGTAAGTCATTTTATACACAAGGGCGATTTCGGCTTTGAAGTTTGAAGCCTTTGAAGTTTGAAACCGACAAAGAATATTTCAACTTTTGACATCTAAGGTCATGCCAAACTTATTTCTGCATGTTGTGGGCACTCATAAGTAAAGCCTCTCCAAGGCGATTCTATCAGCAAACTCAACAAGAGGAACTCGGAGGCTCATCGGATAGGCGGCAATCTAAAACGTTAATACGATCCACGAACGTAGATAAAATCGTTAGCAACAGAGAGTTAGATAGCAATTTGTCGCTAGAATGGCGACAAATGGCAATCGAAAACACTGTTTCTAACGATTTTTGATAGGTGCTCATGCGCGGAGTCAGAGGGGGTCCAACTTTGACAACTATTTTTTTAGTTGATGAGGGGAGAAGAGACAATAAGCGGGCCACCATCGGGCCGATGTAGAACCAACATTGAATGCTGGCTTCGTACATTTGTAGCTTTTTGATTTTTCAGGGATCCGGACCAGTATTGCTTTGAAACACTGTCAAGGGGGGAGGGGCGGGGTCCAGACCCCATGTCGTCCCTCGATCTGTATCCGCCTATGGCGTTGGTCAATTGTTAAGAACGTTTTCGATTGCCGCCTATCCGGTGTTGGAGGGTACACACAATTTGGTCGTTGTATATGATCGTCATATTGGAAAATTAGTGAAAACGTTAGTGAATCGAAATTACGGATTTAATTAGTAAATAAAAAAAAAAGCATTTCCAGGTAAGACAACAACATCTATCACATTAGGCAACGAAATGACGTTCAACCGTTGATCCTGGAATTATCGTCGGGGTGGGGAGGGGGGGGGTCAAGGTCAAACTGACAAAAAGGTTCTGACATTTTTATATGTATTTTAGTCCAACTCATAGTTTTCAGATGGGTTCAAATGGTGTACTACAAGAGAACTACTGTTTCTAAGGTTACAGGGGGCGGGGTCCAATATTTTCCAGGAGATGTCCAATTCTACCAGGAGGAGGGGGGGGGGGGGGGAATTGCTAATTCCAACGGAAATCTATAGGACTCGTGATTTTCCAGTGTGGTCTGGACCACCCCCCCCCCCCCCCCATCACGGATCCGCGCAAAACCATCTCCCCACGTCGGACAACGCATAATATAACACAATTGCAACAGATAAGGCTCAGATGAGCTGCGCACTCGCGCAATTGTACGGATATAGAATTTTGGCGGATATAAAAATTTTGGCGCACAACTCCAAAAAGGGGGATGTTTTGAAAATGTTAAGATTCCGCTAGTCACTGTAGCTGAACTGACTCGTTTTGTGAACTTCGAAGATAAGTTTTCTCACGTTTTTTGTTTCTAGTCCAAAGCATGTATTTTGGGTACTCAAAAGAACCGTCTCGATGAGAGCGTTCTTTTGAGCGCCCAAAACACATGAACTAATGGATGCTGTATAAGGTAAAATACTCTTTTTAGGGTTCGCATTCATTTTTTTTATCTTCGGACATATCTAGCAAATTCGGCCTTTCAATGAAACGAAGATATGAACGATAATAACTGAATTTATAAGTCTCACTATAAGAATGCATATATAATAACAATCTATGAATTAAAAAACGGCTTTTAATGATTTTAAAGAAGAGTTTGTTAACAGAATTAGAGAAAAATAAAAAAAGAAAATAAAGATTCTCAGAAAGGCAATAATTTTTTGGGGATAGGGTCTGTTATGGGTGGTAAGGTAGGAGCACGTCAAACCAACATTTTATTTAAGGTCGGCCTATTTAGATTGCTCCAGCGCTCGCTTCGCACAATCAATAAAAACACCATTGTCTACTAAATGTTCTGACGAGACTGCGCATTCGTTGCTCGCACATACAACAAACACACCGCCCACCTTCTTATAGTTATGTTTTGAATGTGAGGAGCCAAGGCTCTAACGAGACTGCGCATTTGCACAGACTCGCCTGAGCTTTTGTTGCTCGCACATGCAATTAGAAACTCACTTACGATTGCATGTCATGTACTTATGTTTCATGCTGAGTAGCACAGGCTAGGCGAGGCATATGCACTCGATCAGTTCGCCTTATTTTTTATTGACGTACGTATTTTAAAACGTATACCCAATTATGTAATCACCAGCATGCGCAGATTCAGAGTGGGGGATATCCGGACCCCTTGAAAAATCACAAAATATAGGGTTTCTATCAGCAATACTGGATCCCCAGAAACATCACAAATTTACCAAGTCAGCATTCGATGATGGCCCGCTTCAATGGTCAATGGCGTAGACAGAACGCTGAATAAGTTACGCACGTCAAATGGCGACTACTGTAACAAGCAATGATTCTCTACAATTAAAGAGCAGTTCCTTGGGTATGGAAAATCTTTTTTACCACATTAGGTGAACTCCCTTGAGTGTTAATATTTTTTTATTACGCACGTGCGTTGATTGTGTAATGAGTGCTACGCCAATGATGGTATTTAGATCCTCTCCTGTCATCAACTAAAAAACGTTGTCAGACTTGCAAAACTTTCTGGGTCCGCGAATGACCAGTGCGCTATGTGCGCTTCGTCACGTAGGCAATCATATTTTATACACGCTGGCGCAGCAGCACATTTGCAAAAGAGCCCATTATTTGTGAGCTCGTGTCTACAAGGAGTTCACTGGGGGGGGGGGGGGGTATAAGATGGTATGAAAAAAATACAAATTATGCGTTAGAAGATTATTTTTAAGTGATTAGGCTTTTATAAATGGACTCTTAGTTAATTGCTTGAAGGTAGATAAATACTTTTATTTACATCCACGCAGTCTGAGCGCATTTGTTTTCGATTTAAGTGAAAGGGTCATATCTAGACTTGCTATGGGCGAGCATAAGTAACTCAGCAGGCTGGTTTTATCATAACCGTTTTTTTTTTAAATTTGATATTTTTTGTGAAGTTTAATCAATTCAACACCAATTTCTTTGTAATCCATTCTTCATTTAGTACCTAAAGCGATTAAATCGAAAAACATAAAAAGATATTAAGGGGAAAGTTAAGGAGAAGAAAGCAACTAAAACAACCAAATACATCCAGTGCAATTTTATTTCGTTGCTCGTTTTTGTACACACGGTTAATGTACATGTACGTACACACTTCAAAGTAGCTCATCAGTGAGGCGTGAACTTTTAACCTTTTCCGCGACAGAGCCATTCAGATAAACTTGCCCTGCGTCGCGACACACGCTATCTCGCGACGCGTCGCGGGTGCTACCCCACGACGTGCCCGCGCTGATCACTCGACGAGTCCGCGCTATCCCCTCGCTAAACCCGCGACAAAATGTCACGTGACCATCGCGATTTCATCGCGAATCAACTCGCTAGGTCGCATTTGATAGTAACATTGCGATACCTGTACTGTATTTGATATAGATAAATCATGCCCTAGTTGCAAATTTGTAAGGTCGCAAATATGTCTTTTACCATTGTTCAAGAAATAAAATTCTCGCAAAAAATTCAGTATATATGGTCGGAAATTTAGTTTTACGGCGACACATCAGCAGAGCGGTGAAATGTGATTTCCAACTGTATATATCCAGTGTGGTTTTCTTCCCATGTGAACCTTCTCTGGCAACCAAATTTCTTATCAGCCAAAAAATCTTAAACACTTGTTGGGAACAAGAACTCTGACATATTTAAGGTGGTTGCTTGTGTTTTTCTCATTAAAATGAAATGTATTCTTGAAAACTGTCTTTTCTCTGCAGATATTAACCACAAAAGTGACACATATTTATTTTTAAAGCCATGCATGATTTCTTTCAGCTGAGGGTTGCTGTCATTTTTACAGTAATCTCAGTGATATAGAGCTGGATCCTATATCTTTGAGATTATAGTGAAACTCTGCCTTGAATGTTACACTGTATCCGGCATAGCTCCCCTAAATGTAATTTGTTCAGCAGGACGAACGTAAATTAACTCTTTACATGCTAGCGGCACCTTTTGTCATCTGCTGATAACCTTTGCAAACAGTTTGGAACCAGATCAGGACCGACAGAACATCTTTTCTGATCTGGATTCAAACTGCTTGAAACTCTAATAGTGTTCCTGAAAGAATTTTTTCAAAAGTTTTTTTTAAAGAAGTCAGCAGATGACAAAAGCATGAAAAATTACCCAGCATGCAAAGATTCAATAATTCTGCAATGTTTGAACTTTGACATCTTTTGTCTCACAGGCCTTTAGTTTAGCATGCATAATGAAAAAATGATTTTCTTATTTCTCAACCTAAACATGTTGTGGGTACTCAAAAGAACTGTCTCAATGAGACTGTTCTTTTGAGCACCAAAACATACTTTGAAACTGATGGGTAAGAAAACAGTTAAGTATGTTTAAAAATTTTCTTTATCTAAATCTGTATTTTCATATGCCTGAGTTTCTATGTTTTCCCTGTAGGTGTCAGTAAAGTAGTGGACTTGTGTGCAGCCCCTGGTAGTTGGAGTCAAGTGTTGGCAAGGAAGTTACGTGGCGAGGGCAAATTAGATGAGAACGTTAAGATCGTAGCTGTAGATCTACAGGCTATGGCCCCTATACCAGGGGTCATTCAAATACAGGGAGACATTACCAAGGTTTGTTATTTAGATGTGTAGCTTAACCCTGAATCTTCCACCAAAAATGGTGCACAGGTTTAGATAAGCAAACATTTTCAGCGTAAAAATGTTAATATTTTCTTACCCATCTGTTTTAACATATGTTTTGGGTGCTCAAAAGAACCATCTCATTTAGATGGTTCTTTTGAGTACCCACAATATATGTTTTGGTTGAGAAATAAGAAAATTGTTTTTCTGTTACACACTCTTAACTAAAGTCCTGATGGTGCTTCATATTTTTAGCTCACTGGAGCATGAAGTGCTCAAAGTGAGCTATTGCTAGGGGAGGAAACTTCATAGACAGAGTTGAGGCTCTGTATATGGAGGCTGAAAAAATCTCCTTAAAAATAAAAATATTTCTTTTATCATGAAAAAAGCGAAAAAAGGAGAATACATTGTTCTGCTCTGGTCTTTCAACTTCTAACCCAAATTGATGTGAGCTGCAAATTGTGTACGGTTTTATCTGCATCGTTTTTGTCGTGAGGTCAACAACCTTCATGTACCTCACGACAAAAAGAATTCAGACAAAACCGTACACAATTTGCAGCTCGCATCAGCTTAGATAAAAAGTTAAAAGACCAGAGCAGAGTGGTCACTACATTCTCTTTTTTTCTTTATTTTACACCATAAAAGCACTGAATGAAAAACTTATGGTTTTTAGGCAATTTTTTTCAGCCTACATATACAGAACATAACACCATTGAATGGCATTTCCTTGGCGGCCAAAGATGGTCTAAGATTGAATGTTGGCTGGGTAGCTTTGTGATTTTCCAGAGTTGCCCGGACCAAACTTTTCCAGAGGGGGTCCGGGCCCCCAGTCCCGCCTCTGGACCCGTGCATGTGAGTTATAGTGAGTTACCACTTATTGTTTTCTCGCAGGCCTCAATTTTAAGTCCAGCTCAATCCTCATGGTGTGATATGGTCCTGAGGTTATAAAACTTTTTTCATGCTCAACTTGTCTGAGCATGAAATTTCAATTGCAATAAAAACTACAATATTGAGAAAAAAAACTTGCTTTAAATCTCTCAAATGTTTTATTTATACTTGTTGCCATTTTTACATTGATGTGCAGGATAAATTTCATGCTTAGTTGTTGCATGAAAAAGTTTAATTTTGGTGTTGGTCTTTTTTTGTCAGAAAAAATATTTTTCTGTGCCCTCACTCGATTAATAAGACTTTATAACGTAAGACTATGACTTCAGGGGATTTTGGTACCTATCCAGGGTTTGCACAGGCTTGAAAAGTACTTGAATATACAGGACTGTCTTGAAAAGTCCTTGAAAATTAAATTTGCCTTGAAAAGTACTTGAAAAACACTCAAAGGCCTTGAAAAGTCCTTGAATTTTACTATTTACAGGAGGATTCAACAGTGTTTGTGGAAACCTAAATAAGTATAAAATTGTGGTGCCTTTATTTGGTGCAGCATATGCATTTTATACTAATTTTCTTAAACTAATATCTTTAGTAATGGACTCTAGCATTTCTGAAGTAGAGTTTTAACGTGTAAATCAGTATTTTTCTTAAGTTTTCAGTCCTTGAAAACAGTAGGAAAATCTTTTAGCAGTCCTTGAAAAGTCCTTGAATTTTACACAATCTTGCCTGTATTAACCCTTTTATCAATAAGCATAAAATTACTCACCAAAACTTGCATGCAGAGCTATCTACAGTGTTCAATCCATTGGGTCGTTGACCCCCTTATTCATCAAATGGCCCCTTGGCAAAGCTAGAGTGGGCCATCTTTAACATTATGTGAATGGGGAAATATTAGGCTGTGTTTTACTTTCATCTGAAATCAAAGGATGATGACCGCATTTAAAATTTTCTAGAGTAAACACCAGAGGGGCTAGGGAGCTAAAGTTTGGCCTGAGCTTTTAGTTACATCTTTTCTTTGTATGTATGAGTAACAAATGTGGAATGTAGTGGGCCAGTGGCTCAGTTGGTAGAGCATTATACTGGGGATCGAAGGGTTGCTAGTTCTAGTCTCACCGCCGACGGGGGCACTGTGTTGTGTCCTTGAGCAAGACACCTTATCTGCTGCTTAGTATTGGTTTTAACCCAGGAAGACCCATCCCAACATGACTGAAAAATTGTCGACTGGGATGTAAAGAATCAAGGCGAACAAGTATGAGTTAGTAACATAGGCTCTGTTGAGACTGTGCAATGAGGCTCTTGCAGTCGGAGTTAATTTGTAATGTTGGAAAAGTGTTCGCAAACTGAGATGGATCTGACAAGACTGCAATTATATGCAGGGTCACTTGAGTCTTTCTTTGTTGCATATGCAAGAGCACCGAATTCTTCCACACCAGGTCCGGGTTTCCGCAGTTTTTACACATTTGAGATTATTCTATCTCACCTTCCCCGTACCAACCGGTGGGAAAGATAAATTCAAACAGCCTCATGTTGGAAGACAAATCATTGTTATGTTAAAGTCATAAGTGAAAGTCTTCAGGATTACTCCTGAATTCAGGATTTTGAGACTGACTTTCCATAGAAAGTCAGCCTCAAAATGCTGAATTCTGCAGGTAATAATAGCTTTTTCTGATTTAGTTTCAGTTTATCTAAAGTTATTTGACCATTAAACTTGGAATTTTTTATATTTTGGAGGCATACAGCAAGTTTTAAATTCTGATTTTCTAAAGTTCAGGATTTTGGAAATTTTGAACTTTCACCCATGTAAAGTGATGTCATCATGTTATGTCGCATCTCAGTGTATTCAGGAACTTCTGGGAGTTCTTTATTTTTAAATAAATAAAAATGTGAAATTTAATGGTGAGCAAGAAAAGAAATCCATTATCCGTGTGAGGATGGGATAGAAAATTCTGTCCCTTGTGATCACTGTCATCTGACACTCAGCTAGCCTCGTGATGGCAAACGGTGATTCTCTGGAGAGATTTTTCTATCCCATCCTCACACTCATGATACATTCTTATATACTGGTCAAAATATGCTAAGCCTGTGTCATTTTTATTTCCAATTCCTAAAGTTAAATTGTTTATTTCAAACATATCAAAGAAAATTGAAAATTCTAACTTAACTTAAGTAAGAAAACAATATCTTAGGTGTAATTACACAAAGTTTCAATCAAAAATGCCAATTTTATTTTGGTAGATGCTAAATTTTCCAAATTTGCCAATTTTACTATAGGAGTGATAGGGAACCAAACGGGGCATGATTTACTGAAATGTGTGAGGCTCTATGGAAAACTTATCAATATTAGTGAAACCTAGCACATGTTGAGAAAAAAATTGCAGCTACTTTTCTGAAAAAATTGTATGCAAAAGCCTTTATTCAGTAAAATGTTATGATAAAACAAACATAAATGTACATATATTTGTAATAAGTCTATGGGAAAATTTCAGCTGGGGCTTAACTTATTTTGACCAGTTTATTATACACTCTTGAACAAGTACATATGTCTCTCACCATTTGACTGGCTATGTAATAATTTCTCTGTTGTTTTTTTCAGACATCAACAGCTCATGAAATTATCAGTCATTTTGAAGGTGAACAGGCAGATCTGGTTGTATGTGATGGGGCCCCAGATGGTAATATATTCTTACAGGTTTAGATAAACAAAAGTTTTCAGCGTAAAGTTGTAAATATTTCCTTACCCATTAATTTTAACATATGTTTTGGGTGCTCAAAAGAACCGTCTCCTTGAGACGGTTCTTTTGAGTACCCACAACATATGTTTTGGTTGAGAAATAAGAAAATTAGATTTTTGTTACACACTTTTAACTAAAGTCCAGTATTCTTGATTAATCCTTAACCCTTTGTAGACTACTGAATTCTTCCTTCTGGGTTGATACAATAAACTTGGGATAGCCCCTTGAACATATCTAGGGGTGTTAGGTTATAATTTTAGAAAAAATTGTAATCTTTTGTCGGAATATCTGTTTTATCTTTACAAACAGTGTAGACCCTGATAAAATAACAGTGTAGACCCTGCTGAAAGCTGCATTTCATCTGTGTCTTCACTGTTTGCAAAAGTAGCCCAATTAGGGGTTTCCTGAATACAAAGGGTTAAAGGTGCTGTCACACTTTGTTGGATGATGTTGAAGGTACCAAACAGGTAGAAAGAACTGCATGCAATCGTATAAAAAGGAATTGAAAATTTTACTATTGGTTAGAAGTATCCATTTACACTATTAGGTATTTATAGTGTGACAGCCGCTTAAAGTGCTTCCAAACTTTTACAGTAGGCAATATTTTCCAAGATAACTTTTAATCGATATTCCATTAGAATAGTGTGCCAGCATAGTAGTGATATCCAGTCTTGTTTTTTGTTTGTTTGTTTGATTTGTTTCTTTACGTCCCATCAACAATCTTTCAGTTATGTAGGGACTGGTCTACCTGGGTTGAACCAGTACTAAGCTAGGATAAATGTGTCTTGCACAAGGACCGCAAACCAGTGACGCCGGTGAGGATGGAACCCGCGGCCTCTCGGTCTCAAGTCAAGCACTCTACCACTGAGCCACTGCGCTCCCTACCAGTCTTGTTTTACCCCCAAATCAAGAAAACTGCTTATCACTTGTCAGCTGAGAGTTGATGTCATAAATAATGTGTAATTTTAGAAATTCACTTTTCCAAAAAGGGCAGTGTTTGATTTTTTATTTTCTGCGATAACTTTAGGTGTTCGTAATTTTAGAGTTTTCAAAATTTTAGAATATTTACCGTACTGATAATTCGATATAAAACCTTAAGACTGACTTTGCTAGATTCTACTGTATTTCATGATGCCATTATTCTGTTTTAAAGTTGCTTGTTTCTTATTATTTCAGTGACAGGATTACACGATATAGATGAATACATACAGGCTCAATTACTTCTAGCAGTAAGTTTATTACAAGCCCCATACAGGTGTAAACCGGGCCCCGTAGCGCAGTCAGTAACGTGTCTGGCAACAGATGCGAGTCTGACTGCAGATCCAGGGGTTGCGAGTTCGATCCGGGCCCTGTCCCATACTTTCGTGGAGATTGATCATGAAATTATTTCTACGGTCATTCGCTTCCCTTCCGCTGAATCATTCAAGAAGGGTTGTTGTCAGTTACAAGCGAAAGTATGTGCACGAAGTACTGGTTAACTGCTTGTTCAAGCTTGCCTAGGAAAAAGTGCGGTTAGGTGAACTGACCGTCCCGCCATGACCATAGCTGTTGACTTCGGACGTAAAGCAACAAAACAAACAAACAAACAAACCCTTACAGGTGTGCTGATGTAGGAACCTTGACCTGGCTAAGAATTTATCAAAATAACTTCTCGCAAGTCCAGATATTAAGCAAAAGCATTGAGTGTAAAATTGTGATTATTTCACATGTCCTTCAGTCTAAGCCATATACTTTGAGTGCCCAAAAAAGCTTCATTGAGATGGTTCAACTGAGTACCATGATCATATCTTTGGGTTGAGAACCTAGAAAATTGAATTTTAACAACACATGGTTCATAGCCGTGCGAAAGCCTTGAAGCCCAGGCTTTACTATTTATTTAACCTTTTATGCTATTATTTACCAAACCTCCATTTTGATGTGTCAGACCTAGTTATACCCGCCTTTTTCTTTAGAAATATATACTACTATGTACGGCTGTTATGTTTCTTGTAAATGCATCTCATCCTGAACTGCTGGACGTAGCAACTGCAAACTTTGGAGAAGCATAGATCACATGATCTATTTGGACCCAAATTGTTTGTAAAAATTATCAGCAGACGACACTAGGAGATAAAGAGTTAACATTATATCATTTCAGGCATTAAACATCACTACACATGTTTTAAAGCACGGAGGAACTTTTGTTGCAAAGGTATGTATGAGTTGGGTTGCTGCTTGCCCATTGCTTGTCTTTTTATTTCTGATGTAAAGCTCATACATTTTAAGGATTTAGTTTGATTGATGTCAGAATTAATAAAAACATGGGGGGAAAAGACAGCTGTAAAGGAAGGAGGAGGCTGAAAACGCGGTATAATGGTCAAGGAAAAATGAATTTTGGTCAGTGAAAAGTCAGGGAATTTCATTTCAGACTAAGAGTGGGCACCCTGCTCGTGTTAAGGAAAAGGTTCTGGCTAATCTCACTTAACGAAAACAAAATTACAGATTTTATTGG
Source organism: Loripinus fragilis (assembly GCA_964019695.1). Classification (NCBI taxonomy): domain Eukaryota; kingdom Metazoa; phylum Mollusca; class Bivalvia; order Lucinida; family Lucinidae; genus Loripinus; species Loripinus fragilis. The sequence goes on along the minus strand of OZ026529.1, from coordinate 14,262,016 downwards.
TTTTATAAAACCTAGTAATTTTCTGTCAAGCCGGTGATATATATAATCTAATATTTTTATAGCTTTAAAAAAGTGAGGGCTACATTGGATTTGGGTTGTCCATCATTCCGTCCGTCCATAATTCCGTCATTCTGTCATTCCGTCGGTCATAGTTCTGTTTCTGCTCAATATCTTGAGAACAAATTGACAGAATTTCACCAAATTTTATATATGCATTCAGTTTGACAAGGTCTAGCTTGGGATTGTTACACATTGTTTTTTGCACATTTTTACCAGAATTATGGCCCTTGATTTACGCCAAAATTTTATATCCGCTGAATATCTTTAGAAAAAGTTGACAGAATTTCACCAAATTTTATATATGTGTTCATATTGACAAGATCTTGCTTGGGATTGTTACACATCATTCTAACACACCTTGCCTATATAGCCGATGGTTAAACTCAGTGATTTATTGGTTGATAAATCACTGCACAGACTGGGCACGGACCGGCGTAACGTCATTCGGTCGCCAGTTTGAATTTCATGACGTCATCTATCATAGATCGCATTGTAACGTTCACAATAGACGGCGTAACATCGTTTTTACAACTACTCGACGTTCAAAATGTACGTAAAAAAACGTGTTTCAGTCTTAACAAGAGTTGCCGGAAATTCTGACAGTCTGTTCAAGATGGCGGAATCGTTATAGACTATGAAGGATTGGTTCATATTTTTAACCTTTTTTGTGTGTTAGAATCGAAATAAATTTGCACTGACAATGATTTGTTGTTTAATATATCACTGTCTGTCGGTCAGTCGTAAGTGGATAAATCATTCGCGCTTCGCGCTCATGATTTAATCACTTTAACGACTGACCTCCAGCCAGTGATATATTAAGCAACAAATCACTGTGAGCGCGAATCTATTTCTAAATTTTTCGCACATTTGCACCAGAGTTATGGCCCTTGGTTTACACCCGAATTTCCTTACCGCTCAATATCTTGAGAACAAATTGACAGAATTTCACAAAATCTTATATATCCATTCATATTGACAAGATCTAGCTTGGGATTTTTACACGTCATTTTTTGCACATTTGTACCAGAGTTATGGCCCATGATTTAAACCAAAATTTTGTTTCCGCTCAATATCTCCAGACCAAATTGACAGAATTTCACTAAAATTTTATATATGTTTTCATATTGACAAGATCTAGCTTGAAATTGTTACACATCATTTTTTGCACATTTGTACCAGAGTTATGGCACTTGATTTAAGCCAAAGTTTCGTGTCCGCTCAATATCTTAACTAAACAACAGAATTTAACCAAATCTTATATCTGCATTCATATTGACAAGATCTAGTTTGTAACAGAGTTATGACCCATGATTGATGTCAGAATTTGTTCCTGCTCAATATCTTTAGATTTTCCTGCTAAATATCTTTTTAAATTAGAACTTGGCCTTTTTCTTGCATGAAAAGCTCTGCAGGGGGGCTATAGTCAGATTCTCTGACAAATCTAGCTTCTTTTGGATTATTAGATTTATTAAACTCGTCCATTTGGTCTCTTTTCCTCAGTTTGTTTGATAAATTCAATAGCGCATGACTCAAATGGCTGTAAAGATATAGAAGATCATACATGAGTGCTCATCAGGAGCACTCATGTATGATCTTCTATATCTTTATGATCATTTGGGATGACTGAATGGGAAGGATACATTTTATTTCAGATATTCCGAGGGAAGGATGTGTCTCTGTTATACTCTCAACTAAAAATATTTTTCCCCTTAGTGTCTGTGTTTAAACCAAGAAGTAGCAGAAATTCAAGTATAGGTAAATTGCTTTATTTCCATGTTTTTATCTCTTTTTGATTTATTTGGCTTCTAAAGAAATTAGAATCATGTCAATGGGATTTTTCAAAAGCTTTTTTTTCTCTTTTTTTTTTTTCGTCTATTAATTTATTCAGTACTGCCCTGTAACAATTTCAAAAGCTTTTTGATACATGTATTTTTTAAGATGGTCCTAGGTTATAAAACATTTTTTTCATGCTGAACTCAACTGAGCGTGAAATTTCCATTACTTATAAAAACTAAAATGAGTGAAATAATTTCATGCTCAACTCAACTGTGCATGAAATTTCAATTACTTATAAAACTAAAATGCTGAAAAATAAAGAAATTTCTTGCTTTAAAACTCTCAGATGTTGTATTTATCCTGCTCATAAATGTAAAATGCCAAAAATTGTTGGCATTTTAACATTTATGAGCCCAACAAATTTCATGCTCAGTTGAGTTGAGCATGAAAAGTTTTACAACCTCAAGGTCAGATTTGGAAAAGTAGGCTACCAGATTAACTTTTAAATAAATTTTGTAGAAGTTAACCCCCTTCAAAAATGTCAACATTTTTACCTTTTGTAACATCCTTATTAACAAACATTTGGAGCAAGTAGTAAATTTCCACTTTACATTTGTGATCAACAGAAAGAAAAAACAAAACCAAATAATGGTCAGTAACTCCTTAATTCTTCATTCATTGTACAGCCATAAAACTAAGGGGTATGCCAAAATATCTCCAAACAAAATATTCATTCTTGATGACGAAATCAGATATATAAATCCACAAACATCATGCAGTTATAGCACTTTTCATGATAGAATATCATAATTTTTTAATTTGCATGGCAAAAGCTAGCTACTAGCAATTTTTCAGCAATGATAGCTAATACATTGTATATTATCAATTAAAAACTATTATGTATCTGCCATTCTTCTCCCTTCCGCTGATTCAAGAAGAGTTGTTGTCGGTTACAAGCGAAAGTATGTGCTCGAAGTACTGGTTAACTGCTTAGTCAAACTTGCACAGGAAAAAAGTGTGGTTAGGTGAACTGGTCGTCCCGCCATGACCATAGCTGTTGACTGGGACGTAAAGCATCAAACCAAACAAAAAATAAATGTATCCACTTTTTATGCTTTTGCTGAAGCTTTGTGGCTGTCCTATTATAAAATTACTATTTTGCTGCCCATACAGAATATCAAAACATTTGTGCCAGTTCGTGAAATTTTGGTATTTATTGAATATGTGCAAGAGCCTTCATTATAGGCCAGTGCTGATGTATCGAGTGGCGCTTGAAGTATAAGATTTGGTCTGGGTCTTCATTAAATGTTGCGTATGCCAGCAGTGAAGGCTCTGGTGAGTATGCACATTTGTGCATACTCAGCTGAGCCTTCCTTGCTCAACAATGCAATAAGATAATGTTTAGTATCAAAAAAAGAGAATATAATGAGTTATATTTATTTAAAAGATTACATCTTTTGGGCACTTACCAGATTTCTTCTGTGTATTTGGTGCAGTCCCTTTATAACACACCTTGTTATAAAACAGTTTTGGATAGAAAACATCATGTTATGGCTCCGAAATATTTCATCAATGGAATTACAGGAAAATGACATGTAGTGCATAGGTGAAAGTTTTCACAATTATTCCTGAATTCAGGATTTTGAGGCGGACTTTTCATAGAAAGCCAGCCTCAAAATGATGAATTAGGGAGTTTATCATAGCTTTTCTGATTTAGTTTCAGTTTCTCTAAAGGTATTTGACCATTAAACTTAAAAGTTTTGATCATTTTGAGGCATAAAGCAAGTTTTAAATTCTGATTTTTTAAAGTTCAGGATTTTTTGAAATTTTGAACTTTCACCCATGGCTATGTCCCTTTATAACATTATTCTCTTATAACAGGGTTCATTCATACAGACCCCAACATTGTGTGATAAAGGGTACTACTTATTGACTTTAGTCACAATATCAAATGTTTATTGATTTCATAACTTGTGGTGAAAAAAACAGACAACACCAATTTGGACCGCCATAGTTTCTTAAAGCTAATAAAGCTTGCTTAACTTGGTCTCGACGCTTTTGTCTGGGATTTTCCTAGTCCATAATAAGAGATTTTTGTCTGGGATTTTCCTAGTCCATAATAAGAGATACAGGCCCCTTCCAAAGAAAAAATATCGGATAAATTTCTCATTTTTTTTTTCTGAAATGTTGGATTTGGCAAGCTAGTTATACATGCTTCAACTAAAATCAGATCATTAGAGAGGGAGAACAGTGGCTCAGTGGTAGAGGGCTTGACTCGAGACCGAGGGGCCGCGGGTTCCAGCATCATCGGCGTCACTGCATTGTGGTCCTTGAGCAAGACACATTAATCCTAGCTTAGTACTGGTTGAACCCAGGAAGACCCGTCCCTGTTTAACTGAAAGATTGTTGATGGGATGTAAAGAATCAAAACAAACAAAAGATCATTAGATCCTGATCAAAATGTAGCTATACATTTTATCTATTTAATTTTTTTTCCTCAGTTTTACATATTGATTTCAGAAAAATCATTGGCCACTAGCCTCAATTTGAAAAGGGAAGACAAACACCTGATTGTGGTTGTAAATGTTTGTTTCTTTTTGTTTATAGAAGCATTTGTTGTATGTCAGAACTATTCTCCACCAGATGGCTACAAACCTAACATGGCCAATCCATTATTGGATCATAAATATGGTAAGTAGACAATATATAGACAGATATTGTTAGGTCAGAGACAAAATTATGGTATAACTGTATTCAAAATTTTCATTTGGGAGGATCACCGGCTTCACTGCGTTGTGGTCCTTGAGCAAGACACATTTATCCTAGCTTAGTACTGGTTGAACCAAGGAAGACCCGTCCCTGTTTAACTGAAAGATTGTTGATGGGACGTAAAGAATCAAACCAAACAAACAAACAAACAAATCATTTGGGAGGCATATTGTCTGATATATGGTCAGAAATCTAGTTAGTGTCACTATAAAATGTGATTTCTGACCGTATATCCGATGATATACCTCCCCAAATGCAAATTTTGGATATGGTTATGATCCCAATTCTAATGCACTTATGCAGTTTTGTCTCAAACTGGAGCATTGGAAGCTGCATTAAGTTGCATGTCATTGTACGAAATGGGACATAATGACATCAAACTATTTCCGACAGTAAATCACAGGATATCGCAAAATTTGACGTCCAATCAGATTTGTGTTACAAAAGCAAATGCATAAGTATTCATTATTGATTATCAGAAAGCTTAGCCCCATTACATATCAAGAGTACAATCTGAAAATATATAATATTTTGGAAACTTAAACCTAATAAATAACTATAAGTGCTTATAAACATGTGAGCTTGAAAGGTCGAATACAGGAAGTTAGATGTTCTAAAATTTGAACACTAGTTGCCTACCAAAAAAGCCTAGACAAACAGCACAGACCCAAAGAAGCATTCTGATCAGGATCTCCCCTGTTTGCTATTCTGACAAGCATTTTGTTAATTCCAGCCCTGATATCCAACATTTTATTTGAGAACAGAAAAAAAAGTGTTTGAAATTTTAGAACATTTGCTAAATTGTTTTAAATATGTTTGCTTTTTCAGATGAACTAAACAACCTGGAGGGTCCAAACAGAGTTATTGTTCCTTTTCTTGCATGTGGTGATCTCAGTGGATTTGATTCAGACAAGACATATCCTCTTAAGGTAAATTTTGCGTTTGTGTGGTGGGGTATACTGTTTTCAGGTTGTCTGCCCAGGGGACAAAAATTCCACTCGCCAGCTTGTCATTAGGAGTGAAATCTAGAAAGGACGAGTAATTCTTCCCAAAGCACTCGTCCTGTAGAATTACTCGAGGAAGTCAAATTGCATATTACTCCCTTATGTTCGTTATTGCATACACTTTTAATGTTTGCAGATCGAGTGAAAATTGTAAGTCACTCGTCCTGCAGGGCAAGTGCAATATTGAAATATTTTTGTCCCCTGCTGTCCTTAGGCAACCTTTTCATTATTCCTAATACAGTCTGACCTCGTTATAACAATGAATGTTAAAATAGATTATTTGAAGTATGACGAATATTTTGTAGAGATGGATCTTTTCTTATCAAAATTACTACCTTTTAATGGAAATCACACTTACCGACACTGATGGTAATTCCTGGCTACAAATCTCATTTTTACATGCATTTTTTACTCCTTAAAACAGCAGAAAATATTACCCGACAATTTATTCACATAAACTACCCAACTTACGCTTGATGTTGCAAAAACAGAACTGTCAGGTGATCAAAGGAGCCCATAATTTATAGAAAATGTTTTGGGTGCTCAAAAGAACCATAACATTGAGATGGTTCTTTTGAGTACCCACAGCATGTTTTGGTTGAAATAAGAAAATAATTTTTTCTGTTACGCACTCATAACTAAGGGCCTGACCATATCTTTTGATATTTTAACAGGTACTGCTTTGGTATTGTTTGACCGGTGCTATCACCATAATGTCTGTAATGATCTTAATTAACAGCGTATGAGCCCAAGAAATGGTGTTTCCAATTGCAAATAATAAATTGTTCTAAATAAATATCCGTTTCTGTGCAGCCAGAATTTTCACATCATGTATGCATGTATGTTCTAGCCCCTCATGTTGTTATATTTATGTATAACACAAGTGTATCAAATACACTTGAGGGAGCGCAGTGGCTCAGTGGTAGAGTACTTGACTTAAGACCGAGGGGCCGCAGGTTCGAGCCTCACCGTCGTCGCTGCGTTGTGGTCCTTGAGCAAGACACATTTATCCTAGCTAAGTACTGGTTCAACCCAGGAAGACCCGTCCCTGTTTAACTGACAGATTGTTGATGGGACGTAAAGAATCAAATCAACAAACAAACAAATCAAATACACTTGGAAACTTGATGGTCATTGATTCATTTTCCCCATCTCTCACACTTTTTAAATTGTCGCTTATCAGTTTTTGTCATCTTAAAATTTTAGCCAATCAAATATTTTCCCATTGTTTTACAGCTCCCAGGAAAGGATTATTTATACCTGCCACCTACACAAGTTCCCATTGATCCACCCTACAAAGAAGCCTGCCAATTAAAGAGAACAGACCAATTAGCTAAACCAATTAAAGATACAATTAAACTGTCAGATAAAACAGATGAAAGTCTTCAAGCCTCTGACGATACTCAAGATAAAGTGGACTTGACACAAACAAATTCTGATCCTGAAAAATTGATTAGTATCAAAACAATAAAGGATCAAAACTGTGATAGAACATCTTTATCTGAAGACTCAGAATGTGTTGCAGTTAAAGACGGTTTAATTGGTAATAAAGGGAGTGAAACAGCTGATAAAACAGACTCAGTAAAAGATAAAACTGTAGATATAGAAGAAGCTTGTGGAGGCATAAAAGAAATAAATTTAAACACATAAAGTTGTTGTTGTTATGTATTATTGTATTACTGTAGTATTGGGATTAAAGTAAGTAAGGGTGCAAAGATCAGGAATCGATACAATCAAGTACCACACCTGACCCAGGATACCAATGGGAAAGTGACTGATAATCAAAGTAAGGGTGCAAAGATCAGGAATCGATACAATTACCACACCTGACCTAAGTTGGCTCTCTGTTAATTATACATGTAAATACAGGTGACAAAATTCCACGCGTAATCAAAGTAAGGGTGCAAAAGTCAGGAATCGATACAATTACCACACCTGACCTAAGTTGGCTCTCTGTTAATTATACATGTAAATACAGGGGACAAAATTTCCACTTGTCCGCTTGTAATTACGAGTGAAATCTAGAGAGGACGAATATTTCTTCCCAAAGCACTCGTCCTACAGGACGAGTGCTTTGGGAAGAATTACTCGTCTTTTCTAGATTTCACCCTAAAGTCTGAGGGTAAAACTAGTATTTTCTGACTATTGCCAAAATCTTTGTCAGTATATGGGATGCAGTTATGAATTTGACTGGGTAAATATCATTTTAACAGTGATATAAGGAACTTTTTAAGTAATAATTACATATTGCTCCATTACATGTATGTTCTTTATTGCATACACTTTTAAAGGACAAGTACATGTGTTTACAGGACAAGTGAAAATTGTGAGTCACTCGTCCTGTATTTAAATATTTTTTTCCTCTGAAAACATGTGTTATGCTACTCTTTAAATGTGCATGGGCAGCTATCTAGTATAGCAAGGTCTATCTTTTGATTCACACCTTCAATTATAGATGTACCATGACCTCTGAATCATTCCATTTCAAAAGGTTGTTGCGTAATGCCAGTCTGACTGGAACATCTATGTAAGTCAAAATATGGTATATGTAAACACATAAAACCCCTATTTCTAGACCTGTCACGCTTCAAAGCTTTTTGTTGATCTATACAACCATACTTTGTATCCTTGGGCAAGAAAGGGCTTGCGTGGATGCGCACATTTATCTGAATGAATATTCATTCATTAATATCAACAGCAGAATCTAGGGCAAAAATTTGTCTAGTGAAATATATTTAAGCCCCCCCCCCCCCAACCCCTGTAGGGTCCTTGTTTTGGGGTGGGGTTCTTGGTGCCCTTTCTAGTTTAGCAATAATCTAGCTGAGGAAGAGAGAGCTGGTTGTTTTACTTTGTGTTGTGGCTGGCTGAATTTTGTGTCTTTTCCTAATAGTGCCATGTAATTGTTTTATTTCCTGCTCATGCATGCTTATAGAGACATGTCAGGCATCAAGGTTATAAAAAAAAAACATGCTCAACTCAGCTGAGCACAAAATTTATCCTGCTCATAAATGTTAAAATGCCAACAATTGTTGGCATTTTAACATTTATAAGCAGGATAAATACAACATCTGAGAGACTTAAAGCAAGAAACATCTTCATTTGTCGGTATTCTAGTTTTTATGAGCATTTGAAATTTCGTGCTCAGTTGAGTTGAGCATGAAAGAAGTTTTATTACCTCAAGGCCTGGTCCTCTTCTGTGGAAGGGAAAAACACAAGAACAGAAAAAATGCTCGTAAACATTATTTTTATTTGCATGGTGTTGCTGTAACATGATTTAACACCAACAGTAGTTCACAACAACACAGCGACATTACCATAGCAACAGTTACTAGGTAGCAGAGAAAGTATTGAAGAAGCAATCCACTTCCCTTTCATTCACAACTGGAATGACATCATCACACAACTCATTATAACCTTTTTGACTCTTTTTATTTAATCCTTGCATGCTTTTCATGCTAATATTGTCGTCCACTGACTTTTTTCAAAATTATTTCTTTTCAAAACATTCTTTCAGAAAGTCAGTCTGGACTCAGATCAGGACATGTTCTGTCGGTCCGGTCCAAACTATTTGCGAAAACGATCAGCAATCAACAAAATTTACCGCTAGCAGGCAAAGAATTGTTCATCCTCTACATTATAGACAAATGTAAAAATAGAGCCAAACAGTGTGAATCCAGATCAGACTGCTCCAACACTGTTTGTCAAAGAGAATTCTTAAACATCTCTGCACCACTTTTATTGTGATTGGCTCTTTTAGGGTTAATAAAATCTAAAACTGGAAAGAAAACTAAAAATTATCAACAGTCCATCCTCATTTTAGAGAAGTTATTTTTAAAAAAACACACAAAAAACTTGCAATTTTGAACTTATGCATCATTCTATCGGCTGCGTTTTTCTCTGAACTGCATCCCCAGAATTAGCCTGTTTGCTTGTTCAAACAAATTAAAATAATTTTGAGCTGGAAGGCTGAGTAAGAGCCCTTTGAGTATATGCTGTTGAAGTTCTTGATCAGAGTGTGCACTTGTACAAGAATGATTTACATTAATTTGGTTTCATCGTGTGAATGAGAAAGCATGGATCCAGATCAGCTGACTTCATTAGAATCCAGCTGATCATGCTCTACACCATTTTTAAATAAGAGAATGTAGAATTTTGAAAACATTATATTAATTATAGTATATTGCCTTGTTATTGGAAAGATTTTCTCTTTGTAGGACCATGGCACAAATCTGAGCCCTGACATTTTAGACTGCATATACTCAAACAGCACTTTTCCAGACCACAACTCGGTATTCCTGTATTTACCCTAAATATTCAGGATGGAACCACAGGATCTTGAACCTCGAAGCAACAAAACCGGTCTTCGGGGTTTCCTACAAAGTTAGACTAAAATCAGTCGCCTTAGCTACAGAGACTAGCTAGAAAATAGAAAACTTCATCTGTAGCAAGTTTGGATATGATATTTCCCAAAAAGCAAATAACAAAGGTGCTGATCCGTCTGAGCGGATGCGCAGGCGGGTCTGCGCCTTTGTTGTTCACAAACCCCCGAAGACAGGTATTCTCTTGTCGAGGCCCAAATAGTGTAATCCAAGATCAGTATGTTTTGTATTAGTAGGGCTCTCAAGTACAAAGTGTTTGGCATTTTTTTCAGTACTTTTTACACACCTAATCAGGTAGTAAAATTGGCTAGTTTGTAAGAACTGTATTCAGGAGTTAACCTTGCTAGTGAAGACTTTTATCATCTGCTGATAACCTTGGCAAACAGTTTGGACCCAGATAAGGCCTGATAAAACATTGGGCTTGATCTTGATTCAAACTGCTTTCCCTTATGACGGTATTCCTGAAAGCTTTTTTTGAGGAAAAAAAAATCAGCAGATGAGAAAAATGGATGAACATTTCCTAGTATGCAAAAAAAGTTATAGTCTGAAAATTTTGGGTAAATACTTTACATTGTAACAAAATTATACATGAAAATAATAATATAATTTTGAAATAAATAAATTATATCACAGTTAAGCATCCCGTCCACCATTGATACCTTAATTATACATTAACTATGAATTTACATGCATTTTGGTAAGCACTTGCTACATACGCAATTCCACATTGATACTTTGTTATGTTTGATTTGATTCTTTACATCCCAGTCAACAATTTTTCAGTCATGTTGGGAAAGGTCTTCCTGAGTTGAACCAGTACTAAGCAGAGGATAAAGTGTCTTGCTCAAGGACACAACGCAGTGCCTCTGGTGAGGCTCGAACACTTTCAATCCAGATGTAACTACTCCATATGTCTCTTATCACAACTAGTGTATGGAGCCAGTTGATCTGTGACTGCACTGTTTGCAAGCAATTAAAAATTCAGCTGATGTTAAAATGTCTTGTAAAACGCACCAGACATTTTTAGGCAGATGTTAAAGGATTCATCATGAAATTTCTTTACTTTGTTAATTATGGAACCATTTCTGTGGAAAGGGATGCATGGGTGAAAGTTTTCAGGATTATTCCTGAATTCAGGATTTTGAGGATGACTTTCCACAGAAAGTCATTCTCAAAATGCTGAATTAAGGAGATTGTAGTAGCTTCTCTGTTTTGTTGTCTAAAGACAATCGACCATTTAATCTTGAATTGTGGATATTTAGTGGGCATACTGCAAGTTTTAAGATTGAAATTTCGAAAGTTCAGGATTTTGGAAATTTACAACTTTCACCCATGAGGATGGAGTAAATAAAAATACAGGTATATGTCAATTATAAAAGCACCAAGCATGTTTAGGCAGAAGAAATTTCTTTACTTTGTTAATTATGGAACCATTTCTGTGGAAAGGGATGGAGTAAATAAAAATACAAGTATATGTCAATTTTAAATATGGTGGAGTAAGCAATATTTTGAATACAAGGTATATTTCTGTTATAAAACCAGTAAAAGTTAATATAAAAATCAAATAAGTTGTGTCATGCAAAAACGTACCACTATTAGGAATAGCCGATAGTGCCTTATGCTTTGATCAGCCTGTGAAGTCACAGTCTTATCACAGCTTCTGCTACAGTACACAGACACCTGCTTTACCACAATGAGTAGGTGGCCATCGAAAATATAGTCTTTCATATCAAAAAAGCATTTTCGATAATCAAAAAAAACTATGTATTTGATTGCCAAAATGACTACCACTGAATACAAATTTAACAGTGTTCATTTTGGCGATCAAAAATGTTGTCTTACACAGGTTTAGATAAACAAAAATTTTCAGCGTAAAATTGTTAATATTTCTTACCCATAATTTTTAGCATATGTTTTGGGTGCTCAAAAGAACCGTCTTATTGAGAGCCTGGTCTTAGCAATCGGAAATGCAATTTTGTTTAAAATTTGGAGATCAAATTTGCAACCTACCCAGTGTGGTTACCCTGTACATGTACTTCATACAGACAAGCCATAGAAGATGAAGGGGAGGTGGGGTGTTCAAACTCACAGCATCTAACATAGTGAAGTACACACTTTAAAACTCTAGTTACATTTTGGTATGAAAATTTAAAGGGTTTGGTGTTTAACTCACAAGTAATGAGACAAAGGTAAAAAAAGAAGTGACCACCTCCTAGGGCAATCTATTATACAGCTATTCGGTCACTGTATCACCACCTGGTATGCAATGTCCTGGTCTCTTGTAAAGCTAACAGAGTTAGGAACCAGTTGGGGGTGTGGCTAGACAGTGACTCAATAGCCAAATAATACCAGTAAGATTAACACCATGTGATAGCAAAAATTCAGATGTTTAAAGCTTGCTTTTATCATAGGACAGATAAGGGTAGTTTGTGCACCTAAAATTGCATTTATTTCTTTACCCATCAATTTAAACATGTGTTTTGGGTGCTCAAAAGAACCGTTTTTTTAAGTACCCACAACATATGTTTTAGTTGAGAAATATGAAAAATAATTTTCCAGTACACGCTCTTATCTGGCGGCATTGACTTTTCAACAGAGGTTCTTACATGAGTACTCATGTACTAATGATTTATTAAACGAGTTGAGGAAGAGATAAAATGCAAGGCTTGCCAAGCATTTATATCCTTTTTTGCAACAGGTTTAATAACTTAAATACACGAGCACCAATGACAGATTCTATTTATCACATGACACTAAACCTACTTTTAATTCATGTGTTGTTTTTTTTTGCCAGAAAACATGAAGATTTTGCCATAATTATGTGATTTTCTTATGAACGTCATTACATAACATTACTAAATATGTAAACCACTAGTGGTTTATCAATTTTAATACATGGCATTATATTACTCACACTTACATCCTGTGATAAAAAAATCTGTTAACACGTTCTGAGAAGAAAATATAGACAGCAAGATAAGAGAACAATTGCAATGGTGGGAATGATATCACATATATAAATAGAATATTACTGTTAATTCAGAAATTCTCGCAATGTTTCATTTTCTCGAAACTTCGCATATGCGAATGCGAAGTTTCGTGAAAATAAAACTCGCAAAATGCCGAAATCACTCTGTAGTTTGCTGATATAGGCAAATCATGCATACTCGTGAATTTTAACGTCGCAAATATGTCATTTAACGCTATTCGCAAAAATTAAATTCTCACGAAAATTTCCAATTTACAGTAATTACACCATTTTAACTGAACACATATGAATGACTGATTATAAATCCAAACACAAATGAGTTGTTTCACAAGTTTTTGCATTTAAATCTATTACACTTAGAGTGGCCAATGCTCTCTATATAGTTTTGACCCCTCTAAGTGCAATGGAGGTAAAACCAGCAATGACCCAGATCAGTCTGTAAACTGTGCAAAAAGCTCTCATCGTGTGACGGTGTCATTGAAATGAAAACCTTTTAATTCCTATCCTTGCACAGTGTCAGGAAATAAGGGGTATTATTTGAAATAATTTGTTTACTCTTCGTCTTACTGAACCTGGATTTGTCCTATTTTGGAAAAAAACACACTGTAGAACCAGATCAGCTGGCTTCTGATGAAGCCATCTGATCAGGATCCACACTCTGAAAATACATGCTCACAACAGGAATAATGCGACATTTCATCTGGGTCTACACTGTTTGTTAAGGTAAAAAATATCTTCAAACAAAAAAATATAATATTTTTAGAAAATTATAACCCTAGGTACCGTTATGTACAATAGACTATCCCAAGTTTATTGTATCAAACCCAAAGGAAGAATCCAATTAGTAAACAATGGGTTAAGAGGATAAAAATTGGGGAGGAGTGTTGTACATAAAAATAATAATCAGTATTATAAGACTAGCCTGGCCTGCTCAGAAGCTCGGTCATTAACCCTTTGTGGACTGGAAGCCCCTTTTCCTCTGCAAGATCTTTAACAGTGTAGACCCTTATGAAATGCCACATAACACAGCATTTCATCTGGTTCTTCACAGTTTGCCAAAGTTCTCATTTAGGAGTCACTAGTATACAAGGGTTAATGCCTGTGGACAACGCTGTCAGACTGGCAAGATTTTGCTTATGATAATTTTAACCCAATTTCTTATTTCTCAACGAGAGCATGTGCTGTGGGTAGTCAAAAGAACCATCTCAATGAGACAGGTCTTTTTAGTACCCATAACAAATGATTAGAGTCTGATATAATGAAAATAATCAAAAGTTTACGCTCAAAATATTTGCATATCTGGATCTCTGTGAAAAGTACAATTTTACTCCTAGCTGACTCATTTAATCCTTAAAGCTCCAAGAAAAATGCAACTGAAAATGTCCTCTGCTGAAGTCGTCTGCTGCAGATAATTGCCTAACATTACTGATGAATTAAGTATAGAAGCAGTCTGATCTGGGTCCACACTGTTTGCCATAGAGGCTTCTTAAACATTTCAGCAGACGAGAAAAGCAGACGACTTTTGTTGCGATCGGCACTTTAAGGGTTAATTTACAATATTTTTCTAAACTATCTACATCGTAACATTTTTCATGTATATTGCACACCCCATTTTACAGATTTCTTGATTTTCTTTTTACTTTTAAGCAAAAATAACAACGGCACTCTGCATATTAGACATACCAGTAATACACACACTGTGTCCATAAGTTTTACAAAATTCTAGACCTCTAATAGAAAACAGTGTAGATCCAGATCAGCTGGCTTCATCAGAAGCCAGCTGATCAGGATCCACACTGTTTTTCATCCATTTGATGAATCCATATTGACTATGAACTTGCACCACTGGATTGGCAGAAATCTAGAAGTTCCTATAGCTTAAACAACACAAAAAGTACCTAGTATGCACTTAAAAAGCATGTGTGGTTATTAGGGCAAATTAAGTCACGAAAAAACAAAAAAAAGTTGACTACTTCACAACCATTATCATAAAAGTCCTAATTACCGTATTTTTCCTAAATAATTAGGAAAATCAGAGCAACTGCAGTAATTCAGACCTAACTCTGCAAAAAGGAGATCCAGATGAGGCAAGTCTTCACTTTTTATTCTTCACTTTTTACCCTTTAAAATGGACCAGTAAAGGCAATTCAAAACTTTTCAACTTTCCTATCCTGACCCCAATTCCCCAAAGACAAAAATTCTGTCAAAAGTTATTTTCTGCACACCAGTTTTTACAACTTTAAGCTTTAGCAAACTCTTTCCTTCACCCACTACTGATGTTTAAACTTTAGCTAGCAAGAATTCAGGTGTTTATAGCTTGCTATATGAACAAGTTTGCACTTTTCAGTCTTTAAAAACTTCAAGTTATGGCAGACCTCTCCATTCCTACCCCGCCATATGAACTATTTTCTACACCACCCCAACTCTTATTGGCAAGAATTCAGATGTTTAAAGCTTGCTACATGTTACATCTTTAAGCACTTTCTATACTGATTTATCAGTTACCTCTCATATTAACTACATTGTTGCACGTTGCCTGATAAACCTTGTCTATCTCACGGCATGTGCTTTTATCAGGTCATGATGACGTTGCACTTTTTGAATGACGTCGTTAATGACGCTGAATCAAGACAAAAATCGAAAATTACGTCATAATCGCTAGTTTGAAGAGAGAAACAATAGGTATACTGACAATTAGAATACCAGGTTCGCGTCTTTTGATATCAAGTTTACCAGGCTCGGCTTTGAGAAAGCATGTTGAATGGCTCGGCAAGCCTCACGATGTCAACAAGCGTTCTCAAAGCCTTGCCTGGTAAACTTGATATCAAAAGACACTCACCTAGTATTCTCTATCTATACTGATGGATTCTTCCCTCTGATTGAATTCAACAACATTGGGATGGCTTGATGTTCATTTCAAGGGGTGACCGGTTAGAATATAAGAATCCATTATTCATGTGAGAGTAGGATAGAAAAATCTGTCCTACCCTCACACAAATAATGGATTCTTTTTCTTGCTCACCACTGTTTTTATATATTTATTTATTTTAAAATAAGCTTTCAGAAGTCCCTCAATACGCTAAGATGCAATTTCACATGGTGACGTTACTTGACGTCCTGGGTAAGATAGCATGGGTAAGATAAGATTTTCTATCCCAGGGTAAAATCTCAGATATCCTTATCTGGTGTGCAAGAATTTCAAATTCTTCGTTTCGTTTCAAATTGGAACGTTGCAAGCCACATGTCATCTAAATACTAAATTTCTGACAGTATATCAGACAATATACCTCCCCAAATTATTTTTTTGAATACATTTATCCCCTAAACTTTACTTTTTCTAGGCTTTCATGTGGCTAAACATTGGCTGTAGGTGCATTTTAGTACACATTTTACCGTTCTTTCGAAATATAAATATTAGTCCAATAGAATGGCGATAACCATATTTGAAGTATATTGTCTGATGTCTAAATTTTCAACCATATATCTGATGATATGCATCTCTTGACAGTTGAAAGCTAACAGCTATCCCCTAATTTACAAAGATGCACTTTGCACAAGCTGTCTCATTTGAGTCTGTACATTTTTGCAATTTTGTTCCCTCGATGACATGTCTGTTCAAATTATGAACAAGGTGAATAATTGTTTCAGTCGTTTTCATAAAATCCTTTTCCGTATTCTATAAAAATGCCCTCCAATGATCAGTCTGATCAAGGTCTACAGAAATGCCCAAATATTCAGGAATTTTATGACAGTTCATACATGAATCAGGCAGCAGAGATCTGACAGAACTCTTCTTATATCCACGATAACCACTCTTGCCGAAATCTAATCGAGGTCAAGACCCCTGATCCCAACCTATGAATCCATCCATGAGTTTGATTATACAGATGAGTATTGAAAAGATCAGCCAAATCCCTCAGTAAAGATTCTGAATCATTGTCGACTACTTCTACGTACAGTGAAACTTGTCTTAAGCGGCCACTCAAAAATAGACAAAACAAAGATCTTAATGACAGATTAGGTAGCTTAATGAAGGTCAAAAGTATTGCAGAATGCTCCCATTGGAGCATTCTGCAGTACTTTTGACCTGCATTAAGTGATAATCAGTCTTAAAAAAAATATTTGGTGTTCTTTTGAGTGGCTACTTAAGACAGCTTTTACTGTATTGAAGGGACCAGCCAAATCCCTCTGTAAAGTTTATGAATCATTGTCAGACTACTTCTATATACAGTAAACTCTGTTTTAAGCCGTCACTCAAAAATAAACAAAACAAAGATCTTAATGTCAAAAGGTAGCTTAATGAAGGTTGAAAGTATTGTAGAATGCTCCAGTACTTTTGATCTGCATTAAACGACAATCGGTCTTAAAAACCAATCTTTGGTCTTCTTTTGAGTGGCCGCTTAAGTCAGGTTTTACTGTATTGAAGGGATTAGAAAAATCCTTCGGTTAAATTTCTGAATCATTGTCGGACTACTTCTTTGTATTTCTAACATCTAAAACCATGAGATCTGTGTAAGTATACAGTACTTTTTCGGAAAGTAAAACATAAACAAATCTGAATTAACCCTATGGCACTCCTAATGGAGTGTTGGCCATTCTGAGTGCCATAGAACTAACGATAACAACATAAAAACTTAACTTATTTGATTAAAAGCACCCCTAAAATTTGACTAAAAGTATTATATTACATGTACTTAGAAAAAATTCATCGGAAAATTAAGATGGAAACCTAATTTCTTAATTGCTAAGAACCTTAACTCTGCCTGCTTTTGTTGTCTGCTTACAACATTTGAAAACAGTTTGGGCTCAGACCAGACCCGACAAAATGTCGGGTCTGGTCTGAGCACAAACTATTTTGACAGTGATGGTATCCATGAAAGTATTTTTTGAAAAATCAGCAGACAACAAAAATTCATGAAAATTTTTCCAGCTTGCAAAGAGTTGAAAATAAACGAAGTGAAAGTCCTTTATCACAAAAGCTTTACCACCTATTCAATCTTTGAAGTAAAAACAAATATGTATGGATTATACACATATATGAAAGATTTACAAGATTTTCCCTTAAAAGAGTCACCTACCATTTGCACCAGGCAACATCTACAAATGGGCCTTGACGCGAGAAAACCTGTCTTTGGGGGTTTGCGAACAACAAAGGCGCAGACCAGACTGGGCATCCGCACAGTCTGATCAGCGTCTTTGTTATTCGCTTATTGAAAAGTATCAAATCTAGACTGGCTACAAGCTAAATTTTATTTTTCTAGCTAGTCTCTGTAACTGAGGGGACTGGTTTGAGTCTCGCTTTGTCGGAAACCCCGAAGACAGCTTTTCTTGCGTTGCAGCCCAAATTGTGTTGCTTGTTTCAAAATAGAAAAGGCTTGATATTTTATGTGAATCATCTGCAGGACATGAAATATCAAGTTCAATTTACCTCACATATAAAGAGATCCCAACAAAATTGTTGTCGTCTACTGCAGAAGTGAGTGACACTTTAAGAATTAAAAAGATAAAACAACTCAGTAGTATGATAATAAGAGACAATACATTGAAAATGAGCATGTAATGGGATAGCATGAAAATATGCAAGGCAACCATGTTACCTTATAGAAGACTGACATACTTAGCAGTTAATGTTTCTAGTGTCCATGGCAACCAGATAAATACTGGTAGAAATTTTTGGAAATCTTTTATTGATTTCTTAGGCTGTCTGTACCTGTTCTGTTGCTGCCATGAATACTGAATTGATTTCCACAGTTCGCCTGGTATGGGTTTTTACATGTCTATGTATTTTGATGCTTTACAGTGGCACAGATGCCTAAGCTTGTCTGATAGTGTAAACTCTGATGAGACTATAAAAATCTGCCAGCTTGGCTGAATCTAATCATATCACTTGTGTAATGATAAGCACCAAAATCTAGCCTCAAGGTTATTACACTTGAGAAAATCTAAAAATTCATAATAGGCTTGCTTTGAAAATGAAAATAGTTGGCATTAATGCTTAGAAAGGGTACCCTTGCTCTAAAATGTTTGCTTTTAAAATGGAAATTAATCTTTGATCACTTGATTTAATTCTATTTTAAAAACCTGTATTGTGGGTATTTATTTTATTAAATTTAGTCACATTAATGAAAACCATCTTCAACTATGTGTTTTTTGGCTACATGTGTGTACATAATTACACATACATGTATGATGTATTTCATGTATGATGTATTACAATAATAGCACTATTTATGATGGGACTAAAATACAAACAAGCTGTACATGTATTGCACAAAATGGGATTATAATGTCATTTAACTGGCATTTGAACACTCAAATATTTACCGTACATGTAATGAATATCAGAGAAAAAAGATGAATTCTAAATGAAACATGGGGGAAAAGTCCATGATTTTGAAAATCCTGAACTTTAGAAATTCAAATCTTAATACATGCAGTATGCCTACAAAATAATAATCATTTCAAGTTTTAAAGGTCAGTTGTTTTTAGATAAACTGAATATAAATCAGAGAAGGTATTATAATCTCCCTGAACTTCATATGGAAAGTCAGCTTAAAAATCTTGAATTAAGGATCAATCCATTTTCATCGAATAATGAAGCCCCCTTTGTTATTGCGCACTTTATAGCTGATGTTATATGTACAAATGTGAATATGATTTTTTCAAAGTATTAGCATATTAAAGGGAGTTGTAAACTAGTATTAGAAAATTAGCATAAAAGTGTTGTGCCTTTATTTGGTGCACCAAATAAGACACAGCAATTTTATACTGATTTAGGTCTCTATCAACAGCATTTAGTCCAGATAAAAATAGTAACAATCAAGGACTTTTCAATGCCTTATATAGAGAATTTCCAGTGCTTTTCAAGACAGATTTAAATTTCCAGAACTTTTCAAGAAAGCCCTCTATATTCAAGTACTTATCAAGCACGTAAAAACGCTGGTTTTGGCCATTCTGATTTAAACTACAGTGAAACCTAAGTAAAAGGGCCCCTCAAAATAGACAAAAACAAAGATCTTAATGACAAAAGGTAGCTTAATGAAGGTCAAAAGTATTGCAGATTGCTCTCCTTGGAGCATTCTGCAATACATTTGACCTGCATTAAGCAATAATTGGTCTTGAAAACCAATTTTCGGTCTTTAAGAGTGGCCGTTTTACACAGGTTTTACTGTATATTTTGACATAATCTATGGTTTCATAAAATCATAATATGGATGAAGTTAAAAATTTGTAGCACTAAAGCATTGTGTCACAAACATTCTCTATGAGCATACATAAACGTCCAATCAGTGTTAAAGCAATGATATAATATCTAAATGGCTGATAAATTAGCCCGAATTCTAAGGTGCAATTATGAAAATGGGTTTACATCTACATGTAGAGATGGAAAAACAAACTATCACAGTCAAGAGTTCAATTTTGATCGAGGAAAAGCAAGAGAAACATTTTTAGATCATCTTCAAAATTTAATTTTGAGAAAAAATGGGAAGGATGGTGACTATTGGCAGAGAATTCTGTTGTAAGATTTGGAGTGGGTGATTCTTTTTTTATCTGGATGATGGATCATTTATTTTTGATACCGTATATACCATTGCCTATACAGTTATTACTGTCCTGCCAGTTGAGAGTGACAGTGACGCCATGCTTTGTTTACAAAGTTATTGGGGACTTAGAATCGATAGATCACTTGTGTATTAATCCTATCCGGTGGATAGGATTAATACACATGTGATCTATTGATTCGCATTAGCTCAAGTAAAGTGTACACGTCAGTGTTTAACTTAGCAATTGTAAACAAAGTATTATGTATCTGTCACTCTTGGTTGGCACAACAATAGGTTTAATCACAGTTATATTTTGCATGGTATGGTTAATGATCTAAAATTTCAAACACTTTTCTCCTTCTGTTCTCAAATAAAATATTGGCTATCAGGGCTGGTGTTCACATAACAACTTGTCAGAAAAGACCCTTAAGTAGCAGTCTGATCTGGGTCTGCCCTGTACATCTAGGCTTTTGTAGTAGGCAATTACTGTTTCAAAATTTGAGAACATTTACTGTAGAGAGCATGAAAAGCAAACTGCCTTCAATGTATTTTTTGTTGATGTCAGTGTGTTAACTTGACATAATGTGGTGCATTAAAGAGCATCATAATTAAATGCAAATGTCTATGCTACAGTCAAAATTTAGGGTAGGGATTCTACTGGGCAGATATGAGAAAAATAATTTACTTTTCAATTTTTTTTTCAGTTATACTGGGGAAGGATGGAGAGTAAATGTTCATTTTTTTTTACTTTTCAACACTTTTAGTGTAATAGCCATTATTAATTTTGAAACTATTTTATTGTTAACTTTAAAAAAATTGAGCTGAAAAGCTCTTTGCGAGTCATTTTGCACTAGGCCAGGAAAAAATCGGATGAGATCATTGCCTAGGTGGAGGATGTCCACAGATTGTATGTAGTAAGGGAACATTTAATTCCTCGTCATATGAGATACAATCACAAAACATATCCACTTACAATTTACAGAAAAATCCAAATGCATGGCATGTGCATAATTATCCATGGACCTGCACAAGTTTTGAACAGAATTTGTTGAACTACAACTGTACCTGCCATCTGCTGATAACCTTAACTCTTTGCATGCTGGGTAATTTTTCATGATTTTTTGTCGTCTGCTGACTTTTTTCAAAATTAACTTTTTCAAAAAATTCTTTCCGGAACACTATCAGATTGTCTAACAGTTTGGATCCAGATTAGGACAGACGTTCTGTCGGGCCTGATCTAGGTCCAAACTGTTTGCAAAGACCAGAAGCAGACGACAAAACTCACCGCTGGCAGGCAAATAGTTAAAATATCAGCAAATTTAACCAAGCCTTTTTGAATGTGTTTCACACATATAGAGGCAATAAAAAAATCTTGATCTATAGATATAAATAAGAAGTGCCGATATTTACATACAATTTTGAATTTCATGAAACTAGTGAATGATGATACTACTATATATCAATGCTCCAGATAAGATGGTGGCTTTGTGATTTAATTACTTTCTCAAATGAAATCTGTTTTGGGTACCAGTAAGTAAAGGGTAGTCGCACCTAGTGGCACCCAAAACAAATATTTTGAGGGAAAATAATTTGAGACCCCATATTTTAAGCTTATCTGAAGCTGTGTGTTTAATGGAATGATTTATCACATGATGAAATACCATTTCATCCATCCAAACATTTATAACATGGACACATTTGCCTCAAACTCCCCAGCAATGACATTTTCTATGCTCATTCTTCACCTATTGGAAAACATCATCACCACAAGGTTCCAATGAGCTAAATAATGCTGCATTATGATATTCATCCCTTGGCAATATCTCATGCAAGTATTGTTAACAGACATCTTTTGATCCAGATAGTTGGAAATTGTATTTTTTATATTTCAACAAAACCTCTTTATACTTTAGAAGTGTTTTCTGAAGATGTTTGTTCAAGGAGATACCACGACTGGGGAGTTTGATCAGGTCTATTCAAGACAAATCATCAGGAAAGGGTATTACCCATCCACATAATCTCATTTATGGACCTCAGGCATAGGCCAATATGTGATATGTGATAACTACCCTTTTTCTCATGAAATGTCTCTAATTCTTGATCACATTTGTTAAAACAGCAACAACTAATGTCAACAAGTTTGATAAATAAATCACATCCTTCCTCAACTGACTAGAAACACACTGGCACAATCTCCATCTTTTTAAAATCCTATAAAAGTTATCTCCCTTGGTAAAACTCTTCACTTTCAAACACAGTTTGGTTGGCAGTATTTTGTCATATTGGTACCTGTTTTCGTCTTGCTAGCTTTGACCTGTAATTAGCAATAAATAAAACGTAAATTAAAAGGTTACTTATTTCTACTGTTGTGAAAAATTTATCATATGACGTTACTGTTATTAAGAGGATAGTCATGTCATAAATTATGTTATAACCATATATTCAGGGGGAACAAGTAACGTCATGACAACGTCCCTGACAACAAATCAAATTTTCAATTCTATGGAAAGTCGGCCTCGAAATCCTGAATTCAGAAACAATCCTGAAAACTTTCACTCATGGATGTGGTGGGAGCGCAGTGGCTTAGTGGTAGAGTGCTTGACTCAAGACCAAAGGGCCGCGGGTTTGTGCCTCACCAGCGTCACTGCATTATGTCCTTGAGCAAGACATATTAATCCTCGTTTAGTACTGGTTCAACCCAGGAAGACCTGTCCCGACATAATTGAAAAATTGTTGA
This sequence comes from Loripinus fragilis, assembly GCA_964019695.1. Lineage (NCBI taxonomy): Eukaryota > Metazoa > Mollusca > Bivalvia > Lucinida > Lucinidae > Loripinus > Loripinus fragilis. The sequence goes on along the minus strand of OZ026529.1, from coordinate 14,238,758 downwards.
CTGGGATGTAAAGAATCAGTGGACAGTGCCTATCTACTGTGCCTGACTGTATTCAACCTTTTAAGTGCACCATGGTTACATATTTTTTTTTCATAAACAACCATTGGGGTGTGGTCAATTTGGATCTCAGAGGTATGGTTGGCAGGATTTATGTTAGTAACCACTATGCAAAGCTGCATACTAAATACAGGGCTATTGGTCTCATGGATTTAGAGAAGACTTTTAAAAGTTTGTCCCTAATATAAGTCTATTTGAGCTATAAATTGCTTTGGAAACCCCAGTCCTGCAATCAGCCCAAAATTCTTATGCAGCCATTCCCCCTTCCTGGTCATGCATCACATGAAATTTTATCAGAATAGGTCTACTGAATATAGAAATATACTTCATTGAAAATGTGGATGGATGATGAAAGACTTCAGACCATTTGCATAATAATACCTCGTTGAGCCTTTTGGCTCAGGTGAGTTAAAAACTCTGGAACGAGATTTCAACTGTACATATTTACCCTATTTGCCCAGCAAGCAGTGGATTTATAGCATAGAGCCAGTTATGGAATTCTTTGTCAAGAGTTGACTGGTTGTACATATTTACCTTATTTATCCAGCAAGCAGTGGATTTATAGCATAGAGCTAGTCATGGAATTCTTTGTCAAAGAGTTGACTGGTTGTACATATTTACCTTATTTATCCAGCAAGCAGTGGATTTATAGCATAGAGCCAGTCATGGAAATCTTTGTCAAGAGTTGACTGATTGTTTATATTTACCTTATTTATCCAGCAAGCAGTGGATTTATAGCATAGAACCAGTCATGGAATTTTTTTGTCAAGAGTTGACTGGTTGTACATATTTACCTTATTTATCCAGCAAGCAGAATATTTTATAGCATAGGGCCAGTCATGGAAGGAATTCTCCGTCAAAAGTGGACTGGTTGTACATTATTTACCTTATTTGTCCAGCAAGTAGAAGATTTATAGCATAGAGCCAATCATGAAAGGAATTCTCCGTCAAGTGTGGACTGGTTGTACATTATTTACCTTATTTGTCCAGCAAGCAGTGGATTTATAGCATAGAGCCAGTCATGGAATTCTTTGTCATCTGGAGTCTGTAGCAGAAAACCTCGGAACCTTGTCAATACTGAAAATGTATTTCTGGCCTGCAAAAAAGAAGAAAAAAAATAAAACCATCTGGAAGGCAGAGATGCTTTTGTTCCCTGCTAACTGCATGCATGGTAATTATGCATTTTTTTTTCTCAAAAATATCTTTCAGTAAACCTTCATAGTGTAAAACAGTTTAAATCCAGATCAGGACCAACATATTTTCACTTGTTATTGACAACATCTCTTCATATGAATCAGCAGAAAGAGGAGAATGACCATAGAAAATATTTCACGATCAAACTCCATGCTCAATCTCATGACCCCTGGATCAGCAATCAGACTCACTACTGATTGTGCAATGGGGACCTGCTTTGACTGGAGGTCAAAGGTTATCCTTGATATTTGGTACTTATATATAGTCATTGTCTCATTAGGTTAAACATTTCTAGTAAGCATAATAACTTTGGCTTCAAAAGCTATCAAAAATCATTTTCAAGATCTTCCCAAGGGTCTAAAAGGATGTGTCATTAAAGTTAGGATAAATATTTAGACAAACTGTACAGGGGCCACATCCTCAACAGACATACCAACACCCAGGGTCATTGGCAGCCCAGGGACATTGGCCATTAAAATTGATTTTCAAGATTTTTTATGAAATTTATATGGCCATGGCAGAGTTTTTGGTCATTTGAGACTGGACCATATAGCCATAGGCCTTCAGATAAAAGTGCATATTTGAAAACTATTTTTTGTATTTCTCAACTGAAACATATGTTGTGGGTACTCAAAAGAACTGTCACATCGAGATGATTCTTTTAAGCACCAAAAACACATTAACTGATGGCTAAGAAATTATTGGAAATTTAAAGCTTGAAAATTTTGCTTAACATGACATGTGTCAAAGACAATAAACAAACAAAATACCTTGAGTAGAGATTGTTGGTCCTCACTGTACTCTATCTGGGCCGTGGCAAGATTGATCACCCCTCGCTCCATCGGATCTTTGTCAGTATTATAGATATATACATATGGCCTACGTACAACCTGCAAATATAAACAAAACCTCACTGTACTCTCTCTAGGCCGTGGCAAGATAAATCACCCCTCGCTCCATAGGATCTTTATCAGTATTATAGATATATACATGTGGCCTACGTACAACCTACAAATATAAACAAAACCTCACTGTACTCTATCTGGGTTGTGGCAAGATTGATCACCCCTTGCTCCATCGGATCTTTATCAGTATTATAGATATATACATAAGGCTTACGTACAACCTACAAATATACATTTTTAGGGTGAGTATTTAAAATGATCAATAAATTGGCCTCAGTTTACTCTGGGTAGTATGACCGAATAAGACTCGAAGTAGGCTCTTAGTTACAGTGACAGGCTGAAATGTTTAAATTTCGATGAAACAGCTCCCTTTTTTCCTTAATTTTGTCTAATGTCAGTTTGGACACAACCTAGAGCTGTCTATATTTAAGGCTTTGCTTCATTTTGCAAGTTTTACTCTTTGTGTGCTTTTCATGATTTTAAGACATCTGCAGATTTTTCTTTTCTTTTTTCAGGCCCAACAACATTATATCTTCGCCAAAATTGTTTGCAAAGGTTATCTATCAACAGACAACACTAACTGGCAGAAAGTTAATTATTAAAGATACATACCACCCATTTCTTGATCCAACCATTAGACTTCTCATCAAGGAAGTTCAACCAGCCTTTCCTAGCCACTACAGGACTGACTCTGACCTCCTCTACGTCAGGTGCGAATATAAACTTGTCGAGATCAGGTCGTATTGCCTTCAGTGGAAGAGAGAACTTCCTGTCCGGTGTATTTCCGTCCAAGTTGTTGGATGATGAGACATTGTCAGAGGATTTGGAGGGTGGGATTTGGTCCTGGGAAGCCGATCTGTTGAAGAAGCAAAGTCAGGGCTCATACAGACAGGTTTGAGAAAAACTCAAGAAATTTTCAAGGACTTCTAAAAGCCTCTCCAAGAGTTTTCAAGGACTTAAAGTTAATGAAAAATACTGATCGAAGTGTTAAAATTCTACTTCAGAAATGCTTGACTGAGATAATGGAAACATTAGTACTGGAAAATTAGTATAAAAGTGTTGTGCCTTTATTTGGTGCAGCATATGCTGCACCAAATATAGACACAACAATTTTATACTAAGTTTTTTATCTATAGTGCTTAGTCCTACAGAAAATAGTTAAATTCAAGGACTTTTCAAGGCTTTTGAGTGATTTTCCAGTACTTTTCAAGGCAGATCTAATTTTCAAGGACTTTTCAAGAAAGCCCTCTAAATTCAAGTACTTTTCAAGCCTGTGCAAACACTGTATAGACTAGAATTACGAGAATCTGATGCATTGCCTGGCTAAACCTATGTCAAAAAAGGGCCATATCTCAGTCAAAATTAGGCAGATGATCTGCAAATTCAAACTTGACCTGTATTTTACAATGCTTTACCCTTCTGTAAACTTCGCAAGAAATTGACGCATCCCTTCAAAAGTTATTGATCTGAAACCAAAAGTGAGACCGAGACATGATCCCTACCTGACTGCCATGCATTGCAGGCGACACAAAAATAGGATTTTAAACCTTTTCTAGTCGTCTGCTCTCTATTCTACTTATGTACATCTGTAGCCATATCGCAAACACTATGGACCAAGATCAGACTGCTCCCTTATGATCATGGTTCATAGTGTTTGCTTCCTGATGAATGTAGTCTGGAGTGCATTTTAATAACATGCAGTAGATGTAAAAAGCAGATGACATATATAGGACAAGAAAAACGTTAGCAGGGTAAGGGTTAAGGAATTAGTTTTATTATTTATCTGATGTTCAATGGGACAACATCCACTAGAAGACATCAATGTCCAGGAAATGTTTGTCAAGTTTGTTTGTTTGATTTGATTCTTTACGTCCCATCAACAATCTTTCAGTTAAACAGGAATAGGTCTTCCTGGGTTGAACCAGTACTAAGCTAGGATAAATGTGTCTTGCTCGAGGACCACAACGCAGTGACGCCGGTGAGGCTCAAAACCAGTCAAGCACTCTACCACTGAGCCACTGCGCTCCCTAGATGTTTGTCAAAGCTTGACAATATCATGTCTTGTACAAATACATGTAAAGTGAACACCAAATGTTTTTGCTGATCTTATAAGAGCTTTATACCATCATGTCTGTAACTCTTTGACCCCTTTTAGTACCCTTAACACATAGGATAGCTAATACAATTTATAGACCACAAATTTAATATTTCAACTTTTGATTCCCTCTGTAAGTAAAGTAAGACTTCTTTTTGGAAAATTATTACACGCCATCTCTTTACTGAAATGTAATCATGCAACAAAATGCTCCAAATGCATGTGCAGGGTTACAGTACATATAATTGAGCATATAGCATTGTGTCAAAATGAAGTAAATTTAATTTGAGTCAAGTTTATTTGAGAAAAAAGTAAAAAAAAAACATTTTTAATGGAAAGAGGTGGATACCAAATAAGCATATGACAACAGCCTACCATTAGCCTACCAGGGAAACACCATTGGAATGGCATTAAGCTGATGGGCAGAAAGTGGCTCAAGACTGTATGCGGGCTTTGTATACTTACTTGAACATTTCTGAGGCAGATGAAGACACCATACTCGACTCCCCACTAACTCCTGCATCACTCTCAGATGACGTAGATACTGAACTAATCAAAGACTCTGTCATAGGGGTCTGTAAAATATCATCAACATATCTTATGGCTACAACACAGCCATCAAAATAAAGTATTCAACCACTTGCTAAAACTAGCAAGTGTATTATTTATTACTTTCTTAAGATGTTCATCAGCTTGAATAGCCACTTGATTTTAACTTTAGGGTTCTTTTGTTGCTGTTTTTTGTTGCTGTTTGCTTCTTTTTTCTGAGAGGGGAGAGGGGCATTTGTATTCTTTAGCATCAAGCAAATTTAAACTTTAGAACACCACCTAAAAGGTTTGTCACTATAATTTGCCAAAATGATGTCAATATGTAATGTTCAATCTTGGCATATTCTGGAACAACAGGGAACCTATATTTTTTTTTTAAAAATCTAAAATGAAATTTAAGGCAGTTAAAATGTACATAAGAATAAAATCTTTAGATTTGTGTGAGGAGATGGATAGAAAAATGAATCCCTAGTTATCAACATTTTTCATCACTTTATAATCACTTGATTTCAAATGATGATCCCTTGGACTGAATTTTCTATCTAACTCTCACATCTATGACTGATTCTTATAAACTAGGTAGAGATGCATGGCTGTTAAATGCCATAATTTATGTCACCAAAGCTTGATAGCACTTGCTAGTACTTGTTAGAATCTATCATGGACCTGATGGCCAGATAGAAAAACTTCTTCCATGCATAACTGCTAGCTCCTAGATAAGAGACTCAGTGTGCGTAATTAAAAATTATTTTTCTTATTTCTCAACCAAAACATATGTTGTGGGTACTCAAAAAAAACGTCTCAATGAGACGGTTCTTTTGAGCACCCAAAACAAATGTTTATACTTATGGATAGAAAAATAAAGACATCTTTACTCTACAAATTTATGAGACGGCTCTTTTGAGCACCCAAAACAAATGTATACACTTATGGATAAGAAAATAAAGACAGTTTTGCGCTACAAATTTTTCTTCGTCTGTACCTACCTTCAATGCAGGAGGACTCGGAGGAAGACGACCTTGTAAAATCAGCCTCAGACACTTTGCGGCGAGCTCCTTCTCCCTATCACCGTTAGTTTGGAAATTAAAATAACTATTGTCTCTTTTCAACGCAAACTTATTCTTCTCTGACGTATCATCTTCCTTTTCCGTCACGGATTCCTCAAGTTTTTCTTTCAACTCTTGAACTTTCAACTGCTCCCGCTGAGCTTTCATCGTTATATTGGTAATGTCTTTGTCCATTTTACTCAATTCATGAGTTTTATTTTGTTCCACTAGTTTTTCACGTAACAAAAGCACATGTCTTGATTTTTCAACCTGAAATAAGAAAAAGTAAAAAGAATTTCCATTTCTGGGCTAAGAAGATAGAGTGCAGACAAGAATTTATATGGACCCACAGTGGAATGATGTAATCTGCACTAAAAAAATATTATTCCCTCACCCCACCTACATTGATTGTGAGAGGGGGTCAAAGTAAACTTCTTGTGAATAGTTTGAATGGCAAAGGTAGTGGTTGTTTTCTATCATGTTTGTGTTTTGTTTTGTTTTCATACTAAACTCAAAATTTAGCCCAAAAAAGTTAGCCAAAATTCTTTCCATTAATTCAAAATTATGCCCAGAAAAGTGTAATGGAATACCTGAGTGTTGTGGGTCTCTGGAAATTTGTAGAAATAAAAATTAGTTCCCAATAACAAAGTCAAAATACTCACCATTTCTAATCTTGTGAGTTTCTCGAGCTCCCACTGATGATCTATGATGAGAGAATCACCACGAGGTCTCCAGCCATTCAGATTCTCCTCCCCTCGGACATACGTAGATGACGTGTCCAGCACTCTACGTTGTCTTCTCTGTACACCTGTTTAAAGTAAACTGGGATTCTTAACTTTTTATGCACTAAAGAATTCTTCTTTCTAGTTTGTTACATTATATTTGGAATGGTCCATTGTAAAAACCAAGTGGTCACGGGTCATAATTTCCAAATAAAAGTGTATCTCTTGCTCTGAATAGCAAACAGTGTAGACAAAGGTGAAATGCTGCGTTATACAGCATTTCATCTGGGTCTTCAATGTTTCACGAAGATGCATATAAGAGTGACTAGTATCTAAAGACTTAGTTCTTTTCATTCCGGTGGATTATACCATACATACTGATACAATAAGTATGGAATTGTCCATTTTGTATTTTGAGGGGTTGCCAGTCAAAGTTTCTATCAAATATGTGTTTCTGCCAATGGATTTTGCTTTTACCTAAGAAAACAGTGCAGACTCAGATGAAATGCCTCCTTATTAGGAATTTCATCTGGGTATTCTATGTTTGCCAAAAGTACCTGTTTAGCAGTATCCAGAATGAAAAGAGCTAATATGATTCATCATAACACCTACAGAGCAGTTGTTTCTTTACAATCATTGTAATTTATATGGTATTGTCTGGCCTCCAGACAAGAGTGGGTAACTTAATATTTATTTAACTATTTTGCAAACAGAACATATGCAGTGGATATCCAAACAGTTTGGATCCAGATGAGTCCAAAAGTTTTGTTGGGCCTAATCTGGCTCCAAACTGTTTGCAAAGATAATCAACAGACGACTAAATTTGTCGCTAGCAGTCAAAGAGTTAAACTGTCCTTTAGAAAAAATGTCAAAGTAGCAATAACTTGCAATCACATTTTCTTAGTTCTTGAAACCTCATACATTAACTCTTTGCCTACCAGTATCATCCCCTAATAAATTTTGCAAATGGTTTGGACCCAGATCAAGCCTGACAAAATGTCAGGCCGGATCTGGGTCCAAACTGTTTGACACTCTGATGGTATTCCTGAAAGAATGTTTCTAAAAAGTTGATTTGAAAAAATCAGCAGACAACAAAAAAGCATGAGAAATTACCCAGGAGGCAAAGAGTTAAAATTGATTTTGAAGAACTTATGAACTTTGGCAGTTTTGTATGTTTTCTTAATTTTTCTTTTATGTTTCTCAAAAACTACTTCTATGACATAAATAAAACTATAAAAAGTATCAAACATACTTCTATTGTCAACTGCAAAAAAATCAAATGTCAGAGCAGTATGCATGAAAAATTGACACAAAGTTATCCATTTATATTTAACTCGTTTGAAGATGTTTATAACAGCTATGATATAAGATGAAAAGAATCAAAGGTTTTTATGACAATTGAACACTCCATTTCTCTTTTACGTTAACATGAAGACAGCCACGGTCAACAACTTAATCAAAGGATTTTTAACTTAACCATGCAGTTTGCATACACACTTTGCATTGCTCTGTACGCTTTATTATCTGCGGCACAGTAATGCAATTTTCAGGGGTTCTTTATTATGAATTGGCGTCACTGTTCTGCTTAAAAATTAAAAGAAAACTTTAACAAATGCCATTTAAATGGCCTTTAAAGTTTCACGTTAAAATCGGAAGTGGATATCAAATGAGTAAAAAATGTCATTAGAAAAGGGGCTCATCAAGTTGCATGGTGTTTTGTCAAACATATTAGCGTAAAAATAAAACACATACAATGATTTTTGTATGTGCAGCTGATGATTTCCGAAAATTTCAGAAAATTTGGAAAATTATCAATTTTTAAAAATTCATAAAAAATCTGTCATAAGCAAAATGTCAAGTGTTTGATGTTTTTCAAGTCGACTAGGCAGGTTTGCAATCACCTGTACTTGAATTTGATAAAAATTGCACTCAAAACGCTTATTTTCTTCAAAAATTTGAATTTTGCATTTTTGAACCCAAAAATCGTGAAGTGATGATAAACTCTTCCAAAACACCGCTTAACGTTAGTTCATTACAATACACATACTTGGGCAAAAATTCATTTCAATATCACTAGGGCTTAGTCAGAAAAAAAGAAATTAAAAGGTGGCTACTTAGAACTTCGGTTCAGTGTATTACAAAAAGTTTACATGATTATATATTTACCAAAAATTCTAAAATAACTAAGAAATTCTATTGCCAAATAAAATGTGCAGTAAAATACAATTGAGCCAGTGCATGAGATTTCCAACAATGTGGTATGTGCCACCAGCAAAGCCTAAGATCAGCCTGCGCATATGAGCAGTCTGATCAGAGCCTTTGTTAGTCACTTGAGTATTCTATGGTTCTTAAGCTACTGACTAAACACCATTTGGAGATTCTAAGCTTAACAGTAGGCTGCAGTGGCTCGCCCCAGTCTACACTTGTCAAAATGTCAAATTGTTGGAAATCTCATGCCACTGCGGCAGGCTCCAAAAACCTGACACCTAATCCTGTTACTAGGTGTGCATGGAGCAGGGGATCTCTTGGCCCTATTGATGGCAGGTTACAGAGTGAAGTTCATCTGGGATCAGCAGGACAAGATTTAATGGTCAGTTTTTGTTTTAAATATCTTGTGTTTCTTAAATCTCTACCCATATTTATCATTGGCAGGCTATGATTGTTTCAATTCCTGGTCATATTCCTTTGTTTAACACTTTGTATACTAATGGATTCTTCCTTCTGGTTCCATACAATACACGTCTTGGGATAGTCCATTGTAAATATCTAGGGGCATCAGGTTATACATGTATTTAAAAAAAAAAGTTTTTTTTTGTCTGAAGATCTTTTTTAACTTAACAAACAGTGTAGACCCTGATGAAATGCCGCATTATGCGGCATTTCATCTGTGTCTTCACTGTTTGTAAAAGTATGTATTTAGGGGTTTCCTCTATACTGACAGTTAAACAAATAAACACTAACTGTGAAACTACCAATACAATGCACTACCAACTGCACTCAACAGTTTTGTTTGATTTGATTCTTTATGTCCCATCAAAAATCTTTCAAGTATATAGGGATGGTTCTTCCTGGGTTAAACCAGTACTAAGCTAGGATTAATGTTCTTGCTCAAGAAAACAACGCAGTGACGCCGGTGAGGCTCGAACCCACGGCCTCTCAGTCTCGAGTCAAGCACTCTACCACTGAGCCACTGCCCTCCCTATGTACTCAAAGGTGTGACAGGAAAAATTATACTGCCCCAGATCATTGGCCAAGGTCAGACTGTGCCTTTTTGATCACCCATCTCGAAAAATTGTGAGAATTTTAAAAATAAATACAACACTGGCAAAGCATGAACAGCAAATTAATTTAGCAACTATAGCAGTCTCACTAGTTTGGACGCAATCAAAAACTATTAGACTGTATGTTTGTTTATCTTTGTGTTTAATGTCTCACCATCAGCTAAGGTCACACTGAGACTGGGCCACGGCTTAAAGTCTTATCCGAGAGACTGGAGAAGCCTGGGATACTTTAGAAAGTAATTCAATGAACAATACAGTAAAACCTGTCTTAAGCGGCCACATAAAAATAGACAAAACAAAGGTCTTAATGGAAAATGGTAGCTAAATGAAAGTCAAAAGTATTGCAGAATGCTCCCAGGCCTTTAGTTAAGAATGCGAAACGAAAAAATACTTTTCTTATTTCTCAACCAAAACATATGTTGTGGGTACTCAAAAGAACGATCTCAATGAGACGGTTTTTCTGAGCAACCAAAACATAAGTTAAACTTGATGCCTAAGAAAGTATTTATAATTTTACGCTCAACAATTTTGCTTATCTAAACCTGTGGCTCCCCTTGGAGCATTCTGCAATACTTTAGACCTGCATTAAGCCATAATTGGAACTGAAAACCTAATTTTGGTGATCTTTTTGAGCTGCCGCTTAAAACAGGTTTTACTGTAGTGAGTTTTTGATTACAATGGTATAAGCAGCTCAAGCAGCAGATATAAGTAAACAAAAGCAAAAATATCCTGCACAAACCTGGGCTACCTGTCTCGGACACCTGGCGTAGGTACATATCGTATATTCCACTGACACGGTTACTCTCCATGGCCTTAGATCCACTTCCAAACAAGCTTCTCAGGGACCTGAAAGGACTACTGAGTCAGAGACAAACAAACGCTTATTAGTGATAGATCGGAACAGGAAGTGGTCATTGTCATGGTAACAGAAGCCACTTCAGTTCTGAAGTATCCAACGTAGTGATGTGTATTTCAAAATGTACGAACCATTTAAACTCCTTAATAATGTTCTTCATATAATTCACATACCCTCATACTGTATTCATTTGTTGTGCTGCTCATAATGCTTCACTTTTAATGAATACCCACAAAAGTCTTGCCAAAAAAAAATAAGAGACATCTTTCCTACCTAGCACTATGGGTTTAAAGGGGGTTAATAAATTAATGTAAAATTTATACTCATCACCTCCAGCACAAACTTAAAACTATAATACCAATTAAGTCTACTACCAAGGGAAACTACAATAAACTGAAAACTAAATTATAAAGCATTTCATTGGACTTTCTCAATGCAAAGTAAGTTGTCTTAAATAACTTTTAACTGTCTACAAACTGAGAACTGTTTACAAAATCAGCATTTTATAGTATGGTCCACTGTATACACTGAGCAAAATTTCTAATTGGTCACCTTACATTTTTTATGTTAGTTTTTAAAGTAAGATTCGGTAATAAAAAATCCATGCTTCTATAAATCAACCAAGGCCTTGCCGAAACTCTGCATGCCATTTCATTTAAAAATGACTGGTACGTCTTGCACAGACAATGCTAGAGTAAAGGTACCCTCGTTTCAAAAAGTCACATTTTTTTCTACAATATGAAATATTCCACAGAATCGCCATCAATTTGTATTATTGTTTGTATGAAGATGTTTCTGACTGTCGTGATTAATGATAAACACGCTTCAAATGATTCGCTTCAATTAGACTCCTCTTTTCTGCTACGTAATAGCATGATGACAAACACTTCCAGCAGCTAAATCATTGAAAGTATTTCTAGCGATAAGGCCGGCTATTTCCCTAAAAGAGACGTTCGTTTTATTTTGTTGAAATAACTGGAGACACTAGGCACATTCAACAAATACATATAGACGAGCCGTATTTGCACCCTTGCCGCCCCCGCCCCATAGAACGCATATTTTAAACGGGATTTTCCATAATGCATGTAATAACTCTACTTCGTTTTGAATGAGAATTTATTTTGATCATCAACTGTGCTTGTTATTCAGTTATATATGTGGGAAATAGACCGTTAAACTAGGGTAAACAATCGTCCAATCACGATAGAGCAAATATATTTATACAGTTGATGTACAATAAAAATGACCATCTTGCAAAGTGGTCTATTTTTGTCAGATGTTTAATTCCTTCTTTCGCTTATACAACCCCTTTCCCCCCCCCCCCCCTAGACCCAAGACGCCCTTTACATATGTTGTATATTTATATAGCGACATTTAATTGTCCAAATGGCATCTTGGGTCTAGGGGGGGAAAGCATCCAAAATCAAAATGAAAGACGGCAATTTCATCTTTTCAATGACAAACGTCACCATTTTAAGCATATTTCGTACGCATGCGCAGAAGGAATACCACAAAGTTTAGAAAATGAAGGGCACTTATATCCGTAATATTTTAGCACCTTCACTTTTTGAAAATCTGCAATGGATTTACTTAACGCCTCGTCTAAACGGCACCCAGTATAAAGACGTAAAATGAGGGGTGGGTGTATAGAAAGCATAAGTTTCACATCTTTGTAAACGATGAATCGCGTTGAAACATATCTTTATGCTTACTATGCATATTTTACTACAGAAATAGACCAATTTTAAAAACATTAGGGCAATTTGAAAATTTTGTTTTTGGATTCATGTCAACTAGGGAAAATATACGCCTTATCGCTAGAGCTTCTTCAGCTTTTTGCATGCAGTTTACATAGGAAGTTCGCACTGTTCTGTACGCCTTATTATCTGTGAAAGTAGTAGTTCACGGTACTGAAATTTTCAGCGATTATTTATTACTACTAGAGGTTACTGTTCTTGTTTGAAAATTGAAAAAAATAATGCAAAGTATCGTCAAATTTACTTTTTTAGTTTTACATTCAAACCGAAAGTGCGCAGCAGCAACGAAATGTTTGCCATCACAAAATGGACGAATCAAGTTCTGTTCTGTTTGGGCTATCTTGTTCAGATAAAATAAAATGCATACAACAATTTTTGCACAACCTATTAATAAATTTCAAAAATCTGGAAAAATATGGCATTTTAAAAAATGTGTAAAAAATCTACTTTAGTCAAATATCAAGTGTTTGGTGTTTTTTGAAGTCGACTAGACCAGTTTATTACCAAATGCACCTAAATTTGATACAAAACTTCACTGAAAACCATTTTTCTTCAAAAAAGCATATTTTTGCATTTTTAACCAGAAAAACGTGGATTGAAAGACAACTTTACTGAAAGACTGCTAAACTTTCGCCCATTAAACTGCACATATATAGGCAAAAATTATTTTCAATTTTATTAGCGCTTGATCAGAAATAATGAGTTTAAAAAGTGACCAATTAGAAATTTTTTTAAGTGTATATTGAGGGGTTGCAGGTTATAATTTCCAACAGAATATTGTTATTTCTCTGAAGATCATTTTTTCCTTAACAAGCAGTGCAGATCCTAAGGTTCTTCACTGTTTGCAAAAAGAGTACCATTTAGAGGTTTCCAGTCTACAAAAGCATTTAAAACCTATCTCTCTATTGATCAGGGCTAGAGAAAACTGAGAATTTTCAGTTTTTAACTGAATTTAAGGTACGGATCAAATGAAATTGCTAAATTTCATCAAAATTCAGTCCATAAATTTCCCATATTCTTTAGATTTCAATGGCAAGGATAAAAACTAGAAGGCACAGTCGATGAGGCACCATCGCAAATTCCCATGCTAAAGTTTTTCGTCCCACCCCTGGGGCATGCCCCCACAACAGAAAGAAATTTCTGTTCAATATATTTTCTATCATTTCTTTATGAGAACAGACACAAAGTTTGGTATAAAAATCTTTGAAATTGACATGGTAAACAAAATTTAATGATATTCGACCTTTTGACCTCATCACAAGGTTACCAGTTTGACCCTAGGATGAAAATTTTACTTGCATTCTGTTCTGCTTGTCATCCCTGTCAATTTGATATTCCACATGACCATGTTTGAAAAAAAAAAACATTTTTGACCCCCTGGGCACGCCCTGAGCACCTCCAGTGCCCCAATGTCCCACCCCTGGGGCATGACCCACACCCCTGGGGCATGACCCAGGGGACAGAATGAAAATCCTGTCTGATACGTTTTGTATCTTTCATTTGTGAGAACACACACAAAGTTTGGTATAAAAATCTTTGAATTGACTTTGTAATTGAAATTAAATGATACTTGACCTTTTCGCCCCTCCCCAGGGCCCAGGGGGTGGGGTAAAAAAAAATTGCCATTGCATGCCCCATTCTTGTGAGTAACTCACACATCAAATTTGGTTGAATTTCGTCCAATGGTTTAGGAGGAGATAGCATAACGGACAGACAGACGGACAGACGGTTGTGGGTGTGTACGGATAGATGGACTGACAGAGGCAATTACGATATCATTCAACTACCAATAGGACAAAAGATGGCATTATATTTTCAAATGTATCCAGTAGGGGGATAGGGGGAGGGGGGTGATTTTTCACTGATATTGGGTTGGAAGAGGATTTTTTCTATTGACAATCAAACCAAATGGGATTAGAAGATTTCTCTAGCCCTGCTATTGATAATAAAAGAATATTATAGTTTGTTTGACTGTTTAATGTCTCAAGACTGTTCCAGCCTTTGGTCAGCCATTTTAAAGTATTGTTTTGGAACTCAAAGAGTGAATTTAACTCTCCAGCAAGGATATTGTTCACAATTTACACCCAGATCACAGCTTAGATTATTACCTATTTAAATACACAGGCTTTAGTTTAAAGTGCATGACAAAAAAAATAATTTTCTTATTTCTCAATCAAAATATATGTTGTGGGTATTCAAAAGAACTGTCTCAGTGAGACGGTTCTTTTGAGCAACCAAAACATATGTTAAAACTGATGGGTAAGAAACTATTAACAATTTTACACTCTAAAATTTTGTTTATCTAAATCTGTGAATACAAGTAGTCACATTGCAGACAATATAAGGAAATTGATGCTAAGCCTACATAAAAGCAAACACAACTACCTACAAATAATCTGAGATCTGAAGAACTTTTTTTCACAAAATTTTGTTTGTTTATGTATTATATTCATTCATTCAAAATAAAAGTCAATGCACTGTCAGTGTCTTCTTTGCTTTAAGGCCAGATTTTTTTTATTAGTTGATATACAAACGGTTTAAACCCTCCTACTGGGATTTTCCATAAAGTAGAAATAAAATAAAATATAATTTCTAAAATTATTTTTATATTTTATCCGCCAACTCTAATCAGATTCGTTAAAAAAAAATAATATATTTTTGAGGTTCTGTCTGTGTATTTTTGAGAGTGACACTGTTAAAGTGATTGTCCTATCCAGATTTTTAGGATAATGATGAAATATTTAAAGATTTAATACAGACTGTTGGTTTAACTTACTAGTTTTACTGTTTTTTTCTGGAGATATTAAAAAAAAAGGTCTAAAAAAAAAAAAAAATTCTGAAAATGACCTTTTTCATTTTATTTTTTTTCATCCCCCCGACCCTAAATCTGAAAAAAAAATCCCGTAAATCAACTAATAAAAAAATTCTTTCCTTAATTGATCAATTTTTGATGGATCAGAATATTAACTTGAACAACCTTGGTAGAGGACCACTCGTGGATAATTTGTGCCACACATGTTCAAAGCAATGCCAGTAGTTATAAACAGAGGATTACTTTATGTTTTCCATTTATGTTTATAGGGAAAATTGACCTTGCCATGTTTTTAGAGGGATCAAAACAATATGAACAATCTTGGTAGGGGGCCACCCAAGGACCATGAGTACCATTTGAGCCAGTGCATGAGATTTTCAATAATGTGACATTTTGACAAGTGAGGACTCAGACGAGCCTGTGCAGCCCCCTTTTAAGCTTAGAAACTCCAAATGGTGTTCATTCAGTAGCTTAACAATCATAGAATACTCAAGCGACTAGCAAAGGCTCTGATCAGACTGCGCGTATGCGAAAGGCTGATCTGAGACTTTGCTGGTCGCACATACCACTTTGTTGGAAATCTCATGCACTGGCTCATATCATTTTCAAATCTGAATAGAAGTTTTTGACAATACTTTTTTCAAACTAAGTTTTTCTCTTTTCAAAAATATGGATAATGCTCCTGATTAACCCTTGTGATGCTGAATGTTTTAATACTAGGGTTAAAATACTTGTATCAATCTTGGTATGATCACAAAATCAGACCAGTTGTCAATTTTTTCCTGTTGCCATGATAAACCAAATTATGCATGGAATGAAAATTTTAGAACAACTTTGAAAGTGGATGACCCAAGAATTATTCCTGTGAAGCTTTATGAAATTCCATCGAGTAGTTTAGGTAAATATGTTGTTAGAAGCATTTGCTGACCAGTGGATGAGTGACAACAGACATTCAACAACAATTATATTGTGCTAGGTGACAGGCCTTCAGATTTATGGTGGGCCCGGGTCATTGTCTCATGATTTCAAAATATGGCCCATAACTTTCCAAGGCAGTGGGCCCAGTGGACCCATCCTTTTTAGACGTGAATAAATCTCACTTTAATAAAAATATTCATCTTACAGCGAGTCTACAAACTCCACAAAACAGAAAGTACATGTAGGTAGTCAATACAGTAAAACATGTCTTAAGCAGCCACTCAAAAAAGACAAAACAAAGATCTTAATAAAAATGGTAGCTTAATGAGGGTCGAAAGGATTGCATCTGTTATCTCCAATACTTTTGACCTGCATTAAGTGATAATTGGTCTTCTTTTTTGAGTGTCTTTTACTGTATAATCTGCAGTCAATATACATATATGCAAACAAGTGTCTGTGTCAGTGTAGAGGTAGAGTATACAACCCAAATGTCAACTTTGGTCAATTTGATATGCTTGGGCCCCTCATTTCAGAAAATGACCCGCCAATTTCTGTTTAATGGGTCACTTCGGCCCACCAATCTTGAAAAAAATCTGAAGCCCTGAGGAGAACTAAAAAGGGGTCATCAGCACCAAGGAAGTTTAGGGTGGTGCTTGCCTCTGATCCTAGTATACTTGTGTAGCTTAGCTTTCAAGTGTTTTTTTTTTCTTCCAAAGCAATCCTATAAATCTTGATTGTTCTTATTCAAGGGGTCTAGATCTTGTGAAATTTTCAGAATCTTAATTATAAACAAAGAAATGACAAATGAATGAAACCATTAGAAAAAGGTGACACTATTATACAAGGTAAAACCATATAAGATTGTCTTGTACACAGATGAAATCAAGTCTTTCACACAAAGTGTAAAATAATAGTGTCAAAACACTTTAGATAAATGGCATAACATCTGCAAAATTACCAAGTATGCAAATACTAAACACATGGCCAGAGCAAGAGGGGGTATAGGGGGTTCTGACCCCCACCCCCTTGGAAAAGCACACGTTGCTATAACTTTCCTTAGAAAATCTGATATAGACCCCCCTTGAGAAGCAATTGGACCAAAAGGGTCCAATTGCATCTCAATGGAGGTCCATAGGGCCCTCTGTAAAATATGTTGAAGACTAAATGAAACACCTGCATGTAAAACTATATTTGTAGCCTTTCTTCAAAACATGGCAGTGTCATGTCTGTTTTGTACACATTCTTTGTGAATGACACACTTTAAACCAAAACACATGCATAAATCCACATGAGTTACAAAATGATATTTTACAGATTTCCAAACAAACAATATGACCATACCACCAAAAATAGCACAAAAATAAAAAATAATTATACAAGACTGCACACTGTTTACACTGTATCAATTTTCATTCCATGAAATTGACAAATACAGTTGATGCAAATTTGAAGTTGTATAAGACAGACAAACAAAACATGGACACTTAGATGGACAGATATACAGGCAAATAGGACATACCTCCCCAACAACCTGCTCTAACCTCCCATCCCTTTTCATGAAACTGTAGTCATATGACTCAGACACATCTGAGGTATTTTGTAATTACTTATGGCGCCAAATATAATACAGCCATCTGAATTTGGTAAACACTAACATGTGATCATAGTCCATTAAAGAGACTTAGTCTGCAACTATGAACATTTTTCGAAATTTTGTATTTTCTTTTTAAATCATTTGTAAAAGTGGAATTAAGTTATGTTTTTACAATAAATCTGTTCACTATAGCTTGGTAATTATTTGCGTCCCGCCAATAATTATAGACAGTTAATTTTAGCTTAAATGCTGTTGTTTTGATACTGATAATTTGATAAGATTTACGAAATTGGTAAAATGTATACCTGAATTTTAGTTTTTTTACTGTGATCTTGAAAAAATAGAAACATTAGTTCTAAAATTAAAAGATCAAAAGTTACAGACTATGCAGCTTTAAACACTAAAAATATGATAAATGTCTGGTAGACAATTTACATATAGAACATATATTTAGACCACAACCAAAGCAGGTTCATTTTGACTATCACACATCACCACTGTTGGGAATACAGAAAAGAAGCTGATATAACACTCATACACTCATGATGGCCAAAACTCCTTGGAATTCTTGTCATTCTGAGTGCAATGGAGTTACAGAAAAACCTGTGTAAAACAGCCACTCTCCAAAAGACCAAAAATTGGTTCTCAAGACCAATAATTGCTTAATGCAGGTCAAAAGTATTGCAGAATGCTCCATACTTTCAATCTTCATTAAGCTACCATTTGTCATTAAGATCTTTGTTTTGTCTATTTTTGAGTGGCCGTTTTACACAAGTTATATTGTAATATTGAGCCATACCATGTCACAGAGATATCAAGTGCAGACATAATTCTGAACTTAACTTTTGTTTTCTGCCTATATATTGGCCTTGATGCAAGAAAACCTGTCTTCAGGAGTTTCTGACCAAGTAACACTCAAACCAGACCGCTCTGCTACAGAGACAGGCTAGAATATTTAAATTTCGCATGTAGCAGGTTTAGAAATGACACTTTCCTGAGAGCGATTAACATAGGTGTTGGCCAGACTGCGCACATGCGCAGGCTGGTCTGCACCTTTGTTGTTGGCAAACAACAAAGTCCGGTTTTCTCACGTTGAGGCTTATATAATTTACAGTTTGCCTTATATGTAAATAGCCTAGGCTACCCCCAAGGTTATATAACATGGTATGGCTTATAAACAACAAACATGTCACCATACCAGAAAATGTTCCTTCTGACAAAATCCAAAACAGAATTCAAGCTAGAGTTAATATACTGCGCTTAAAAAGTCATCAGTCAACAAAGGCCCACAACAGCCAGCCCAGATTGGCAGTTTGCTCTGGGCCTTCCTTGCCAGCTTTTGTTTGAACAAAATTCTTTGGCATTGTGGCTCTAAAATAATGCAACTAAAGAGAAATCAAATTAAAATATACATGTATATCAAATAAATTTACAACTAAAACATACAGAGAAGACAGGGTACAAAAATTCCACTCTCCCAAAGCACCTGCCCTGTAGAATGAGTGCTTCAAGAGGAATTACTCAAGGAAGTCATATTACTCACTTATGTACTTTATTGCATACACTTTTAAAGGACAAGTGCATGTGTTTGCAGGATGAGTGAAAATTGTAAGTCACTCGTCCTACGGGACAAGTGCAATATTGAGATATTTTTGTCCCCTGGAAGACAATTCAAATGTCAAGGAGAAATAGCAGATTTTAAAATAACTTCTTGCAAAGTTTGAAGTGAATTCTTCATTTAAACTATGAACTGTGAGCAAGGTGTAATTTAATCTATACCATGATATAGTGTCAATGAGTCATGTATCAATTATTTCATTCCAGCAAATACTTTCATTTAAGAAATAAATTCAATTTTGGTCTGTTAATGGAATCATTAAGTCTCTTGTAAAGCTTCACTATGTGTTCATGATTCAATGCAATGAGTTAAAACAGAAAGATACTGCAGAAGAACTTACTTGGAAGCAGATATCCTGGTATCTCTAGAGTGTATCACCATACATAGATCCTTTGTAATACAGGCCAGCTGTGGGCTATTGTCAACCTAAAAACAAGAAACATACATAGAGGATATTACACAAGCTCTCATGTATCTTCGGAGTGTATTTCCTTCATAATACGCTTTTGTCAACCTAGAATTAATTGGAGTGCTCATGTATTATAGTAGTAAATTCCAAAAATTTTCGCGAGGGTTTTATCCTCAAAGTTTCTCAAAAATTAAACCCTAGCGGGACGACAAAATCACTCTGCTGTGTTACAATCATGCTCCAGTTGCAAATTATTAACTTTGTAAATATGTTTTCAATAAATTTTCATTGATTCTTTTTTTATATACAGCAATTTTGCAGTTGAGGAAATGAGATAAAAATTGAGGCTGAGCCAAGCATTTTATCACTTTTTTGCAAGGTGTTAAAAAATCAATAATAATAGGAGCACAAATAACATATTCTATTCATCATATACAGTCAATCTCAATTATCCGAACGTCGAGTATCCGAAACTACTGGTTATTCGAAGACGATGGACAGTCAAAAATTAATGTATGAGGTTTCAAGAAGTAAGATCTTTGTTCCCTGGTGGGCCGTTGATGGTCCGATGTTGTGTGCTAGCTGGGATGGAGACCTTATGACAGTAGACAGGAGATAAAAGGAGACAATATTTCGTCAGTAAATATGGTTCGTCAATTTACATTTAACCTTTATTCGATGTTGTTACCATGTATATAGTGGATGTCAATAAAAATCTGATTTTCTTTTAATTTTCTGTGTTATTAGACCTGCAAAACATAAGAGACGATGAGGCCACAACCTCCAAGGAGCTCATTTTCTTTAAAGCTTTGGCAGATGTTCCGATTACTTCACGGAAAACATGAGTTGAAGTTGCAAACTCTTGCAAAACAATGACGTTCTTAGAAAGCATCCAAGCTTTTCTGAAAATATCCGAAAACTCCCGTTTTCGATCATTCGAACTACCGATTATTCGAAAGGATTCCTGCAGTCCCTGGTACTTCGAATAATCGAGGTTTGACTGTATTACTAAGATTACTTTGAAAACCGTGTTTTGGCGTGAAAAACCTGTGTAAAACGGCCACTATCAAAAAGACCGAAAATTGGATTTCACGACCAATTATCGCTTAATGCAGGTCAAAACCGCAATCTGCAATACTTCAACCTTCTTTAAGCTACCATTTGTCATTAAGATCTTTGTTATGTCTACTTTTGAGTGGCCGTTTTACACAGATTTTACTGTACATGTATATGTAAGTTGTTAAGTGCTTCATAACACAACATTACCAACTATGTCATACACTAGAGTATTTCTGATTAGAAGGCTATATAACACTCACTACCGGATAGGAGGTCACAGTTTTCCACATAAAATAGGTTTTAGAAGAGGAAGAGAAAGCTGGTTGTTTTGCTATAATTGTCTTACAGATGTATTGTTACTATAAATATTCTGTGGCTCTTCCTCACGGTGCCGTGGGCTGATCTGCAGTGTGTGATTGTGGTATATCCTGATCATACTCACTTACTTTATAATAGAATTTTTGAAAAAATGAATTCACCATGTCTTCTTATTTATTTGTTTGTAAAAACTTAATGCTAGGGGCTCTCAATACTTGGTTGGGATGCCCAACACAGGAAAATGTGTGTTATAGAGAGCCTAGAGACTTACGTCACAGCTGCCAGTATTTTGAATACTTTGTAAAAACAAGATGCTCAAAAATACAATAGTGTTAAAGTAAAACCTGTCTTAATCCACCATTCAAAAATAGACAAAACAAAAGTCTTAAAGACAGATGGTTGCTTAATGCAGGTCAAAAGTATTGCAGAATGCTCCCCTTGGAGCATTCAGCACTACTTGCGACCTGCATTAAGCAATAATCGGTCTTAAAAACCAATTTTGGTCTTCTTTTGAGTGGCCACTTAAGACAGGTTTTACTGTATGCCCAACACAGGAAAATGTGTGTTATAGAGAGTTAAAAGTCACAGCTGCAAGTATTTTAAATACATTGTTAAAATAGGATGCTCAAAGTTACAATAGTACTATACATCTAAATAAGCGGACATTGTGAGATGCTCAAAGTTACAATAGTACTATACCTCTAAATAAGCGGACATTGTGAGATAGACTCTTTCTCCAGAAGATGTGACACGATTCAAGAGAGGCGAGTTGTGTAAAGAACTGTCCCAGGCCGCTTCAAATCTGAAGAAGACTCTGTCATCTGTCGGCTGCTGGATATAACATGCTGGGAATAGACCTAGCGATAGTACTGTGTGCTCTGTATCATATTCTCTGAAGTCTGGGGTAGTTCTAATCCGCCCTGAAAATATCAATGACATTATGAGACAAGACCTAGGGATAAAACTGTATGTTCTGTATCATATTCTCTGAAGTCTGGGGTAGTTCTAATCTGCCCTGAAAATATTAATGACATTATGAGACAAGACCTAGGGATAAAACTGTATGTTCTGTATCATATTCTCTGAAGTCTGGGGTAGTTCTAATCTGCCCTGAAAATATTAATGACATTATGAGACAAGACCTAGGGATAAAACTGTATGTTCTGTATCATATTCTCTGAAGTCTGGGGTAGTTCTAATCTGCCCTGAAAATATTAATGACATTATGAGACAAGACCTAGGAACAAGACTGTATGTTCTGTATCATATTCTCTAAGGTCTGGGGTAGTTCTAATCTGCCCTGAAAATATTAATGACATTATGAGACAAGACCTAGGGATAAAACTGTATGTTCTGTATCATATTCTCTGAAGTCTGGGGTAGTTCTAATCTGCCCTGAAAATATTAATGACATTATGAGACAAGACCTAGGAACAAGACTGTATGTTCTGTATCATATTCTCTGAAGTCTGGGGTAGTTCTAATCCGCCCTGAAAATATTAATGACATTATGAGACAAGACCTAGGAACAAGACTGTATGTTCTGTATCATATTCTCTGAAGTCTGGGGTAGTTCTAATCCGCCCTGAAAATATTAATGACATTATGAGACAAGACCTAGGGATAAAACTGTATGTTCTGTATCATATTCTCTGAAGTCTGGGGTAGTTCTAATCCGCCCTGAAAATAGCAACAGGTCTTTAGTTAAGACAGTGTAACAGATAATTAATTTTCTTATTTCTCCACCAAAACATATGTTATGGGTACTCATTAGAACCGTCTCATTGAGACGGTTCTTTTGATCACCCAAAACACATGTTTAAACTGATGGTTAAGAAAATATTTACCATTTTACGCTCAAAAATTTTGCTTGTCTTAACCTGTGTATTAATGAGTTTATTATAAAAGATCTAGGGAAAGTACTGTATGCTCTCAAAAGAACCTTTTCAATGAGGTGGTTCTTTTGAGCACTCAAAACACATGTTTAAATTGATGGGTAAGAAAATAATCACAATTTTACCCTAATGAAATTTCCTTATCTGGATCTATGCAATGGATTAACATGATCAGGTACCTTGAGTCAAGATCAGAGTCATTGAGAATAAAATAGGGTTTTGTGTCCAGGCAAGGCTCAATTCAGCTTGCACAGCTATAGAGACTAGCTACAATATTGGGATTTAGCATGTAGTTTGGTTCTAGATAGCAATTAAAAATTGTGCAGATAAGGCTGCATAATGCACAGAATGGGCTGTACCTTTGTTGTTTGCATTCACCAAAGTCAGGTTTTCTTATGACTTCAAAAAGAGGACCATTTCATCTTGTAAGGCCAGAATTTTTTTTGTAGTTTATTTACAAACTCTCCTACTGTAATTTTCCGGAAAGTAGAAAAAAAATTCTGAAATTATTTTTTTATTTTATCCGCCTACTCTAAATACTATTTGTTTCTTTGACGAAAAAAAATATTTTTGAGGTTCTGTCTGTGTATTTTTGAGAGTGACACTGTTAAAAGTTTTTTGTTTTGTTGATTTACGTCCCAAGTCAACAGCTATGGTCATGGCGGGACGGTCAGTTCACCTAACCACACTTTTTTCCTGGGCAAGCTTTAACAAGCAGTTAACCAGTACTTCGTGCACATACTTTTGCTTGCAACTGACAACCCTTCTTGAATGATTCAGCGGAAGGGAGGAGAATGACCGTAGAAATTATTTCATAATCAATCTCCACGAAAGTATGGTACCGGGCCGAAATCGAACTACTGTTAAAAGTGATTGCCCTGTCCAGATTTTTAGGAAAATGATGAAATATTTAAAAATTTAATATAGACAGTTCGTTTACCTTACTAGATTTACTGTTTTTTCTGGAGATATTAAAAAAAAGCTCTGAAAATGACCAGTCAACTTGTCATTTTCAGAGCTTTTTTTATATTTTTTTTCGTCCCCCTGACCCTAAATCTGATTTTTTTTCTGGCCTAAATACCATAAACACTAAATCACTTACCAACAACTAATTCTTTGATATCTTTCCAGAAGAAGTCAGGTCCTTGTTCATGTGTTATAGTGATGGCTAGACGTCTCTGTATACCCTGGTGTAACATGAAGGTTCCGGTACATGGCATGTCTTCAGAGTGGTCCACAACTGCTGGTACATACCTGAAACAAATACATATTCAAGTCTTTACATGCTGGGTAATTTTTCATGCTTTAGTAGTCGTCTGCTGATTTTTAATAATAAAAATCTTTCACGAACACTGTCAGACTGTCAACTTTCTGATCTGGTCCAAACTGTTCCTCCCAGCCCCCATTTTTTAATATTCTATGAAAATGAAATAATTTGGTCTTGGTGAGACCAAATTATTTCATTTTCATTGGATATTTAGGAAAAATGAGATAAAATCAGCCAAGCAAACCCCCACACCTTTATATTTATGATCCTCTTTCTAGATATCCTGAATCCGCCCCTTGCCCATTGTGGACCAGAGACCTATAGACTATAAATGACTAATTTAGAGTGTTCACAAAAGAGGACAGATTGACAGACAGATGGAGAGAAAAGCCAAAAACAATTACCTTCTTAATGATTGCTATAATGACCCTGTTATAACGGCTGCTATGACACTTATACGAGGGCTGTTCAAATATGAATGCAAGTAGCTTCATAACTTTCTTCACATATAATTTACGACAAAATGCCATACCTTTCTGGGAAGAGCTATTTGTCCCCTTAATAATGACACCAAACATAAAGAAACACTCACTATATTTCTCGAGCTACAGACGCTTATATAAAGGCCATTCCTGTATACTGAAGTTTTTCTGAAGCAAATTGCCATACACGTTTCGGTACATGTGCGGATATAGTGTCATATCTTTGTAAGTTTGAGACAAAATGACACCAAATTTTAGATGCAAGTTTAAGGTAGAATGACAAAGTTGCTTGCAGGGAAAAGTTTAAATAATCCTGTTTCAATCTCGAGTAAACATGCATGTTCGTGACGTCATTATTTTTATGATAAACGTCATTTTGAGTTATCTACTGATGATGCAATAATGAACATTGCTGTGTCTTTTTCTTTGCGCTTAGCTTAAAACATGCTTATTATGTCCTAAGGAAGTTTTCAAAACGCTCCGTTGTCTATTGACATAGTTTTGACATTTTATATTATTTTTCAAGCATTTTTCTGCTTCTTAATGATGTGCTAACATTAATTTAAATATGTTCAATCTGTCTAGTCTTCAAGACCAGATGAGTAATTTTATTGTTAATAATGCCTATTTTGGTAAAACTTAAAGTTAACGTTCAAGTTTAGATTAAAACCGCAATGGTATGGCAACAAAATTAGGGATAAGTTCTATAACTCATTCACTTAAGGCAGTTTTGACTTAATAAAAATGCTTTCAGCGTTTAAAAATTACCCACTATCCTTCAATGATTTGTAGCAACAACTCAGTACGAGCGATCAACATATTGTCTGTGAGTTAAACTAGTTTAAATACTGCGTCTTGCATTTTGTTAGAGAAAAGTTTGACTGAAAAATGAAAGGTGGTGTTTTCTTTACCATTTATTTGCAAACATAAGGAGACTTTAGTGAAAATGAGTAGATGCAATTTAACAAGAACATGTGGGATTTTCGCAACTTTCACAGAATCATTATATAAGTATATGGGGATACTTACTTAAAAATTTCAAGAAATTTCACCTATTTATCGAAGAATTATACGCTCGTCTATATCACTGGTATGTTCAAAGCATTGAGTTTGTCAGTATACTAAAGTAGCCCTTATCCAAAGGGCTATAACTCGATATGTATACTGTATTTGTCTTTAGGTCTGGTGCCAGTTTAAAGGTGACATATAATCCTTTATAGAAACGTATACCATTTTGTCGTAGCAAATATGTGTCGAAAGTTATGACGCTACTTGCATTCATATTTGAACAGCCCTCGTAATGTCTTTTATAGTGACCCTTAATGACTCTATAAAGCCCTTGCTATGATGATCCTTCTATAATGGGTACTACACCAGTTAGCTCACAGATCTCAAAATATTCCAACCCTGCTATAATAACTTGTTATAATGACCCTGCTATATTGGTCCTGCTATAATGGGTATTGTACTTACCCTCAATTATGAGCCAGCTCACAGATCTACCAACCCTGCTATAATAACTCTGTGATAAAGTTTGCTATAATAGCACTGTTATAATGGTCCTGCTATAATGGGTATTGTACTTACTCTCCATTAAGAGCAAGCTCACAGATCTCAAAATATATCAACCCTGCTATAATAACTCTGTTATAAAGACCCTGCTATAATGGTCTTGCTATAATGGGTATTGTACTCACTCTCTATTAGGAGCCAGCTAACAGATCTCCAAATACACAATCCTGCTATAATAAATGTTATAAAGACCCTGCCATAACGGCCCTGCTATAATGGATATTGTACTTACTCTCCATTAGAAGCTAGCTCACAGTTCTCCAAATATTCAACCCTGCTATAATAACTCTGTTATAAAAACTCTGCTATAACTACCTTGCAAAATGGGTATTGTACTTACTCTCCATTAGGAGCCAGCTCACAGATCTCAAAATAAACCACCCTGCTATAATAACTCTGTTATAGTGACCATGCTATAATGGGTACTGTACTTACTCTCCATTAGGAGCCAGCTCACAGATCTCAAAACACACCAACCCTGCTGTTACACTGTTACCCTGCTATAACTACCCTGCTATAATGGGTATTGTACTTACTCTCCATTAGGAGCCAGCTCACAGATCTCAAAATATACCAACCCTGCTATAACTACCCTGCTATAATGGGTACCCGGTACTGTACTTACTCTCCATTAGGAGCCAGCTCACAGATCTCAAAATATACCAGCCCTGCTATAACACTGTTACCCTATACACTATAACTACCCTGCTATAACTACCCTGCTATAATGGGTACTGTACTTACTCTCCATTAGGAGCCAGCTCACAGATCTCAAAACACACCAACCCTGCTATAACACTGTTACCCTATACACTATAGCTACCCTGCTATAGCAACCCTGCTATAACTACCTTGCTATAATGAGTATTGTACATACTCTCCATTAGGAGCCAGCTCACAGATCTCAAAACACAACCAACCCTGCTATAACACTGTTACCCTATACACTATAGCTACCCTGCTATAGCAACCCTGCTATAACTACCTTACTATAATGAGTATTGTACATACTCTCCATTAGGAGCCAGCTCACAGATCTCAAAATATACTAACCCTGCTATAACACTGTTACCCTATACACTATAGCTACCCTGCTATAACTACCCTGCTATAACTACCTTGCTATAATGAGTATTGTACTTACTCTCCATTAGGAGCCAGCTCACAGATCTCAAAGTAAACCAACAGATCATACTTGGAATGTACATGGCTGGAACTGAAAAAGATAAAACATCTATGAAGTAATACAGACCATATTTATATATTGGCCTTGTCGCTACAAAACCTGTCTTCAAGGTTTCTGAAAAACCGGTCTTCTGAGCTTCAGAAACTAGCTAAAAAATTGAAATTTCGCTTCTAGCAAGTTTAGATATGATACTTTCCAAAAAGCGAATAACAAAGGTGCTGATCAGGCTGCGCCGATGCGCAGGCCGGTCTGCTCCTTTGTTATTTGCAAACCCCCGAAGACAGGTTTTCTCGATATTTCTGGATATATGTTTTATTGGGATTGTTTGGTCTACTCTACGTCCAACTGAGTGTACTTTATTAAGGAGTCCCTGCAAAATATATACTGTAAATTTGGAAATTTTTGCGAGGGTTTTATTTTCGCAAAACTTTGCATTTCGGGAAGTTTTGTGAAAATAAGACCCTCGCAAAATGACAAAATCACACTGTCGTTTACTCATGTAGGTAAATCACGCACTAGTCGCAAATTTTAACGTGGCAAATTAATCTTTTAACGATATTTGTAAAAATAAAATTCTCGCAAAAATTTCAGACTTTACAGTAACCATACACATCAAATAGCCTTTTCGTTATATACATAAACAACAGTTTACTTATTTGCTTATAATTTTTTTACAGAAATTATGCCTACTCTTTTCTAATTGACTGTCAGGTTTTCCTGTTTTCCTATTGACGTATGGCACTGTGACCTCATCAACCCAGACTGGCTAACACACCATTATGATTGGTTCACTATGCTGACAGCAATGCTTCATCGGATGTATTTATAGCCCCTATACAGTGTTTCCCAATCAGTTTACAGAATTTTTCCGAGTCCGCACAGAACTTTTTCCTAAACATGGAGGTCAAGTAGAAAAGAGTTCATATAAATTCTGCACAAACATTGCACTTTGGCTGGGGGTTTTGGTGTTGTTGTTTTTTAGGTTCTGACGTCCCAATCCACGTCCCAGTCAAAAGCTATGGTCATGTCCGAGAGGGTCAGTTAAACCTAACTACATTTCTTTCTTGGGCAAGCTTGACTAAGCCGTTAACCAGTACTTTGTGCACATACTTTTGCTTGTAACTGACAACAACCCTTTTTGATTCAGTAGAAGGAGGAGAATGACCATAGAAATTATTTCATGATCAAACTCAAGGAAAGTATGGGACCAGGCTGGGATCCAACTCCTGACCCCTGGATCTGCAGTCGGCCTCACTACCGAGGTTGTCATTTGGAATTAATTCTCAAGATTTTAGTGACTGCATGTAGAAACAAGAAGCTCAATGAACCCATACTGCTCACCTGAGCTGTTCACCTCGTGGTTTCAGAAGATTACCCAACAACTAGTGTTACAGCCCTTGTCTATAAAATTATATATTATGTCTTCTTTTTCTATTCTAAGGGTTTGTGACTAAGTCCTGTAGGTTTAAATACCTGTAAATGGGTCTAAAATAGTTTTCTGACTAATGGTGCTTTTGCAAGTAGAATAAATGTGCCTGTTTAGAGGAAGGGATACGAGGGAATGTGTATGGAACAAATCATGTTAAGCTCAATCATAGCCTTTGAAAGCTTATTTTTGAAAGCATTATTGCATATTTTGGAAAATGGCAAAAAGGAAATAGTTCTGGGATTCTTGCAAGCTAGGTGATTTTTTTTCATCAGGCAAATCGCTGCTTGAAATAATAGGCCTGTAAATAAGAGTAAAAAGTTGTTTTTTTCTTATTTCTCAACCCAAACATATGCTGTGGGTAGTCAAACAATTGTTTGCAATATAGGTATAACCCTTGTATCTTTGGGCTTTCACAACAAATCCCAATACAGTAAATAATTATACAATGCAGTTCTTATGTCTTTATTGGACTTGACAGTTGTTGACATAGAAACTCCTTGAACCTATATGAGTACATTCACAGTTACAATTGTATAAAATAGCAATTCACAAAACACATGTGCTTTCTTTCTTTTGAAGTGCTCGAGTTGTGAGACAGACTACTGCCGTAAAATTTACTTCAAACAAGTAGTACGTTTCAAAACGTACTGACACAGTTACAATAGGCTACCAAAATACATACACATAAAAGAGAGCAGCTGACATGATAAAAGTTGTGAATGGTGTGAAAGGGATTGGAAAAGAGTCATATCTATGACTATGCTTGAAGTTGTGAAGCTTGGGTAAAATGTAGGTGGGAAACGAAAGGATGTTGTAAGCTTTTGAATAGAATAAGGTTTCTTGTGACTATTCAGGGTCTCTATGATCATAAATACGGTAAATGTCCTAGAATTTTGAACACTTTTCTTTTTCTGTTCTCAAATAAAATGTTGGATTTCAGAACTGGAATTCACAAAATGCTTGTCAGAATAGCAAACAAGGAAGACCCTGATCAGACTGTTTCTTTAGAAGCAGTCTGATCTGGGTCTGAGCTGTTTGTCTAGGCCTTTTTGGCAGGCAACTAGTGTTTGAAATTGAAGAACATCTACAGTATACCTTGTATCATCAACAGCTTCAGTTTTCTGGTAAAGTCTTCCCCTGATGAGATCAAACAGTGATTTTGAATTACCTTAAAAATTTTCCCGCAATTTGGCACCAAATGCCGTCTGCTCTTATCTGCGTATGTACTTTAGTAGCTATTTTGCAAACAATCTGAACTCAGATCAGACGATTCCTTTAGCAGCCATCTGATCAGGGCTCATAGTGTTTACCCCATACTAAAAAGTTTTCTTTAATACATTTAAAATAAGCAGCAGACATAATAAGCAGATGACATTTTAAATTAAAAAACATTGGCAGGAAAAGGGTTAATATTAGTATGACAGAAATATAAACATATGCTTTAAGATTAATATTTGTTTGATTTGATTCTTTACATCCCATCAACAATCTTTCAGTTATGTAGGATGGGTCTTCCTGGGTTTAACCAGTACAAAGCTAGGATTAATGTGTCTTGCTCAAGGACACAATGCAGTGACGCCGGTGAGGCTCCAACTCGCGGCCCCTCGGTCTCGAGTCAAGCACTCTACCACTGAGCCACTGCGCTCCCTATTAAGATTAATATGATGCAGAAACAAGTTAATAATAATTTATTCCACATCAAACTGGCTTCCATTGCCCATACAGACAATTGTTAACAGCAGTCTGCAGATAACTGGCGAAACTGATGCACCAGTCATTTTCATCCAGGCACCCTTGCGCCCTTGACACTCACGAAGCGCCAAGAAATTTTCTGAGATCTTTCTTGATTTTCAGACAGTCTTATTATTTCATTAAATAATCTGCCAGCTTTGTATATTACATGCATCTCTTTTCCTGAACTCTATATTACATGCATCTCTTTTCCTGAACTCATATAATAAATTCAATAACACATGAGCATACATGTAAGATCTTGATTGTTTTAAACGAGGCTTGACGTTTTATGCCTTGTTTGGTTTTGATTTTTACATCCCATTAAGACGTAACGTCAAAAGTAGGGGATCATGCAAAAAATTGACGAAGCGTGATCATTCATTCTGGTTTATTTGTGTCAACATCAAACTAGGAAAAATGTAATGAGTACTATCTTTGGTACAATGATATTCTCTTCATTCCTATGTATTTTTTTCTAAATATTTATTTAGAAAGTGCAATAAATTTGATAATTTAAATAACGGGAAACGTCAAAATAACGTTGAAAGATGTAACAAAACTTGTTCACGCTAGGTTGAATTACCATGCACGGAAAGCTCAATTAACGTTCAAATGGCGGGATTTTTTACGTTATGGCGCCTATGACGTCAGTATAGATGGCACAAGAATCTTACGTCGATAGGCCAAACAAACAAACAAAAATGGACGCGGCCGCTTGCAAAGTTAAAATTGAAAGATTTCTTAAAAAAAGACCGTTTTTTGAGGCACTTATTTTCCAAAATGCTATAAAATGAAACTCCGTCAAAATAATTGTTAAATATTTTAAATTTGACATACATTTAGATTGTTATTTGTATATTCGAAATATAAAATCTCTATGGCGTTTATAAAGTGGTTTCAGCGATACATTTATAGCGTCTTAAAAATTGTCACAATTTTTAAAAACGTCGTTTTGGTGAACACACATTTTTAAAAAAATTGAATCTCTGTTATATGCCTTTTAATATTTATAATTTGAATACGATTTTAAAATACATTTTGAGTAAAATTTTCAAATTCCAAACATTTTTACGATTGTGCAAACAGTTTTTGAATTATTCTATTGAGAGTGGCGTCTTAAAATTTGTCACACTTGCGCTTTTTTGACGTTTAAGACGCGTAACGTCGAAAGATTATAGATGTTTTAAATGTTGATGTTGAAGGAAGTTTCGACAATGGGTGGCTCGGTGACACAATAAAAGACGCAACCCAGGCTGTATTAAGACAGCAGTTTCCCCACGATGAGGGCATGCAGTCTGTACTTTATGCTGCGAAACCTAAGTTTCAACCTGTATCTGGAAGATTTGTTCAAATAATCAGCACTCGAATGACGGAGGATTACATTGGATAGGCTTTTCAAACCATATGGCAGTAGCGGAGAAATATACACTAACTTCTACTGAAAGGGCAGTTGCAATAATCATGTGCACCCTCCCCCCCCCCCACCTAAGATCTTTGTGAGACATATGAAATGCCCAAAACCGACTAATGGAAATGACTGTGGGGTCTATGCCATTGCAAATATGATAAGCATACTGCAAATAAGAAAATCACTCATTTCCCCCATAGAAAACTGTTTTTGTAATAAAAAAAACAAGCCTGTGTTAAAACTAACAGGCATTCCCGTATTTTGTATGACGCCTGCCAGAGCACGGCTTCGTGTTAACATGTACAGAATGTAAAAAATGATTCCATCCTAGCTGTCACTCAACACCAAATTCGATCGCCAAAAATTATAAAATGCCTAGATTGTCGATCTTAAATGAGATAATTTTTTGTTGTATTTTCATTTTTTTCTCCACGGACCATTCCATTCACGGACCAAACTCAAATTCTCAAAAGACCATTCCATTCACGGATTAACGTCCAACTATATCCACATCATAAAAGCCTACTTAGAAAATATGAGATCGCCAACAGTTAGCACTTTACAAAACATGAAAATAGTAACATCACCCGAGGAAATTGAAAATATAGCATTTTAGATCATACAATCTACCAAGAAGATTTCCAATTAAACGGCGTAATTAAAATGGTGAAAACGACGTTCAGAAAGACGACGTCATTATGTTACAAGCGTGACCCCCAACTTTTGACGTTACGTCTAAACGTTTTTTTCAGCTATGCAGGGACAGGTCTTCCTGGGTTGAACCAGTACTAAACAAGGATTAACATGTCTTGCTCTAGGACACAACACAGTGACTCCGGTGAGGCTCTAACCCACAACATCTTCACCTCGAGACAAGCACTCTACCACTTTTGTTTGTTTTGATGTTTTACGTCCCAAGTAAACAGCTATGGTCATGGCGGGACGGTCAGTTCAACTAACCACACTTTTTCCTGGGCAAGCTTGAACAAGCAGTTAACCAGTACTTCTTGCACATACTTTCGCTTGTAACTGACAACAACCCTTCTTGAATGATTCAGCCGAAGGGAGGAGAATGACCGTAGAAATTATTTCATGATCAATCTCCACGAAAGTATGGAACCGGGCCGGGATCGAACTCGCAACCCCTGGATCTGCAGTCAGACTCGCGTCCCATCTTATTTGCTTTCTAAAAGCTGGGACAAACTGTGACATTTCCAGAGTTATTTGGTTAGAGAAGGCAACAAACAAATTTAACTCTTTCCAAACTATTGTTGACTGTAGATAATCTTTGAAAACAGTTTAGATGAGTTAATTTTGAATGAAATCTGCAAAGGACACATAACCACACAAAATTACCAAACATGCAAAGAATTAAACAAGCAGCAACTTACTCAGTTCCTTCAGCTTTACTGGTGTCTATGATCAGTTTACTGGGACTTTTGAACTCATTTCTGTAGTGAAGAAATACAGAACATCCACGATACAATATCAACACAACACAAGGGAGCTAACTCAATATTGAATACACACAAGGAGATAACTCAATAGTGAATAAACACAGGAAGATAACTCAATGTTGACCAAAACCGAATATATTAGACAGTAATATGTACAATATACATTAAAATAGAGTGAAATCAAATATTTGACCTAATAAGTATACTGTGAACATAATTTTTTTTTTTTTTTCAAAATTTTATACTCTTTTGAAAACTATGTAGATCCAGATTAGCTAGATTCTGATGAAGCCAGCTGATTTGGATCCACACGTTTCCTAACATTGAATCCACATCAAGGATGTATGCTACTCAATACTTCCCATGTTGAAATCTGTTCAATATTTTAAATAAAGTTGGTGTAATGCATTTTTTATTATCTAAAAAGAATACGTCA
The DNA here is from genome assembly GCA_964019695.1 of Loripinus fragilis. Lineage (NCBI taxonomy): Eukaryota > Metazoa > Mollusca > Bivalvia > Lucinida > Lucinidae > Loripinus > Loripinus fragilis. The sequence continues at coordinate 14,204,702 of OZ026529.1, read as the reverse complement.
CCATGTTCAGTTTTTCACAGACTCGTAAGATTTTACAGCATTTGACAGATTTGCCCAAAAGAGCAGCAGAAATATCTTCAGATCCTCTTTTTCTGGAGGTGAAAGGGTTAACATTTATTAATTTAGATACATTAGAAATTGACAAATAGAGTTTTAATTGAAATACTACAATGCAGTGAACACATTCAAAAAATCTTCCTGTGTGATTTATAAACTGAAAGAAGAATTAACCATTAAAGCATCATCTTTGGTTTGTAGTAAAAATACATGTAACCAAGCCAGCTCAAAAGATTTACATGCAGTTATGCATAAACATACCCCAAGCATAAAGCCAACTTGTGACCTAGTGAGGCTGGAGATCAAAGGCCTAAATTTTGACCTACTTTGTGTATATGTACAGTGAAGGCTAAGGTGAGGCTGTGTAACTGCACAGGCCTGACTAAGCCTCTACTGCTTGCATCTATGCGTTTAGTATAGAAATCCTATGAGCTGACTTAAATGTGTACTTTTCTTTTAAATAGTACTTGTTATTCTAAAATTGAAGAAAAAAATGTTGTCTGCTGGAGTAGTGACTGATGCTTTAAGGTGTATAACTGAATCTGTGAGGTACAATCACAAAAGAACACTATCACTGAAAGTCAAATAATTAAACCCAGTGGCGGATCCAGAAGGGGTTCACTTGATCCCCCCTTTAAGACAAAATTATTCTATTTTCATAAAAACCAGGAAAAATCAATAAATAATCATGTAAAATTAACATCTTGAACCCACTTTTGTAAATTCGAACCCTCATATCAAGAAATCTTGGATCCGCCCCCTGAAACTAAAGCCACAAAAATGATTAAAAACTACTGTATGTACCCAAAATATTTGTACAGATAGCCTTGGTAAAAAAAAATGTGTAAATCCAGATCAGCCTGCTCCTTATCGAGCATGCTGATCAGGGTTTACACTGCTTGCCATGCCAACTCATGTTTTATATACCTCACCAAAAAGTATAATTGATGAGCTCAAACTTTTGGCATATATAGTCCATAAGGATTCCAAATATGCAAGGTAAATACAAAAAGTTATCTCAAACTATCATGTACATGTACTTAGCACTCACAGAAATGCCCAATCGACAGGATTCTTTAACCCTTTGTATACTAATGGATTCTTCCTTCTGGTTTGATACAATCAACTTTGGACAGTCCTTTGTACATATCTAGAGGTGTCAGGTTTTAATTTTCAAAAATTGTATTTTTTTTTGTCTGAAGATCTGTTTTGCATTAACAAACAATGAAGAGCCTGATGAAATGCCGCATTATGCTTTGTAAAAGTACCTGTTTATGGGTTTCCCATATACAAATGGTTAAATCCTTAAAGGCTTATTACTAAAACTATCATTGCTGGTATCATAGAGCAAAAATATATCCAACTTGTCCCAGCCGGGAATCGCACCCAGGTTACTGGATCTACAGGCTAACACTCTACCACATCGCAGAAAATCACAGCTTTAATGGCGATGTGGTAGAGTATTTGCCTGTAGATCCAGTAACTCCGGTTTTGGTTCCCAGCTGGGACAGGTTGAATCTTTTTGCTCTACGATAATGGCAAGATAAAAAAACTATTTTTAAAAAAAAAAATAACAACAAATATTCCCATCTGGAGCGCTTCCTATCTAAGTGAAGATACTATTCTTTTCATTATTGTCTAATAAACTGAAAAACAAATGATCTTACCTTGGTGGTGTTATGACTCCAAATTTGGGAGACGGGACTGGCTTAGATATTGGTAACATAGGTGGGAAGGTCCTTCTAGGTGCACGACGCACACTGAAACAAATATAAGCTCATTACAAATAACAGTAAGAATGCCTATAGATAAATGACAAATAAGCAAAATTTCTCATTAGTCTTCTAAATCTGCATATTTAACCTTTTTTTGACCATTCATGACAAATGTAGTCTGCTTTGTCTTCTGATGATATGCTTTGGTAGCATATATTGCAAACCATATGGACCCATATCCGGTGGCTCCCTAAGTAGAATTCTGATACGGGTCCATATTTTTCCTTGTATGATGAAAGTAGTCTAGTGTGAATTCAGATATATGCAGCAGACATTATAAGCAGAAGGCATTTTCAGTTATATTGGCAGGATAGGGAATAATGAAAGTGGAAATGTCAATAAAATGTCAATTTACTAGCTTTGATAGCTACATTAGCATGTTTGAAGAATCACTTAAAATGCGTATGCTATGCTGACTTTTTGCTCATTTTAAATCATTTAACTCATTGCATGCTTGGAAATTCTGCGTGATATTTTGTCATCTACTGGGTTTTTTTTTCAAAATTAAACACTTTAAATTAACATTCAGGAAATAGCATCAGAGTGTCAAACAGTTAGGACCAAGATCAGGCCTTACATTTTGTCAGGCCTGATCTGGATCCAAACTGTTTGCAAAGGTTATCAGCAGGCCACACTGGTAGGTATAGAGTTAATAACTTCCTACATGCATGTTACTGGGACTGAGTAAAATAAACGAACACAAGCAAAAATCTTGTTACTTACTAAGGTGATGTTGGTTCTCTGGCCTGGTCATGTAGGGGATGTTGTTGGTAGTGTCCAAACACTTCAAACACCAGGGGCTGTGTCTTTATATAGTCAATAAAGGATTTTGTAACTGTTACAGTAAACTGAAAAACAGCAGAATTAAACAATTTAAATAATGAAATATGTCACACAATTAAAGCCTAGGCCCCATAGAGCTTTCAACCGCCTTGTGACTGATTTTGTTTACAACTAACTTGTGACCTCTGTGACTATTGCAAATATCTTTTCTGCTACAGATGTGATAACCAACCAGTCCATCATAAGGTGTCGTACCAATTACAAGGTTCATACAGGCAAGATTGTGTAAAATTCAAGGACTTTTCAAGGACTTCTAAAAGACTTTCACGGACTGAAAACTTAAGAAATTTTACTGATTTACATCTTAAAATTCTACTTTTGAAATGCTTGAGTCCATTGCTAAAGATATTATTTTAAGATAACTAGTATAAAATTGCCATGCCTTTATTTGGTGCAGCAAATGCTGCACCAAATAAAGACATCACAATTTTATACTGATTTAGTTCTGCAAAAACACTGTTGAAACTTCCTGAAAATGGTAAAAATCAAGGACTTTTCAAGGCCGTTGAGTGTTTTTCAAGTACTTTTCAAGGCAATTTTAATTTTCAAGGACTTTTCAAGACAGTCCTGTATATTCAAGTACTTTTCAAGCCTGTGGGAACCCTGAATTGGCAACAGTATTGTCAGTGACCTTTCTGCAACTGCTCGCCATAGCATCTGCAACAGGTCTGCAACTAGTTCAGGGTGATTGGCAACCAGTCAGCAACCAATTAGCCAACTCGGTGAGTGGTTGCAACTGAACAGTGACTGGTTTGTGACTGTTCTGAGATTTAATTTTTTCATAAACATATAAATTATGTTGACCAAAATTTCTCGTGTTTTTTATTTCTCTGCATTCCATGTTGCTAATAATTTGAAAGCTTGTGGTGAAATGATGTCAAGATGTGAATACAGTTTTTTGTTAAAGCTGACACTGCAAATCTTCTGCAATCCATCAGTGCACAGCGACCATTATGCAATCAAAATCAGTTGTGGCTAGTCTTTTGTAAATGTTCATAGGCTGTGACCTTTGTAAAACCTTACCTGGAGGTCGCAACATGGTCGCATGCTCTGTGGGACCAGGGCTTTGTTTAAATCAATACAAATATTTTTTATCAGTTTACTGCAGAAATAATGCAACAAATACTGAAAATGAACTTTATTCAATAAGTTCACAATTTCCCAAATCCTGAATGTTACAAATTCAAATTTTTTAAATTTCAAAGCGCCTAGAAAATATTAATGATTTCAATGATAAATGGATGTCTTTAGATAAACTGAAAATTGATCAGAGAAGCTAGTATAATCTGCCTAATTAAGTATTTTGATGCTGATTTTCTTATGAAACTCAGCATCAAAATTCTGAATTAGGGAATAATCCCGAAAACTTTCACCCATAAGAGTTTGTGCAAATCATCCTCTAATGGGATGATGAAGCCTCACTCTGATGCATTGTCCACTATCTTTGTTTGGAAACAATACCTTTATATGACTAGTCACTATCAGTGCAGCGTCATTCTTATTGATAAAGTTGGAAAGTCAGAAGTACACATTACTGGCAAGGATAACCATACATACAGACTGTTACCCTGAATGTGACATGCTCTTGACCATTCATAATTTGGTATCAAATAAAGAATTTTAAAACAATATAATAATTTAAGCCAAGCTGTGATTACAGCTACAAAATTATACTTATGAGGATTATGCATTGGTCAAGTTGAGCAAAATTTTTGAACATACCTGTACAACTGTTTCTTTCCTTATCTATCTGTTTAAAATGTGTTTTGGGTGCTCAAAAAAGGTCATATTGACACATTTCTTTTGAGTACCCACAACTTTTGTTTTGGTTGAGAAATAAGAAAAATAATTTACAATTACACATTTTTAACTGGAGGCCTGGGATACCAGGGTTCATACAAGCAAGTATGAGTAAAATTCAAGGACTTTTCAAGGACTTCTAAAAGCCTTTCCTATAGTTTTCAAGGACTAAAAGTTTATGAAAAACCCTGATTTAAGTGTTAAAATTCTACGTCAGAAATGCTAGACTGAGATTATGGAGACATTAGGACTAGAAAATTAGTATAAAATTGTTGTGCCTTTATTTGATGCAGCATTTGCTGCACCAAATAAAGGCGCAACAGTTTTATTCTGATTTAGATCTCTATCAACAGTGTTAATTCCTACAAAAATAGAAGAATTCAACGACTTTTTCAAGGTCTTTGCCTAATTTTCTAGTACTTTTCAAGGAATAATTAATTTTCAAGGACTTTTCAAGAAAGCCCTCTAAATTCAAGTACTTTGCATGCCTGTGCAAACCCTGGATACTTACATTTTGTACATGGTAGAAACCTAGTGGAGGACCTTTGCCAGTGTTCTTGAGAGGTTCTGTGGAGAATGCTTCATCATGTCTGTGGAGAAAACTGAAAAAACAACAACAACAAAACATTACCATAAAATAAGCCTCATGATTGTGCATAATATCTGTTACAATTTAGCCAGTGCATGTGATTTCCAACAATGTGGCATTTTGACATGTGTAGACTCGGACAAGCCTCTGCTGCCTCCTTTCAAGCTTAGAAACTCCAAATGGTGTTCAGTCAGTAGCTTAACAATCATAGAATACTCAAGTGACTTGCAAAGGCTCTGATCAGACTGTGCGTATGCGCAGGCTGATCTGAGGCTTTGCTGGTCGCACATACCACATTGTTGGAAATCTCATGCACTGGCTCAATTTAGTTTTTTTTCCATTGTGACAAAGCCATCAATATAAGATTTGGTTGTGTCTTTGAGGTGTTTTAAAGTTTGTTGCAACCCTTGGTTGCAATTTATGTCCCTGCTTTTTGTTAGAGACGAACATCCACCTAGGGCAATATTTAATACTAGTATTCAACAGCTGAAATCCTTCGATTGAAGGTTATCAGACCATTCCCATGATGTCAAGGCATATATATTCTGCAATATAATCTCACAGCAGCAGCCTTGATTGGCATATGCTTAACTGATATTCAGCACTAAGCACTTGCTTCAAACCAACACTTGATCATAGTAAAAAAGAGGGCAAAGATCAGGAATCGATACAATCAAGCACCACACCTAACCCAAGATACCAATGGGAAAGTGACAACGTCACAATTAGACATCACAAATGAGGGCCAAGAGGTCAGGTGACCACAAGACAACAACAAACAGACCTGCATGAAAGCATAACAAAACAAGAAAGAAATAACATAAATGATCCACAAAAGAAGCACGGCCTTGGAACGGTCAGTAAAAGTATTTTACTGGAGGGCTTAAACCGGTTTAATGGTGCACCAACCTCAACCTTAGTTCAGATGCCGATCAAGACACATAGATGTTTGGTTTGCATGAAAGACCCCTAACTTACCATGAAATCATCCCCTATGGTCAAGTGTACTTAGCCAAGTGGAGTGTGGCCCAATAATTCTAGAAATCTTTTTATGTCATGATATGATATTTTAGCACTAAAAATGCTATTACAACATAGCAGCAGATGACAGTTTTAAGCTTTGTTGCTACATTTACTTTAAGAAACCAAAAAGGCTTGATATTTCATGTGAATCCAGCAGATGATTCACATGAAATGTCAAGCCATTTTTTGCTCGTAAATCAAGATTTCTTAACATAGCCGTGACATGTGATTCCCAACAATGTGGAATTTTGATAAGTGTAGACTCAGATGAGCCTATGCAGCCTACTTTTAAGCTTAGAAACTCCAAATGATGTCCGGTCAGAAGCTTAACAGTCGGAGAATATTTAAGCGACTAGCAGAGGCTCTGATCTGACTGTGCATATGGGCAGGCTGGTCTGAGCCTTTGTTGGTCACACATACCACATTGTTGGAAATCACATGTCGCTGCTCGTATTTGCTTTCAACTGCGGTCACTAACTGGCATTTTGAGTACTTACTTGAACTGACAGAAGATATCAGCGTATTCAGGAGATATTCCTGATGCCTGGAGGAGGGTCACTCGGAACATGAACTGTTGTCCAATCTTAAGATGTCCCGGAAGTTCTGCCATGTCCATCTCAGGGAATATGTCTGTCTGGATGTCAGTCTTCTTATCTTCATTAGAATAATCACCACCTGTTGTGAATTAGATATTAATTAAAGACTTTTAACAATTAGCTAGACTCACCAAGAATTACAAACATTGAACAACTTTCTGAAAAAAAGCACACTGCAATTCATAGAGGATATTTACTTTTTTGAGGTGTATACCAAATATATTTCATCGAGTTTGGTGAAAAAATCAGTAGCACGAGTGAAAATGCTGATATTTTCACCACACGAGATGAAATATATTTAGTATTTGCCGAAAAAAAGTAATTTTTCTTTTTATTTTATACTCAACGGAATATCAGAAAGCACAACCTACCTTTTCCCCTGGTCGTTTTGTTCGATTTGACTGTTTCAGTGTTTATTGGGTATAACATTGGGTGTAAACGAAGAAATGGCTTAGAATTATATTTTAACGAATGAAACGCAAGAAATCAGCATTTAAAGAAAGTCTATTGAGTGTGCCTTAGGATATGCGTCACATGCAAACTGGTGCTACGCCAGGCCAAACAGTGACGTCATTATGTTTGATGCTGACGTCACAACATGCGTAGCGTAATTTCTGACAAAGATCCTTCTTGTAAAATCTTTTGAAAAATGTACCAGTTCCAAAATTGCAAAGAAAGCATTTTTGTTTTGCTACAGTGAAAATAAAAATCGTATCAGTCACTAAAAAAAATATGATATTTTTTCACTGTAGAAAAATACCAATTTTATTCACATTTGATATGCATTGAATTCACTGCTTATGATAAAATAAATATCAATATTGAGCAATAGGAGCAGTGAGGAAAATATATTTCTGTCACTTCATATATTTTCTAGATTCAGATCTTGATAAAAGAAAGGTTGAAAAAACGCATCATGCCAAATCTATTCTGAGAGAAAGAAAGGTTTTTATAATGAAGATCAAGATCGTAGGTTTTCTCTGCAAAAATTAGGTTGGAAAAGGTTTTCTTAATTTTTTACATAATTATAGTTTTCAAGGTGTCTTTAGGTGAGCTGCAATTATATCTAAGATGATTTCATCCATGCTTTTGTTGACTTTTTCAAAATCAACTTCTTCAATAAATTCTTTCAGGAACACTATCAGAGTGTCAAACAGTTTGGATCCAGCCTGATCTGGGTCCAAAACTGTTTGTAAAGGTGATCAGGAGAGGATAAAATTCGCTGCTAGCAAGGAGAGAGTTAAATGAACAAAAAACTCCAGCTGTTTTGTGTATAGTTGACATTCTTCTCTTAGGATGTACTGGCATGGGTTTACAGGAAAATATGGCTGAAAATGCCTAAATATTGTTTCACTCTCAAACTACACAGGTCTTAACACTGAATACATGCATAGAAGATATGTTTATATGCATGTATGTATTGTTGTGACGATGAGCTTGTAAAGCTAGAGTGCAAATAAAATTTCTGTTCTGTTCTGTTTTGTTATTTCACTGCTCTAATTCATTAACCCTTAAAGCGCCAAGAAAAAAAATGCATATGAAAATGTTGTCTGCTGAAGCTGTCTGCTGCAAATAATTGCCTAACATTACTGGCGAGTTAAGCATAGAAGCAAACAGTATGGACCCAGAACAGACTGCTCCTATAGGAGCAGTCTGATCTGGGTCCACACTGCTTGCCATAGAGGCTTCTTAAACATTTCAGCAGAAGGGAAAAGCAGACGACTTTTGTTGTGATTGGCGTATTAAGGATTAATTCATACTAACCCATTCTCTCTATATTGTCTGGGATAGTACCCTCACCCTCTACTATACGTAATTCCTCACAAGATGACATTGGGCTCTTCTTAGGCAGTGAGCCTCCTGTCTGTAGCAGTTTCTAAAAATAAACAACACCTATGGTTGACAGCAGTCAGTTGTCTCCCTTGTATATTCTATCACAACAATGCAGTGCAATCCTTTTATAAACGAAAAATTACCAGGGCAAAGAGTTATAATGAGCTGTTGTAATTGACTGGATGTATGGCAAATATAATTACGTTATTGCCAGCCTTTAACACAAATGGATTTTTTCTTATCAGACCCTTAACCCTGTTGCTTACTGGGTAATATTGCATACTTTTATTGGTTTCGATTTGGATTCAAACTATTTGCAAAATTTATCAGCAGATGAGACTAGTAAAGAACTGTTGTGTTTTTTCTTTTGTACCATAATCCAAATTAATTAAATTCTAATAATATGAAATATTTGACCAGTACATTTGATTTTGGTACTTAACACTAAAACGGTCAGCCACCACTCACACGTACAAAGTAAGGGCAGGGGACAAAAATTCCACTTGTCAGCTCGTAATTACAAGAGAAATCTAGAAAGGACGAGTAATTCTTCGCAAAGCACTCGTCCTACAGGATGAGTGCTTTGAAAAGAATTACTTGAGGAAGTCCTATTACTCCCTTAAGTTCTTTATTGCATACGAAGTGCATGTGTTTGCAGTACGAGTGAAAATTTAAGTCACTCGTCCTGCAGGACAAGTGCAATATTTAAATATTTTTGTCCCCTGAAGGGCATAGATAAAAGTTGAATCAAAATTTAAGCCTCTACCATATGTATGTTTATAGATTGACCTTATGCACATACACTGAATACTAAAATCTCATGCACTGGTTTCTTGACTGATTTTTTTTGGAGGAAGAAAAATGGTCATTTGGAAAATCGTGCTTTAGATGTTTACCTTTTGGAAGTAGTCTTTATCATTGAAGGTAATTTTGGCATTACAAGACTGTCTAACACCAGTGGCATATTCTGGTGTCTCTTCCTTCTCTGAAATAACCACAGAAAATAAGAATCAATGATTTGAATTTTGAAACAAGCTCCCAGTCAATGATAGAGAAATATTCAAAACCAATTTGGTCGGGGAAACAGTTGAAAATAGACCCAAGTAACCTCCCAAACCCCACACCCCCTAGCACAGAAACACATTCCCCAGCCACAACAGTCTCAGAAGCAGCCACTTTGCAACTTCATAGACCACATATTTTAATTGATTTCATATCTCCATACCTCTGATTGTAGTAGGGCAGTTATCACTTTCTTAATAAAAAAACCCAGTGAGATACCTATATAACACATCCCCCTATAACACAGACCATTTGGATAAAACATGGTCATCTTGTGACTCAATGTTTGTTGCCATGGAATTTCAAAAAAGAATTATAGGAATATGACCATGAAATGGTTATCCCATTATAACACAGATTTGGATATAACACGGTCATGTTTTGGTTCCATATTTTTTTGCCATGGAATTTCAAAAGGAATTATAGGAAAATGACTTTGAAATGGTTATCCCATAATAACACAGATTTGGATATCACACTGTCATGTTGTGGCCTCCAATTTTTTGGCCATGGAAAATGATCATCAAATGGTTATTACATAGATTCAGATAAACATGTAACATGGTCATGTTGTGGCTCAAGTCCCAATTTTTTGGCAATGTATCTTTACAAAGGAATTCCTTAGTAAAAGTGTCCCTTTATAATGTTATACACTAACCTATGAAGCCAAAACATAGTGGAACAGGAACTTTACTGTAAGTTTACATTCAGAACCAATTTGGAGTAGCCAACAAGAAAAAGTGAGAAATGAAAACTGATGATCTCAAAATGACTACAAGAAAGTCAAAGGGCGTGCACCCATGCATGTGCACACACACACGCACACAAAAAAAGTTACCTGACAAGATGGCCTGTACAGCAACTCGTAAGAATCCTTTCACTTCTCCCTTTTCACTCACTATGGCAACTCGGTGGATCAGAGGTACAGGATAAAACAGGTTACTCAAATATGCAAATGATCTGTAAGAAGACATTACATGTATACATGTTTGAGAAAAACTCGGTAGATCAAAGGTCCAGGATAAATCAGGTTACTCAAATATGCGAATGATCTTTAAAAAGAAATTATATGAGAACATGGGTCCCGTTGCAAGAAAACAATTTGGATCAGAGACAGGGGATAAAACAGATTACTCAAAAGTGCAAATGATCTGTAAAAAGAAATTATAATAGAACATGGGTTTGAGAGAAAACTTTTTTAATCAGAGGTAGGGGTGAAACAGGTTACTCAAATATGCAAAACTTAATGATCTTTGAGAAGAAATTATATGAGAACATGGGTTACATTGCAAGAAAAAATGTCTTCAGGGTTAGCTGCCAGGTAAGACTCCAACCAGTCTGCACAGCTACAGAAACTAGCCAGAATTTAGAAATTTACATGCAGCAAATTGAAGAACATACTTTCCAGAGACAAAGGTGCTGATCAGGCTGATCAGGTCGCACGGAAGTGCAGACTGGCCTGTGTCTTTGTTGTTTGCATGTAAAAATAATCAGGTTAATTGCCAAGGGGCTCATGTGTTAAGAAATGAATTCCATTTTTGGGAGGTTCATGGAATCATGAATACTTCGGGTCTCTTAAAAAGTAAGTGAAGCCGAAAGGGCTTCACGTTAACTTTGCAAGAGACCCAAAGTATTCATGATTCCATGAACTTGATCAAAAAAAAAGGATTTATTGCTTATATTTACATTTTATTATAAATAACTTAATGTATAGAAATCATCTATAATTTAGGAGATAAAACAATTTTGTATTTAATATTTAATCGTATAAATGGTTTTGTTGGAGTGCAAAACAGAAAAGCGGAACAGGCAGTATGGACAGAGACAACCAATAGAGCAAACAAGAAGCTTGTTTTGCACGTGCATCTCAGGTGTGGCTTGCTGTCAATCACAACACAAGTGTCACATCTGGTGAATGAATCGATGTTCGAAGAAAATTGCATGGGTAAGTGAGCTTGGCAGCTGTCAATCAAATTTTCTGTAGTTCATGAGGCTATGAACGGTTGCCAAAGTCTAAAGATTCATTAAATGCCTGCATTGAAAATTTAAATATAAACAGATGACATAGATTTTCAGTCAAGATAATGGCCTGCATGTCCACTTATAAATCAAGGTGCTAGATATTGGACTTTTTCTCCAATACTCTGTTTACCTAAGTACAATATATTTTCATCACTGTTCAAATATTTAACTAATGCAAAGAACTAAATTGATTTTCTTATAGACACTCACGCTATTAATTTGTGCTAAGTCATTTCAGTATGTCTAAGATCTGACTAAAAATTCGGAGAATAAGACAAAGCACAGATTGATTAACGTTTCAACTTTTGTCTGCTTCAGAATTTTAAGAATAAGACACAGGGATTTCAAGATATTAAGAAAAATAATTCTAGACAGATATAGGACAGATTTGGAAGATGAACTATGTGAAAACAGTATCCTTCAACAAACATACAGTAAAACCGGTCTTAAACGGCCACTCAAAAAGAAGACAAAACTGGGTTTTAAGACCGATTATCGCTTAATGCAGGTCAAAAATATTGCAGAATGCTCCAATGGGAGCATTCTGCAATACTTTCAACCTTTATTAAAGCTGCATAGTCTGTAACTTTTGATCTTTTAATTTTAGAACTAATGTTTCTATTTTTCAAGAACACAGTAAAAAAACTAAAATTCAGGTATACATTTTACCAATATCGTAAATCTTAACAAATTATCAGTATCAAAACAACAGCATTTATGTTAAAATTAACTGTCTATAATTATTCGAGGGACGCAAATAATTACCAACAAGAGAAAAACACACCTGTTTTTATAAGATAATTCACTTTTCCGTGCAGTTTTCAGCTATAGTGAACAGATTTATTGTGAAGACATAACTTAATTCTACTTTTACAAATGATTTAAAAAGAAAATAAAAAATTTCTAAAAATGTTCATAGTTGCAGACTTAGTCTCTTTAAGCTACCATTTGTCTTTAAGACCTTTGCTTTGTCTATTTTATAGTGGCCGCTTAAGACAGGTTTTACTGTACAAAGTTTGAGGGGGCATAATTATGCACACAAGTCTGGAGTGCAGTATCAGAAACCATATGATAACAGGAACATACCTTCCAACTAATCTAAACCAAGGAAATCTGTCATAGAATGGATCAGTACCCGTCATACTACTGATTGTTGCCTCGGGGGAGGTGGGTGACATCTCAGCCTCATTGTGGTACATCTCCCGCATCAGCTCAAGCCTTTGTCTGAAAATATACAGCAGGAAGAATGACCTTCAGCAGGAAGTATGACCTTCAGCAGGATGAATGACCTTCAAAAGGAAGAATAACCTTGAGCATATGTACTTTGAGGAGTGTCTTGCATCAGTTATTAGCTTGAGCCAAGATTTTCTCTTTTACAGGTAAACTTTTCTTGCAAGCTGCATTTTTGTCAACTGTTTAAGATTTTTGCAAACAGTTCGGAGCCAGATCAGGACCAACCAAACTGGATCCAAACCATTGACACTTTAATTGTTTTTGCAGAAAGATTTTTTTTAAAAACGTTAATTTTGAAAATGTCAACATACATAAAGATCATGAAAAACTACCCAGCAAGCAGTCTTAACCTGAGTCAAGCTAGGTTTCTTTCTTCTATTTACTCACTTTTATCATTTTGTTAAACAGAAAGGAAGACCTTATTCAGCATTAATATGTTAAAATATATCTCCCATTATTTCCCATTACTTGCCCACTTTCTGCCTTGCTTTTGCAGTGAGAACACCCACACAGAGAATATTGGATATAGAATATCAATATGCATGCAAGGAGCCTATTGTCTATTGTTTGTTAGCAGGATCTGAATTATGGTTTATGTAATCAGATCAGCTCTGTTGACAGGATATATTACGTGATATGTATCAGGTTTAGAACCCGCAAATTCTTTGACAACAAATGGTTCCTGATCAGACTAATTTGATTCGGATTTTTTTTGTTTACAAAGGAACAGTCTGATCCAGGTTTACACTGTTTGCCATTCAGTGAATACATTTACATAGCTCATCTTGTGAATATTTAAATAAGCACAAAAATAAAGTACATTTTTTTTATCAAATTGTTCTGCTGGTACAATTTATATTTAATATTACCCTTCAACAATTAACATTGATAGCCCAAGGCAGCCTACCAAAATATCTATCATGTTCAATTATCTTCTTGTTCTTTCTTCCTCACTATGACATATTAACCCTTTTCTTCATGAATATTCATGCTAAGCTCCATCTACTATGAATAATTATATAGATAAACTTTCATGTTTGTGCATAGAACAAAGAAATTACTTGTCAGGTCCACTAGTGTAGGATCATATCTTATCATATTTTCATAAGCAAACAGAGTAGACCCTGATCAGGCAGCTCTTACAAGAGCTGCCTGATCAGGGTCTACTCTGCTTGCCTATATGAGGTAAAGGTTTAATTGATAACGAGAACTAAAATGGTATATTTCTATCAGAGAAAAGATCTCAACGAGAGAGTGATTTTAACATAAAAACAATTATGAGCAAACAGCCAAGGATAGGCATCTGCATAGTCTCATCAGAGCCTTTGCTGCCCCATTACACAAAATATAGCCGAACCAAATATTAGACTTGTAGCCACACAAGATCACTGTGATCAAATGTTATCAATGCAAGCTTTCTGAAACTGGCGGCCAGTTTACTAAGACCTGTGTTTTGTGTCATTCTAGTTTTGCAATCATCTTGATGGGGAAGAGAGAGCTTGTTGCTTCCCTTTAACTGTCTTCCTGAGTCTTGTGACAGTCAGTGTTCTGTGGCTTTTCCTCACAGTGCCGTAAGTTGGTCTGCAGTGTGTGATTGTGGTATTTCCTTATCATATTCACTTTCTTTATAGAAAAAAAATGAAGGGGGTGGAAACAAATGAAAACTAACTTGTATTTCTCTGATCACCAAAGTAAACTATATGAACAAAAGAAACCTAAGAGCACAGAAAGAACAAACAAAAAAAATAAATACTTAAACGCAAAAGAAACGCAACTCTTTCTAAAATTGTAGTTCCTTCTTTTTCATAAAAAAAATTCAGCCAGCGATAATGAAATCGCTAAGTGCCGTTATTTGCCTTGCATACAGCACCAAAATCAGACCATTGTAACTAGTGGTTCGCGAGCTGCAACGAGATATGTAAAGCAACCCCCATTTTTAAAGTTTCAAAGTTCAAAAATTGTGCCTTATTTGCGAAAAAAACGTTTTAAACCAATATCAGTTTCTGAGAGCAAAAGGGTAGACAAAATCAAATCAGGTGTTTTTTATGCTTCTGTCAACGTCCATTTTGTCAAAATGACGTCTTTAATGTTTTTGCGTAATTGGCCATTTTTATCAAAACGAATATTAATACTTGAAAACGTTTAATATTACCATATAGCCCTCAATACATTGCATAGAAGACATAAGTATCACAACATGATCAAACAAAATGCGTCTGTAATGATTGTTTTGAAAAAAGTAGATTGACGTCAATAAAAAAATGCAGCAACGCAGCGACTGGTAGCGTTGATTATCAATAACTTCCAAACCGTTTTAGTGTTTTCCTTTAGTTAAGACATCTGGCTATCAGATCAATCTGTTTGTTTTCAAATCGAATGAGACATCACTTTTTTAGACTCCATTTGTTGAAATTTACTGACGTCATTATAACTTCACAATGGAAATCGTGATCAAAACCGCTTTACGGCAAATCATTACTCAATGGATTGGAACACAGGATATTATTAAGAAATTAGCCTCATGTGATCCATGTGGAAGAAAAAGAGGATCGAAAACGGTTGCATTTCTTTTGCGTTTAAGTATATTTTTAACCTGACAGTATGACAATGGTACTGCAACATATGTATCATGGCAGTGTTAAATCCTTTACTCAATAGGCTATTTTTAGATTATGACATCATTTTCTATTTTTAGATAACATTGAAAAATATCAAGAAAAATTTAAATAAAGTTTTGAATACTTTTGAAAATATTATGAAAAATGGAGCATTTGCTCCAAAGGACCAAACACTCCATTTTTCATAATATATTCAAATATGTTGTATTTCAAAGGCGTCAAAAGGAGTTATTATGGAGTAAAGGGTTACATGAAGCAGTTCAAAAGATCTCGGTACCAATTACATATGCTTTAAGTCAGTCTTTGAATAAGCATGCTCAGTTATCTTGGGGGGCTAGATGCTTACTTTCTGGCACAAGTCCTACTTTGTGTCAATTGGGAAAGTCCGGCACAATTTGATAATTGAATCAAGCCTCTGGTGTACGTAAGGCGCATTACACATAATATTATGTATGGAAAAGCTCCAGTTTGTTAGCCAGAACTGGGGTAAGGAAAGTTTGTTCTGTGGCATGTGGGTTCAGCCCTGTTAAAATCCATTTTTCTGATAAGTAATACCCGAAAAGTTTAATCAGCAGAATAAATTAATTTTATGTAGCGATATTTTATTGAAAAATACATAAACTTCATTTATAACCGTTTGTTTTGCTTCAATCACACTTGGTATTGTGTTGGCATGGTTTCTATGACATCAGCTTCACGTTATGTAACGTCAGCGTCACATTATCAAAGTAGATCCTCAATGTACATCTGAGGTCTGATTTCACAGAATTCCATGGAATTAGCTGAGGCAGTTCTGATTGACTTTGTGTGTGCAAGTAGGAGAGGCTCTGGATAGACTGTGCTCTTCATCACCTGAGCCTTCACAACTCATATATGTGATAAGTACCAAATTCTCATGAACTGACTACAATGTACATGTACAGCTACCCATAAAACTGGAGGACAGCTTTTAACTCTTAATGCGCCAATGGCAACAAAAGTCATCTGCTTTTCTCGTCTGCTGAAATGTTTAAGAAGCCTCTATGGCAAACAGTGTGGACCCAAAACAGACTGCTCCTATAGGAGCAGTCTGTTCTGGGTCCACACTGTTTGCTTCTATACTTAATTCATCAGTAGTGTTAGGCAATTATTTGCAGCAGACGACTTCAGCAGACGACATTTTCAGATGCATTTTTTTCTTGGCGCTTTAAGGGTTAATCTGAACCTTTCACTACTCCCATACTCTGTACATTCAAGAAGTTTTTGTTTGATTTGATTCTTTACATCCACTCAACAATCTTTCAGTTATGCGGGACGGTCTTCCTGGGTTGAACCAGTACTAAGCTAGGATAAATGTGTCTTGCTCAAGGACCACAACGCAGTGACGCCGGTGAGGCTCGAACCCACGGCCCTTCCGTCTCGAGTCAAGCACTCTACCACTGAGCCACTGCGCTCCCACATTCAAGAAGTGAATGCTATTCCCGTTTGAAAAGCTTTAGGGTGTGACTGCTTTTGAACGGTGACAATTTGTACACATGTCAATACCAATAGGTCACAACAGTACTATGCTGGCGAGATTGAGCATATGGACCTGTGGAACATAAACCTATAGTCTGCTCCATTGAAAATAGTACGGGACTAATAAGACAAAATGCCTTCCACCATATGTTGAAAACAAATATACAGTTGATTCACTGAAACACACTATAAACTGAAAGCAACATAAATTTACACTGTTCACTGAAATATCCTGTTATAAACATAGACCCAGATAAGAAGCATATGTTTGCTCTTACTAAAAATGGCAATATTTCATTATTTCGCCATTGAAATATTTCTTTCCATGCCCATTGGAAACATCTCATTTAGATGCTTCCAATGGGCACTTAAACGTAAGTTTTCTTGCCAAAAAAATTAGCACTCTCAATGCGCTTCTTACATAGGGCTATTGGAAAAAAACGATGGTTAAAATTCTAAAATAAATATAAAACCCTAAAATTTGGGACAGTCAAGCTGAGGCATACAGAGCAGACTAGGAACAATGTGAGCAAAGACTAAGTAAGGGTCTTTAACTTGAAACTAACTGTTGTCTTATAGAAAGCATCAAGTCATTGATCTGTTTTATAATACAGTACTTATTGGGCTTTTAGGTTTTTTGAGTGTTACAGATGAGAAATAAGAATTTAAATTTTCAACTAGGCACTCTTTATCTGAAGGTCTGCTCAAGGTTAAGATTGCATAAATGCATAATGTATTGTACATTTGCCCATTGAACACATAATTTTCCCATTTTATGACAAGTCGCATTCACATTTGGAGAGATAGAAACGCTCTCTTTATACTTTTTGAGTATGAATTTTAACACACTTGTACCCACACTAGGATACATACATCGTAGATATATATATTTCTAACCATATAACCACATAAAAATAGTAACTCTTTGGATCCTGAAGTGTCCCAAATTTTAAGACTTTAATGGTATTCACTGAAATGGACTAAATAAAAAATAAAATTACATCTGACAACACCAAAAGCCTAACATCTATAAAGACAAACCTAGATGGTATTAGGTTGATAAAATTGAAGTAATTTTGATTTCCACAACCGGTGAGGCAGTGAAAAAAATCTTGTTTAGCTTCGGGAGTGTCAGGCGAGAGGTCATCATTGTAGACTACACGCATGAGTTCCAACCGTTGTCTACAAATAGCAAAATGATAGGTTAGTAACCATGGAAACCATGCAGCACTAGCAAGTAATATTTTTCGATAAACTGGGCAAATATATTTTCTAGAATAACTCTGAAAATGTTTATTCTCAAAAGTATTTCAAAGTAAGTAAGGGTGCTACTTGACATTGCTAAAAGCAAATAAGTTCAGCATATACAACTTTATAAAATCTCTTTTAGAAGTCTGGGAAATATCTCTTGCAAAATATTTATGGGTGTATAAAATGGGCCAACAGCCCCATTCAAATGAATGTGAAATTAAATGTTAAAAGTTTTATGGCACTTTTTGGAAATTTGATGGGCACTGCTGAAAAATTCTTCAAACCAATTTTAGAATATATAATTCAATATCATACACAAATAATTTAACTATGAGGCCCAGTAAAAAATTAAACTATCTTATAATTGTTTATCATTAACAGCTTGATCGAAGTTTTTCATTCTGTCCTAAAGCATGAGTTGTACCTTGTACAAACAATTTAGCAGATCATTTTGTAAGTAAAATCTTTTTTTCTAAAGCATACTCACACAAAATTACAAGATTTTATTTTTCTATCCTCACCCTAAGACAAAGTTGGAACTCATGGTCTGTCTGCAATTCTACAAAAGCTCTTTTCTTAACATTTTCATTCCCTTGTAGGTTCAGCTCAGCATGAACGCTTTTTTGATTACGCATGTCAGTATATTACTTAAACTCATGCACATTGTTCCAGTTGGGTTATCTAGTTTTATTTTATATGAACCTTTTTCCCATTTTTCGATATGCAAGCAGTTAACTATGCATGCTGGTTAATTTTTCATGCTTTTGGTATTGTCTGCTGACTTTTTTCAAAATTGATTTTTCAGAAACCTTTCAGGAACACTATCAAAGTGTCAAGCGGTTTGGATCCATATCAGGACTGACATTCTGTGGGTCCTCATCAGGGTCCAAACAGCTTGCTAAGGTTATCAGCAAAGGACAAATGTCGCTGCTAGCAAGGAAATAGTTAAGCCTCTTATGGGACAGTGCAGATACCCAGGCTCATCTTAATTTCTACACGCCTCTAAAATACTTTTGTTATTAAACAAGTTGGTTCATATAATTACTATGCTTCCATGCAGATGCTGATATCGTGCTGAAAATAGCATTGTGATGTTTTTCAAACACAGAAAAATCAAGTTTTACACCGTATGGTATTCAGTTAACAACTATCATTTAAGAGATAACTGCATTCAAATTTTCATTTGTAGCAGTATATCGTCGGATATATGGTCATGAACCAGACAATATACCTCCCCAACCCATACTAATGCACTTCTGCAGCTTATTCTCAAATTGGAGCATTGCAAGGGTAACATAATTAATGATGTCAAAACAATTTCTGACAGTATATGACAAATTGTTGATGTTATCCAACCAGGTATCACATTACAAAAGCAAGTGCATTAGAATGTATTGTAATGATCATAAACTCTTTGCATGCTGGGTAATTTTTTCAAGCTTTTGTTATCATCTGCTGACTTTTTTTAAAATAAACTTTTTTACAATAAACTTTCAGACCACTATCAGATTGTCAAACCAGCATGCTCAAAGTATAGAAGAAAAAGGGAGAAGAAAATGTATGGGAGAAAAAGGTTCAGACCCAAAACTGGACAAACGGTTCTAATTTCATAATGCATAATGTACATATGGTGTAAGACTTGATTTTCTGAGCAAACTTCTCTTGAAGTAATATGTTTATCTGAATCCCAACTTTGCCTAGGAAACATGTTATAGAAAACTAACAAACAGTGGACTTGTAAACGATGAAAAGGTGAAAATAAGACAACATTGTAGCAGCCTGATTTTCTTCCAACTGGATATCTTACTTAATTCACCATGTAAACAATTGTTGTCAAGGCTATTCAAATGTATACCCAGACCTCCAGATAGATGAGTATTACTTGAAAATTAATTTTCTACTTCTCAACCGAATATATATGTTGTGGGTTCTCAAAAGAACCGTCTAATTGATTCTTTTGAGCACCCAAAACACATTTTTAAACTTATGGATAAGAAAAATAATGAAAAGACCCATTACAGTATCTTTAAATTCCATATGATTTCAAAATAAAAATAATTTTGTGCCAAGACAAATCATCTCACTGGTTAAAGCAGTTCAAACTTTAGAAAATATCAAACATTGCAAGGGTTCATATTTTGTAACTAACCATACAAAATTTCCTGTCATAAAATAGGTTCAATCGGACACAACTTGACAAAATATTGATTTTTTTTAACCCTTTTCAAGACAAATGGGATTTTCCATAAAGTTTGACACATATGGTCAGGACCATTGTTTATACTTAGGGGTCACAGATTATAATTTACAAAAAATATTCTATTTCTTTCTCTAAAGATTGATTTTGTCTAAGCAAACAGTGCACACCCTGAAGAAATGCCATAAAAATAGAGAATACTAGGTGAGTGTGTTTTGACATCAAGCTTACCAGGCAACGCTTCAAGAACGCTTAACATGCGTTCTTGAAGCCGAGCCTGGTAAACTTGATATCAAATGACCCAAGCCTGGTATTCTATTTATCAGTTTACAAGTTGGTTCACTCTTCAAACTAGCAATTATGACGTCATTATCGAGTTTTGTGTCGATTCATTGTCATTGACGTCATTCAAAAAGTACAACATCATGATGACCCAATAAAGGCACATGCCGTGATATAGGCAACTTTTATCAGATCAGAGTGCAGCAATGCAGTTAGTATGAGGTGTCTGATAAAGTGGCATTTCATCTGGGTCTTCATTGTCAAATTATCAGTTTAGGGGTTCTGGTATTCAATGGGTTAATAAAGGTTAGCTGTATTAGTTAGAAGATAAAATACTGTACTTGGGTACGATACAATACAAGGAAATCTCACCTCAGTTTATCTAGACTCCAGTAATGTGTTGCCCCATTCTTAGTGTCCTGCACCTCCACGGCAACCACTGTCCTGGGGAAAGGTCGTGCAAGGTCGCGACCTTCAGGAGAGGCAAGGTCAGGAGGTAGAGGTGAGTAGAGACTGTCGGTAAGTAGGACAAACTGGAACTCTACTTTCTTATTAAGTTCTACACTAATAGCATTGGCTTCTTTCAGAAATATTGCATTTCCCCAAAGGTCATCCTAGATAACAGATTAATAGAAAAGGCTTATTATATCATATGGGCCACAACGCGACAAACCCTGTCTTCAGGGGTTCCGACCAGGTCATACCCAAACCATCCTGCTCAGCTACAGAGATTAGCTAGAATTGTGAAATTTCACTTGTATCAAGTTTAGATATGATACATTCCGATAAGCCAACAACAAAGGTGCTGACTAGTCTGCGCGAATGTGCAGGCTGGTCTGCGCCATTGTTGTTCGCTAATCCCAAAGGCAGGTTTTCTTGCGTTGAGGCCCATATCATATCAGAAACAGTAATACTGACATCTTTCACCCATGTATTAAGTAAATTAACCATTATTCGAAATTCTTATCTTGGGGCTCCACCGACGAGAAATCAAAAGAAATTTTGAAAATCTATATATTACCTAATCCTAGCAAAAGTTATGCCAATATTTTTGGAAAAAATGGCTGACCTCCCTTTATCTAACCAAATATCTATTTGTCTTGATCCACATCAGAAATAAGGGTGAGGTTGGTTCCATTGACATGTTTAAGCCCTCCAGTAATTTTCTTACTGACCATTTATTGTGTTTCGTATTTGTCTTTGTAATACTTTCTTGTCTGTTAATTGGAGCCTTGTAGTCACCTGCTGGGAAAAGGTTGACCTCTTTGGCTCTCTTGTCTGTGATGTTTTCTTGTGTTTTTGTCTCTTTCCCATATAGTGTCCCGGGTCAGGTGTAGTGCTTGATTGCATCGATTCCTGATCTTCGCCTTCTTCCTTACTTTTATAGTGCGACCAGGTAACGGACGTTGGGCGTGTCCGACAGAACTCTGCCATTCACTGTCAATTTAGACTGGTCTACAGTAAATTGGGTAAAACAGCATAGGTACGCTTTAACCCTTAACGCCAGCAAAAAATAATCCGATTTGTCGTCTGCTGCAATGTTTTGCTAGTATTATTTAATACAGCTTAGTATGGAGACAAATAGTGTGGACCCAGATCAGACTGCTCATATAGGAGCAGTCTGATCTGAGTATACACTGTTTGTTGGAAAGGCTTCTAAAATATTTTAGCAGACGACAAAAGCAGTCCAATTTTGTTGTGATTGGCGCTTTAAGGGTTACTCGTGCAAAACAACTGAACCACAGACGACAAAGGCGACCAGCTTTATACGGTTAGTATGCCCGGTAAACGTCCGCAGAAAACTTAAGTCTTAGTTGTTTACAGACACATTGGTTATACACTATTGCTCACTGGTCAGGGCCGTCTAGAACCTATGTGGATTTTATTCAAGATCAGCAAGGCAGACTGGTCTATGTTAGAACGGATGTTGCTGCTACATGTATAAAGATATAGAGTCAGGTTACACAGCGTAATGAAGATCTGATTGTATGTAGCGTGCTTTTATCTGTAATTTCCTTTGGCATTGTATTTACAATACAGCCATGTCTCAAGTAACCATCTAAAACACAAAGCTGCATACACTGGTACGGAGGTCGAAATGTTTTACACATGATATACGGATAAAACGGCATACATGTAATTTAGGCTTAGTGATTACACATTATTGAACTAACCCAACAAACAGGCTGGCATGAATGAAGCCTTCAAAAAATGTAGTTATTAATCGGCTTTTGGGTCACTGTCTAGCCACGCCCACAACTGGTTCATAATCACCGTAAGCTTTAAATGAGAGCGGGACATCGCATACTGTATAATTCCTGTAGAGTCAACCAGTGGTAGAGTGCTTGACTTGAGATAAAGAGGCCATTGGTTTGAGTCTCTCTGGAGGCACCATATTGTGTCCTTATGCAAGACACGTTATACCCCATTTAATACTGGTTCAACCCAGGAAACGTCCCTACATGGCTGAAAATTTCTTGACTGGCATGGGCGGATCCAGAGGGGACGACAGGGGGTACACACACCCCAGAAATATCACAAAAAAGGTTTTCTTAGAAATACTGATCCGGATCCCCTGAAAAATCGCAAAGCTACTGGGCCAGAATTCAATGTAAGGCCATAATCAGGATGTCAGCAAAATGCCATTTAATGGCATTTTGCTGGCGAGCCGACGATGGCCCGCTTTTAGTGGTATTTTGATCATCTCTCCTCTCATCAACTAAAAAAACGTTGTCAAAGTCAGACCCCCTCTGACAAAAGTTTCTGGATCTGCGCATGACTGGGATGTAAAGTATCAACTCAAAAAATCGAGATCCACAGTTGCTCAGTGCTAGTGTGTTAGACCTGCGATTTAAGATTCGCTATTTTGAGAAGGTTCAATGAAAGCACTTCGAAATGTCCAAAGCAAGACACTTTATTCTCTGCAAAGTACTGGTTCAACCTAGGTGGCCAGGAAACGTCGCGTCATGGCTGCAAAAATGTTGGCAGCGACGCAAAACATCAATACAAACAAACAAAATCAATTTAAAATAACAAAAGAGACACTGATCTCTAATTTTGCTGCAGTTGTGTGCGTCTACTGGTACACAGGTTTATCTTTAGTGTGCGATATGAAAATATTCGCGTTAAAATGTTGTTCTTCATATTTCTGTTTTTTTGGCAAGAAAATGATTTGGTGTTTAGCTCCGAATTAGAAAAAATAGCATTAAAAACAACAACATAAAAATAGCCCCCTGCCCCCCCCCCCCCCCCCCCCCCACACACACACATTAAAATTCAGCATGCTAAGGGTTCAATAAACGGATCATAGGGAAAGGGTACACACATCTTTTATAAAACAATACAACGTGTGTGATTGTAGATTTCATTGTCGAAGATTGATGTTTTTGGCTGTATAGTTTAAGATTAACGTACGTGTATAAGATACATGTATGTGCATATTTCAAACAAGGTATCTGGGCTGATCAGCTTCTTCTTCAATAATTCAAAACGCTTATTTTCCAAGATACGGCAACAATAAGTCTACAGGTATATACTTTTGGTGTGGAGTTTCACAGATGGATGAATACGCGAACAATGCAACCTGACTAGCCGATTTCCAAATGTATTTGTCCAGGGGTTGAACTGTGCTAAGAACCGCCCAACGTCTCTTATCTGGACGGAGTATATATATTAAGAAAAGACACAATGAAACTAATATATTATGCCTGATTTATCATATGATGTTGCGTCTGGGAGTGAAATAACGCAATGCATTAAAATCGATAAACCACAAGCAGTTTACAGATTTTCGGGAAACGCTATGAAATTACTCTTTTAACGTCACGCATATGGCAAAACCGGAACGTTTTCATGCCAAAAATATGATTTCAAAATAATTTTAAGTCATATGATAAATAGAATCTAACATTCATGCTCCTGTTGTTTTTTTAATTTATTTAAACTTGTTGCGAAAGAGATAAAATGCTTTGCAAGCCTCACATTTTATCTCTTTTCCTCAACTCGTTTAATAAATTCATTAAAGCATGAGCACTATGTAAGATCCTCTATTAAGGCATAATCCTGAACTCTTTTCTTGCTAACGGCAACTTAAGTCCTCTGCTGATCTTTTGCAAAGAGCTTGGACCCAGATCAGGACAGACGAAATGTTGGTCCTGATCTGGATCCAAACTGTTTGATACTCTGATAGTGTTCCTGAAAAATTTTTCCTCATTTTGAAAAAAGTCAGCAGACGACAAAAAAATCGTGAAAAATTACCCAGCATGCAAAGAGTTAAAAGTGTCATCTGTGTGGCTCAGACTTGCAAAAGACATACCCGCAATGAAGTAAACTGGTGGTATTTCCATTTTCTAAAGCACCAGGCAGCCAGTTGATGCTCCCGGTCAGACCAGGTATATTCTTCTTCTGAAATCAAAATTAAAAAGTTACCATACTTGATGTACAGTGCAATCCCCTTATAACACACCTCCTAATAACATGGATTTGGATATAACATGGTCATGTTGTGGATCCCAATTTTTTTTTACCATGGAATTTTACAAAGGGATTATACAAAATGACCATTTCATGGTCATTTTCCTGTAATTTCTTTGTAAAATTATCCCTTTATTACAAGGTTCACTTATAACACAGTCCATTCCTGTGGATAACAAAGGGATTGCATTGAAATAGGCACACTGTGTGCATAACTTTTTCGAAATTCTAGACCCTTGTTTGAAAACAGTGTAGACCCACATAAAGCTGGTCTCTGAGTCCAATGTTTTCTAATTGTAAACATTCTCTTCATTCCTTTTGGATCCATTTTTTTCAAATTAGCGTCTCATTTGTCAGAAGTGGCATGCAGAGTTCAGGCAAAAAATGCATGGAATGTTTTGTCCAGGATGGCAAAAATGACATGGGGTGTTTTGTCGAAGGTAATCCTTAATTAACTCTTTCCTTGCTAAAGCTGACTATGGTTGTCTGCTAATTACTTTTGCAAGAAGTTTTGATCAAGATTAGGACTGACAGAATGTCCGTTCTGATCTGAATCCAAACTGTTTGACACTCTGGTGGTATAATATAGTGTTCCTGATATAATTTAGCAGATGACAAAAGCATGAAAAGCTACCCAGTATGCTAATCTGAAGTTTCAGTTTCCTGGAGGGTTGTTATCACACCATCATTATCAGATTTCATCATTTCATTTCACAAATTTATAAGACAGCCATTTGGCAAAATTAAAAGTAGAAATGAACTCTCGCCTGATTCTTGGAAGAGATTGGCCAAATTAACAGAATTGAACTATGCATAAGAACCAAAATGCAAACAGAGAGACCAAAATTACATCTCACAGAGGTGTGCTGAACTTGGCAAATTGCCAAAATACCTAAGCAGACAACTTGTAATTTAGGGGTGAAATTCCAAATATCCAGAGAATTGTTTTTTGTTGCTTTTTATTTGCCAGGACCAATCCATGTTTTCAAGGTCAATTTGCAAAATTCCAGGACAATTCCAGGCCAAATGGCCCATTTTTCAAATTTCAGGAGTTTTCCAGAACAAGGTCAAGGCACATTCTTGGACTTTTCCACGTCTATTTGTTGTTAAACTTACCTTCAACTTGCTCTAGCTCTGAGGTAAGGTCAGACACGGTGATAATACTAGACATCATAGAGTGCCGCTCAACCTCCTCTTGTAAATTCTTGATTCTAATCTCATAGTCCTGGAAAAATGGATAAATATACAGGCCTTAAGATAAATGTGCGTGATTAAACATTAATTAACCAAAACATATGCTGTTATTATTCGAAAGAATCATCTCATTGAGTGGGTAAAAGTTCAAATTTTCCAAAATCCTCAACTTTATTGTTTGTACGTTTGATTTGATTCTTTATGTCTTAGTCAGCAATTTTTCAGTTATGTCGGGATGGGTCTTCCTAGCTTGAACCAGTACTCAGCAAGGATTAAATTGAATGTGTCTTGCTCAAGGCACAACACAGTGACGCCGTTGAGGTTCAAACCCTCAACCCAATGAACTTGAGATAAGCACTCTACCACTGAGTCACTGCGCTTCCGAACTTTAGAGATTCAAATCTTAAAACTTGCAGTATGCCTATAAAAATGTTAACAATTTCAAGTTTACAAGGTCAATTGTCTTTGGATAAACTGAAAATAAATCTGAAAAGCTATATCTACAGGATGTCAGTGTCAAAATTCTGAACTCAGGATGAATCATTATGGAGTGAATAATATAGAACAAACCTTTCTTTGCTGTTCAAACAACATGTCCGCCTCCTCCTTTTCCTTTCTGTACTGTTCCTCTAGGGCCATAAGTCTGAAAACAAATAAAATTTTAAAAATACAGTTAAACCTGTCTTAAGCGGCCACTCAAAAAAAAGACCAAAATTAGCTATCAAGACCATTTATTTCTTAATGCAGGTCAAACATATTGCAGAATGCTCCAAGTGAGCATTCTGCAATACTTTCGACCTTCATTAAGCTACCATTTGTCATTAAGACCTTTACTTTGTATATTTTTGAGTGGCTGTTTTAGACAGGTTTTACTGTAACCTATCATTTTTCATTCAGGCTACTTGTTTACGGACAAGACAGTTTCTGGGCCAGCACATGAAATAATATAGGGATCACACATGTTTTTCATGCATTCACCTTTGCAAAAGGTCTAGAGGGCAGTTTTCAATATGCATACACTTGCTTTATACCCAGTTCAGGGCTGGTTTTCTGCTTGCACTTGCTTTGGACCCATATAAGGACCGGTTTTCTGCTTACACATGTTTTGGACCCAGATCAGGAGTCTGGTTTTTTTTTGTGTTTTTTTTTTATTTTTTTTTTATTTTACATCCCAGTCAACAGCTATGGTCATATCAAGACAGTCAGATCACCTAACCACACTTCCTAGGCGAGCTTGACTAAGCGGTTAGCCAGTACTTCCTGCACATACTTTCCCTTGTAACTGACAACAACCTTTCTTGAATCAGCGGAAGGAGGAGAATTTTCGTAAAAAATATTTCATGATCAATCTCCATAAAAGTATGGAAACGGGCCGGGATCAAACTCACAATCCCTGGATCCGCAGAGGGACTCGTTACCGACTGCGCTACGGGGCCCGGCAGATAAGGACTGGCTTTCTGTTGGTCCTAATCTGGGTCCAAACTGTTTGCAAAGGTTATCAACAGATGACAAAAGTCTCTGCTAGATAGGAAAGAGTTAAGACATGTTTTCTGGTCACATGACTAAGATGCTGTTACATGTACTTACTTTGTCTCCATTTCCTTCCTCAGATCTATTCCTTGTTTCTCTAACAACTCCAGCTGAGCATATGTCCAATCCACTGGCTCTGTTGAAAAGAAATTAAATATAAATATTCATGCCAACAGATAAAGGTTTTATGCAATTATTTTACTCAATGCTTTCACCCACCTTTCGGAGTCACTTTTTCAACCTTAATTAAATTCAGAACTTGTTTTAAAAACATAGAGCTAAAATAGAATTTAAAATTCACATGGTCCTAAAGGTTTTTTTAACACCTTCTGGAAGTCTGGGTGAAAGTCTTTAAACTGGACATTTTGTGATCCCTCATCAGGAACTTCACTGCTTGCCACATGGAAGAGCATTTTTAAGTAAAAGGAAATATGCTTGTCTCTGTCACTGTTATATGTTCGAAGCATTGAGTTTGTTAGAAAAGCAACGTGACCCTCATTCAAATGATTATAACTTGATAAGTATATTGTATTTTTCTTTCGGTCTGGTATCAGTTTAAAGGTGACATATAGTCCTTTTTAGAAACGCTTACCATTTTGTTGTAGCATATATGTGAAGAAAGTTATGAAGCTACTTGCATTCATAGTTGAACAGCCCTCGTAAATGGGTTAATGGCTATAAATGCAACCAACTTTTGGCAAGGCTCAGAGAGAAAGTGCTGTCTATTACAACATGTTTAGTTACAAGAGTGAAGAACAGAGTATTAGTTATATAACAATGCTGACTCATGTCAAGTAAATAAGAGTTAACTGTCGTCTGTTGATAAATTTTTCAAACTGTTTGAAACCAGATCCGGTCAAAATGTCGGGCCTGATCTGGATCCAAACTGTTTGACACTCTGATGATATTCCTGAAATAATTTTTCGAAAAAGTTGATTTTGAAAAAATCAGTAGATGACAAAAAGCCATGAAAAATTACTGAGGAGGCAATGAGATGATAAAAAGAGTAGCCAATAAAATGTCTTACCAGCAGGGACTTCTGCTGGGTCCAACAGTATTACCCGGCTTTGACGAGCTACAACAGAAAATCAAGGATTAAACTAAAAATCGCATAAACGTAAAAATAACAATCTGAGATGTAATAAGACTTGTGGTGAGAAAACCTGTCTTCTATAGATTTGTGACACTCAAAAATAGCTGCTCAGAATCTTGCAAATTTGGATGCATCATGTACAAGGGTTAGTCAAAAATAACTGAGCCCTACCTTATAACATTTACTTCAATTAAAATGAACACATTTTAAAATGATATTTCATCGCAGTTATATTTAATCTGTTCAATAACCTAATTTATATCTGTTGGTAGGCTTTATATACTGGTTGCTAGGCAACCAAACGTGATCTGCCGAATGGATGCGTTCACACTGTAATACATCAATATCTAAGCGTTGCAATGGAAACAATAATGTCAATATAATGCTGCATTCATTGTCGTTTGATATCTATTACATGTACCTACTCAGTGCCACAGAAAAGAAAACAACTGACCCCAAATTATAGATGCTGCGGTAGTTTGATTTCAGAATTTAGCAAATTTTTACATGCCTCAAGTCCTATAATTTACCCCACCCTCATTCATATTAACACAATTTTAATAGAAAACATAAAATTAGCCTAATAATGCTTTTGCAGTACTGCATACGCAAACAAACCCACAGAAATATTAAATTCCTTGTTTGTAATAAATGATACTGTTTCCATGGCAACACAATCCTCATGTATTTGAAAATTAGTGAATTTTGACGTATTGTGTTGCTAGGCAACGCATGCAATCATTGTTCACCTAAACATTTACGAACCAAGTATAATGAAAAGACAATATGACATATGTTACTCAAATAAATGTCAAATATGTCTTTCTCAAAAACTATCAAGCCCACAAGCTTTCTTTAAGACATACTGTATATTCCTAGTGGCGGAGATTATGAGCGCATCGCTCTGACTGACGATCTTTAGTTGCCTAGCAACCATAACAGAAGCTTAACCGGGTTAATTATTTTGGGTCAAAATGTCCATGACATGTTATACTTATAAAAGATAATCACATTTCTTGTCTACAATGTGAGGCTAAGATATAATGAGGTAGGGCTCAGTTATTTTTGACTAACCCTCGTATTTCTCGGATAATCGTATTCAAAATGTTCATGAGCTGAGCTGCTAAACGTGATTTTCAAAAGTATATCCAATGATATACCTCCCCTAAAGTTATCCTCAGGGAACAGAAATATACCGGTAACATATATATAACATAATTTTTAAATCCTAACCGGTAACTCTAAAATGTTTTTAGGTTGATAACTACCTTTAAAATAACTTTTTAACCAAAAAGACCCCAGAACCCCCCCCCACACACACACACACACACACTTTCATGATTGGCCCATGGCATCAAAACTTTCGGAAACAAAATTTTAGCTGCGAATAGTGTTCAAAAATTTTGAAAACATACCATAATTTGCAATCTGACCATATTTACACCTTAAAGTATGCTGGTTTCTCAAGAACAATGTGGTGACTAGATAATACAACTACAGTGCATGCCCTTTATAACACACCTCCTAATAACTCGGATTTTGATATAACACATTCTTGTTGTGGCTCCCAAGTTTTTTTACCACAAAATTTTACAAAGGAATTATAGGAAAATGACTTAGTGTCATTTAGGTACTGTACTGTACTACGATTGATACAATTGTCAAAATGTAACTCTTTTTGGTATAATCTCTTCATTACATACCTTGTACTGGATGATTAAACCTAAATACATGATTTTTCCCGAGAATAACACGGGCACCAATCTTCAACTCAGTAGCAGAGGACACCTGTCGACCATTGACATATACAAGAGCACCAGGGCAGGGAATGATTGTAACTTTACCTACAACAGAAACAGACAAATAAGGAAATCATTACAGACACATCTTCCTGCAAATGTGGCCACATGTTCGCAACATGCTCTTTTTGTCTGGGTCCTGATGTGACGTCCTTTCAAGCAGGGATATTTCTTGGATGGGCCCAAGCCATTTTATGAAAAAACTAAGAGTGATAAAGTAATTGAGATTTTATTTTAGGCTGGGCCCCATACATAAGCTATTCAAATCTGGTGTTCATTTTGCTGTAAGGTGGGTATTAAGGTTTCTTGGGCCCATCTTTTATTCCAAATGGCCCATCAAAATCTTGATTTTTTGCATGCAAATAAATGGGACATGGGCCATTGGCCCTTTTTCATGACCAGAAATATTTCCTGCATTTGGCCTTATTTCTAAAAAAACTTTTTTTCTCAACCAAAACATATGTTGTGGGTACTCAAAAGAACCATCTCAATGAGATGGGCCTTTTTAGCACACATACCATCTTAAAACTGGTGGGTATAAGAAAATATTTGCAATTGTATGCTAAAAAATTGTGTTTATCTAAACCTATTACTTATGCATCAGGAGTGTCCATTTAGCAAACTAGAACTGATGTAAATATCATAAAATCAGATAAATTTGTTGGTTAACTACACTAAAGATGAAGCTGAGTGTATAAAACTACATATATGTTTCTTGACAAAGGTCAAGTGGCCTAAAATTTAAAATATGGAGTGGAAGAAGTTATTTGGGTTAAAATGGTATAATTTCGACAAAAGTATACCTACCATCATCATTTTCAAAGGTGCAATGTTCCTCCTTGATGTAAGTACCATTGAGTTGTATATCATGACTCTTACCACCTTCTGCACTCCCCACCCTATAATACATACAATCAAAGAAATAACATTCAAGAAGCAAACTGGAATATTGGGCAGAAACAACATACAACAAGAAATGTCACAGTCATGTGACGAATGCCCCAAAGGAATAAGTCTAGCATAAGACACATTCGAGGAAAGTTAGCTGTAATATAGGAGATATGCTCCAGACACGAAAAACCTAGAAATGAGGTCAGAAGTCAATGTCAAGGTAAAAGTGCCCCAAAATGGTATGCACCACTCCGCCATCCCAAGAGAACTCAACACACCAAATTTGGAATTCCTACTTCAAATAATATAGGAGATATGCTCCAGATACGATTATTCTAGAAACTAGGTCATAGGTCAAGATCACAGTGACCTAAAAATGGTATGCGACACATCAGCATCCAAAGATGTAACATACAGCAAATTTGGTATTCCCATCTCAAATAATCTAAGAGATATGTTCACGATTATTCTACAAAGTAGTTCAGAGGTCAAGGTCAAAGTGACCCAAATGGGATGTGAGACTCCGCCATCAAAAGTTGCACCCACACACCAAATTTGGGATTCCTACCTTTCACAATATAAGAGATATGCTCCGGACATTATTTTTCTAAAAACTAGGTCAGAGGTCAAGGTCACAGTGACCCGAAAATGGTAAGTGACACTCCCCCATCTCAAGATGCATATAAACACCAAATTTTGAATTCCTACCTCAAATAATATAAGATATGTGCTCCAGCCACGATTATTCTAAAAACTAGGTCATAGGTCAAGTTCAAGGTCACAGTGACCCAATTATGGTTTGCTACACTTCTTCATCCCAAGATGCATCATCACACCAAATTTGAGACTCCTTGCTCAAATAATATTAGAAATATGCTCCCGACATGATTATTCTAAAAACTAGGTCAGAGGTCAAGGTCACAGTGACCCGAAAATGGTTTGTGACACTCCACCATTCCAAGATGCATTTACACACGAAATTTGGAATTCCTATCTCAAAGAATATAGGAGATATGCACCAGGCTCAATGCAGTTTCTAAAAACTAGGTCAGAGGTCAAGTTCTAGGTCACAGTGACCCAATTATGGTACCAGACACTTTGTCATCCCAAGATGCATCCACACACCAAATTTGAGATTCCCTCCTCAAATAATATAAGAGATATGCTCCGGACATGATTATTCTAAAAACTAGGTCAGAGGTCAAGGTCACAGTGACCTCAAATGGTATGTGACACTCCGCCATCCCATGATGCATTCACACACCAAATTTGGAATTCCTACTTCAAAGAATATAAGAGATATGCTCCGTAAACAATAATTCTTAAAACTAGGTCAGAGGTCACGGTCACAGTGACCCAAAAATGATATATGACACTCTGTCATCCCAATATGCACTTACACACCAAATTTGGAATTCCTATCTCAAAGAAAATAAGAGATATGCACCAGACTCAATGCGGTTTCTAGAAACTAGGTCAGAGGTCAAGTTCAAGGTCACAGTGACCCAATTATGGTACGCGACACTTCTTCATCTCAAGATGCATCCACACACTAAATTTGAAATTCCTACCTCAAATAATATAAGAGATATGCACCGAACACGATTATTCTAAAAACTAGGTCAGAGGTCAAGGTCACAGTGACCCGAATATGGTACGCGACACTCCGTCATACCAAGATACATCATCACACATCAAATTTGGAATTCCTACCTCAAAGAATATAGGAGATATGCACCGGACACGAAGCAGGACGGACGGACGGACATTAAGATAGCTATAAAAACTAAGTCAGAGGTCAAGGTCACACTGACCCGAAAATGGTATGAGACACTCCCCCATCCCAAGATGCATCCACACACCAAATTTGGAATTCCTAACTCAAAGAATATAGGAGATATGCACCTGACACGAAGCGGGACGGACGGACGGACAGTGTGATTACTATATGCCTCCCAAAGTTCCTTTGGGGGCATAAAAACCTTTAGACATTAACCTGCATTACATTGTATTATTGAAGGTCAATCAATATTGCCTTGAAGTATATAGTATTGGTTTCGGGTCAGCTGTATTAAGCTGAGGCCAAATCAGTATGATACAGACAGATTTGTCTGTAAAAGTGCTATATTACTAAGTAGTTAATTAATAGAAAAAAAATGTCATTAATAAAGTGATTTCGTATTGGCCCAGTTACAGGTCTGAGGTCTGCACATTTATTTTTTTGCATTTTGGCAAACACTCTACTACACCCAAACATACAAGATTGAAGTTAGATCTGTTGAAATGCAGGATAAAATGAGACTTTTCTGGTCCCAATCTCAATGACCATTTTTCAAACGTGATCGAGTGATTTGGGGCTTGCACTGATGACCGCAAATTTTCTTTCCCTCTAAGCGAAATTTATTGTCTTAATGTGGGTACCAGGCATTCCACAGACTGTGTATTGAATTTTCATATTAAAATAGCAAGAAATATGCTGGACATGAAAAAATTCTTGACCAAATTTATTATGTCAGAGTGGGTACCAGATATTCTAGAGCCTGTGTATTGAATTTTCACAACTAAATACCAAGAAACAACCTGGACATGGAAAAACTCTGGGCTAAATTTTGATTGAAAATTAACAATTTCAACCCTCTTCAGAGAATGTACACCTTTAACGTAGAATATGAGCAGCAGCATGAGATTTCCAACAATGTGCGACCAGCAAAGTCTCAGATCAGCCTGCGCATATGCGCAGTCTGATCAGAGCCTCTGCTAGTCGTTTGAATTTTCTATGAGTGATAAGCTACTGACTGAACATCATTTGGAATTTCTAAGCTTAAAAAGATGCTGCACAGGCTCTTCTGAGTCTACACTTGTCAAAATGCTGCATTGTTGGAAATCACATGTCACGGCTCATATGGTAAATACCTTGTAGTTCCATCTTTGATATAATAGATAAGACATTCTGACATCAATGGGTCCTCGTTCAGGTTCACTAGATGGGGTGTCTACAATACAAACAAACAAAAGTTTAGAGAGCAGAAAAACAGCTAAACCTGATTGTAATGGATTGCTTACCATTTAAGAAGCCAGAGAATCAAAAGGCTAATTTTCTTTAATTTATTTACTTGGAACAATAAAGCTAATTTATTATGCCAAAATCAGTATTACTTAAAGTCACCTTCAAAATGCTGAATTCCGGCATGATCCTGAATACTTTCATCTTGTTTGTTTGTTTGTAATGATGTTTCTCTTCCCAGGCAACAGAGTGTCTTGCTCAACAATACAACACAGATGAGTCTTGAACTAGTTACCCTTCAATTCCAAGTCTAATGCTCTACCGACTGAGCCAGTGCACTATGCTAAACCAACCAGTTCACAAGATTTTGGTACTTGTGTAAATTGGTTCATTAACTCTTTTGCCCCCTGGGAAATTTTTCATGCTTTTTTGTTGTCTGCTGATTTTTTTCAAAATCAACTTTTCGATAAATTCTTTCAGGAATACTATCAGAATGTCAAACAGTTTGGATCCAGATCAGGCTCGACTTTTTCTTTTCTTTGAAAAAGGGTTAAACATGATCTTACACACATGGTCATTTATAAAGGCATCATGTTTCATATGGGACTTGACATGAGAAAACATGTCTTAAGTGGGGGGGTTTTGGGGTTTGTGAACAGGTCATGCTTAGCTACAGAGACTGCAAAAGGCACTGATCAGACTGTGAAAATGTGTAGGCTGTTGTGAGCCTGTGTGGTTCACCAACTCCGAAGACAGTTTTTTTCTCATGTTGAGGCCCATATGATAAGACCATTCATGTAAGATTCTCTATATCACCATACCTTTTTAGGAGTGAAGACACCAAGTGTTCCACCATCTTGTTTCAGTGCTACACCCATTTCCTCCAGTAGGGCTTCTCTGAAATATCAAACAGTTTTAGCATTAACCCCAAATAGAATTTTCCACCCTTATCAATTGAATGAATCCATTTCAAATATAAAAGGATTATTGGTATTTACAATTTTATTCAAATCTTAATACCTAAAATACATTCAAGCAAGCAGTACAGAATGTGATCAGAAGCCAAATTCTGCAATGTCTCATCTGGTTCTGCACTGTTTGCTGATGTCCCATTATATGAGTTAACAATAACCATGCTGGTGTTTCAAAATTGAATTTATTGCTTATACGAGGGGCGTTCATTATTTATTGCAACTGCCACCGTAATTCCCACGCTATGCACGAAATTCCCATGAAGTATAACACAGGTATTTCTTCAATCTTTTATCTATCCATGGATACCAGTATTGTCCCAATCGGTGCATTAGTTTATGTGCTACACGCTTTGGAAATGAGGTCATTCATATAGACTGTATAAAATAATGGCTCAAGAGATCAGTGCTGAAATTAGAGGATATATAAAAACTTGATATTAACTTGAAATTAGTGCTAGAACTATATTCAATGAAATTGTTCCACTTATGGGCAAGGTACTTGCTCGTATTCAACTGTTACCAGGTGGATTAAACGCTTTAAGTCTGGAATAGACGGTTGACAGCATGCCTGGCAGAGGCAGGCCTACAAGTGTTGTTACCTCTTAGATAACTGACAAGGTAAATGATCTGTTGAAGATTGATGCACCAATGACGACAACTTGTCAAGTAGCTAGAGGCTTGTGCATATTGACGGGATTACCATATAAGATTTCGAAGAAAAAATAGGAGTTAGCGGTATTGCTGCTAGGTGGATTCCCCATTCACTGCTGGATGGTTTGATTGCCCGTAAAAAGGCTTCAGAAATATCCTAAATTAAATCAGAGAACATTTTCTAATATTTGGACAGTCGATGAAACATAGGTAACTTCTACCAGCCCACAAGAAAATGAAGCAACAAAATATGGACAACCAAAAAATGTAAGAAGGCCATCCATTGCCAAACATTATACAAGTATGAAGAAGGTCATGTATTCAATCTTCTTTAACAGTCAAGGTGAGACCGTTCAAGTACCTATTACCCTAAGTAAAACGGTTCCTTTGAAACTGTATCGACGATTAGCTATAAAAAAAGTTCCAAAACTACGTGAAGAAGTCTCGCCATAGGCTCTGTCTTCAAAGCCTTACCCTTTTACAGGACAATGTGCCAGCACACATCTCAAAAGGAACACTCGCGTTCATGGAGGAGAAAGGCTTGACAATCCTCCCGCACCAACCTTAGGCACCAGATTTAGCCCCATGTTACTTTTTCTTGCTTCCACATCTGAAAAAACTCTCGAGGGTCGGAGATATCACTCAAGGCAGGCTGTTGGGGCAGCAGTGTTTTAGTGCCTTAAGCGTGCACCTAAGAAAGACTATGTTGAAGCTTTCCATAAATGATTTAAATGATTTAAACTTTGTATATGTTCAAAGAGTGGGTAGTTTAAAGGGATGCACTAGAGATTTGAGGTAAAAGACTATTCCTTTATGTTTTATAACCCATGTTGCTTTAAATAATGAACACCCCTCGTATTTACATTTTATTATAAAAATCTAAATTATAAAAATTATTTTTAATTCAGGAATTAAAACATTTTTGTATTTAATATATAATGGTATTAAAGGTTTAGTCGGAGTCTAAAATGGAAAAGCTGAACAGCCAGCTTGAACAAGGACAGCCAATGAAGTAAACAAGAGGCTTGTTTTGCACGTGCTATGCATGTTGGCTTGCTGTCAATCACAATACCAGTATCACTTCTGGCGAATGAATTCGATGTTCGAAAGGGTATTGCACAAGCAAGTGAGCTTGGCAGCTGTCAATCAAATGTGTGGAATTCATAAGTCTATAATCGGTTGCAAAAACCTAAAGATTCATTAATGGATTGCTTCGAAAATTTTAATATATAAGAAAGAAATTCAACTTTTGGTTTATTCATGGAGTCATGAACACATCTGGTCTCTTGCAAAGTTAACATGAAGCCCTTTGTGAAATGACCCAAAGTGTATCATATGATCTTTTAAATGGGATTTGATTGTCTTCAACATGGGCATTATTTCAATTGAAAAATTACAGTGTTATCAGGGATATTGGTTTTTGACATTACAAGTTCCATTTAAAATGTTTTGTAATGTGTGGTCATATCATATTTATAACATGATATTAATCACCCTGAATAACAGCAAGGCCATATGATACAGTAAAACCTGTCTAAAACGGCCACTCTCAAAAAGAACACAAATTGGTTTTCAAGATCAATTATCCCTTAATGCAGGTCAAAAGTATTGCAGAATGCTCCAAGGGGAGCATTCTGCAATACTTTCGACCTTCATTAAGCTACCACTTGTCATTAAGATCTTTGTTTTGACTATTTTTAGTGACCCTTTTACACAGGTTTTACTGTGAAAGTATTCATGTCTTACCTCTCCTTTCTGATAGATTCTGTCTTTCTCAACTTCTCTTCCCAAGACTCATTGAGTTCAGCGATGAGTTTCTCGGACATCTGGAGCCTTTCCACTGCATCTTCCCCGCCATCCACAGTGACAGAACTCTTTCTAGATCGTGGTTGGATCTTTGACACACCTTCCAACCCTAGAAAAGGAAAAATATGAGCCATCAGGAAAATATTTCTACTGAGTTTAGAAACAAACTGACCTCAATCAAAGACAGGGGAGCACAGTGGCTCTTGGAAGAGTTCTTGACTCAAGACCGAGAGGTTGCCGGTTCGAGCCTCAGGGGCGTCACTGCTTTGTGTCCTTGAGCAGACACATTTATCCTTGCTTAGTACTGGTTAAACCCAGGAAGACCCGTTGTTGACTGGGACGTAAATAATCAAATCAATCAATCAAAGACAAAGTAGAAAATCCCTTTGTGTCAAAAGAAGAGCTCTATCCAACTATCCACAATGATATTTTGTTTTTGTGTTGTGTTTTTTGTTTTGTTTTTTGTTTTTTGTTTCTTTTAGAAAAACACTTAATAAAGTAGGAATACCTGGTATGTGGTTTTTCTCTGCACTTAATGTTTTTTTTTTTATTGTAGATCTAATATCAAAACGCACAGACTTGCCAGAGCCTTTGCTGCTTGCATACACAAAGTATTGATGTATATGGAGACTGAGACCAAATATAACACCTCTAGCCCACTAGCAGTTTGTGGTGTTTAGTGCCATCCCATAGGTAGCAGTGTATACATGTTTAAATAGTGATTTTATTCATATGCAATGACTACCAAAAGTTTGTGTGTTGGCCAATTTATTTGTATTGGATGAAAATGGTAGAGACCTGATAGGACTGGCATGATATGGGCCTCGTCGCGACAAAACCGGTCTTCAGGGGTTTGCGAACAACAAAGGCGCAGACCAGCCTGCGCATCCGCGCAGTCTGATCAGCGCCTTTGTTATTCGCTTTTTGAAAAGTACCATATTCAACCTTGCTGCAGGTGAAATTTAAATTTTCTAGCTAGTCTCTGTAGCTGAGGAGACCGATTTGAAACTCGCTTTGACGTAAACCCCGAAGACAGGGTTTCTCGCAACAAGGCCCATATGAATGTTGTAAGTGATATAAAAGCAGCTATTTACCCTGCCCAACATCAATTCCTTCCTGATTGAGAATCTCCCTCAGTTTAACGACCTCTTCTTTTAGCTCACGTATAAGCCTAGCATTAGGATCTTCGTTAACAACTGCCTTACACATAATCTGTTTAGCCCGATCAGCATATCTGCAACATAAATAATGCATCAATATATGAGGGCCTGGATGGGGGTATAGTGTACATGTGGATATAGTGTACAGTGCATATGTAAGTATATTGCACGCCATCATGTCAGTGGTTGTAACTAGCTCCACATTCTACTTAGAATATTATTGACAGCTTGATACACTACTAGAGTTCCCTTATGTAGTCAACTCTTGGTCTGTACAGCTCTTAGTGTGTATTAAACTAGTATATGTACAAACCATCCTAGCAGTTTATGGCCCCTCAACATCACACACTATAGGGTGTCTGAAAATCGCTAATCATTAAAATTTTGGCCACTTATTCGCTAACAATAAAATATTTGCCTAATTT
This sequence comes from Loripinus fragilis, assembly GCA_964019695.1. Classification (NCBI taxonomy): domain Eukaryota; kingdom Metazoa; phylum Mollusca; class Bivalvia; order Lucinida; family Lucinidae; genus Loripinus; species Loripinus fragilis. The sequence continues at coordinate 14,165,024 of OZ026529.1, read as the reverse complement.
TAATCACAATTTTTCACTTTGCTCGTTAAATTTTAGAATGTGTTTAATCGGCAGTCACAATTCTTTTTATCTTCATTATATTTTAGGCAGAAAATTGTTAAATTTTAGGCCAATAAAATCGCTAAACCTTATTTTCTTTTTTTTTTGCTTATCAATATAAAATATGGCCAAAATTCACTAACGGATGTACCATATCCAGACAAATGGATGGAAATTTGAACTCCTGGCAATCCCAAGCTATATTTCAGCAGAGAGATCATTTAAATGTACCAGCTTATTTACCTTCACAGTGACTGTGCACATAGCACATAGAGGAACTTATATGAGTGTTCATGTTTTATTGAATGAGTTAGGGAAAAGAGATCAAATGTGAGGCTTGTCAAGCATTTTATCACTTTTTTCCAAACAAGAATGTTAGATTCTATATATCATATAACACTAAAACTACTTTGAAATCACACTTTTGGCATGATTATGTCTAAATGTCGCCATTATGTATGCAACTTATGGATTTCATTACAAAATGCTACTAACTAAATAAATAAATCACTAATGGTGTATCACTTTTCATACATGGCATTATATCACTCCCAGACGCCACATTGTGTGATAAAAGAATAAAAGTGTGACTGTGGCTTAGGTTAGAGGTTGATACGCTACCTAAGAGTACTCAGTGTTTCATCATAGTTAATATCAGCAGGGCTTAGGGCAGCAACCATAGCGGTCTTGGAATTTCCTCCTGAAATATTGACAGAACAAAATAACCAGGCAGAAAATGTATACGCAGTAAATGTTCTAAAATTTTGAACACTTTCATCACCATCATCATCATTATCATCATCATCATCATCATCATCATCATCATCATCATCATCATCATCATCATCATCATCATCATCATCATCATCATCATCATCATCATCATCATCATCATCATCATCAGGCAGGTGCAGGAGCATCTTCCACATCAGTAACCCCACCCCCATCAGGTAACTGGCTAGCTGCACACAGAGCAGATCTTACTTTGGGTAAGACTGCCATTTGTATATTTGTAGCAAAGTTTTATGGCAGGATTCCCTTCACTCAGGCACTTTCCACAGTCCAAGAGCTCCGCCTGTACCCTATTGACTTGGGGATGCGAGCGCCACTGTTGACATCATAATTTAGTAGCGCTCTTTGTTTGTTTGTTTTTGTTTGATTTGATTCTTTAACATCAGTCAACAATTTTTTCAATTATTTCGGGACGGGTCTTCCTGGGTTGAACCAGTACTAAACAAGAATTAATGTGTCTTCCTCAAGACGTGGGTAAGGCTTGAACCCCTAGGTTTTGAGTCAAGCACTCTACCACTCAGCCACTGCGCTCCTTAAGACCAATCTTGAGAGAAAGACCAATCTGGACCTGACCTCATGACCATTCTGGACCCGACTTTCTGTTCTCCAATAAAATGTTGGTTATTAGGGCTGGAATTCACAAAAAGCTTTGCAGAATAGCAAACAGAGAAGACCCTGATCAGACTGCTTCTTTAGAAGCAGTCTGATCTGGGTCTGCTCAGTTTGTCTAGGCATTATTGGTAGACAAAAGGTGTTCAAAATTAAAGAACATCTACTGAATGTTTTATACAAAATTACTTGAGCATGACATATAAGTCAAAGTCAAGTATAGGGTCAGTTAAAAGAAAATAATTTGCGTAAAATTGCAACTATTTTCTTATCCATCAGTTTAAACATCTGTTTTGGGCGCTCAAAACAACCGTATCATTGAGACGGTTCTTTTGAGTACCCACAACATATGTTTTGGTTGAGAAATAAGAAAAATAATTTTCAGTTACAGGAGGCCTGAAGTCCAGTAAAGTTGTTGAGCCTATGGGCCTTGTAGCGAGAATGCAAACAACAAAGGTGCAGTTCAGTTTGTATATGGACATAGTCTGATAAGCATCTGTGTCTTGATCCACATCTGGACTAAGGGTGAGGTTGGCACCGTGAAACAAGTTTAAGCCCTCTTGGCTCCAGTAAAATATTCTTACTGACCGTCCAAAGACATTACTTCTTTTTTGGATCATTTGTGTTATTTATGTCTTGTGTTTGACAAGCTTTCGCATCTGTTCATTGCTGCCTTGTTGTCAAGGGCTGGGAAAGGGCTGACCTCTTGGCTCTTGTTTGTGATGTTTATTGTATTTTTGTAAGTTTCCTATGTGGTATCCTTGGTCAGGTGTGGTACTTGATTGTATCGTTTCCTGATCTTTGGCATCTTTCTTACGTTATTATTTGCTCTCAATAGCTTAGTCTATTTCTGTAACTGAGCAGGCTGGATCAAGCCTAACAATGAAAAGGTAACATAAAGTACAGTTTAGCGCTAAGGTCAGGACTACTCTGAAAGCAGTCCCATTTCTGGAATTACTAATGGGTAGAGAAGAATCTCTATTTACCATTATCCAGACAATATTTTTTGGCCTGAAAATGTTTTTCCGCTTTTTACAATTGCTGCATATATTCAAGTGCCCTTCAGATTAGATTTTATCATGGAAGCAAACACTATGAAGCCTGATTAGACTGCTCCCTTGATCTGGGTCCATATTGACTACCTAAGATCATAAGCAGATGAGAGAGCAGACAATAAAATTCATGACTGACGGGAAAAGATTTAAAGCATGTGGCTGGATAAAGCTTAGGTTCACAACCCCTCTCACAATCCATAAAAGTCTGATTACCATTCCGACTGCTGGCCCATCCCACTAAACGGTCTATCTCATGAGGGTCAGGTGCACTATTTTTCAAGGTCATATATAGATGACGCTATGCCATTAATATTTTAAAAGTGCCTGAGCTCTTTCTGAAAAGACTAGACTATAAAATTTGAGAAAATATTAAAGTTTAGGCCAATTAAGATTTAATTGGATTTTGCCTTGCCCTGGGATCAATACGCATAAAGCTTTTATGAGCATTAGACCGTCTAAAATAACTAAACATGGAAGTTTTTTCTCCTGTGGTTGAATAAATTTCCGATAATTTACTTCTTGCCTGATTACAATAATCGGAATATTTAGCTAACAAATTTGTCTGATTTCTAACATCTCTTTCTGCACTATTACAGTCATGGCAACCGAATTACTCAGGGCAAACAAAATAGTTCCAAACCAGACTGCTCAAGCACCAGTCTGATTTAGAGTTTTGCTTGCTTCTAAACTACTACACTCAGTTGTTATGAGTGAGGCAACCAAATTACTCAAACAGTAAAAAGCCTGAGCAAATCAAATAGATCCAGATCAGACTTCTCAAGCAACAGTCTCATCTAGAACTTTTTGTTTGTTTCTAAACTATTACAATTTGGGTTGTTTTTTTGAGTGAGGCAACCAAATTACCCAAACTAGAAAAGCTTGGGCAAACAAAATAGTTCCAATTCTGTCTGCTCACGTGACAGTCTCATCTGGAACTATTTGCTTGGTTTCTTCCAAAACACAAGCTGTAACCTTTTTAATGAAAATTCATACAGTAGATTTAAAGATAGATGCGAATCATTGTAAACAAACACTGGCCAGTTAACCTTGATTTTAGGCGTGCGGGGTAGTCTCAGTTTACAGTTATATTGATCATACCACAGATTATTGCATATGCGCGTAGCAGTGAAAAGTCATGCTTTACCTGTTTATAAGAAAAATAGAATAGCCTCATTACTATGCATCTTTGAAAATCTTCACAGAAAACAATAATAATTTTAAGCCTTGAGTTTATAAAACCTTTTTTAGCAACTTAACTGCTCGTAGAAACTGAAATCCTGCATTAAAACATGCAGATGTATTTATCCTGCTAATAAATGTTATAATGCCAACAATTGTTGGCATTTTAACATTTATGAGCAAGATTAATTTCATGATCAGGGCCCGGAATTGCAATGCCACCTTAGAGTTCAGGAAGACTTAAGTTAAGTATTGATTTTTCAGGATGCGAAAAATAACTTATAGTCCGTCCAGTTAAGAGAGACTGGGCGGTTCTTAGCAAAGACACACCCATGGACATTTCCATTTTAAAATCAGTAAGACAGAGTGTATTTATTCACCTGTGGAATACTTTACACCTGTATATACCTGTAGTGGTTTTGACCCCATTGTGAGAAAAGGGCATCTCGAATTAATTTGGATAACAAGGAGACTGACTAGTCTAGATATATGCGCTCTGACAATGTTTCGAAATTTTAACTATTCAAATTATAATACTGAAAAATAAAATAAAATAATGGTCCGCAATGAAAAATTAATACTATAAATCGGTCAGCACACGAGATGATGGTACTCATTACATCGGCATGTGGCGAAGGCTCCGACGAGCCTGCATGTACGCATGAGCTCGCCAGGGCTTTCGCTTCTCGCATAAACAAAGTATGCAAAATGAAGAAGACTCCAAACAACTTTAAGACATCTTGTCTCTCTGGATACGCCAGAAGGAGCGATTATTTGAGGCTTTTTCGGATATGCGATAAGACCAAATCTCATGTTTGTATGCCCTTTTCTCATGATCCAGATACTTTACCCTTGTCCCGCTGAATTCTAATTGGTGATTTATTATTATTGTATCAGGCTTAAAAATCAAACAAGTCAGAATTTAAAGAAAGTGCAAACCTACCCTCCCCCAAAACTTTCACAACATATCCATCCCGGAAAATGAAAAGCAGGAGGTCCCCAGCAGCATACTAAAGATAAACGTTTACCAGGCATGCTAAGTATAAAGTTGGCCACCCTTGTCGTCTGCGCTTCAGTTGGTTGCACGAGTAAAGTGTACATAGGCTATTAAACCCGATTTACTGTAGACTAGTCTTCTTTGACAGTGTATGACAGCGCTCTGTCTGACACACCCAGTCTCTGTTAGCTGGTCGCACTATAAAACTGATTAAAATCAAAATAGGTTTAATTTTTCTGAAGATCCCAATGATGTCTTTGACCACAAATGCCACATCGATCCAGGTGATTTATTTAGCATTTAATAAAGCATGTTGAAATATCAATACTTAACTTAATGCTTGCTTAACTTTAAGGAGGCATTGCAATTCCGGGCCCAGGTGAGATTAGCGACAAAAAAATTTAATAGCCTGGAAGCCTGATCTCGCCGGGGTAACTTACCTAGATTTTCTCTCAACAGCCATGTCAACACAGAGTCTCTGTAGGGTATAAAATCTTGCTTCTTTTTCTTCTTATTTGCCTGTAACGGATCTTCATCATTAACTCTATGCATCCTGGGTAATTTTTTATGCTTTTGAGTCGTCTGCTGATTTTTTTCAAAATCAACTTTTTGAAAAATTCTTTCAGGAATAACATCAGAGTGTCAAATAGTTTGGATCTAGATCTGGCCTGACAGTTTGTCAGGCCTGATCTGGGTCCAAACTGTTTGCAAAAGTTATCAGCAGACGACATTAGGAGATAAAGAGTTAATATCACTCTAGAAAGGTGTCAACCATTAACCACAGGTCCAGGTATTTATAAGTACAATTCTAATGCACTTGATTTTGTAACGCGATGTCTGATTGGATAACGTCAAAAATTTGCGTCAGTATATCCTGAGATATACTGTCGTAAATAGTTTGACGCCATTAATTACATCACATCTCTTTGTATGACTTGCGGCTTTATGCAGCTTCCAGCGCTCTGATTCGAGAGAAAACTGCAGAAGTGCATTAAAATGGGGATAAACATATTCAAAATTTTCATTTGGGGAGGTATATTGTCGGATATACGTTCGGAAATCACGTTTTACAGCTCCGCTTGCGCGTCGCCGTAAAACTAAATTTCCGACCGTATATCCGACGATAAACCTCTCCAATACAGTTATCCTAAAATTTTGAGCGAAAAAATTGTTTTTGTTTGTTTGGTTTGTGGTATAACATTCCAGTCAACAGCTATGGTCATGTCAAATTGGTTAATTAACCTATAGCTAACCACATTTTCCCTGGGCAAGCTTAGACTAAGTGATTTACCAGTATGCTGTGCACATATTTTTGCTTGTAACTGACAACAGCCCTTCTTGAAATTTGGTCATGTGGAGACAATCAGTTAACCTAATCACCCTTTCCCTCAGTGGGAAACTGACAACATTCCTTCTTGAATCAGTGGAGGAGGAGAATGACAGGAGAAAATATTTCATGATCAATCTCCACAAAGGTATGGGGCCAGGCTGGGATCAAACTCACCACCCCTGGATCAGCAATCATCCTCGCTATCTATTGTGCAACATGCAGGGCCTGGCACCCGTAAAAATTATATTTTTTTCCTTATCTATCAGCTTCAACATATGTTTGGGGTGATCTGTAACTGTATTAGCTGCAACTTCATGAGATGAGACTCAACGCGAGATATCGTAACGTGTCTTTGGGGTTTCCGACCAGGCCATACCAAAAGCAGCCTGCTCAGTTACAGCCACTAGCTCGAAAGTTGAAATTTCACATGTAGCAAGTTTAGATATGATTCTCTCTAATAAACGAATACCAAAGGTGCTGATCAGACTACAGGGATGTGCAGGCTGGTCTGGGCCTTTTGTTCTTTTCAAACCCCAAAGACAGGTTTTCTAGTGTTGACTGTTGATATTTTTTTTTAAATCAACTTTTTTAAGAAATATTCTTTCAGGGATACCATCAGAAAGTCAAACAGGTTGGATCCAGATCAGGCCAGACATACTGTCAGGCCTGATCTGGGTCCAAATTGTTTGAAAAGGTTAACCAATTACACTAACTAGAAGGTAATGAGTTATTTTATTTGTATCCTTAGGATAAAAAGGATTCAATTTCATAGAAGCAATTTATTAAATTCAAAGAGTACACGTGTGGTTACTGATCATTACCACAATTCTGAACTTAAGAAATTCTAATTTTAAACTTGCAGTTTGTCTACAAAATCTAAATGTAAAGTTTTCAACTTTCAATGGTTAAAAGACTTAAGAAAATCAAATCCATTGAAATCTGTCTAATTCAGTATTTTGAGGCTGTATTTCAAATGGAAAGCAAACTCTTTGTCCACCGGTTAATTTAAGCACTTTTTGTCAGCTGCTGCTTCTTTTCAAAATCAACTTTTTAAAAAATTATTTCAGGAATACCATAAGGGTGTCAAACTGTTTTGGATCTAGATCAGGCCCAACCTTTTATCAGGCCTGATCTGGATGAAAATTGTTTGCAAAAGTTATCAGCAGACAACAGTACTATGCAAGGAGTTAATAGACTTCTGAATCAAAAACTGACAATATTTCAGTAGACAAGTGTTAGATACTTTTAGAAATTTCATTGTTGACACTTACCCATTTATGCCAAATGGAATTTCCCACCGTTATCAATTGGAACAATCCATTTCTGTTTTAAGGGATGTTGAGTGTTATTTTTCATTTTTATTCAAATTCTAATTAAACATTCTGCAAGCAAACAGTGGAGACCCTGATCAGACGCCACATTCTGTGGCGTCTGATCAGGGTCTGCACTGTTTGCCTATGTCCCACAAAAAGGAAGCTAGGCTTATATGGGTTAACATTTTCATTTGATTCAGCAGAATTTAGTCTCTATACAGTAATGTTTGTACTTTTTCCATATTTTCTAGCATTGCTTTTTTAAATATTCTTGCTCGAAAGAACGTTATATTGTCTTTGAGATTCTTGTAACCAAACCTGTTTTACAATAGATTTTCTGGCACCCTAATCTGTTTCACAACACATATCCTGTCGACCAATAGTTTTACAACACATATTTTGTCAACCAAAACTTTTACAATACATATTCGGAATTACAGAACTCTTAAGAACATAAAAAAATGAAATGTAAACAAAAACCGAAACAAAATAAATTACACAACATTCTAAAAATTTCCGAATTTCCATAATGGGGTTTTAGTCACATTTTGTCCCACTACGTATGGATTTTACAACAATCATATTGTGCTTAGATAATCACATACATAATCTGACCAGGGTATGCGATTTTTGTGCCGGCTTTGTTGGGAAAACAAGTGCTGGGATTATTAAACCATTTACTTTGAATATCATTTATAAATGCATTGGAGCTGTCCTTCACACACCGGGTAGGCGGCAATCGAAAATGCTCTTAACAATCGACGACCATGGATCAAAATCGATAAAATCAGTGTTTTTGACTGCCATTTGTCGCCACTTTGGCGACAAATGGCAATCAAAAACTCTGTTTCTAGCTATTTTTGATCTACATTGTCAATAGTATTAACATTTTGGATTGCCGCCTACCAGGTGTGCTACAGCAGTAAATAAAAGCAGCATATTCAGCATAAGTGAATAAATCCATTAAATTTCAATTTCATGTGAGCACAAAAATACACAGGTATGTAACTGGAGAGTTATGATGGGATGTGAAAGTTGGCTGTGCAGTGGGGAGTTTGATAAGGATCTAAACTATTTCTGAGGAAATGGAAAAGACATGGATTTTAAGTTCAACAGTTAGCTGACTGAAAAATCTAGACAGAAAATGGAGACAAAGAGCAGACTGCTCCAAAGGAATCAGTCTGATCAGGCCCCAAGGTCAAAAACTGTTTTTCAAAATCCATATCAGTAACACTGCACATTACAGTAAAACCTGTGTAAAACGGCCACTCTCAAAGACAGAAAATTGGTTTTCAAGACCAATTATCGCTGAATGCAGGTCAAAAGTATTGCAGAATGCTCCAATGGGAGCATTCTGCAATACTTTCAAGCTTCATTAAGGTACCATTTGTCATTGAGATCTTTTTTGTCTTTTTTGAGTGGCCATTTTACACAGGTTTTACTGTATATTAAGATTCCTTCACTTCTTTGCTTTACTTATTTTTACAACATTGTTTGGAGACAGATCATCCATGAAGTCAGCAACTCCCCATTCCCTCCCAGATTTATGTCTGACTTGATGGCAACTTCTCATCCCCTCCCCAACTGATATCTGACTTAATGACAACTCCCCATCCCCTCCCTAATTGATAGCTGAATTGATGGTAACTCCCCATCCCCTCCGTGAATAATGACTGACTTGATGGAGTCTGGGCCTATTCTACAATACTACACCGTTTCAGTTTTACTTACATGCATTTTCATTTCCGCAACACTCTGTTAGTATTTGAGATATAGAAATTAGTCAGTATTTGCGTCAGCCCACGAAAGAATGGTACTGTGTGTACACACATACATAAAAACCTCGGACCCAATATACACGGACTGGTCACTGATATACAGGTAAATGTACTCAGTAAAACCTGTCTTAAGCAGCCACTCAAAAATAGACAAATCAAAGGTCTTAATAGCAAATGGTAGCTTAATGAAGGTTGAAAGTATTGCAGAATGCTCCCCTTGGAGCATTCTGCAATACTTTTGACCTGCATTAAGTGACAATTGGTCTTGAAAACCAATTTTGGTCTTCTGTTTGAGTGGCCGCTTCAGGCAGGTTTTACTGTATATACGAAATACGTTGTCGTGGCTGAACTTTCAAAACCGATGTATGTTGAAGATAAATAATCATGTCTCGGTTACTGTATTTCTCTACATATCTGTGATTTTTCTTAAAAAAGCAATGGTTCAATATACTATCTTTTAGACTGTATTGTTATATTTATTGAAAAATTATCCGATCAATGAACAACAGAAAGAAACCTAGGTACCCTTTTAGCTATTTTCTGCACATTTAGCCGAAATCATCAGAAATCAACATAAAAACACGACAAAACTTCAATTTTATTTACTGTAGCTTGTAATTTTTCAACTTCGCATAGCGTGAGTAACCTCTTATAATCTCTGTATTTTATTGGCTGTAGTACTTTGAAATGGCGCTAAAATAAAGCCTTGACAACATAACTTTGTATTTCCGTCAGTTACCAGTGGGTTTATACTGGGTCCAAGATAAAAACACACTCTAAAAAAAAGTGGGTTTTCAGCTATCAAGTGGACTAGAGGTCTGATCTATGTGTATTCATCTATTTTAACGATACATACCTTATGTAGCACGTCAGATGAGACTGCACTATTATGCAGGCTCGGCGAGCCTCGCCTACTTGCTCATCATGGCATGTGATAAGTACAAAATCTCATGTGCTGGCGCATTTGGATAACATTAACCCTTTTCCCGCCACTATATTTTTGTCCCAAAAATTTTGTCTGCTTTTGACTTCTGCTACTAGATTTTTATCTTGGAAGCAATGATTATGAATCCTGATCAGACTGCTCCTTTGGGAGCAGTCTGATCTAGGTCCATATTGTTTGCAATATAGGATACCTAAGAACATAAGCAGATGACTGAGCAGACGACAAAAGTTGTGACTGTCTGGCTAAGGGTTAAGATCCTTTCCTCTAAGAGGGTACATTGCACAATGCATTCTTTTTCTTTTCTCGTTTTCTTTTTTCATTAATTCTTTTCCTGCCAGTCTCCGCTTTTGTCATCAGCTCTCTAATCTCCTCATTTCAATTTACGTCTGCTGCATGTTTTCAAGTCCTATTCAGACTAGATTTTATCATATGAATCCTGATCGCACTGCTCCCCTAGCATTCTGATCTGGGTCTTTATTGTTTGCAATATAGGCTACCTTAGAATTACGTCTGCTGCATGTTTTAAAGGCTTCTTCAGACTAGATTTTATCATGGAAGCATACAATATGAACCCTGTTCAGACTGCTCCCAGAGGAGTACTCAGATCTTGGTCAATATTGTTTGCAATATAGGCTATCTAAGAACATAAGCAGACAATTAAAGTCTGTTGCATTAGATTTTATCATGGAAGCATACATTATGAATTCTGATCAGGCTGCTCCCAGGGGAGCATTCTGATCTGGGTCCATATTGGAAGCATACATTATGAACCCTGATCAGGCTGCTCCCAGGGGAGCATTCTGATCTGGGTCCATATTGTTTGCAATATAGGCTAATTAAGAACATAAGCAGACAAAAGGAGCAGAAGACAAAAGTCATGACTGGGGGGGAAAGGGTTAAGAATGAAAGCATTAATAGGGTGTTTAATTATATGATCTAGGTCGCCATGACCTACATTTGCTGTAAGGAGATTTCGCCATGTTGAGGCTTAGATGAAATATTGTCACAATTAAGTCTATTATATAATCAATATTCAATTCTAAAAACAACATGTTGCCATAGCGACACGACCAAAAGACATCTCAAGAGTATTATCAATTGTCGTGCTCATCGAGACAATTTCCGGCTAGATGGGACACAAATTCAGCTTGGCGTTGAAGTAAAGTGGCACTAAGTCATTATTTTTTCTAAGGATTACAAGAACATTATGATTCGAATAGAACAAAAATCTTATACATTAACCCAGTCCATTAAATAATTGGGTAACAGAACCAAATTTTTCAGACAGGAAAAAGATGAGCAATCAAAATAGTCCCAAATAGTTCTAGAGAAGCAGTCTGATCAGGGACTGTTTGTTTGCTTTCTTCAGCAAATAATCTATTGCTATAAGGACCATTCTGTTTTAGAAATCCAAATTAAATTTTGTCCCCTGAGGGTTGCGGGTTTGAGCCTCACAAGAGGCACTGTGTTGTGTCCTTAAGCAAGATTTGTTTGACTTGATGATAAATTTTTTGTTTGTTTTGATTTTTTCCATTCCAGTCAACAATTTTCCAGTTTAAATATGTCGGGACGGGTGTAGTACTAAGCAAGGATAAATGTGTCTTGCTCAAGGACACAACACAGTGACGCCGGTGAGGCTCAATCCCGCAGCCCCTCGGTCTCGAGTCAAGCACTCTACCACTAGGCCACTGAACTCCCTCCTTTGAGCAAGATACTTTACCCTCTGCCTATTAACTGCTTCAACCTAGGAAGACCCATGCCGACATGACTTACAAACACAAAGGGCTAAGTTCACGAAGGGGTAAAATCGGCCCTGTAAAATCCTATTTTAGAAATGTATGAATATAATATAAATGACATTATTTCTGAAGAAGACGATCTTCCCTCTCTTCAAATACATACCAAACAATTTCTTGGATGCTTCCCTTATACCGTAAAAATCCATATTATGACCCCCAGTTTCCCCAAAATGGCTGATATTGTGGGGATTTAGTGTAAATATATCCATAGCAAAACATGAGGCCATTATTTCGACACCACAATTTTTGGCTTAGCTGTGCAAATTAACATTGAGAACCCATAACTAATGATTTAAAGGTGTCGAAATTATGGCTTCATAATGTAATATTACGTAATCTAAACGATCACGTTTGGATATTTTGTCAGTGTTTGGTCTTTTCAGGCCATTTATACATGTTCTAACGCTTAAAATATACAGATATGACTACATTATCTCATAAAAGCAGGGCTGGACTATATTAGAAGCCGAAAATACGCCTACTTTCTCACATCTTTCAGTGTAAACAATGCCAATGCCGAAATAATGTTACATCCGAAATTATCATTCAGTAAGAGACGCTCGTCGTGCTACCGTTAGTATTTGTCTGATTTCACAGGTATATACTACCGTTTTTGGTTAACGGGATGTGAATTTATTCATAAATCGCTATTAGAAAAACACAGGGGTCATATTTGTACAATTATTGAGTGTCAGCTTGTTTATTTTTGTATATTTCTAAAAGCCTATTGTTGTTTTGTTCGTATTCAAAAGTATATAGTTTTATGTGCGCTACAACTTAAATAGAACATCTACGTGGCCGTACGGATAAGTCCAAGAATGTAAACTATATTTTGCAAGAGGGTCCTGGGTTCAATCCTCAGCGACGTCAACTTTTTTTCTTTCCTTTTTTTGTCTCGTTTCTCTTTAATACCTCTCAAAGTGCTAGTTTATATATTATTGCAAGTTTTGAGGTTTATCTGATAGCTGAAAACAATTAACCACATGTACTGGGCCGGGAATTACAATGCCTCCTTAAAGTTAAGATAGACTTAAGTTAAGAATGGATATTTCAACATGCTATATCAAATGCTCATCAAATTGCCTGGACCGACGCAGTACTTGTGGTCAAAGATATCGTTGTTATCTATCGAAAAAATGAAACTATTCTGATTTTAATCAGTTTGAAACGTTATTTTTCGCATCCTGAAAAATCAATACTTAACTTAAGTCTTCCTTAACTCTAAGGAGATATTGTAATTCCGGGCCCTGGTCGTTTTGTTTCAGAAATCTTCCACTGTCCAGTATATAGGCCTACTTACGCCAAGCATATTTGACATGCCTTCATTGTATTCCATAAGCTCACTAAAATGTAATTTTTGGTTCCAAAGGGGGTCCAACATTTTCCAGGGATGGGGGTCGAACTCAATTGCTTATTCCCTATAGAACATGTGATTTACAAGGTGAGTCCGGGCCACCTGTTACCGCCCCCCACCTCCTCTCTGGGTCCGTGCATGTCTGATCCCTCACAAAATGATTGTGTTTCATGTCTTAATCATGAGTTAAGTTTAGTCTGTATTGCACTGATTTTCCTATTGCAAAAATAACGTATTCGATCGCCAATATGCATGCGTATCTTTAGAAATGTGACACAGTTGGAGACCATTTTGAAAGAAAAATCGCATTGGGCATTTGCGATGTACGGCTGTTCGGATAAGGTGATAGGTCTACTATATTTATGTCCCTCATTGTCCCCGTGTACCCCATGTGTTAAGAACTGGGGATTTTTTGTTCAATAATCGGTAATGACGCATGTTTTACATACGTTCGGCAAGACGTACAGTTGATTCAAAGATAGATGAGAATCGTTGTAAACTAAAATATGAACTATAATCCAGGTAATGGGTATTTTATACAGGTATATAACATTAACTGCCTCAAACTGCAGTATTTCATTGACCGTTATTTACCCGTTTCAATGGAAACAATACAATGTGGTGTAGTCTGATTATTTTGCATCTTTGAAACATCAGCACAGCAATCTGTGGGGTTAACGGAATTTTTTTATACTTTGTCACACTTGTATTTGCATGGGGAGAATATAAAATATGATTTATCATGATTTCAGGAGTCAGGCACATCGTTTTAAAAATAAAGATCCATGTAAAGCTTAGAAGTTTGAATTATACTAACAATTAAACTCCACCTGAAATGTTTTATACCTGTTTTTGCAATGATTTTTACTACGTCATTTTTTTGAAATCCTTAACCCGATGAAAAGTAGATCTATTCAGAAACATCCCTGCCAACATCTCAAAACGGTTCCAACATCAAAGATGATGAAGTTACATCTGTGCATAGATGCACTCTGAGCATTTTAAGCAAAGCACAAATATAACAAGTCAAAAAAGGTCAATCAAAATGTTACATTGTACCGCCTTAATTCGGAACGTTTATTGTACCATTACTGAGGGCAGCGCATGTATGGATATAAGGCAGTATTGGAAGCCACAGGAAGAGGTGGTACCTATGAAAAAGGGGTTATGCCTGAGACCCCTAGAATACATTGCCGTCAAAGAACTCGTACCGGAAATTGGAAGGGCCTTACCCGAACTAGACAGGGTCGTACCCTGTTACATGCAAAGTGATCACATTCGCACGTGCGTTAAGCTAGTGGGATCATCTCGGAACCATACATTTTAGAACACGTGCAAAGGAAAATGGTACGTTGTGCAAAAACCCAAACTTTGTTCGTACAAATGAGCCTGTCTGGCGTTGATTCTGTGCGTGCACGGAAAGTTCTGAGCATGCAAATGGCAGTTTTATCACTTTCATGTTATACACAACCTTTGAATAACAGGATATTCATCGTTCACGATTATTTTTTTGATAATACCTCTTTCTGTCACGCCAATAAGAATTTTACCCGTCAATAAAACAAACTTTGAAATGTTAAACGAATTCAATTAATTGCAAAAAAATTATCTAAATACAGTTGAATCTCGTTAATTTGAAGTCTTAGGGACTAGAGGTTCTATTTCGAATTATCGAAAATGAAAGTGAGGTAGAAATGAAAGATATATAGCCCCCCGAAAGTATAATGATTATTTATAAGGCTTATAAAATATATGTTTTGGGTGCATAAAAGAAACGTCTCAGGGAGACGTTTCTTTTACAAACCCAAAACATATATTATTATAGAAAGTTAATAAATAGATCATGAATAGGTCCTATACTCTGAATTCAGTGTGTCCCAAAATTATTTCGAATTAGCCAGTATTTCGAAAAATCGGAGTTCGAATTTTTGAGGTTTTACTGTACACAAAATCTGTACGTGCAAAGGATAGGATACAAACAACAGACCTTTAGGAGTAGTTGGCGGAAAGTCTTCTCTTCAGCTTTATCGTTAACACAATTTGTTTAAATTGAAGATAAAAACGTTATTGCGAAATAATAGCAGCTGGATTTTTTTTCATTTCGTATAACTTATTTTCAGGTATTAGTAATTCAGATTTACTGTCGTGGTAGAGTGCTTGACTCGAGACCGAGTGTCCGTGGGTTCAAGCCTCACCAGCGCTTTAGCTTTGTGTCCTTGAGCAAGACACATTAATCCTAGCTTAGTAATGGTTTTACCCAGTAAGACTCGTCCCTACATAATTGAAAGATTGTTGATGTGACTCATGGCAAACAAGGTTTTACTGTTAATACTATTGAATTCCGTCCATCAAAAATGTTCGTTTTGTGTAAATGCTTAGTGTAAGTCCCATTATCATATTTTGACAAGCCTGTCCCCACTTTAGCGAGGCGGGGAGAATAAAAAAAAGCAGCTTACCATCCGCCCAGCAATATGCAATTACCTTTCGCCGTTGGCCGATAGTGGTTAGCTTTAACGTTCTTTCTGGGACTTTATCAAAAACGAAGGATTTCACAGATCATGCACATGAAACTTCTACGCTGTCTTTAATTTGAGCGGGCAGTATCAGGGAAGGTTCTGGCTAGTCTGTTCGAATGCTCAAGCTAGCCTGCACCTGCACTGGTCGCAAATGATAAACTTCCGAGCTGACTTAACCCTTAATGCGCCAATCGCAACAAAAGTCGTCTGCTTTCTCGTCTGCTGAAATGTTTAAGAAGCCTCTATGGAAAACAGTGTGGACCCAGATAAGACTGCTCCTATAGGAGCACTCTGTTCTGGGTCCACACCGTTTGCTTCTATAAAAAAAGTGATGCTAGGGAATTATTTGCAGCAGATGACTTCAGCGGACGACATTTTGAGATGCATTTTTTTCTTGGCGCTTTTAAAGGGTTAAATATTACAGCTTCACTCTACAATAAGTTACCACGTCCGGAAAACCAACTATATATATATAAGCACGGGTATTTAAGATCAGTCAGAATGACAAGCTCCTGTCTGAAAATGACAAGACTACCGTAAAATGACCACTCTGCATTCAATTGCATAAAATGAGTTACGATTTTGTTATCCATCGCATCAGTAATATTGTGTGCATACAGTTTAATACGCTTTTTCTCGGACCCGCGAAGCGTGGTCGGCAGAGTTCTATTTATAATCTGACTTCTATGGACTACTCTTGAGGGTGGCGGGTGGGGGGGGGGGGGGGGGCAAGAGTCATGATAAAGAACCCTTGTACAGTTTTGTTGAAATTATTTTCTCTCTTCTACTGATTTAGTATAAGTACTTCATTCAGATACACCGTTTGTAAAGCAGCGGTATAGGATATATGGACCACTACCGTGATATGACTAACATTGATGAAAAATACATAGACATAAAGCCTCAAACAAACATGCACATTTCAGAGGGTTGGCGGGCGTATCACCGTGATAGACTGTTTATTGAGGTTTATAATACATTTTGGCACAAATTTGGGTGCAACACACACTTGTTTAACATCAATTTGTTAGCCAAACTTAGCGCCGTCTTTGGCGTTACATTGCAATATAAATGACGTTACTTTTGCGCAAAATTTACAGGGGGACCTTGTCTTTAATAACCCATAGTTTTCACAATTTAAGCACTAGGCAGATAAAATTTCGATTTTTCTCAATGAAATAAACCATATAAACATATTTTAAGTCAGTTTGCATTTCTATGGCAGGGCCGATTTCACCCCTTCGTGAACCTAGCCCTTTATGACCTTGACAAATGACATTGTCTTCCTTATGAAAGTATTCTTTACTGTTTGCAAAGGGTATGTCAAAATGTACACACTTTCAGAAGTTATCCAACCCAACCCTATAAATAAGCTACTCGAGCTTGTATTGTACAGAGGTTTTATCAGATATAGATGACTCTGTTAGGTAACAGAGTAGACAGATAAGATTTGTAAAAGTTTCTTTAAGAAAAAAGTTATAGACCTCTTTATGTAATTACTGTCATGTCTTTCTAAAATAAAAATCATCTCAGCTGGTTGAATGACAACATTTTATTGTTATTTTTAGTAACTTTGATGCTGTTTCAGTGCTATGAATATATAGCTTCCCTGTGATAGGCCATGAATTGGCCCTGTCATGAGAGAATCTGATTTTAAGTTAGGGATTTTCATGCATACCAAACATCTATGTGTCTTGATCCACATCTGAACTAAGGGTGAGGTTGGTGCACTGTTAAACCAGTTTAAGCCCTCCAATAAAATATTTTACTGACCATTCCAAGGCGGTACGTCTTTTGTGGATCTTTATGTTTTTTCTTACTTGTGTTTGCTATGCCTTTGTATGTGTCTGTTTATATGTGCCTTGTGGTCACCTGCTGGGAAAGGGCTGACCTCTTGGCTCTCGTTTGTGGTGTCAAACTGTGATTTTGTTACTTTCCCATTGGTATCCTGGGTCAGGTGTGGTACTTGATTGTATCAATAAAATTATTCCTGATCTTTGCACCCTTACTTACTTTTATTATAATTATATGCTAAAATCAAAATCAAAGACCTGCCTGCACATCTGTGCTGTCTGATCAGTGCCTTTGCTATTTGCTCTTTGGAATGTAGGATCATAGCTCAACTTTTTACAGTAAAATCATAAGAATTATACCTCCTCCACCCCCCCCCCCCCCCCCCCAAAAAATGACTATTGTAGTGTTTTGTCCCTTATCAAACAATGTTTTCATGTGTTTAAAAGAAACGTCTCAGGGAGACGTTTCTTTTACGCACACAAAACATGTGTTTTTATAGATAGCAATTCAAATAATTGATAAATAGGCCCTATTTGCTGAATCCATTGTGTCAAAAATTTATTTCGAATTAGCGAGTATTTCCAAAAATCAGAGTTAGAATTTTCGAGGTGTTACTGTATATGCAAATTATCAGTAGTCTAGTTTTTTCTTTAGCTTAAGCAAGGGTGGACTCAGACATACCTGTAGACAGGTTATCTTGTAGTGAGGCTCAAAATGCTCAGTAACATGCAATGATGTAATTAGCCATGTTGTGAAATAGCTGTGTTCCAAGTTTGTGAACAGAACCTTACAATTTTGATAAAACATCCAATATTTTGCATCAAACCTTTAGTTAAGAGTGTGTAACAGAAACATAATTTCCTTATTTCTCAACCAAAACATATGTTGTGGAGCAGCTAAAAAGAACCATCTCAATGAGACGGTTCTTTTGAGCACCCAAAACATATGATTAAAATTATGGGGAAGAAAGTTTTTACAATTTTTACATTGAAAATTTTTTGTTTATCTAAACCTAAACCTAAATTCTATTTCATTTGCTAAGGCCAAAATAAAAAATACCTGTGTTTAGGGTGACCTAAATTGACTGGTGAAAACTAGAATTTTTTCAGGTTTTCTGAAAAATATAAAATTTTATGCATTGCCTTGTAAAATGCATAAAAGTACATTTTTTCCAGATTTTTTTTATGCCTACCCTACCTAAATTTTCAGACCTGTTACTCGAAACACACTTTTTTTTATTTGGCCTAATGTAAAGTGATGTACAGGGTTTCAGCTGGACTGAAATTTACTTCGGACATTTTGTCCAAGCAGCCCCCTTTTTTTTCGGACATTTGGAAATTTTTTTAGGACATTTTTTCAACACAAATTTTTACCACCATAAACGGAAATTGCCATCTGCCCTTCTCAAATTAAAACCAGGGGTAGTTTTGCTACCATTTCGGATGGTAAGTGCGGTCTGATTGATTGTCTGGCTTTTTATTTCATGAGGAGAGTGGAGCTTGTCGATCGTTGTCGGTGGAAGTGGGTGGGGTACTGTTTTTTGCTGCTTTTTGCGGCCGCTGCATGACTCGTTAGCCACGGAAAATCACTGTTCAGGTAATGAGGGAGCGGGCAAACTGTTTTGGTGCATAAAAAACTTCAGTTCCTGTTGTTTCTTGGTGACAATTAATTTTTAGTCATTTTATCGGTAAATGCCAATGCAAATATGCTGTCCGCTTCGAGATAAAATCAAGGGAAGAAAACTAAGGATGCAATAGACCAATCAGGTGCGGCGTAACAAAACAATATGACTGGTTTGCTTTAATGAATAAGTATTTGCGGGGCAAAATAAGGCGAACCAGTCAGAAGCTTACATAAATCTGGCCAATCAGCGATCGTTTTTTAAAGCAAAAATACTATTGCATCACTGTGCATAACCGTACAGCGTGCGTTTCCGAAAATCGTCTCGGACAAACTGTCCAAACTGGACAGCAAACTCTCGGACATCTGCAACTATTTTCGGACTATGTCCGATGGCCGACGCCAAACTGAATCCCTGATGTATGGTTGGATAGTATCAGAAATTTGCTACAGTAAATCCTCTGAAATCCTGTGGCTTACCGTCAGAAAGAGTTCGACATCATTGATTAGGTCACATTTCGTTGGATGACATGTGACTTTAGGCAACTTGCAAGGATTTTTATGCTAAACGGTACTAACTCAGTGCCATAAAACTGACTTTATGACTGTATTTGTTTGTTTGATTCTTTACATTCCAGTCAAAAAATTTCAGTCACGTCATGATGGGTCTTCTTGAATTGAACCAGTACTAAGCTGGGGATAAAATGTCATGCTCAAGGACACAACACAGTGACTTCCCTGGTGGTGAGATTAAAAATTTTACGACTGTAAATCCGAGGATATATCTCACCAGATGAAAATATGAATACCAGGACTTTAGTTAAGAGAGCATACCAAAAAAATATTTTCTTATTTCTCAACCAAAACATATGTTGTGGGTACTCAAAAGAACCGCCTCAATGAGATGGGGTTTTTTTTGAGCACCCAAAAGATATTGTTTAAATTATGGGGAAGAAAGTTTTTACGCTGAAAATATGTGTACATTCTAATTCATTTGCTAATGTAATGTCTGGTTGGATAGTATTAGAAATGCTACAGTAAATCCTCTAAAATCCTGTGGTTTTCTGTCGGAAAGAGTTCAGGGATTTTTTTTGCAATTTTGAGAAGGGGCCCTAGGGCCTTTAAGATTGGGAAGATTAGCATGGCAAACCCCTAAATTGGGAAATTTGTTATTACTCACAATTATGACATTTTTGGTCCAAAAAACAAATTGGCTATTGCACATACTATACATTGCCATTAAATTGAAGGAGAAATGAGATGCAATGGTAGTTGTAGCTTGTGTGGTGTGTGTGTGGTAAATGAATAAAAATTCGGGGTTTTTTTGTTTTGCTTTTAAAGATTGGGATTTTTTTCTTCTTAAAAAATGGAAAAAAGGTCACCTAATTTCCATTGGGACAGGGGCCGATATTTTGCCCCTGAGAACACCAAAAAAAATCTCTGGAGTTTGACATAATTGATTACGTCACATTTCACTGGATGACATGTGGCTTTACGCAGCTTGCAAGGATTTTTATGCTGAACGATACTAACTCAGTGCCATAAAACTGAAGGAGTTTAAGCGATAAGTCGTATATTTTCCCTAGTTCACATGATTACAAACAGCAACTTTTCAAATTGCCCTAAGGTGTAGTTTGGCAGTAAAATATGCATAGTAAGCAACACAGTGCACAATATGTTTTAAAGCCATTCACCATTTACAATGGCGTGAAAACGTGTACTTTCTGCTCCCACCCCTCATTTTACGTCTTTATACTGGGTGCCGTTTGCAGATTTCTTGTTTGCTTAACACAAAAGTTAAGGTAAACCTAAAAGTCAGAATTTCTCCTTAATACAGTAAGATACTGTTCTATTTTGCTGGAGCCTCATCATTCACAGGTTTAGATAAACACAATTTTTTAGCGTAAATTTGTAAATATTTTCCTACAAATCAGTTTAAACATATGTTTTGGATGCTCAAAAGAACCGTCTCATCGAGACTGTTCTTTTGAGTACCCACAACATATTTTTTGGTTGAGAAATAAGAAACTATATTTTTGGCATGCACTTTTAACTAAAGTCCTGGGCCCGGAATTACAATGCCTCCTTAGAGTTAAGGAAGACTTAAGTTATGTATTGATTTTTCAGGATGCTCTAAATAACGTTTAAAACTGATTAAAATCAAAATAGTTTTAATTTTTCTGCATGTTGAAATATCAATACTTAAGTCTTGCTTAACTGTAAGGAGGCATTGTAATTCCAGGCCCTAATAGCAAAGTATTGAGTTTAGCCAAGAAACACAATTAACCACCTGCTCTCTGAGTCTAGAAAGGTTAATGAAGGGAAATCTGATAGTTTTTGTTTTTATCCTATTCCTATATATGGTAATAATTATTTTCCTTTAAAGCAGAACAGATGTTTATTATCTCTTTGATTTGTCTACCACATACGGGCCCCAATGCGCGAAGACCTTGTCTTTGGGGTTTCTGACCATGTAACACTCAAATTGGCCTACTTAGCTACAGAGACTAGTTAAAATTTTAATATTTTGCATTGGGCAAGTTTGACTGCTACACTTTCCAAATAGTATATAACCAAGGGGGCTGATCAGTCTGCATGGATGTGCAGGCAGGTCTGCGCCTTTGTTGTTTGTATGCAACAAAGTCAGATTTTCTCGAGTCATGGCCCGTACAGACTGATGGTATCTATCTGAAACATATACCATAGAGACCACAGACCATCTTTTTTTTATTACAGACTATCTTACACAAGTGCTCTAACAACTGTTACAACTTCTTTTTCATTTCTGAGTAAAATAAAGCTCAACCTTTCAAATGAATACTGTTGGTTGGTTGGTAAGATGTTTTACGTCCCTGTCAACAACTATAAATGAATACTGTGCTAGCAGACAATTCAAATAAAATATCAAGCCCGTATTTGATATCTAAAAGAAGGAACAACATTTTGAACATGTCTACTGTGAGCTGATTTTCAAAAGTAAACCTACCACTTAGGGGAGCACAGTGCCCCGATGATAGAGTGTTAGACTTGTGATCAAAGGATCACTAGTTCGAGACTCACCAGAGGCACTATGTTGTGTCCTTGAACAAGACACTAAGTCTTTAACCTCTGCTTAGTACTGGTTCAACACAAGAAGACAGGAAAATGTCTCAAAATGACTGAAAAATTGTTAGCATCAACACAAACAACATACAAAACCTACCACTTCTGCTAATGCTGAGATAACCTTTCCTAGGGTTGTCAAGGATTTATTGATATGAGCACACTTCTTCAAACAAAATTTAAACTTGCCCTCTGCAGAAAGCTTATTATAAAAAGACAACCTACCACTTCTGCTAATGCTGAGATAACCTTTCCTAGGGTTGTCAAGGATTTATTGATATTAGCACCCTCCTTCAAACGGGCCCCTTTAGCACCAGTGGAGTCTGCACGCTCACTCCCAGCTAAATCCACCAAGCTTATCTTGCTGACCTGCAAAATCAAATGACCCAGCCCATGAGACTGTGATACCATAAATGTTCTAAAATTTCAAACACTAGTTGCCTGGTAAAAGGCTGGGACTATGAGAATTTATCATAAGTGTAAGTTAGGGATAGAAAAATCCATGCCAAGGATCGCTGTTTGGCTTCAAGAGGCTTGCTGAGTGATGACAAATAATGATCGCAAGGGACGGATTTTACTATCCCGTCCTCACACATATTATGTATACAGATAAACAGGCTAGTCAGAGGCATAGCTTGTCACCCAACAGCTAAGTACCAAAAGCTCATGTGAAGGCTCATTTATAGACTTAAGTCAATCTTTGAACATGCGTGTGCACTCTCTTAAAGTGCTGGTACAAACAATAATTTGTCTAAGAATTTTCTTAACAGATATATAGAGTCAATTCCATTAATTTTGATGATTCCATATTTCATTGATGAAGCGAAGCGCTCAGCCACTATTGCTGAATATTTCCTAGTTTTACCCTTTCCTTCATGAATATTCATGATAGGCTCCACCCACTATGAATGATCATATAAATAAACTTTCATGATGGTACATAGAACAATGACATTACTTGTCAGGTCAACTAGTATAGGATCAGATGTATCAAAATTTCCATAAGCAGAAAGAGTAGACCCTGATAAGAGCTGCCTGATCTGGATCTGCTCTGTTTGCAAAAGCATCAAAAGGTGTCTCTATGAGGTAAAGGGTTAATATTGTTTTCTTAGAATTCATGCATTAATAGCCTCAAACAAGTTTTTCATGCTTTATTTGCTTAATCTTTCAGAAGATGTTGAAAAATTCCCAAGGGGACCTCATGCCGGTTAATGATTGAAAAGATATGTCCCGAGTTCTAAAGTACAATGCAGTCCCTTTATAACACACATAGAGGATCTTACATAAGTGCTCATGTTTTATTGAATTTATTAAACAAGATGGGGAAAGTGATAAAATGTGAGGCTTGCCGAGCATTTTATCACTTTTTTTGCAACAAGTTTAATAATTTCAATAATACAAGAGCACGAATGTTAGATTATAAATCTCATTTCTGGCGTAAAAAGTTATAATTTTGTCATTGTGTACGCAACGTTGTTATTGACGTAGTAACATTTCCTGAAATTCAGTAAACCACTGGTGGTTTATCGATTTTATTGCATGGCGCTATTTCACTCCCAGATGCGATGTCATATGATAATTTGATACAACACAGATTTGGATATAATATGGCCATTTTGTGGCTCCCAAATTTTTTTCACCATGAAATTTTACGAAGGAATTATTCCTTTATAAAATTTTCCCATTATAACATGGTTCACTTTGGACCCCTAACATGGCGTTACAAAGGGACCATAATGTATTGTAAAAATACTACTTACTTTCTCCCCTGTCATTTTCGTAGCTTTATCATATCTACGTTGAGTGAATACTATGGTGAAAACAGCATGTGACCTTGAACTCGTCTCATTCATGTTGGTGGCAGCCACAGTTCTGGAAAATACAAATTCTAAGAAATTAATCCTTTACTCCATAGTAATGCATTTTGATGCCTTTCAAATATCATGTGTTTGAAATATTATGGAAAATAGAGCATTTGCTCTTTTGGAGCATATGTTCCATTTTTCATAATATTTTCAAAAGTATTCAAAACTTTACATAATTTTTTTCTTGAGTTTTTTTCAATGTTGTCTAAAAATACAAAATGATGTTATGATCTAATATAGCCTATGGAATAAAGGGTTAAAGATCCTACAATTATCTACTATTGAGACATTGTTTGTTTGATTTGATTCTTTACGTCCCATCAATAATCTTTCAGTTATAAGGGGACGGGTCTTCCTGGGTTGAACCAGTACTAAGATAGGATTAATGTTCTTGCTCAAGGACACAACACAGTGACCCCGGTGAGGCTCGAACCCTCGGCCCCCAGGTCTCGAGTCAAGCACTCTACCGCTGAGCTGCTGTGCTCCCTTCTTTTGTGGGTGCATGCATAGTTTGTCATGGGTTAACATAAGCGGGATGATATGGATTTGGATTCACAAGCAGTATCAGCCTGAGTAACTAAGCTTATTGTTACTATTTTTAGCAAAACATGTAATAATGAATCACAATGTAAGCTTTTAATTAAGCATGCATAACAGAAAAAATGTTTTTCTTATTTCTTAACCAAATCATATGTTGTGGGTACTCAAAAGAACCGTCTCAATGAGATGGTTCTTTTGAGCACCCAAAACATATGTTAAAACTGATCAGTAAGAAAATATTTACAATTTTACGCTCACAAATTTTTGTTTATCTGAACCTGTAATAAATTTATTACCTGGCCTTATTCCCTTCATCAATGAGGTTGTTGATGTCATCAAACGACTGGACAGCGAGTTTAGACAAATCTTCAACATAAGGTCCCAGTAGGGGATGTTCCCTGACCTTGAGATTGTTCTTATTGCTAGGATTCAGCAGGTCCCGAACACGCTCACAGTAGATCTCAAAATAGCTCACCTGAAATAATAATGACCATATTTAATGTTCTAAAATTATGAACGCTGTTCTCTTTCAGTTCTCAAATAAAATGATGAGTATCAGGGCTGGAACTCACAAAATGCTTTATCAGAAAAGCAAACAGGGAAGGCCCTGATCAGACTGCTTCTTCAGATGCAGTCTGATCTTGGTCTGTGCTATTTATCTAGACCTTTTCGTAGCCAAATAGTATTCGAAAGTTTAGATCATTTACTGTATACTGGGGAATTCCTTAGTCCTAAATGAAGTGAAGACCCAGATGAAATGCTGCGTCAATATGAAGCAATTCACCAAATATTAAGAGAAAGAGCAATAAATCTTGTAAAAAAATGGACATTGTCACAAAACTTCAGGTGCATCACCCGACTATATCAGGAGCTTATTGTACATGTACGTATAGCCAATTTCACACCGAGTTTTCCTGACACATTCCGATTAGCTCCGAGTACTCCAGAATCCAAAACAATCTGGCCAATCATTGAACATTGCATTGCAGATACCCAATGTTGACAAGTGAAAACGTGCGAGTTTATGTAGGTTTTGGTTATATTAGGAATTTCTATCGCCAGATTGGCTTGATAGCTCGATACCACACTGCGAATGATGTTTTTGGCGTGATTTTGAGTCATTCTTCAAATGGGCGAAATGTTTACATGAACACCGACACCAGTTGGGTGATGTTCTTAATACTGACCTCAGAATGTAAACAAATAGATGCTGTTTGAAAAACTCATAAAATTGGTTTTCGAGGTAAGAAAAAACATACAAAATGGCGCTAAGTGCCCCTTACAACTAATTCTCACTTCGCATGCAATATACAAGCCTTTTTGCTTACAAAACAGAATTTCTTTCCGTATTTTGATGCTGGTACAGAAGGCCTGTGAGATCAGTTAAAGGTAGTATGCATAGGATAGGAGGACAATGTTACCTCTGAAGGGGATACAAAGTTAAAACATTTATTACACAGGACTCAGGTTCAACCAATGTTTGTTAGTGTGAGAATCCAATAATTCTTTGGCTTTATTTTCCCTGGATACACAATCAAATCAGATTACTCATTTCCCGACAAACCCCACTGTCTTTAGAAACAAAGTTAATTAACTTTTTACTTGCTAGTGTCATCCGATGATAATCTTTGCAAATAGTCTGGACCCAGATCAGGCCCGACAAAATGTCGGGCCTGATCTGGATCCAAACTGATTGTCACTATGATGGTACTATCCAAAGTTTTTTTTAAAAAGTTAATTTTGAAGAAAAAAAATCAGCAAATGAACAAAAAAAATGATTCCCAGCATGCAATGACTTAATGTTGGTTTGTTCCTTCAGGCTTATTTAGAGACCCATCTGATTGCCTCACATGGCTACAGATAAACCTGAAAACTGAGCCATGTGTGGGTCCAAAAAATTCCGTCAGGTAGGGTCCAGACAACCATTTTCTTTTTAGTCATCAACTTATTTCATAGAGAACCATACAGACCTCCCTCAAGAATTGCTTCTTCAAGAGAGTGTACCAGAATTTTTAAGGAAACCTATAGCTACTTATGAGGGGGTCAATACCCTCTGTCCCCTCCCCCCCTCTGGGTCCGCCCATGAACTCAAAACACCTGTTTCAGTCAAAGTAAGTTTCAGGTTCATTGGGTTCTATAATTCTGCATTATGTTAATTATTTTGATACATGTTAATATTCTGTGGCTACTTATATGAACTGTCAATCTAACAACATATTTTGACAACACTTGCCGTTGTTGGTTGTTTATTCTGTTTTCTCTTTATCTTCTGATTTGAACATATTTTTTGTTAGAACCCTAGGAAAATGATCTTTCTTTCGGGTGTAACCATTGTTATGCTGAATATTTTTATGTTCTACACTCCTCCCCAATTTTTACCCTGATAATCAGCATTCCAGTTGTAACACATTACTGTGCCAGTGCATGTGATTTCCAACAATGTGGCATTTTGACATGTGGAGGCTCGGACGAGCCTGTGTAGCTTCCTTTTAAGCTTAGAAACTACAAATACTGTTAAGTCAGTAGCTTAACAATCATAGAATGCTCAAGCGACTAGCAAAGGCTCTGATCAGACTTCGCTTATGCGCAGGCTTATCTTAGGCTTTGCGGGTCGTACATACCACATTGTTGGAAATCTCATGCACTGGCTCAATTATTATTTTTCAATCAGAGTGGAATGATCAGATAGTTTTATCACAAGCCCGCTGATCTGGATCTACAGTGTTTTATAAAAAGAATATATCTGGGTTCAGCATAACAAGGGTTTATATTATTTACTGATTCACTCTTTTTAGTTTCAAACTTCTGATAGCTCAAAATGTAAGACTGTGTCCCCGTTGAGTTTGGAATCAACTGTACTTTAAGATTTATGCTTCCAAAGCTATTATGGTTGAACTAATAACCAATTACCGTTTTGTATTCCCTAATTATGGAGCACAAAAACTTCCAGTTGTCTGAAAAACGCGATTCATTAGAAATTTAACACTGCAAATCTTACGAAGTTCAAAAATGGGGAAATAGTAGTGTTAAAGAAATTTCACTAGTCTACTTGTATTTATGAGTGCCTCATGCTGTAGGGCAAGTGAAATTTTGATGTTTTCCAATGTAAATTACATGAAGCAATTTTTCCATATGTGCTAATAATTTTTGAAATGCAGGCATGCGTCTATTTTGAGATATTTTGAGGTCTGCATAGTCTGTATTTGAGTCTTTTATTGAGAAATGTTGGGAAAAGAAATGTCCCTGTTACCCACTTGCTCCAGCTAAAATTAGGACTTGTCTATTCTACTACCCATTAATGATCAATAGGGACACCCACAATCAATGCAAATTAACAATATATGGACCTTGTCGTAAAAAACCTGAATTTGTTGCATATGAACAACGAAGGTGCTGATCAGCCTGCAGATATGTGCAGGCTGATTAGCACCTTTGCTGCTCACTCTCTGAAAATTAATCCTACTACCCATTATTAAATTAGTGGTAGAGAGACCCACAATCAATGCAGATTACCAATATATCGGCCTTGTCATGAGAAATTCTGATTTTGTGCATGCGAACAACAACAGTGCTGATCAGCCTATGATCAGCGCCTTTGTTATTCACTCTCTGGAAAGCAAAATAGCCACACTTTCTTCATGCAAAATTTCAGCATTCTAGCTAGTCTCTGTAGCTAAGCACAGGCCGATTTTAGCCTCATCTGGACGCAAACCCCAAAGACAGGTTTTCTCGCGACAAGCCATCTATAATTTTCATTATATAACCTTAAAGACCAAAACAATGTTTTATTGTTGTTGTTTTTTCTAAATTCAAGACCAAAACAATGTTTTATTGTGTGTTTTTTCTAAATTCAAAACCTACAGGTTTTCTAGCAACAAGGCACCTATAATTTTCATTATATAAACTTTAAGACCAAAACAATGTTTTATTGTGGTTTTTTTCTAAATTCAAAAACCTCAAAGAGAGGTTTCCTGGTGACAAGGCGCCTATAATTTTCATTATATAACCTTCAAGACCAAAACAATGTTTTATTGTTGTTTTTTTTCTAAATTGGAAAACCCCAAAGAATGGGTTTTCTAGCGACGAAGCACCTATAATTTTAATTATATAACCCGTTAAGACCAAAACAATGTTTTATTATTGTTGTTTTTTCTAAATTCAAAAACCACAAAGACAGGGTTCCTTGCACTAAGGCACCTATAATTTTCATTATATAACCTTTAAGACCAAATCATGTTTTATTGTTGTTTTTTTTCTAAATTCAAAAACCTACAGGTTTTCTCGCAACATGAGGCATCTAGAATTTTCATTATATAACCTTTAAGACCAAAACAATGTTTTTTTTGTTGTTTTTTTCTAAATTCAAAATCCCAAAGACACAAGGCATCTATAATTTTCATTATATAACCATTAAGACCAAAACAATGTTTAATTTTTTTTTTCTAAATTCAAAAACCTACAGGTTTCCCCGCAACAAGGCAACTATAATTTTCATTATATAACCTTTAAGACCAAAACAATGTTTTATTGTGCTTTTTTTCTAAATTCAAAAACCCCAAAGACATGTTAACCTATAATTTTCATTATATAACCTTTAAGACCAAACAATGTTTTATTGTTGTTTTTTCCTAAATTCGAAAACCGAGTGGGAGTTAAATCTGTCACTGAAATGTCGTAAGAAAGAGCGTCAGATAATTATTTGCTTCCGTTAATGTATCTGAATCTCGGCGGAGATTCTTCATTTAGGAGAATCAATATGTCTGAATATAAAATAGGCAGTGGTATTGATGAGGTAACGAAATCAAATTCCGACTAAGAATTCTATGTCATGTATAGGTCTGTAAGTGAATCAAATCTACAAGACTGAGTCATTCATTACTACAGTCAGTGGCCATAAGTAAGTAGCCACAATGGCAAACGTTGTTTCGTTTGCAAAAATTTAAGTACATTTAAAATTTGTATAATTTGAAAACGAGGAATGCAAATTACCTGAAATTTTGAACATATCACTTTTTGCTATTTTTCAACTAAAGAATGCCTGATTATTATAGAAATAATATCCCCTAGAGTTTGTGGGTGTTATTCATTTCAACCACCCCTGATTTCTGAAACAGTTTGAAAAATTTGATGTGGGTTCTAAACTTCTTCCGTTTTTACATGGCTATATATATTGCTTATTTTCTATATATTTTTGGTGATAATGGTGCTAATATGTTATAATCGTGAGCTGTGAACAAGATGTGTTCACATCTTCCTAATTTATTCACCGTCATATTAGGGGTGGGTGGGGTAATTGTACCCCTGACCCAAAAATCTAAATTATTGAATGAATCCACATGGTTACTTAGCTATAAGTATCAGTCTCTCTAGGGTCTATATACGAGTGTTTGAAGCAATTAGTCTTTGAATGTTTCGTTCTTTCAAATTGAAAAGACAGCACACAGCGATACCTAATCCCTTGGTCAAATTTTTCTTTACGAGGGGGTACCCAAAGTTTCATGCAAATTCATAGGATAGTTCTTCTTTAAAAAATAAATGTTCTGTAAAATTGTAACTCCCAATGGTACTTTCAACTGAAAATAATTATTACACAAATATTATATCACCGGTTATGCTGCTTGTGGCACCAATATCAGGACTGACAGTGAAAATTAGCAGATTTTCTTTGGATCCAACCATAGCTTATATCCATCAACATTTATTCAAAATATATTATTTTCAATTTGAACACTGTTATGATACCTCACAAAACATACATACTCCATATTCCTGCATTTGTTTATTTAGTTTGTTTTTTTCAGCCAAAGTATACTGCAGTCAGGTCATTTTCATGGCATTATTTTCTGTCCAGTTCTCTGCTCTGCATTATTATATTTTCAGTGTCTATACTAATTTGAACCTTAACAGAATGTTTTTCAGTACATTTCAAATATTTCTGCAAATTTTCAATAAAGAATATTACAATCTGGCATTTTAACAGCAATTTTTCAACACCTGCTATCTTTTTTGAAGAAATGGAGCCAATATTTGTGATACACAATATCTCCATAGCAACAGATGATGACATCATACAATTTGGTAATGACGTAAACATATACACTGTATATTTATCCTGGGCAAT
This sequence comes from Loripinus fragilis, assembly GCA_964019695.1. Lineage (NCBI taxonomy): Eukaryota > Metazoa > Mollusca > Bivalvia > Lucinida > Lucinidae > Loripinus > Loripinus fragilis. The sequence goes on along the minus strand of OZ026529.1, from coordinate 14,134,275 downwards.
TATCATTTGGGTAAATTGTCTTAATAGGCTAGAAATGACCATTGTTTCAGACCATATTTTTTGTCAAATTTTGTAAGCTGATTTGGCTACTTACTTATGACCACTGAGTGTACGTTGTTCGTCTTGTAATGCCGTCTAGCATAATTTAAGACATATGTAAGATGCTGTCCACAATGTTGAGGCTTGAGTGCCCAGTCAATAGTATTTAAGCAAATTACAACAAAAGTGTCATGGGATAAGGAAATTCCAAACAACTTTTGCCAATGAAATAGCTTGTCTTGGGTGACATACGTAAGTAGGGGAGGATTTATGTATCTTTCATGACAGAAATTTCCATCTGGATGTTCTCTTGTCAACTGATGAGACCAAAATGAGATATGGTAAATGCTCTAAAGTGTCAAACACCGTTCTATTTCTGTTCTCAATTCTGTCAGAATAGCAAACAGGGGAGACTGTGATCAAACAAACTGCTCCTTCAGAAGCAGTATAATCTGGGTCCTCACTGTTTGTCTAGGCCTTTTTTTTGGCAGTCAGCTAGTGTTAGAAATTCTGGAACATTTACCGTGTTTTCCTACCAACACCGACACACCCACATTCCCTTACCCCTTGGACAACTCCAGCAGCAAAAAATTAAATTATAAGAAAAATTGGGTTTATCTGCACCACTGAACAATAATCTGCATTATCAAGTGCAGACATGGGCCTCTCTCTTAAGACTTATGCTACACAAAATATTTTCTTATTGGTTGGCAAGGTAAACAATTAAGTACACATTAACACTTAGTATGCAATTCTTAAAATTTCTACTCGTCCTAACAAGCCCAATTTCTAAAGTTTATATTGGAAACAGTCAAAATTTCTACTCTTCCTGCAGCATGAGGTACTCGTCATGGTGAGTGGACAAGTGGATATTTCCAGTGCTGTGCTTGGTAATTTTCCATGCTTTTGTTGCCTGCAGATTTTTTCAAAATAAATTTTTCAGAAAATTCTTTCGGTAATACTATCAGAGCGTCAAACAGTTTGGAACTAGATCTGGTTCCAAACTGTTTGCAAAGGTTATAAACAGACGACAATTTTTCTTGGAATAGCCCTAAGATGCCAAGATGTATTGGTCCAGATCATTATTCCGAGTTTTATCCTTTCAGAATTTCATCCCTGAAAGAGTTAATGAGATTAACCTTTCTATGACTGACAATGCTGATGTATTGCTGGCCTGGGGATTAGTTATTCTCTTGTAATCATATAATCAATGCACAGCGCTCATCTTTTGCAGCGCGCCTGTCTTTCTTGCACCAATCCTTTGTGATCATGGGCATTTGCAAGCGCTATTTCTGCACAAATCATAGATTGTGTGTACTTCTATTAATGAGTCTGTCATTTCTGCTTAAAAGCAGGTTGCATTTCTTATAAGATGAGAAGGATCTTGTTGAGATACCTCTAGGACCGCATTACATTAACAGTTTTCCGACAGAATGATAAAATCTAAAAGGCACGATTAAAGGACACGAGGTATTTTCCCAGGCCTATTTTGTTGCCAATTTAAAATCAGCAAAAACTTCCGAAAATTGTGAATAATATTCCTGATTTTTTACCTCTACATCTTGGTGAAAATTTCATGAAAATCCATCCAAAAATGCAAAGTTACAGATATTTTCATTCACATTTTTATTCAGTGGTAGAGTGCTTGACTCGAGATTGAGAGGTTGCAGTATAGAGCTTCACCGGTGGCATTGCCTTGTGTCCTTGAACAAGACACATTAATCCCTGCTTAGTACTGGTTCAACCCTGGAAGACCCTTCACAACATAACTGAAAAATTGTTGACTGGGACAAAAAGAATCCAATCAAACAAACAATTCACATTTTTATGCAAGTTTCCATGAATTATGAGGAAGACCAATGCATTATTTTACAGCTCTACTCTGTTATTTTTTATGGCTTTAAAACAATGGAGATTTAGTTCTTTTAGACAGTAGGCTGTATCAAGATTTTTAATTTTGATGCTCCAAACATCAACACAGCCTTGGCCCAGACTTCAGAAAGGTAGGAAAATCCCTGGATAAATCATTTCTCTCCATATGCTGTTTGCACCTAGAAGTTCCTGCTGTTGCCATTTACATGAATATTTTTGTTGTGCATTGTTTTGTTGTGTTCTTATTAATTGTTTTCTATCCTTACAAATTCATTATCGTTTTATCGGTATAAATCTGTTTTGCTTAAGGGGTTGTTATTTGTTTGTTTGTTGTTGGTTTAGTTTGTTTTTTGTTGGGGGGGGGGGGGGGGGGGGGGGGGTAGGGAGGGTTTGGGAGGGGGTAAATTTTATTTCTTGCCAAGAGTGGCACCATTTAAAAATTCCAGCAAATCAAAATGATACACCAACTAATGGACCCAAATCAATAATATATTGTAAAAACTAAAATATTCAATTCTATTCCATACTATGCTACATTCAATAAAAAGAGTGCATATAATGCTCTTATCTTTAAAGCATATGTTGCCACTGGAACACCTCATGTCAAACAGGAAGCTTAATTTAACTCCTGTCATGCTGAACCTGGGTTTTTTTCTTTTTATGAAAACACTGTAGATCCAGATCAACTGGCTTCTGGCAAAGCCATCTGATCAGGATTCACACTGTTTTCTGCTTTTACATGCTTTCTGTTACAACTGGTTTGCTGCAGGTTAACAAGTTAAAAATTGAGGAGGAGTGTAGTACATAAAAATATTCCGAATGACAAGGTTAAACTCTTTGCCTAGTGCCTTAGCTAGCTATAGTGTCGCCTGCTGATAACCTTTGCAAACAGTTTAGATCCAGATCAGGCCCGACAAAATGTCAGATCTGATCTGGATCCAAACTGTTTGCAACTCTGATGGTATTTCTTAAAGAATTTTTCAAAAAAGTTGATCGTTTTTGAAAAGGTATGCAAATTTATCCAGCGGGCAAAGAGTTAAACTAAAGCGATCAGAAAGGCAAGCCATCACGTCTCTAATAGTAAGGAAGTATTGATGAATAGGTAAATCGTTGCCTATCTCATTATCTTGATATTCTCTTCCCGATTTAGCAAAGAAGTCGTCTAAGAGACAAATCAATATCGCTTCTGTCTAAGTATACAAGAACTGAATTACAAAAACCGAACATCTGTGCGAACATAATACGGTACAGTCCATATACATCACACCTCGTTATAACACAGATTTGGATATAATAATACTGTCATGTTGTGGCTCCCAAATATTTTTACCATATAATTTTACACACAAAAAAAAGATAATAGGAAAATGACCCTAAAATGGCCATTTTCCAAAAAGTCTGTTGTAAAGGAACAGCAGTGTGGTTCAAATATCCTATGGAGTTTCGAAAAAAAGCTCACGCATCCGTTTAGTGCCTGAAAAAAAAGGAGAAATAAAAACCCGTCCTGCCGCATCTTTTGCTCAAAAAAATGGCCTGGGAAACAATTCATAGTTTTGACTCAACCAATAGTTACTTCCCTTTGAAAAAATGGTCAGCCATGCTGTAGGTCAAAAACCAATAGACCACATTGTGGAAAGGCCGTATATCATAAGCGCGGAAATCATACCGTGACGTTGTATTAAAAGCGCGTGAAAATAAGGTATCATTTGCGCGGCTCGCCTTTAGGCTAATTATCGATATAATAGCCCAGCTTACCTGTGTTCACAACCGTCTTGCTCAGGTATAACCGTTATCTTAGTCATATCTAAGAAGGTTTTTAAAGGTTTTAGACCTTTTCGTATTTGTTATTAAACTTGTATTTTAACCAGGAATTTTAAACTTAACCATGGATTTTAAAATTTCTAATACGAATAAAAGAAAGAAAAGTTTGATTTATGATAGCTTTATATATAGAATTGACGATGTTCTGAAATGCTGAGATATATCATGGCGGTGTACAAATAAGAAATGTAAGGGCCGCTTAAGAACAGACAGTGCCATGTCAACAGTGAACGCAATAAAAAAAAGTTGAAAGACAGCAACTGCGATCTCGAGATACGACTACAGTATGTCTAACCTGTCCAAGTGACATATAAAAGTAATTAAAAACCGCGCAATTTAAACGCGCATATGATAGTACTTTTTCCGCGCTTTCGTAGGAAAAAAAACGCGCATATGATATATCAATCCGCGCAAACGTAAAACAGCGTGTGGAAAAATAGAAAATCTATTTTTTTACTTAGCAAGACTATTTTTTTCATGATAAACCAAACATGTTTATTTTTGTATTCCATTTTTGCATAAAATATTGTAACTGTCACGGCACAAGAATGCTGAGGTTTTTAGAAAAATAGGTATATCTATTTTTTGCCTATTTGTCTTACTGATTTTGCCTATTTGTCTTATTGATTTTTGACCATCAAGATGGCTGAACTATATTCCAAGGGAAGTAACTATTGGTTGAGTAGGAACTATTAATTCAATAATTTCTTTGGCCTAATTCTAGCCCGGTTTAAGAGTACTAGTTGTTTATTGAAAGTCCTGCTGCACAGATCAAAGACATCATTGGAGAAAACAAGTTCATGAACTGGCTCTCACCTTTAATGATATATTGAATACAAAGCTAATTGAAACTGAGAGCCAGTATAAAGTAGCATTATTATCCCTATAAGTCAGTGACAGTATTTTTCTGCAAACCCAGTAATTTTCTTCAATATTGGAATTTCCTTCCAGTATTGAATGACAATGTGATGAACTCTTTCATGAACTCTTTATCTACTAGTGTTGTCGGATGATAACCTTTGCAATCAGTTTGGACCCAGATCAGGCCCGACAAAATGTCAGGCCTGATCTGGATCAAAACTGTTTTGACACTGATGGTATTCCTGAAAGATTTTTTTCAAAAAAGTTGTTTTTGAAAAACAAAAAAGCATGCAAAATTTCCGAGTAGGCAAAAAGTTAACAGTAAAAAGTAGCATTATTATCCCTATAAGTCAGTGACAGTATTTTTCTGCAAACCCAGTAATTTTCTTCAATATTGGAATTTCCTTCCAGTATTGAATGACAATGTGGTGAACTCTTTGTCTACTAGTGTCGTCCGTTGATAACCTTTGCAAACAGTTTGGACCCAGATCAGGCTCAACAAAAACATCAGGCCTGATCTGGATCCAGACTGTTTGACACTCTTGTCAATATCAGTGCATATATAAAATTTGGTAAAATTCTATCATTTAGTTCTCAAGATATTGAGCAGAAACGAAATTCTGAACAAAATTCTGACATCTATCAACATGATCAAGGGCTATACTCTTTGCCAAATGTGTGAAAAATGATGCATAATAATCCCAACCTAGTTCTTGTCAATATCAATGCATATACAAAACTTGGTGAAATTCTATCATTTTGTTCTCAAGATATTGAGTGGAAACGAAATTATGACAGAAGGGCTGAATAACGGACAACCCAAATACAGTATAGCCCCACTTTTTCAAAGCAGACATATCAAAAAGCATGCAAATTACCCAATAGGCAGAGTTAAATGAAAGTTGTTTGTAATTGGGATATCCCCACTTTTTTTAGCTCTTGTATTTTGTCACATATTTAGAGGAATGTATTGTTGAAAGGACTTTTGGTACAACAACACAACAGCCAATATAAACCTTACCTCGACTGAATAGGTTACTTCATTAGTGTCTGAGTCTCGTATTCTGTTGAACAAATCTTCACACAACTGAAAATAGAACATAATATTTCATTATTTGTTTGTTTTCTATAGTCTTGATGTTTTGTTGATACAGTATATGGAAATGAAATGATGTCTCATTTTATTAGCCTTTTTCCCCTGCCAGTATTTTTCGCTGCTGAAAATGTTGTCTGCTGCAAAGTGCATATGTTCAAGTGCACTTCAGACTTGATTTTATAATGGTAGCAAACACTATGAACCTTGATCAGACTGCTCCTAAGGGAATGGTCTGATCTGAGTTCATATTGTTTGCAATATAGCCTGAAGTTGAGAATGGCAGAAAAAGGGTTAAGTGTCTGTATCATGTAGATCAAAGAGTTATATATATGACAAAGCTACAATAAGCAAACCTTGTTCATGTATCTTGCTGAATGTTTTTATTGTGATGCATTTACATAGTACATAGCTGTTTGAAGCCATTTTTAAATGGACGAAAATCCATGTTCAAATCATGAGGTTCGCATGCTGTTTGAATATAGGTTTTAACATAACAATACTTAAAATTAGCCCCAGTTGTATTATTTGCATGGCCTTATTTGGAAAGTACAGCCTAGACTGATCATTTCACTGATGCTTTTATTCAAAAAATATTGAGTGGGCTGTGACATTGTGACAACATAATGACGTTTGAAAGTTAAAGCTGGCGCCATTTTGTTAAGAAAAATCCAGTATAGAAAACTAATATTTTAGCGGTGTTTTCAGTCTCAATCAGGTAAAATATGAAAGAATAACGATCACACAACATTTTTTCATTGCATAAACACTTGCTGGGTCACTCATGAGATATTTGAATACTTGACCTAATGGCCTCGTATTTAAACAGCTTCCTCAGGGCCCAGGAAGTCTTAATGCATGAACATGTGTGATCCCTATATTCCACATTTTAAATGAAATCATATCCACTTTTAAAGCCATTTTTTTCAAAATCAATATGGAGATATGATTAAAGGTTTCTTACTTGTGAGTGATGAGTGATCATTTAATGACACCAGCCAGAACATCTTTCATTAATCTCATATAAAATGACTATATGATAAGAACTAGCTTGTATATCAAAAGAAACAAACCAAAATGAACTTCATGGTTCATGCAGGCAAAGCTATGTAAAATTCAAGGACTTTTCAAGGACCTCTTAGAGACTTCCCTACTTTTTTAAAGAACTAAAAGGCTATAAAACTAGAGGACCTGAAGGTCCTGAGGTGCTCACCTGACCTCTTTAATTATGTTAAAATAGGTCAAGGTCAACTACAGCTTGGGTGCGGTGGCCTTGACCTTGAAACTTATTTACAGCTATTGTCTCATTAGTTTTAACATATCAAGTGAGAATAATGACTTTCGCTTCAACAGTTTTCAAAAAATCAACTTTTCAAAATATTTTACATTTAAATGCAATCTGAAGCAAATTTGACCTTGATGTTAAGTAAGTCAAGGTCAACCTAGGACCGTTATTTGAACATACTTGGTAGGTCCAACATCCAAAATGTTACATACCAAGTCCCAAGGTCATCAGCCTTCTGGTTCTGGAGAAGAAGATTTTTAAAGGGTTTTTACCATATATGGGCATGGCGGCCATCTTGGTAAAGTGACCAAAACAATTTGTATAAATCTTGGCTAACTAATTGTAAGAAGTCTTCATATGAAATTTGAGTTCAATTGGCCCAATGGTTTCTGAGAAAACTATGTTTAAATATATTGATGGGACTCCAATATGAGCGGCTTGGCTGAAAAGTCAAAGGTCAACTTTGACCCTTGGAACTTATTTATAGCCATTGTCTCATTAGGTTTAACATATCAAGTGAGAATAATGACTTTGGCTTCAACAGTATTCAAAAAATCAACTTTTCAAAAAAAAAATCCCATTTAAATGCATTAGGAAGCAAATTTGACCTTGACGTTAAGTAGGTCAAGGTTTACTTAGGATCATAATTTGACAAACTTGGTAGGCCCACATCCCCAATGCTACATACCAAGTCCCAAGGTCACCGGCCTTCTGGCTCTGGAGAAGAAGATTTTAAAAGGGTTTTTACCATATATGGGCATGTCCGCCATCTTGGTCAAGTGACCAAGACAATTTGTATAAATCTTGGCTAACTAATTGTAAGGAGTCTTCATATGAAATTTGAGTTCAATTGGCCCAATGGTTTCTAAGAAAACTATGTTTTAATATATTGATGGGACTCCAATATGAGTGGCTTGGCTGAAAGGTCAATGTCAACCTTGACCTTTGGAACTTATTTATAGCCATTGTCACATTAGATTAAACATATCAAGTGAGAATAATGACATTGGCTTCAGTAGTTTTCAAACTAGAGGACCTGAAGGTCCTGAGGCGCTCACCTGATCTCCTTAATAATGTTAAAATAGGTCAAGGTCAACTACAGCCTATAATGGAACAAATTTTATTTTTACCATATACATTTTGGTCAAGTGATCTCAACAATCTAATGAATAATCCATCAAACAGCCCAGTGATTTCTGAGAAAAAGATGTTTAGATAGGTATGTGGCAGTCCAAATGAATCAAATTTGACCTTGCCATAAAGTAGGTCAAGGTCAACCAAGATTCATCATTTGTGCTAACCTGGTAGGGCCCACATCCCCGATCCTACATACCAAGTCCCAAAGCCAATGGCCTTTTGGTTCCAGAGAAGAAGAGATTTAAAGAGTTTTTACCATATATGGGCATGGTGGCCATGTAAGTCATGTGACAATTACAATTAGTATAAGTTTTCGCTAACCAATCATAAGGAGTTGTCATATGAAATTTGGTTTCAATTGGCCAAGATTTGTCTGAGAAAACTATGCTTTAATATGTTGATGGGACTCCAATATAAGCGACCTTGGCTGAAAGGTCAAAGATCAACCTTGACCTTTGAAACTTATTTATAGACACTAGATTGAACATATCAAGTGAAAATAATGACTTTGGCTTCCACAGTATTCAAAAAATCAACTTTTCAAAAAATTTCCCATTGAAATGCATTAGGAAGCAAACTTGACCTTGACGTTAAGTAGGTCAAGGTCACCCTAGGATCATCATTTGAACAAACATGGTAGGCCCCACATCCCCAATACTACATACCAAGTCTTAAGGTCATTGGCCTTCTGGTTCTGGAGAAGAAGATTTTTAAAAGGTTTTTCCATATATGAGCGTGGCGGCCATCTTTGTCATGTGACCAAAATATTTTGTATAAATTTTGGCTGACTTATCATAAGGAGTCTTCACATGAAATTTGAGCTCAATTGGGAAAATGGTTTCTGAGAAAACTATGTTTTAATATATTGATGGGACCACAATATGAGCGACCTTGGCTGAAAGGGCAAAGGTCAACATTGACCTTTGAAACTTATTTATAGCCATTGTCTAATTAGTTTCAACATGTCAAGTAAGAATAATCACTTTGGCTTTAACAGTATTCAAAAAATCAACTTTTCAAAAAAAAATCCCATTTAAATCTATTAGGAAGCAAATTTGACCTTGACATTAAGTAGGTCAAGGTCAACCTAGGATCATAATTTGAACAAACTTGGTAGGCCCCACATCACCGATGCTACATACCAAGTCTCAAGGTAATCGGCCTTCTGGTTCTGGTGAAGAAGATTTTTAAAGGGTTTTTACCATATTTGGGCATGGCGGCCATCTTGGTCATGTGACCCGGAACATTTGAACAAACTTTTGTTCCCCCACCCTAAGGAGTCTCCATATGAAATTTTAGTTCAATTGGTCCAGTGGTTTCAGAGGAGAAGATGTTTGAAAATGTTGACGGACGGACGGACGGACGGACGACGGACGCCAGAGTCACTGGTATACTAATAGCTCACCTCGGAGCCTTCGGCTCAGGTGAGCTAAAAATCAACCCTTCAAAATTTCCCCATTTAAATGCATTAGGAAGTAAATTTGACCTTGACGTTAAGTAGGTCAAGGTCAACTAAGGATCATAATTTGAACAAACTTGGTAGGCCCCACATCCCCAATGCTACACACCAAGTCCCAAGGTCATTGGCCTTCTGGTTCTGGAGAAGAAGATTTTTAAATGGTTTTTACCATATATGGGCATGGCGGCCATATTGGTCATGTGACCAGGACCATTTGAACAACTTTCGTTCCCCTATCCTAAGGAGTCTCCATATGAAATTTGAGTTCAATTGGCCCAGTAGTTTCAGAGGAGAAGATGTTTGAAGATGTTTGAAAATGTTGACAGACGGATGGATGGACGGACACCGGAGTCACTGGTATACTAATAGCTCACCTTGGAGCCTTCGGCTTAGGGGAGCTAAAAATACTGATTTACACTTTATAATTCACTTTTGAAAATGCTAGACTGACACAGTGCTTATGAATTTGTATAAAATTGTTTTACCTTTATTTGGTGCAGCATGTGCTGCGCCAAATAAAACAAAACCATTTTATACTGATCTTGATCTCCATAAAAAGAGCTAATGAAAAATAATAAAATTCTAGTACTTTTCAAGGAATCACAGCCATTTTTAGCACTTTTCAAGGCAGGTTTAACTTTCAAGAAAGCCCTTTTCAAGCCTGAACAAACCCTGGCCTCCTTTTGAGCCTACCTGTGGAATGATTCCCTGTTGTCCCGGCTCATTCTTGCCCATCATGGTGTAACTTTTTCCAGAACCCGTCTGTCCATAGGCAAATATACAAACATTGTAACCTTCAAAGGCATGATCCAGCATCTCTAGGCCTATGTCATTGTAAACCATCTTTTGTGTCGCAAACTCAGGATCTTCTGGCTGTAAAGTATATATGAACCATGACATGTGATTTCCAGCAATGTGGCATTTTGACAAGTATAGACTCATAGACAAGCCTGTGCAGCTCCCCTTTTAAGCGTAGAAACTCCAAATGATGTTCCCTCAGTAGCTTAACAATCATAGAATATTCAAGCGACTAGCAAAGGCTCTGATCAGACTGCGCGTATGCTGGTCGCACATATCATATTGTTTTTGTTTGTTTTTGTTTGATTTGATTCTTTACATCCCATCAACAATCTTTCAGTTATAAAGGGACGGGTCTTCCTGGGTTGAACCAGTACTAAGCTAGGATTAATGTTCTTGCTCAAGGGCACAACGCAGTGACGCCGGTGAGCCTCGAACCCGCGGCCCTTCGGTCTCGAGTCAAGCACTCTACCACTGAGCCACTGCGTATCATATTGTTGAAATTCTCATGCACTGGCTCATATAGAGGACTGCTAAATGTTCTAAAATTTTGAACACTTTTTCTTTCTGTTTTTCAAACAAAATGTTGTTTATCAGGACTGGAATTCACAAAATGCTTGTCAGAATAGCAAATAGGGAAGACCCTGATCATACTGCTTCTTTAGAAGCAGTCAGATCAGGGTCTTCATTGTTTATCTATATAGGCCTTTTAGTCAGGCAAAATAATGATTAAAATTTTAGAACATCTTCTAATGCTAATACAATGAATATCTAATTCAAGCGAGTGTGATTATGACGAAAATAAGTAATTTATTCAAAAAAAGAATTTTTTATGTTAATAAAAGAATAACTGCCGTTGACTCAGTTCATAAAAAGCAGCACCCAAAGGAAGTCCCTCTAACATTGAACTGAAACAATGTCATTCAAGTTTGCGGCAGACTGCATGGTCTATTAAGGGCTTGAATTTCAGATTCACTTGTCTTCAACGCTGCTGTCCCCTTTAACTAATTACTCATTATGAGGTTCAATAAGTGTTGCAATTTTTGGTACCCACAACATTTGTTTTCATTGACAAATAAGAAAATAAAAGTTTTGTATACCCCTTAGTGACATCATGACTGAATTCAATATAAAAAAATAAGTATTTACATGTAAATTGATTTTACGAGATTCCAATTTAGCTGGATAAAAAATTGATTTTCCCCAGGAAAACAGCTTCTATAAAACCCCATTAATTCTTTGTCTACTAGTGACGACTTTTGGCATCTGCTGATAACCTTCGCAAACAGTTTTGGCCTAGATCAGGACCAACAAAACATCACATCTGATCTGGATCCAAACGGTTTGACACATGATGGTGTTCCTGAAAGAATTTTTCTAAAAAGTTTGCTTCAAAAATAATCAGCAAGGACATGTAAAATTAACCGTTAAAGCGCCACCTATAATTTGCAGCAGACGACAAATTCAAATTTTGCTGCTTTTTCAAAAATAACTAATAAGGCATAATATTTCATGAGAATCGTCTGCTGGCAGACGATTCTCATGTAATATCATACCTTATTTTTGTCGAAAATTGAGAAAGATGTCGCAAAATTTGTCATCTGCTGCAGTCGTGATTTGCGCTTTAAGGGTTAACCAGCATGTACAGGGTTAAATCTGTGGAACATAGATTGTTACACCATTAGGATAGGTAATGGCATTAGTTTTCCCAGAAAATCCCCCGAGAATTTGTCCCTCGCTCTAGCTATTTTGCGCAAAATGTCAAATGTAAATGATCAGATTCTTGTCATTTTTTAAACAAGACTATCATTAGTTTATTTTTAGCAAACTTACTGTCAAAGATTGTCTCGCCCACTTAACCTTTGCCGTGATGAGGCCAGATATCATCATTTAAAATGTAGTTCCGGAACAGCCAGCTGATCCACCATATGTTTTCAGATTAAAAGCTAATAATTTGTAAATGTGACACAGATGCCCCCACTCGGGCCACTGTATGAGAGAAAAAGTCTCCCACAAAAGAAGTTGCATGGAAACCATTTTTCAGATGGGACAGGATGCACGGACAAGGGTGATGCTATATTCCCTCAATCTCCCAATGAAAATGGTAGATAAAGGCAAAAAAATACAGAAAATTAAGATAAGATGGATCTCTACTTTTTGGATTGAAATTTGTTTTGTAAGAGAAAGACCTATCCACCAGATGGAGGGGTGAGGTGGGATGGGGTGGGGTGGGATGGGATGGGATGGGATGGATAGATGGATGGATGGATGGATGGATGGATGGATGGATGGATGGATGGATGGATGGATGGATGGATAGGTGGGTAGGTTTGTGGGTAGAAGGATGGACAGATGGATTATAAGGCAGGCAGACAGACTAACATACCAATGCAGGGTTGGACACAGAACAGATGGATGGATATAGTTGGCTCTTCGGATGGGCAGTATAATCCTACAGCAATTACTAATCATATGGAGCCCATATGAAACAAGTTGTGCAATATGGCTCAATCTGCTTGATTTTCATATGATCACAGAATAAGAAGTCTTTGTCTGCTGATAACAATTCTGGAACAAATGACCTGTAACCAAATTGTTTGACACTTCGAAAAAAATCAGCATGCAAAATGCAGCGTACAAAAAGTTGTTTCTCAACTCCGTGATCACAGATTCTCTGAGCTACGTGACAATCTGAATATAGCTGACACCATAAAACATGCTTTACTCATAATTCTGCTCAAGATCTATAGAGAAGCTAGCAAAGAGATAATATGGGCGTCGCAAGAAAACCTGTCTTCGGGGTTTCCGACTAAGCGAGTTTCAAACCATGCTCCTCAGCTACAGAGACTAGCTAGTGAATTGAAATTTCGCCTGTGACAAGTTTACATATGGTACTTTTCAAAAAGCGAACAACAAAGGCGCTGATCAGACTGCGCAGATGGGCAGGTTGGTCTGGGCCTGTGTTGTTCGCAAACCCCCGAAGACAGGTTATCTCGCGACGAGGCCCATATGACACTATATAACTCTTTGCATGCTGGGCAGTTTTCTTGATTTTTCGCCATCTGCTGATTTTTTTCAAAATCAACTTTTTCAAAAAATTCTTTCAGGAATACCATCAGAGTGTCAAATAGTTTGGATCCAGATCAGGCCCGACATTTTGTCAGGCCTGATCTGGGTCCAAACTGTTTGCAAAGATCATCAGCAGACGACATTAATACGGAATTAGAAGGCAAAGAGATAATATTGCTGCTTGATCAATTTCCAATGATTCGGCAAGGCAGAATTCCTGTAGATGAATGTAAAAATCAATGTTACACTCAATGAAATCACTGAGTCACGCTGCTCTATAAGCAAGAAAATATCAGAAGGCAAGTCCCTCCGGAGACAAAGCTTCAGTCACAGTAGAATAAGCCTTTACAAATAAATTGTGTAAAACAGTAAGTAATTATGACCAGGAAATACCACAATCACGCACTGCAGACCAACCCACGGCATCGTGAGGAAGAGTCACAGAACACTGACAGCCACATGACATCAAAAAGACAATTAAAGCTGCATACTCTGTAACTATGAACATTTTTTCGAAAAATTTTATTTTCTTTTTAATCATTTGTAAAAGGTGAATTAAGTTATGTTTTCACAATAAATCTGTTCACTAGAGCGGAAAACTGCACGGAAAAGTGAATTATCCTATAAAACAGGTGTGTTTTACTCGTGTCGATAATTATTTGCGTCCCTCCAATAATTATAAACAGTTGATTTTAATATAAATGCTGTTGTTTCGATACTGATACTTTGTTAAGATTTACGAAATTGGTAAAATGTATACCTGAATTTTAGTTTTTTTACTGTGTTCTTGAAAAATAGAAACATTAGTTCTAAAATTAAAAGATCAAAAGTTACAGACTATGCAGCTTTAAAGTAAAGCAACCAGCTCTCTCTTCCCTAACAAATGATTGCAAAACTAGAAAGGACACTAAGGCCTGCATCTATAGGGAAACAAGTTACAAACACAAAAAGTAAGTATGAATAGGAAATACCACAATTGCACACTGCAGACCAACCCACAGCAAGAGCCACAGAACACTAACAGTCACAAAAAATCAGGAAGACAATTTAAGTAAAGCAACCAGCTCTCTCATCCCCAACAAGATGATTGCAAAACTAGAAAGGATCCATAGTACTGCAGAGCAAAACAAGCAACAAACACAAAAAATAAGTGAGCATGATCAGGAAATACCACAATCACACACTGAAGACCAACCCACAGCACCACGAGAAAGAGCCACAGAAACACTAACAGTCACAAGGCATCAGGAAGACAATTAAAGTAAAGCAACCAGCTCTCTCTTCCTCATTATTAAATCTTTATATTGAAGGAATTCTCCCATTCTGTTAATTAAAATGGACCAGCCCATGAGGAAATGATATATATCACATATGCCATAACTAGTAACTGTTGTTGACTGGGACGTAAAGCACCAAAACCAAACCAAACCAAACCAAAACATATGTCACAATGTCTCAAGTCAAGCACTCTACCACTGGGCCACTGCGCTCCCATATGTCACAATGTGTCATAGATTCATAGTCATTCTTAACTCTTTCCTTGCTAACAGTGACTTGTCCTGTACTGATAACCTTTGCAACCAGTTTGGACCAAGATCAAGATCTTGGTCCAAAGTGTTAGCAAAGGTTATCTAAACCATTTAACAACCTCTGATAGTGTTCCTGAAGAAAATTCTTTGAAAAAAATTGGATAAGGTAGATGTTCATCTGGTGATGCTACATACCAAATATCAAGACTCTTAGTAGGCCTTGTGGTTTCAGACAAGAAGATTTTTTCATGTTTTCCCTACATAAGTTTATGCAAAGCATGTGACCCCCAAAACGGGGCCATTTTTGCTCCCAGCGGCATCATTTGGACAAACTTGGTAGAGGTCCACTAGGTGATGCTTCATACCAAATATAAAGGCTCTATGCCTTATGGTTTCAGACAAGAAGATTTTTTCATGTTTTCTCTATATTGCCTATGTAAAACATGTGACCCCCCAGGGTGGGACCATTTTTAGCCCCAGGGGCATACTTTTGATCAAACTTGGGGTAGTGTTCTACTAGATGATGCTACATACCAAGTATCAAGGTCTAGGCCTTGTGGTTTCAGACAAGAAGATTTTTTCATGTTTTCCCTATATAAGTTTATGCAATGCCAGGGCGGGGCCATTTTTGGCCCCAGCAAAAATCATTTTGACATCATATTGACAAACTTGGTAGAGGTCCACTAGGTGATGCTTCATACCAAATATAAAGGCTCTATGCCTTGTGGTTTCAGACAAGAAGATTTTTTCATGTTTTCTCTATATTGCCTATGTAAAACATGTGACCCCAAGTGTGCGCCTATTTTTGGCCCCAGGGGCATAATTTTGAACAAACTTGGTAGTGGTCTACTAGATGATGCTACATACCAAGTATCAAGGCTCTAGGCATTGTGGTTTGAGACAAGAAGATTTTTTCATGTTTTCCCTATATAAGTTTATGCAAAGCATGTGACCCCCGAAGCGGGGCCATTTTTGCTCCCAGCGGCATCATTTGGACAAACTTGGTAGATGTCCACTAGATGATGCTACATACCAAGTATCAAGGCTCTAGGCCTTATGGTTTCAGACAAGAAGATTTTTTCATGTTTTCTCTATATTGCCTATGTAAAACATGTGACTCTCAGGATGGGCCCATTTTTGGCCCCAGGGGCATAATCTTGTGGTCTACTAGATGATGCTACATACAAAGTATCAAGGCTCTATGCCTTGTGGTTTAAGACAAGAAGATCTTTTCATGTTTTCCCTATATAAGCCATGTAAAAAAAAGTGACCCCCAAGGTGGTCCCATTTTTGGCCCCAGGGGCATAATTTGAATAATTTTAGTAGAGGTTCACTAGATTATGTTACTTACCAAATATAAAGGCTCTAGGCCTTGTGGTTTCAGATAAGAAGATTTTTAAAGTTATCACCTCAAAAATCTTTTTTTAGCCTGTGTGACATAGATATGCAACCGACCAGAACCATTTGATTAATTATTAAAGAGGACCATATGAGGACCATTCCTGCAAGGTTTGGTCAAAATCCAGCCAGTAATTTAGGAGGAGATGTTGTTTAAAGAAATTGGTGACAGACATCGGACGGAAGGACGACGGACATCCTATCATCACAATAGCTCACCTTGAGCCCATGACTCAGGTGAGCTAAAAAGTTATGTATACAGGGTGCGTATCAGGCCAGATTTTTTTATTAGTTGATTTACGGGATTTTTTTTCAGATTTAGGGTCGGGGGGACAAAAAAAATAAATAAAAAAGCTCTGAAAATGACCAGTTAACTGGTCATTTTCAGAGCTTTTATTTATTTATTCTTTTTTATTTTTTTTTTTATATCTCCTGAAAAAAACAGTAAAACTAGTGAGGTAAACTTTAATCTCTATATATTTCATCATTTTCCTAAAATTCTGGACAGGACAATCACTTTAAACAGTGTCACTCTCAAAAATGCACAGACAGAACCTCAAATTTTTTTTATTTTTTTTCAACCAAGCAAATAATTTTTAGAGTCGGTGGATATAATAAAAAAATTTTTTAGAAAATATATTTTATTTTTTTCCTATTTTCCGGAAAATTACAGTAGGAGGGTTCGTAAATCAACTAATAAAAAAATTCTGGCCTTAGGTTAAATAAAGTAAGTGATGCTTTTTGATTACTCTGCTCTCAGCTCCAGTCAATCAAAACAAGAATTAAAAGCCTTTTAAATTGTAAAATCAATATTACCTGTTGATCTCAAGAAAAAAAGCATTGTGGGATATGATATTGTAGGAGTTGTCCCCCATGAGGCGTGGGTTTAATGTTATTTTTATTCTGCTAGTTTGATAAAATAAGGTGATGGATGGTTTGTTGTCTTTTAATGGGCTTACTGCTAAGTCTAGCTAAAATAATTTCATCTATAATAGCTGGTCTATTTACAGGCAGACACACCATTATAAGTTTGTTCCAAGAATCAATGGTTAAAAAAGTCAAGCTCTATTTTAGACCATTAGGTATTGTGAATGTTTTGTTTTATAATAAAAAACATTCACATTAATATGCTACATTATTAGTCTATGTTTTAATAAAAAAAGTTTTGCACTTCCCAACCACAAATTCCTGCTCCGACGACCATGGTTTTCAGCAGATTAAATTAATTTGAGGAATCTTGGCAGATGGTCATTCAAGGAACATTTATGCCATATTATTATTTCCAAATCAGCCTAATGGTTTTTGACAAAAAAAAGAAATTCTTTGTATTCCCTGTATCAGATCAAATTAATTTGAGTAATCTTGGTAGTGGGTGACGGTCACCCATGGAACATTTCTACCAAATTAATTCCAAAATGAGTTCTTTTTGACAAGATGTTTTTATATTCTCTCTATATATACATGGGAAAAACTGACCCTGCCCCCTGTCCATCAAGTTTCTAAACATACCAAATTAATTTGAGCAATCAATGTAGAGGGTCACCCAAGAACCATTTGTGCTAAATTGTTTTCAAATCCACCACGTAGTTTTGATGCGAGTGTTGTTGTTTTTTCAAATGGGGCCAATACATTTAAATGATTTTAAAAAGATTTTTAAAGTTTTTAAGTTTCTGTTTTCGGTTGCCATGGCAACCAGAATTCTGCTGGAAATAGGAATGTTTGAACAACTTGAAAGGGGACCGCTCAAGAAATACTCTTGTGAAGTTTGGTGAAATTCCACAGAGTGTTTTGGGAGATGGCTTTACAAGTAAATTATTGACAGATGTCTGATGGACACCCTTTGATCACAAAAGCTCACTTTGAGCCTTTAGCTAAAAAAAATCAGCATACAACAAAAAACATCCAAAATTACCCAGCATGCAAAGAATTAAGGGATAACTAGTATATGACAACACTTGACAAACAAAATTTTTGAACGTAAAATTGTAAATATTTTCTAATTCATCAGTTTGAACATATGTTTTGGGTGCTCAAAAGAACCGTCTCATTGAGACGGTTCTTTTGAGCACCCAAAAATGTTTTGGTTGAGAAAATATAGCAAGAAGTGAGCAAAGCTCACATACCCCCGGCGGTAGCCATCAGAGGTTGTAACACTTTCAGAGAAAAGACAAAATTGTCAAAGATTTCATAATCCTAAATCAAGTAGTTTCTGAGAAAACTTTGATGAAAAATGTCCATATGTGTTATATAAGAGGTTTCATTTACACAATACACTTAGCATACCTGATGGTGTACACTAAATTTGAAAACACTGGCTCCAATAGGAGCCGAGAGATCTGCGACAGAAATTTCCATTGGAGAGAAAGAAAAATGAATAAATAAAGGGACTGATAAGCAATATGTGGCTGTTCTTTTGTTACACAATACAATTACTCACTATCAAGCTTTGTACCAAATTTCAGAATCCTAACTCAAGTAGTTGCTGAGAAATCTTTGACAGAAAAAATGTCTATATGTATGATATAAGAGTGAAAGAATGAAAAAATGAAAAATTGAAAAAAGGAGGCAAAATGAGGATTAGTATCTTAATTTCCATTTACACAGTACACTTTGCCTTCCTGAAGATGTACACAAAATTTGAAAAGACCGGCTCCAATAGGAGCTGAGAAATCTGTGACAGAAATTTCCATTGGAGAGAAAGAAAAATGAACAAATAAAGGGACTGATAAGCAATATGTGGCTGTTCTTTTGTTACACAATACAACTCATCACTATCAAGCTTTGTACCAAATTTCAGAATCCTAACACAAGTAGTTGCTGAGAAATCTTTGACGGAAAAAAAAGTTTACAGACAGACAGACAGACAGACAGAAAAACAGACAAACATAATTACAGAAAAGGCAAAAACTATATACCCTCTATATACTTCGTACCAGGGGTATAATAAGAAAATTAAATTTTTGTTAAGCACCCTTAAAGCTGCATAGTCTGTAACTTTTGATCTTTTAATTTTAGAACTAATGTTTCTATTTTTCAAGAACACAGTAAAAAAAAAACTAAAATTCAGGTATACATTTTACCAATTTCGTAAATCTTAACAAATTATTAGTATCTAAACAGAAGCATCTATTTTAAATTAACTGTCTATAATTATTGGAGGGACGCAAATAATTACCAACAAGAGGAAAACACACCTTTTTTATCAGATACTTCACTTTTCCATGCAGATATCAGCTATAGTGAACAGATTTATTGTGAAAACATAACTTAATTCTACTTTTACAAATTGTTTAAAAAGAAAATAAAAAATTTCGAAAAATGTTCATAGTTGCAGACTTAGTCTCTTTAACTAAAGTCTTGATACATGAAGATTGACATAATTTATGACAACGCTTGATATAACTTACCGTAGTATGAGACCAGTAGGAATAGTCAAAGTTGTAGCTCTTATATTGGTCCTTAGACTCTTTGGGTCCCAGAGCCTTCGTGTTTTGTATTGCTGCAAGACAATAGAAGCATTCAAATACAATCAGCTTAGCAGTTAAACTGATTCAAACAACTCAATGACAAAAATAGAGAATACTAGGTGAGTGTGTTTTGATATCAAGTTTACCAGGCAAGGATTTGAAAACATTTGTTGAATTGCGAGGCTTGCCGAGCAATTTAACATGCGTTCTCGAAACGAAGCCTGGTAAACTTGATATCAAAAGACGTGAACCTGATATTGTTTGTTTGTTTGTTTGATTTTATTCTTTACGTCCCATCAACAATCTTTCAGTTATATAGTGACGGGTCTTCCTGGGTTGAACCAGTACTAAGCTAGGATAAATGTGTCTTGCTCAAGGACCACAACGCAGTGACGCTGGTGAGACTCGAACCCGCGGCCCTTTGGTCTTGAGTCAAGCACTCTACCACTGAGCCACTGCGCTCCCATAAACCTGATATTGTATTAATCAGTTTACCCATTGGTTCACTCTTCAAATTAGCCATTATGACATAATTATCCATTTTTGTTTCGATTCAACGTCGATCAAAAAGTGCAATGTCATGATGACCTGCTGTGAGATAGGCAACGTTCATCAGGTCAACGCACAACAATGCATTTAATATGAGAGGTAAATGATAATTAGCGATTATCTCACAAGGTTTTGGTTATCGCCCGAAGTATCAAACCGAGACCCCATTATCAGCCTGAGAGCTTTAGCTCAAGGGCTGATAATGATTGAGGGTTAATACTTCAGGCGAAAACCAAAATCTTGCGAGATCTGTTTATCACATATTCCAATTCACTGTTTTAACATGTTTGACTTATTAAAATTTAAGTAAAATATAGGATTGACGTAACTTTTGCCTTGTGTCACACCACATGTTTACATCTGATGTCATCTAATGATCAACGTCTCGTGCCGGGCATGATAACCTCTCTCCGTTCAAAATGCATGACTCCCGGCTATCATCATGGCAGGCTGATAACCTGTTGGCGGGAAAGAGCTTATGGCATATGCAGACTTTGGGTTATCACGGCAAATAGTGTCTCGGATTGTTGATAAAGTCTATTAAATATTGTCACAGAGGTCAAGAGATAAAAAATAACCACTACAACTATCAGACTCAGACAAATCATCCGGTTCCTCTGCTGCAGTCATGATTTTGGGGCTTTCAGGGATAAAAGTTTCACTTTGATACAGACACAGCATAATCAACTACCAGACTTAACTATCTTTGGAGCACTTCCGCAATCTCTAAAATTAAGAAAGACAATAGGTTTTCTCAAAATTTGTGGAATTTTCTTCAACAGATTTAACCACATACCTAACGATGTTTAATGATTTCCAATATTGAAACTTCGTGATGCCATAGCAACCAAAGTTAAATAATTATTTTCTCAACATGCTATTACTGTTAAATTTATCCTCAGCTACCTTAAATTGTTTTACTGAAGCTCCTCCATTAAAGAAAAGGGAACCTACCCTTCTCTCAAAAATCCACATAGAATTGTTATTTCCATAGAATTCCATGTAAAATGATATAGATTTACGTGCATGTACACATATCTTAACTGTTTTTCCATGTAGAAGTATGAATGTATGTGGAAAACCTTAAAAATTTCAACAAGAATGACAATTTCTACATATCCACGTAAACTTTGGACTCAGACAAATAATGAATTGGAAATGAGGTGAAAATGCCACAAAAAACTTCAACTAGCAAGACAATGTCTACATGGCTATCGGATATCTATCAATATCCACATTAACTTTGGACTCTGAAAAATAATGAGGCCCCCCTAGGGGGGGTCTGTGCTCCCTTGATCCCTGAAAATAATGCATTCATCTCCCCGTCTCCCTGCAAATAATGTCCTCGTCTCCCTAAAAGTATTTATTTGCCTTCGCTCCCCAAATCCCTAAAAATAGTTCAGCTTCTCCCCAAATCCCCAAAAATATAAGTCAATTCTCCCTAAAATGTATTTATCTTTCCATCGAATTAAAATCACATACTTAAAAACTATGAAGGTATATAAGAGCACAGGACTTAATGATCACTTAATATTTTGTCGTATACATGTAAAGACAGGTCTTTGCCATGGAATACATGACATATAAAAGCCATGGAATGCATGACATATAATTAATTTCAATGAAATGCATTATATATGGCTCAAAGTATGAGGCCATCCTTAAAATGTTGTTGCTGTACATGGTAGAGTAGGCTTGGAGGTTTAGAGACATACCATTTGGTTTTCTTTTTGGGAACAGAGGCTGATTTTTACAAACAGCTTAAACTAGATTTTTCCAGACACTTAAGTGAAAGCATTTAACTATTAAAAGTCTTTTCTAAAAAAGCTAATTAGTGCCTATATCCTTGTTTAACTTCAGTTAAATCAAGTAAGTATATATCTGATAAGAATTCTTCAAAAATTCCCATAAAAAAGGATAATTACCTAAGAAGATAATAACATAGCAGGTGTACAGGTGGCCCCGTTACATTGTGTAGTCACACTGTTGCTAAGGGGGTTTGGGGGCATGCTCCCCCGGAAAATTTTTGACAAAAATGTGTGATCTGGTGCAATCTGCGGCGTCCCAAAGTTTGTTATTACCAAACTAAAAATCGACAATTTTAAGGAAAAATATCAGCAAGAAAACTGAATTG
This sequence comes from Loripinus fragilis, assembly GCA_964019695.1. NCBI lineage: Eukaryota > Metazoa > Mollusca > Bivalvia > Lucinida > Lucinidae > Loripinus > Loripinus fragilis. Next base: position 14,111,764 of record OZ026529.1, on the reverse strand, counting down.
CCATATTTCTCCCTAGCTCCACTAAAATAATTACCAGTGCTCCCAAGCTCCATGAAAATAAATAGCCATTCTCCCCAGATCCCCAAAACCCCTGGGGGGCCCCAATAATAAAATTTTCACATACATCCATGTACAGGTGTGTATTTTCCATGGATATCCATCTACACTTAATACAGTAAAACCTGTTTTAAGCGGCCACTATAAAAAAGACCAAAAATTGGTTTTCAAGACCGATTATTGCTTAATGCAGGTCAAAAGTATTGCAGAATGCTCCAAGAGAGCATTCTGCAATACTTAGAACTGCATTAAGCAATAATCGGTCTTTAAGACCTTTGTTTTGCCTATTTTTGAGTGGCCGCTTAGGACAGGTTTTACTGTTGTTACCATGGATTTGAAGAAATTTCCACGTAAAAATATTGCTACAAAAATTTCCAAAATTTCATTTCAAATTTTTGAATGTTGTACGTGGAAACTGAGGCGCCAATACTCCATGTATAATATATCCACGTATATCCACGTAAATCAGTGTCAATCCACGTAATTTTGAGAGTAGGGGAGAACTAAAGCTGCCCATTCATCATTTGCCAAAGAGTATTAAGTCTGACTTATTAAAATGTTCTGACTTTTTAAATACCCATTGGTCAATAGAGATTTTTTACTATATTTAACCTCAAAAGGACAATAATTGCATGGCTTGACTCTCGCAGCTGCAAAGAAGTGCACTTTACAGTGTAGAATTATGACAAACTTACAGGAGGATGAAAAGTAGGTCAAGGTCACCAGGTCATAGTACCTGCTTGAACATTAAGGAGAATTTCTATGCATTGTTTGGTCACATTATGCCAAGGAGAATTTCTATGCATTATGCCAAGGAGAATTTCTCCTTGGCGTCATTTTCAAGCAGGCAGGTGCACATGGCTATATCTCATTTTATTTCAAAGTCACAAGAGCATGAAATGTAGGTCAATGTCACCAGATAACAGTGCATGCTTGAAGAGTATACCATGCAACGTTTGGCATTCTTTGCTATCATTGCTGCAGAGAAATGCATTTTACTGCACATAAAACCTGTCTTAAGCAGCCACTCAAAAATAGACAAAACAAATATCTTAATGACAAATGAAATGGTAGATTAATAATAAATTAAAGGGTCGAAAGTATGAATGCTCCCCTTGGAGCATTCTACAATACTTTTGACCTGCATTAAGCAAAGATAGGTCTTGAAAAACAATTTTTGGTCTTCTTTTTGAGTGGCCGCTTAAGACAGGTTTTATTGTAACTATTACGTAAACATCTAATAGCAGGCTTTACCATAGGCCCAAGAGCGAAATGCCATTTAAATGGTGTTTCACTGGTGGTCCGATGGTGGCCCAACACTGTATGCTAGCTGGGTGTACATAATATGGCCCTTGTCGTGACAAAACCTGTCTTTGGGGTTTATGAAAAAGCGAGTTTCAAACCAGTCTCCTCAGCTACAGAGACTAGCTAGAAAATTGAAAGTTCACCTGTAGCAAGTTTACATATTGTACTTTCCAAAAAGCGAATAACAAAGGCGCTGATTAGACTGCGCGGATGCGCAGGCTGGTCTGCGCCTGTGTTATTCGTAACACCTCGAAGACAGGTTTTCTCGCGTCGAGGCCCATATTACTGACTAAAGCACAACAACACTTACTTGTTGTCTTTCCAGACATGTTGATGATACAATGAGAGTCCCGGGATATCTCCCTGTTGTTGAAGGGACGCACTCTCACTGCTACTTTAACAGATGACATTGTCACGCTGAAATTAAACATAAAACATACATAAAATTATTCTAGAACTTATATTTATTTTCTGGCATGACGATACAAACGCTGTTCACCCGTCAACAATTTCCATGTAAAAGATTGCAGAAGTTTTAAACGCAGCAGTTGTGTTAACGTGACATTCGATTTTAAGACTAGCGCACAAAGTGGATATTTCTGATCATAAGGGAAAGCCAAAACCAATTTCAAGGCATTGCTTAGTCACTTAAACCAAGAAAAGCAAAACAAAAGCTGAAATTTTCTGAATTCTCTTTGAGAATAAGATCAAAGTTTTCACAATTTGACGTTTTTACAGAAGTTTTACATTATCACATTTAAACGATGTTTCTTATCCATATTTCATGAATTTCATAAACAAGTATGGTTGTTAGATGTCTTCCAACATATATACGCAATATTGTTGAGTGAAAGGTCTTAACAGCTACAGTGCATGGGCCGAAAGTTAAAACGTAAAGTCACCGTTATCTCACAAACGCATCATAGCATTTTTCAGTAATATAAAGATTTAATCACCCATGAGGTAGTTACATTCTTAGCCTATTATTGTTTTGATTCTCTGATTCTCTGTTGAATTGAAGCATCAATAAACCACAAGACGTTTACCCCAATAATGGCAAATTATACGTTTTGGCGTCATAGACGGCGACTGATATTTTATCAGGGTAAAAGCTCTATTGCACCTGTCAAACAACCAATAACAACAATAAGCGTAGGATGCATATGAGAGATCAACGAAGCCATACAAAAATCCACATGATAGTTTTTGAGATATCAAAAGTTCATCCTGACCTTTTAAAAGGGGCATAACTCCTTAAAGAGAGATAATTCAGACTAAAAAATATGAATGGGCTATTTTTTGATGAGGAATCCTTATACGAAATTTCAAAAACCCTAACTAAAAAATTTCTTGAACGGAAACACAAACCGACGCTCTTATATTTAGATTCTTGTTGGGTAGAAAAAGTAGCCAAGAAAGCGTAAGTACCCAACAAATCCCAGAAATTTTTTACGGAATAAACCTCGTTTTGAGTTTATGAGCTCCCTTTATATGCAAATGAGGTTTATTCCTTAACTATAAATTTGACTTTGGAAAGAGAAATTTCTGAAATTTAAAGTACAAGCCCAAAGCAATATGCCCTCTCAAATTTTTCAAAGTTGGTAGTTGGTAGTATAAGAAGATTTGCATAAGATGAATAGGTTTGGTAATGAGCCACAAAATTTTTGTCAAAGATTCATCAAATCATCAACATTGAGACAGCAAAAGTGCTTGATTTTAACTCTGCATGCTGGGTAATTTTTCATCTGTTGACTTTTTTCAAAATTAACCTTTTCAAAAAATTCTTTCAGGATTGCTATCAGGGTGTCAAACAATATGGATCAAGAGTTCTGTCGATCCTGGTCTGGGTCCAAACAGTTTGCAAAGGTTATTAGCAATATATTTTTTGGTTGAGAAATAAGAAAATTAATTTCCTGTTACACGCTCTTAACTAAATTAAGGCCTGTTTAAATATAAGCTCCCTGAAAGCCTTCTGCTCCTGTGAGCTAAAGATGGGCATAAACTGTGCATGTTCCGAATAGCTGGTCTCATAAAATATGTTCCAAATAAGGACAAAGTCAATAGGAGTTGTGATGGCTATCAGAAACAAATTGCTCTTTTACGACCGGAATTATGATTTCAATATATTGATTCTGAGAGCGCTGACTCAGAGATATCTGCATAAAAAATTGATTATCAGCCACTAGTGGAACAAAGTCAATATTAGCCTAAGATTGTATATCTTGCTTAATTGCAATTTTGTTGTTCAAAATATCAGATTTGATGTTTCTATTAGCTCTAGATAAAAGGGGTCCCTGAAGACTGATTGTAGCCTAGGTCCAGTTAAGCAAACTTTTTGAGCGTAAAAATTATGCGTGGATCCAGAGGGGGCGACACTGGGGTCTGGACTCCCCTGAAAAATCACAAATTCTATAGGAATAAGAAAGTGGACCCCCCACCCCACTGGATAAAGTTGGACCCCCCCACCCTGGAAAATGTAAGACACCCCCCTTCCCTGGAATCTCAGATTATTATCGTAGATGATAGCTTTCTTTGAGACAGCCATTGGTCCCCTCTGCTAAAAAAAAAACTTTGTTAGAGCTTTTTTCTGTCAGTTGGGCCTAGACCCCCTTGGCAAAAATTCCTGGATCTGCGCATGAAAATGTAGTTATTTTCTAAGCCATCAGTTTAAATATGTGTTCTGGGTGCTCTAAAGAACCAACTCATCGAATAAGGAATACTTTTTAGCATAAAACTGTTACTTTTAACTCTTTTTTTGCTAGCTGCCACTTTTGCTGCCTGTTGTTAATCTTTGCCAACAGTTTGGACCCAGAGCAGGACTGACAGAATGTTGGTCCTCTGTCCTGATCTGGATCCAAAATATTTGACACTCTGGTAGTGTTCCTGAAAGAATTTTTTGAAAAAGATAATTCTAAGTCAGCAGACGACCAAAAAATCATTAAAAATTACCCTTCCCATTTAAGTCAAATTATTTTCAAATCAGGCTAGTAGTTTTAACTAAATTAAGAAATAGCTATGTATCAGGATTACAAATGTTGTTGCAAGTGAACATAACTTGGGTAACTTCAAAATTCTTTTGCTGGTCCTACTGCCAACATTATAGTTGCTACTGTCAGCAGTTACTGCTACTGCCAGCAGTACAGCAGTATCTACTGCCACTGAATTTTATATATATATATGCATTATTACCTGGGGTAAGTTTTCATTTCATCTACAAAGTTATTAGCCTATAATTAACAACTTTTTTTGATTTGATTCTTTACGTCCACTCAACAATCTTTCAGTTATGTGGGACAGGTCTTCCTGGGTTGAACCAGTACTAAGCTAGGATAAATGTGTCTTGCTCAAGGACCACAACGCAGTGACGCCGGTGAGGCTCGAACCCGCGGCCCTTCGGTCTCGAGTAAAGCACTCTACCACTGAGCCACTGCGCTCCCTATAACAACTTTTAATTAAAAAAAACCAAAAAAACATGACCGTCTTTGTGAATGGAAACCAGTCTTAACTAAATTCTGAAATGGCTATTTAGGCCAGAATTTTTTTATTAGTTGATTTACGAACCCTCCTACTGTAATTTTCCGGGAGTAGGAAAAAAAATAAAATTTAATTTTATCCGCCGACTCTCAATATTATTTGTTTGTTGAAAAAAAAAAAAATTTTTGAGGTTCTATCTGTGTATTTTTGAGAGTGACACTGTTAAAAGTGATTGTCCTGTCCAGATTTTTAGGAAAATTATAAAATATTTAAAGATTTAATACAGACTGTTGGTTTACCTATTACTAGTTTTACTGTTTCTGGAGATATTAAAAAAAAAAAAAGCTGAAAATATTTAAAAAAGAAAAAAAAAAAAAGCTCTGAAAATGACCATTTAACTGGTCATTTTCAGAGCTTTTTTATTTATTTTTTTTCGTCCCCCACCCTAAATCTGAAAAAAAATATCCCGTAAATCAACTAATAAAAAAATTCTGGCCTTATCAGGATTAACAAGAAATATCTTTAAAAAAGATATTCAGCGGCATTCAAAGGAGAACATACATTTAAAGTCCTGCTGTAATTGGAAGATGTTTTTTATGCACAAAAGACTGGTGTTAGATGTTGATTGATTGGATGAGGTGAAAAATTGAAGGTTGCAAACGTGAAAGTTTGACTCAGAGTATGTGAACGATGTCTTTTGCAGATCAAAGTGATAAAGAGTATTGTAGGCCTGTTGTAGGGACACGGTGAAAATTTGTAATTAGTCTGGAAAGTCAGTTGGTGGAGGAGTTGCATTGTAAAAGAGAAGTGTAAGTTTAAGCATTGATCTGGCTGCGTAGGTTTCAAAGCCCCTGTCACACTATTGCAGTATTATAAGTAGTTCATAACTAAGAATGTTTGGAGTTATGGTATATTTTGTATATTTCATGTTTAATATTAAATAAAGGGATTAAAAGTGTTCGATTCGGGCCTGTTCCATAAGCAAGTTGATTACTACCCAGCAGCAGTGTCTTTTACTGTTCTTTCTCAAACTTCCCGTCGATCAAGCTACTTCCAAAATTCCACCATTGCGTGAGCGATGTTGATAAACTTTGGATTCCGGATTGCTTCTAAAAACGAAAAGGCCAATTAGAGACCTGACCAGTGATTTTGTTACCTGTGCATCTTTTGCGCATAATTTTGTCTCTGGGATGCAAAGTTTTTATTTCAGCAAGTCCCAGGATGCAATAGTATTGCAGACTTGTCATTAAAAATACTGTTCTGGACTCATAAGTTTGCAGTTGGGACTCATTGATATGGGAAACAGCGAGTCCCAGGACCCATAAGTCCAAAATTGTAAATGAATCACTGCCTTACCACTGAGCTTGAATCCAGATCAAACGAGGAGCCTTCGGATTTTCTAGGCTCAAGTAATAAAATAACTAAATGTAGATGGGTCAGTTACAATATGCCCCCTAGGCATTATGTGCATTGGCTTCGATTGAGGAATACGGTTTAGTGTGTTTATGAGCAGAGTCTTACTGGAATATGCATATTTCCTGAGTTTTATTTGCTTCCAATGGATCACCTATGTACAAATCGTTAACTAAAACAAAAATACTCAGAGCTTGAAACACATGAAACACTGAAAATAGTGGCTTCGGCAAATGCAATATAAAAACACTAGGGGAGACCGGGGCTAGTTCGGCCCCATTTTAGAAAATGTACAGTTTTCGAAAGACTATTTAAAAATCTAGGTCTATGAAACCTATATATTTAAGTAAGGCACAATAGGGCGGTACCAGTCCCGGTAACCCACAACATGTGTCTTTATACGATAAAGGGTAATCTTCATTTAAGGAGATCAGGTCATGGTGGCCGAACTTGCCCCGCAATGGGGTAAGTTCGGCCACCCCTCGGGGCAAGTTTGACTAAGATGCCCTGAAGAATTTTCCTTTTCCCTCCGAACTATTCCACATTGGAATAGTCTGTCTCCTTCTGTGGCCAATACCCAGTCCACAGAGGAGTTTAGGGCACTTCAGCCAAAAGTTTTTGTGTTTTTTGTGTTGTTTTTGTTTTGTTTTTGAGTTGTTTTTGTTTTTTATTTTATCAAAATTTCCAAATTCGCAATCTCTGGTGTAATGCTGAGTGAAACCAGTAAATATAGAAAGAATGGAATTAAAAGCAGAAATTACTATGAAAAATTTACTAATCATGCAAGAAAACGAGTTTTCTGGTACAATATCAATCTACCCTTCAACAATGCAGCCATTGAAACCGGGACATCTCGGCCCCTAACAAACTCGGCCCCTGACAAACTCGGCCCCTAACAAATTCGGCCCTCATATATCCTGGCACAACCAGTTTTCGACCGCCTAAGAAGTATTTTGTGTTGTTTTATTTACTTTCAAGTCCTATTGTTTTGGTTACTGCTTTATATTATCTATCAGACCAAGAGCAACAAATATAGAGCTCTAAAGCTTTGAGTTTCCTCTTGTAAGTCTGACAAAGTCTTTCATTTAGAAAGTGGTCAGTGGTAGCATATTCTGGAATTTAACAACCTATTTCCGACCGCCTGGGGTAAATATTTTCTGTCAAAACCAAATAGCCCTGAATATGTCTCTTTTCTTGCAGTTCAACCTTACAAAAGCAAAACACATGCAAACTATTTTTAAAATGGTAATGTAATCTGACACACCAGGAAAATATACACCATGTATGGAAATCTGAATGGACAGTTGAATTACTTGGGGTAGGGTTATGTTTTTTGGTATTTAAAAATTTCTGTACTATCAGCTGAGACAAAGCGCACATATTTCAACACCAGAGAAATTATGCCTCACACCAGTATAAATAGTAACTGCTGTAGATGATGATGTGGTGATTTATTTGACATTTTCTGAGGCCTGAACAATTTTTTAAAAGTAAAGAAAATGAAGAAAATTGTCACAAGCACAGTATACCAAAAGTTTACCTCAAAATAGATTTATTCTGTAAGCTTTTCAATATTTATTGGCAACAATGGTCACAGGCAACACAGTTCATCATGCAGATGTATAAAATATAAATTTTGTATCAAAAATTTAGAACCTGTAGCCATGAAAACAAGCAGGTAATTTGGTAATAAGAAAAAACTAAAGAAAACAGGGTCCTCTAATACAATGTTTATTCATGGTTCAAACTCAACTACCAAAGCTAAAAATAAATCACTATTTAACTTGCCTATCCCTCCTGTATACAATGATACCATCACAGCTGCAACATTCAGAATATTAAGATTTTTGTGAAACAAAGTATTAGGTGGTCGAAATTAGGCGGTGGTCGAAAATAGGTTGTGCCGGGATATATTTGAGGACCAAATTCGACCCCTACAAACTCGGCCCCCACCGAAATATGGTTCAGGAGGCTGGCTAGTTTCATTATACATGTGAAGCATCGCTTAAAAACATTAGTGCCCATTAAAAACACATGCATGATGGAAATAAATGCATGTTGTGCTGGATATTGGCATTTTATGATAATGACGCTGTCCACTTTTTGAAAGAAAGATTCAGTCGAATACTCGGGTATGTTTACTCAAACGTGCATGAGCATTCTACATGAAACCCAGGGCAGTCTCGATGTTGGGAATTGTAAATTGGGTCTCGACTCGAGAAAACCTGGGGGTTTGCGAACATCAAGGTGCAGACCAGCCTGTGCATCGGCAGTCTGATCAACACTTTTGCTATTCGCTTATTGGAAAATATCGTACTATTAAATACACATATTTATTTCCAATTACCGTAGTCTCATTGATGATTGATTTAATTTTAAGTTTTTCATCGTGCGTAGATCTAATTAAGTCCAATTAAGGCCAATGTAGGGATGAGCAGATGGATGGACTGTAGGATAGACAGAGTATTTTATTATATGGTAGGAATGAAATATAACTTTGTCTAAACGTCAGTATATAAAGCGATATATATTCAATAAAAATATTTTGAATATTAGATATAAATAATACATGAGCACGAATGTCAGATTCTATTTATCATATGACATGAAGATTACTTTGAAATATCATTTCTTGTGTAAAAAAAGATTATTTCGTCACTATGTATGCAAAGTTGTTATGGACGTCATAATGTTTCCCGAAAATCTGTAAATCACTAGTGGTTTATCAAATTTAATGCATGATGTTATTTCACTCCCAGACGCAATGTCATAGGATAAACAAAGATATAGGTACATTTCAGGACCTGTGAAGTTCTGAGCAGAGATTAAGGAGATGGTGTTTTGAAGAAATAAATGTTGAATGATAAAAAAGCTCATGCTAGGTGAGCTAAAACTTTTTGTGGCTGTTCCTTGCCTGAAACCAGTACTGAGCCGGGAAGGTTTATGTGGCTTTATGTCCGAGAGAACCCAAGGCTCAACCGGCACTGGTTCTGGTTTAAAACGTCTCAGAAGACTGGGCCTCGGCTTAAAGTCTTATCTGACTGGGGATCGAACTCTGGACCCCTGGGTACAAGAGTGACTTATCCACTACACCACACCAGCTAAAAACAGTATTTCTCAGAACATGTCACAAATCATACAAGAATGCTCTTGTTCATATAAAATGAATATGAAAAATTCTACAAATGAAATCAAAGGAAAAAGCACAAAATCCAAGAAAACTGATCATATAACATATCTGGCTAACCCATAAAATGGACTCTTCCCAAAAATATTGTTTGAGACTGGGAATCCAGAACTAAGTACTGAATTTCTCCAATGGAATCTTCCAGTTGACAAACACAAGATGTATTGGAGTGTATCTGATTAAATATTAGTTTCTTGACAAAGGCCAAGTGACCAAAAGTTTTAAATAAAGCGATAGTCCTTGGTCAGGTTTTTGGCATATCTGATGAAGAGCCACCTAGATTTTGGAGCAGACAATATTTTTATATTCTGTGGCTTCATAAATAAATCTTATTACAGTAATTGTTCTAAAATTTCTCAAATAAAATGTTGGTTTACAGGGCTGGAATTCACAAAATGCTTATCAGAATAGCAAACAGGGAAGACCCTGATCAGACTGCTTCTTCAGAAGCAGTCTGATCTGAGTCTGCACTGTTTGTCTAGGCCTTTTTGGCAGGTACATGTAACTAGTGTTCGAAATTTTAGAACATTTACCGTAGGCATTATTATTTCATGTGACTAGCGAAGTTCACATGAAACATCAAGCAGAATTTCCACCGATTTTTTTTTTGGTCGTCTGCTGCAGCCTGCATGATTGCCGCTTTAAGAGTTTTAAAAGTTAACAAACTATTTACTCCAACTAACCTTCATCCGACAATCGTGAACAACACTGCTTACCTTGTATTGACAATCCTGTTCAAAGCTGTTCAATATAAATCACCACTGGTTATCAACCCTCGTAAACTTAATCCCGCACGATCATTCTTAAAAATCACAATATTTCACGTCTCCATCTTTAATAATATATCTGTAAAGACAAAAATATGGACTGGAAGGTAAAATCAACAGACTGCTTGTAAACCTAATGAAGATGATCTCACAAAAATAAATATTTAATGTTTTCACGGTTTAAAATCTGCTCGCTTCAATTCCCGTTAAAACAGTTTCTTGCATCAAATCTATTATGTTAAACAGGATAACGTCATCACTGAGGTACGTCAGGAAGCTCTAACTACTCAATAATTTACAATCCACCCTCTAAAATGTTTTCACTGTTCCATTGCAAAAAATCAAATTATCATATTATTTCATGAAACAGCAAATTTCCAAGACTTTTTAATGCTACATAATAATATAAACGTAAAGAATCCAATGAATCACAGTGTAGAATCAATATTAAAGGAATCTATAAAGGAGGGAATGTCTGGCATTAAAATAAACAGAGACAAATTTCAATAAATTATGCTCTGGTAACTACTGGAATTGCCTCAATGAGGCAATTCCAATGGTTACCACAGCATATATTATACCGAAATGTTAAGTATTGGAATGTTCATTAGTATCCAATCTAGTTCCATATTACTCATCCTCAACAAGCCCCCAGAATATTAAGATCAGTCCCGGAATCCAAGAAAATCTCAAAGTCTGGAGAAAAAGTTAAGAACTCTGACAAAAGAGAGAGATCCATAGCAGAAACTTGAATAAAACTCACCCTCGTTAGTTACCATTTAAGCATGAAAATAAAAATTGATTAGAAAAAGAAGTAAAACCAATAAATTCTGACCTTAATAATGTCCTGTCTCAGTAGTGTCTCAGAATGTTGATCAGAAGCTGTGGGAGTGAGCAGACCCAATCAATACCTCACAATGCTCAGCATAATTTTTGCAGAATACATTAGATCTGAAACCAATAACAAGGGAGATAATCAATAGAACAAGTATGAAGAAAGCAATTTGCAGAATACATTTAGTAAACCAATAACAAGGGAGGTAATGGATAGAACAAGAAAGCAGTTAAAGGCGATTACTGGACAATATATGAAACTTTAATGACACCTGTATTCTCCTTAAAGACAGGACTTTCATGCCGAGGGGGGGGGGAGGTTATTCCCTGTAAGTCACAGGTGTGAAAATCACTTTCATTGTAGAAATAAATAATTCAATTAATCCTTTTTTGTACAAATGGATTCCAATTAACTTGGGATGGTCCATGTATATATGGAGGGATCACAGGTTATAATTTCCAAAAAATATTGTGTTTCTTTCTCTGAAGATTGACTTTATCTTAGCAAATAATGCAGACCTTGATGAAATGCTGCATCATGCAGCATTTCATCTGGGTCTTCACTGTTTGCTAAAGTACTCATTTAGGAGTCACTAGTATACAACTTTAAGGGTTAATGTGCCATATACATATATATGCAAATAAGTTGCTAATTAGAACATGTAATCTCTTAGGAAGTCTGTTGTCCGATATATGCTTGTTTGTTTTTCTTCACACTATACCAGTCAGTTTAAATCACTGACCCACCTACCTAGCTAATACCGTAATCAATTCCACTGAATGACAGTTTGGTACCTGTTCCCTTATGCCATTGAGTAACAAGAAATATCTTGAAAAAAGATATTCGGCGGCTCTCAAATACTGACGATAAACGCAACCAAATTCGCTGGTTTAGGCGAAATTCCAATCTACCCCTAAGGCCTTTGCATGCTGGAATCTAAAACCAGCGAAGTTGTGGTCCTGTTTCTGTTTCTCTTTTGCTTGGTTTTGTGCACATCTAACTCTTCTAGCTGAGTGATATGCATCTGAATCTTTTTTTTTAAATTTTAGGCATTCACCTGCAAGGGTTTGGGAACAATGTTTTAAGTCCTAAGTTTTTAGGAAAATGGGGGGGGGGGGGGGGGGGGGTGTTGACAATAAATTAATGTAAAATTTAACGTTCACTGAAACAAACGGAACACCAGAAAAGAACATAGCCAGGATCGAGGAAAAAATACATGTAGGATTCAAAACTGATCGACACCCAGTAAGCACGTACAATAGGGCCATTATTGGCCCGCCACTGAAACGCCATCCGAATGACATTTTGCTGGCAGGCCGATAGTGGCCCGAGTTTGGATGCTGGCTGACCCATGCGCGGATCCATGATTTTTTTGCCAGGGTGGTCCAGGCCCGACTGCCAGAAAACAGCTCTGTCAACGGTTTTGTCTTTTTTTGTCCTCAACTTTTACATCAATGGTTTATTTAAAAGAAAATTATAACTTTACAATGTTTCGGGGGGGGGGGGGGGGGGGGGGGGGGGGGGGTCAAACCTATTCCAGGGGCGGGGGCTGGGGGTCCAAATGCAAATTCTAGAAACCCATAGAACTTTTGATTTTCCAGGAGGGGGTGCGGACCCTCTATCGCCCCTCTGGATCCGCACATGTGACCATTTAAGAGGGTCTGGATGGGGGGGGGGGGTCTGGTATTCACTATTCATTAAAAATTTAGCCCATTATTCATCTCATTAAAATTTTGGGTTATTCATTAATATAAGACCAACTAGAGCAAATTCGATGGAGCACCATCGCAAATCCCCACGCTCTCCCACCATGTAGAGAAAAGCATGTGTATTTTAATGAACCTACTTTGTAGTCATTTAGAGTTATAATATCTGTGAAATGTATGTTTTGGAAGAGCAGTCATATTTCAAGGTACAAACATTTTAATTGTTTTTTAAAACACACATGTAACCATCTTCAACCTGTGTTTGATTACCTCCACATAAAAATTAACTGCTGGGCAGCTGCCAAATTCACATCTGTGTACAAGCTATAATACATCTATGTACAGCATCAGTGGAGAGGAACTGGATCAAGCTGCACTCAGACTGCCTAGAAATGCAAAGCAATTAAAATATTAGTGACTTCTCTAAGTAATCTGTTTTCCCTGTGAAAAAAAGAACAGTGTTAAGAATTTAAAGATGAGAAGAAATATTAAAAAAACTGGTATCTAGTACAACTTAAGGTAAAAGACAGTTGCAAGCACTGATGACTTTTGTTTACTGATGTGAATTATCCTGATAGTTCATACTATTTTGAGTTAGCAGTATTATAGTATAAAATAATATACATTTGAAAATTTTGTAGAAATAATTCACTAGTACATGAAAATGTTTTGTTTGTTTTGTTTGATTTGATTCTTTATGTCTCATCAACAATCTTTCAGTTAAACAGGGATGGGTCTTCCTGGGTTGAACCAGTACTAAGCTAGGATAAATGTGTCTTGCTCAAGGACCACAATGCAGTGACGCCGGTGAGGCTCGAACTCGCAACCCTTTGGTCTCGAGTCAAGCACTCTACCACTGAGCCACTGTAAACAACTCCTGTATTGATTCACAACATATTACTTTGGAATATAAATATGAGATATAAAGTGCCATGTAGAGTTAGGTAGAGTTCTAGTTCAAAAAAGTTTCTATGAGAATCCTATTAAGATTATAAATTTGTTTCTTCCATCATACAATAAAGAGGCCCTCCCAGGGGTTTTGGGGAGCAGGTTGTTGTTTTGTTTGTGTTTAACGTCCCACCAACAGCTAAGGTCATATGGAGACGGGGCCACGGCTTAAAGTCTCATCCCACAGACTGATAAAGCTAGGAATGGAACCTGAGTTCCTGGTTTACAAGGGGAGGGGTTTATCCACTGCATCACAGCGGCTCCTATTAGGGAGCAGGTAAAAGAGCATTTATTTTAGGAGAACAAAGGACAAATTTTGAAAGGAAGGAACAGGGGAACAATGACAATATTAGGGAACAGGGAACATAAGATTTTTTTCTTCATTTTTTGGGGAACAGGGGAACCAGCTAATTTATTTCAGGGGACCAGGTACCCCCCCCCCCCCCCCCCATCCTCACCTGGGAAGGCCTTCCTTATAGTTCTGTATATTATATTTTTATACTTTACCTTGTGGCAGTGAGTACACCCTGTCATAGTGCACACCCCAAGTGTGATGCAGATAGAAGTTTCCTTCTACTGGACATCCATCATTAGGCGGATCTTCTGCACTCAGTTGTATTGGCTGGAAACGGACCCATCTCAGGCTGGTGTTGTGGCCTTCAATGTACTCTTCAGTAAATTCATAGATTGAGGTGTTAAAAAATGTAGACGTTGCAATGATTTCCACCTCAGTTGCCCATACTCTTGCTTTTCTCATATTTTGCACATGTCTTGTAAAACCAGCAGCACCACCTTCTGTCCAGTTCTGGAATGTATTCCTATGATCAGAAATGAAGTCACAAAGCCGCCTCCTTACTTTTGAATGGTACTTTTCTGTTCCTAATATTTCTTTGCTGATAGATCGAAAGAAACAATTACCATCAGGCTCAATCATATCAATGTGAGTTCCCGGTGTTTGTAAACGTAGATATCTGCTGAGTTGAGTGTATCTATGGTCATATAATTCAGGATTTACTTCTTTATTCTGCTGGGCTGGAACTCCAAAGTAATTTGCAACACTCTGTCTGTCCTCTAAAGTGGGTGGTTCTAAACTTATAACTTGCAATGTGGGTCGCTCTACTTGAAGTAATACAGGATCTTCGTCTCTGGATTTACTCCTTGTTACTTTGCAGCTTGTTTTATGTACTGATGTGTTGGTGTTTTCATGTAGTACTTTGTGGCTTCTCCTATCTTCTGTTGCAGGTCTAGATTTGTGTTTTGGTTCTTTGGGTGATTGACATAGCAGCAATTTTGTGTTGCTAGTGTTGTGATCTGATGATTTTAAAGCAATAAAAACACCATTATGATCTGAATAGTAAGCAGGGATGACTCCAGAAATAGCACCTTTTACAGACAGATTGGTATAAATGTGATCAAGCAGGGAACCGTACATATGGGTAGGATCTGATATGATTTGTTGTAATCCAAGAGAAGTTAAACTGCAATGCCCACTTGTGTATGTCTTGAAAAGATCATCATTGAAGTCACCAATGACAACAACTGGATACCCAGCAACTAATATGGCAGAAACTTCTTGGTTCAATTGACTGTATAGATCGTTAAGACTGCAATGCTGTGGACGATATAGGTGAAGAAGAATGATTGTTCCCAGGTTATCATCCTTCACTGCTATCTTCAGCATTTCAATATTGCTTGTACTTGGATACACATCATCTGGCAACATGGCAACTTTATCTTTCCTGACATATACTGCAACACCACCCTTTGAATTGCACTTCTGACAGGTCTGGGACTCTACTGGTGGACATGAATGGTCATTATATGATTCCAGTCTATCTCTTCTGTACATAATATACTCTGGCAAGTTGAAGGCATCTGTAGGGTGTCTCTCCTGAAGCCATGTCTCACTGATACATATGACATGGGATGACAGAAGTTGTGCATGATGGCTTACATCATTAAAATGGCATACCAATGACCGACAATTGATGTGAGAAATCTTGAAATATGCTTGATCTGGTAGTGTAGCCAGAGATGCTGGTATGGTAACTGGCATGTATCTTCTCATTCGATTAATCTCTTTCTCCACTTTGGGACTTTCTTTCACTTTCTTGGGGTCAAAATCTAGAAGATGTAGTCCTTCTAGTGTGCGTGCTCGGCTAAGCGCTACATATGCCTGACCAGGTTGTAACCGTCCATCAAGGGATATTACAATCTCATCTACAGATAGTCCTTGTACTTTATGAATAGTACAGGCGAATGACAGTGTTAAAGGAAACTGTGTCCTTGTAATATCCACATTGTTATACTTCCCAACAGAGAACTTGGCTTCCACAGGAGTGATTGGTGTGGTGCCCTCTGTCGATGTACTGAATTTCTTTCTCAGTTGTTTTCCCACCTGTGCATTGTCAAACTTCACTAAGATAGCATTAGGTGAATGGATGCTCTTGCCCTTGCTTTCTATAAATCCAACCACACTACCCTGGACACCATTTACAAGACCATCTTCTATACTTATGTTCTTCGTAACCATCACCCGACATCCTACACAGAGTGACAGGACTTCTTTCAGGCCACCAGTCTTAGAAGGATCATCTGGTATTTTTACATCAGCTTTGCCTGTCTGTAGGTCTTTTCTAGCATCAACAGCATGCATATTGCGAAGTGGTGTATTCAAGGCTGACATCATCTTCTTGTTGTGGTTGTCCACCTGGACATTTGTAGGGAAAGCATGCAGAGAATCATATGGGTAGTTATCATCATCAGGCGATATAATACAGGCTTTTAAGGTGTCCAAATCATCACTATTGAGCTCCCCAATCCTTGCTCTATTCAGAAGCTCTGCAAAGTGTCGGTCAGATTTCTGTCTCATTATCTGTTGTAATTCAGCTAAGAGAAATAGATCTTTCCACATGTGGAAAGGATTCAGACTGGCATATGAATCACTAGGTGGTTGAAATACTGGGCTTTTCTTGACAGGGTCAAGCTGGTAGAAGTCCCCTACAGCCATAACACTGACACCCCCAAAGTAAACATCATTCTTGATTGTCCCCATGATATCCTGAAGTCTTCTGTGTATCTGTAATAAAGTTGTGTAACCAACCATGGAAATTTCATCAATAATGACAATCTTCAAATTCTTCAAACTGTTACGAAGAGATGCCTTCTTGTCATGTGACATTGTCTCATAGGTAGACCTGCCATAGTTGCTGACTGGGATAGAAAATGTACTATGGATGGTACTGCCTTCAACATTGAGTGCTGCAATGCCTGTAGGTGCAGCAATTAGTACAGTAACTTCATCAGCACTGTCACAGATTGAGTGAAGCTCCTTTCTTGCCATGTTCTGCACTGCCTTAATTAAGTGGCTCTTCCCAGTGCCTGCACCTCCAGTAACAAACATGTAGAAGGGAGGTGGAGTTATCCCAGTCTTCCTCCCTTGAAGAACCTCTCTACACCATAAATGTATTCGGTCAAATATCTGACGTTGTTCTGTGTTTAAACTTTGGACGAGATGTTGGTACTGCTCTGTAGGCATGGTGCTGGTTTGGTTCTGTATGGCATAACCCATTGGATTTACTGATGATAGTTCTGGAGGCTCAGCAGGACCCTGTGGCTGCAAGTGGCTATGTTCTTCTGAGGGTGTCTTTCCTTCACTTTCATCATCACCTTCCTGTTGTTGTGTTTCTGGGGCAAGGTTGTCCCAGGCTTGGGTTGGAGGACCTTCTGTTTGCAACACTTTTAAAGCCTCATCTATCATGCAGTCATCTGTTTCAAAGGAACTGATGGTTGCCTCTATTTCTTCTCTTACAGCATCAAAGTGTTGTTCATAGGACTGGTAGTTGCCAAGGAGTTCTTTTTCATTCCTCCAAGGAAGGTACAACATAAGAGCTGAATGGAAAAACTTCTCAGGAAACTTGACACGTGAAAATCTTGGTGTTCTAATCACAGCTCTTTTCCTCCTTTTGTACATAGTACCAAGTCTAAACTGTAGATGTATTTTCTTTGATGGGATAACTTCATGGCGTTGTTCATCATCGAGGTCTTCTAGTTCATCTCCTGTAGATGACATGCTCAAAAGTCGGTAGGATGTAGCAAAATCTGCTAGGCAACAGTCTTGCAATAATGCTGGTCTTGCAGAATACCTTTCCAAAATGCCTACTTGATATATATCTGTTGAATCATCAGGCAGATCTTTCAGCTGACTTTGGGGCTTAAGAATGCGAACTCTGTCCTTGGCCATGCTAGTATTTACGAATACAACTTGTCTTGAACTTTTCTTCAGGTTTAATGAAAGAACCCTATAAGCAGCTTCTTGACCACTGACTTCACGGTGTGTAAGGAAAACATTTCCTAGTGTTTTCATCTGCTGTCTGATAGAATCATCTTCCTTGCATTGTTCTGCGGCACGTTTCAGAAGTTCTCCCATCTGTCTCTCTCCTTTTGTGATGTATGAGAGGATATACATGGCACAGGCCCAAGGATCTGTTACAAACTGGATGTCCATATTTGCTTGCCATATGCGAAGTAGGTCAGGGTTGTAGTTGTTAATGTAAGAATGAAAAGGTTGTCTAGCAGGAATGATAGTTGGTGATGATGTAGATTGGCTGAGAGCTTTCAAATAAACATCTTTACACACTTCAGCTTGTAAAAGCAAATCATCAAAAGAATAATTTGGATGTTCTGCAAGACAGTCATAGACCTTTTTCAAAATAGCAGCATTTTCCTCCTTTCTGATCTTAATTAGAGCTGGTTCAGTGGTTTCAATATTGGCAATATCAGCTATGAGTGTTTCAGAGGTTGGAGCTTTAGGGAAATGGAATCTGCAGCCTTTTACAGACTTCATACAGGATGATGAATGAGAATGACGTTGTACCTTGTCTACTAATGTATACAAATCTGGGTCTGTCTCTGAGTCTGGGATGTTGCAAGAAACATAAGTATCAATAAAGCTGCAAATTTCTTTTTCAGTATTGTGACCAATCTTGGGTGCATCTTTTACCCAAAACAGACAATGCAAGTGCGGGGAGCCTCTCTGCTGGAACTCAACACGGTAGAAATAATCCACAATGTGTCCCACAGGATGAGCATCTGACATCATTACACCATGGATAAATTTTTGTGCTCGAAATTGGAAGTGCCTTGCGGCTGTAACTGGATTGGATCTGATCCAGTTGCATTTCTCCTGCCAGTCCAAGCTTTTCACTTCTTCATCTGTAAGAGTCACTCCCTGCTGCTGAGCAATAATTTGTATAGGTTCTGTCCACATCATGTCAGCAGCACTGAAGGTTATGAACCATGTTGGAATGTCAAGCTGACGAACCATAGCACAGAGGTCATGTAATGTGCGCTTCCAGTAGGGTTGAGAACCACGAACAGTCTGCAAGAACTTGTAAGCATCATTGTTTTGAAACATGTCTTGAAGAGAGTTTTTGATTGTCCCTGCTGTGTTTTGGCTTGGTTTACATAGTCTCACAGCAATGTTGATGTTATCTAGAACTTGCTTTAGCTCGGTAAAGTACTGGGCAAAAAATAAAAACTCTACATTGCTTGCACACCTTCTATCTACATTTAAAAGTCGCTGATTGAAATATTTCCTGCAAGACACACTGACAGGGCGAGTTTGGTCAAAATGTCCAAACTTTCCAGTAGGAAATATTGAAGGAAATGCGAGGACTTCACACTGGTTATCAGTTAGAAGACTGACAGGGCGCTCACCCTCTCCAGGAGCAAAACAGAAGACATGGTTACCAGGAATCTCGTCTGCTGGTTGGAGGCAAGTATTGTAGGGTATTCCTCTCAGTTTGTCCTCGCTATCCTCAGAGTTGTCACTTGTTTTGTCTGAAGATTCCTTTGATTCCTCTGCACATTCATCTTCTGGCTCATCACTGTCTGAAATATTTCTAGAAATCTGTTGTTCAGCTTCAATCAGAGCGGTGCACAACTCTTCATCTTCTTCTTCCTCACATTTAGTCAGCCAGTCTTTATCCAGGTGAACATCTTTATATAAAGGATTACTTTCCTTCAAACACTGTAGAGCATGAAGCACAGCTTGTGGTCGTATGGACTGGTATAAACTGTGGCCTTTATATTCCAGTTTCTTCTTTAATTTTACAGGTACAAGTCCACAATCAGTTGGCATCCTGGGCAAAGTTTTCACAATGGTATCAAGCTGTGCAGGTACATTTACCACAGCTCCTTTGATTCCTTTCTGACCCCCTCTCGGTAGGCTTGCTATCTGCATAAAAGGAAGTCTCTGTGAGATCAGTCTCTGTTCAAGTGGACAAAGATCCTGCAGTGCATCTGGGATATTATCAAAGTACAGATTATTTGCTTCTGCTTGACAAGGCATCTTGTCCTTCTTTAATGAGGCATCACAGGTTTTACAAATAAATTTCTTTGATGATGTCTCCTTTCCACCGCAACAAGCTAGCAAAGATGCTGATGTTTTCTTATATCGTTTGACAGAGTAACACAATACAGATTGTCTATATAAAAGTCTTCTGCAAGAACAGCAATCGTAAGTAGGTCCTTGTTTTACAATTTGTTGAAACCTTTGTCTGACAAAGTGTATGTCTGTACCCCTTTTTTTCATATCAAGTCTTTTCTGCTTCTTTCCCATCGTTTCTCTACATCTCACTCCTGTTTTGGTGTCTTCATCTAAATTCTTCCTTCTACATTTCCTTGAAGATGTTTCCCTAGATCTGATATCACCACATTGCTCTTCATCTAAATTCTTCCTTTTACGTTTCCTTGAAGATGTTTCTCTTGATCTCACAGCAAAACTTTCCTGTTCACGTAAATTGTCTCTTTTGTGTCTCTTTGCTGTTGTGTCTTTTGTTCTGATCTCCATCTTGACTTCTGTGGCCAGGTCCTCTCTAACTTTTCTTCTACCCCTACTTTCTCTTGACCTTACAGCAGTAGTTTCCTCATCATCTAAATGCTGTCGTCTACATTTCTTTGAGGCTGTTTCCATTGACCTGGTAACAGCACGTTGTTCTATGGTTGAATTCTTCCTTTTGTCTCTTCTTGCTTTTGTATCTTTTGATGTTATTTGGATTTTATTTTCCTTACTCAAACTCCTTCTATTTTGTGTTCTAACTGTGGTTTCTCTTGACCTTATAGCAGCCTTTTCCTCTTCATGTAAATTATCCCTCTTTCCTCTTTTTGCTGTTGTTTGTTTTGATCTTATTTTTATCTTATTTTCCTCACTCAGGGTCTCTCTATTTTGCCGTCTGCCTCTGGTTTCTCTTGTCCTTGTAGCAGCTATTTCCTCTTCATCTAAAGTAGCTCTTGTGTTTCTTCTTGCTGTTGTTTGTTGCAAACGGTTAACTTTTTTTGTCCTCTTCAGTCAGGTTCAGTCTATGTTGCGCTCTACTCCTGGTGTCTTGTAAACGGTTCACTTTTTTGTCCAGTTCACTCAGGTTCAGTCTATGTTGCGCTCTACTCCTGGTGTCTTGTAAACGGTTCACTTTTTTGTCCAGTTCACTCAGGTTCAGTCTACGATGCGCTCTACTCCTGGTTTCTTGTTTACAAACTGCTGCTTTTTCTTCTTCAGTTAGGTGGTATCTTGATGCCTGCTTTCTCTTCTTGTCTGTAGATGAACGTGTACTGAAGGATTTCTTTCCTTTTTTAGGTCCAGGATTTTTCTCAACACCTCCAATAAGTAGTTGCACCTTCAAAACCAAGTACCACCAGGCCAAACTGTTCATTTCCATACTGTCTGAAATAAAAGTAGTACAAATTTGCTGCCAAGTCCTTTTTGTGCCTTTATGCCTTCCTATTTTTTCTCTTCATATACAAGTACATGGATTTTTTAAGAAAGACCTATAATCAGTAATTAAAAAAGTTTATGTAAAAATAAAAAAAATTAAATGCAAACTGATATCATTAAATAGAAAGCTATAGGTATTGGGAAGAACAAATTGGGTTTTAAGAGGTGGATAGTTTGGTCAGAATCACAGTTGTTTCTAATATACACACTTGAATGTAGCCTTTAACATAAAAGTGTTTTCAAATAACCATTTGATGATAATGTACAGTAAAAAAAATAATACTTCAGTGTAGTTGAAATAGAAAGAAATGATTATCTACACTAAAATTTAATTTAAACACTTCATTGTAGTAATAATTTGGATGTTACCTTTTAAAGGGATAATCTTAAAGACTGGTCTGAAACCCATGCCCACTGTAATTCATGCAGTATGAATACTGTAGTTTGTAACTGTTAAGTGTCCATGTCCAAGAGAAATGAGGTGTCTTTTCCCAGTGAAATATAACATAATACTACAGAAGCATATAATAAACGTGATAAATGCAACAATGTTACTGCTGTAAAATAGAAAGAAACAAATTAGTTACAGTGCATGTTAAACTTGTTTATTAATTCCGAAGTTCTTAGCTTAGACTCCTCTGAAACCTATGACCACTGTAATTTGTGCAGTATGAGTACTGTACTTTAGTTACTGTTAAGTGTCCATGTCCAAGAGAAATGAGGTATCTTTTCCCAGTGAAATATAACATAATACTCCAGAAGCATATAATAAACGTGATAAATGCAACAATGTTACTGCTGTAAAATAGAAAGAAACAAATCAGTTAAAGTGCATGTTAAATTTGTTTATTAATTCCGAAGTTCTTAGCTTGAAGACTCCTCTGAAACCTATGCCCACTGTAATTTGTGCAGTATGAGTACTGTACTTTAGTTACTGTTAAGTGTCCATGTCCAAGAGAAATGAGGTACGTTTTCAAGTGACTGAAAACATAATACAACAGAACCATACCCATAACCTTATAAATGTAACAATTATACTGCTGTAAAATAGAAAGAAACACATTAGTTACAGTGCAACAAGTGTGGACATTGCTAGCAATTTAAGAAATATATGACCGTTAAAACTAATGATGATATATGCAAGTGAAGACAAAGATAAAGAAATAGGTTGGCATTAAAATATAAATTTGGTGATTGGGGATGTAGTGCTGATACACAGATGGAGTGAATGACATCATTCCATAGACTGTATTTTATAACTCTCTGTTAAGGGATAAGCATGAACCTAGAAACAATGTACACATTTTATTCAAGTGATTCAAGGATTATGAAAGGAATGTTAGTAAAAACAGGTGATGGTAAGAATAGATAAATGTTTACCACATACACACTGTGCTCGCTGTAAACAATTCGGTGCAGGCAAAGACTGAAATATGAGGAGAACATTATCTGAAGATGGTTACAATGTGTGTTTCTTTCAGTATGTTAAGTACTTCATGTATATGTTTAGTTCCTGTGGATTTCTTAAGTCTTAATCTTCATGCAATTTGGTTTGATATGGTATATCTTTCATTTGTGAGAAGAAACATAAAGTTTGGTTAAAAATCTTTGAAATTGACTTTGTAATTGAAATTTAATGATATTTAACCTTTTGGCCCCTCCCCGGGGCCCCAAGGGGAAGGTGCCAAAATAATTGTGCCGTTGCACGCCCCATTCGTGTGAGTAAGTTAGACACCAAATTTGATTGAATTTTGAGAAAAATACATTTTTTGACTCCCCCACCCCCCAGTACTCCCAAGTGCCACCCCTAGGGCATGACCCAGGCAACCTGATTGAAATCCCGTCTGATATCTTTTATATCTTTCATTTGTGAGAAGACACAGAAAGTTTGGTTTTAAAATGTACGAAAATTGACTTTGTGATCAAGATTTAATGATATTTAACCTTTTGGCCCCTCCCTAGGGTCCCAGAGGGCGGGGGACCCAAAAAATTGTGCCGTTGCATGTGCCATTCATGCAAGTAACTCACACACCAAATCTAGTTTAATTTGGGAAAAAAAAATTTGGGGACTCCCAACCCCCCCGGTACCCCCAACACCCACCCCTGGGGCATGACCCAGGTGTTGAAATAAAAATCTAATGGTAATTTACCCTTTGACCCCATCCCAAGGTCACCAGTTTGATCGTAGGTTAAATTTTTTCAATGTATCCTGGTCTACTGCAAATTCCCTTTAATTTGATATGCCACATGACTATGTTCAGAAAATTAAATTTTGACCCCTCCCCAAGGCCCCAGGGACTGGGGACCCAAATAATTGTGCTGCTGCATGTGCAATTCATGTAAGTAACTAACACACCAAATCTGGTCGAATTTCGGAAAAAAATAATTTCCCCCCCCCCAACCCCCACGGTACCCCCAAGTCCCACCCCTGGGCATGACCCAGGCACCCTGATGAAAATCCCGTCCGATATGTTTTATATCTTTCATATGTGAGAAGATACACAAGGTTCGGTTTAAAAATCTTTGAAATTGACTTTGTAATTCAGATTTAATGATATTTGACCTTTTGGCCCCTCCCCAGGGCCCCAGGGGTCAGGGACCAAAAAAATGGTGCTGTTGCATATGCCATTCATGTAAGTAACTCACACACCAAATCTGGTTGAATTTCGGAAAAAAATAATTTTTGACCCCCCAACCCCTCACGGTACCCCCAAGTCCCACCCCTGGGGCATGACCCAGGCGGCCAAATGAAAATCCCGTCTGATATGTTTTATATCTTTCATTTGTGAGAAGACACACAAAGTTTGGTTTAAAAATCTTTGAAATTGACTTAGTAATTGAAATTTAATGGTATTTAATGATATTTGACCTTTTGGCCCCTCCCCAGGGCCCCAGGGGGCGGGGCCAAAAAAAAATGTGCCGTTGCAGGCCCCATTCATGTGAGCAACACACACACCAAATTTGGTTGGATTTCGTCCAATGGTTTAGGAGGAGATAGCGTGACGGACAGACGGACGGACGGACGGACGGACAGACGGACGGACAGACGGACGGACGGACGGAGGCGATTGCAATATCCCCATCGCTTTTTTAAAAAAGCGTGGGGATAATTATTCATTAAAAGCAAGAAAGGTGGCAAAGAAATCTGATTATTCACTATTCATTAGTTTTTTCTTCAATTTATTAAAAATATAGGAATATTCATTATTTTTTAGGCCCCCATTATTCACTATTCATTAATTTTTTGGCTCATTATTCACTATTCATTTTAAAAAAGGCCATTATTCACTAATCATTATACCCCATCCAGACCCTCATTTAACTACTCGTAATTGATAGAAGAGACTTTACCGATAGTTACACTGTTCTTGTACAATGTAAGAAAATGCATATGCCGGCTAGGGCAAGCTCGGTCGCCTGAACCCAAAGGTTACGTGCAAATTCGCAATTAATTTGATGCCATTGTAATGGAACAAATTAAATTCACTTGTTAAGTTTTTTTTAGAAATTCAATGGTTTATATTCACCATTTTGGGACAATGACACATACCCCTGAAATTGGGAATTTTAGCACGAAAACCTCTACAATTGAGTAATTTTAGTGTTATTAGCTTTATTGTCAAATCATAAAACACATCATAATTAATCTGAATTTAGCTGTACTGTTAACTTGCATGATGTATTATATGAGACTGCGCAATGTTGAATATTACCAGGGCTACCACTCATATTTTGAGGGTACATAGGGCAAAATGTAGAGGGCACAATTCTTAGAGGGCCCACGAAAATTCCGACAGCTAAGCATTTTGAAAGCGAAGAGTAGGCTTAGATTTCCTATTAACTGCTTAAAGTGATTCTGCAAACCCACCCTAAACAAATTTGAGCGGGACTCCCCTTTACACCATTTGCATGAAAATGAATAAGTCAACACACTGAAAAACATCTGGCAGGGGTTCCCTTATACATTATGACTTTCCGTTCACCCCAGCCCTTTCCCCAGCCAACATAAAATGCGAATAAATTAGAAAAACTGAAGAAGTGGGATGGGGCACTTGGTACTACAGAAGCTTACACCAAAGTACCAGCTCCTTCAGGTGTGATAGACAACAGATAGTTAAGATAGTCAAAATAACATCTAGCTTTTATCGTTTCTATCTCCATTCTTACACACAGATACATACGAAATTAAGCTACCTAATTGTATCAGCTAGTTGGTATTTATCTTTTTATGCATCCGGAGAACAAGTTTTAATTTATTGTTGTACTTACAGGGGAAGCAAAGAAGTAAACCACGGCTGATATGCCGATCGTTAGAGGGCACAACACCCTTGGGCCCTTATAATGCAACGAGAGGATTTACATGGTAGTAGCATGACTGATATGCCGATAGTCTGCTGCAAATGTCCTAACGGGAATCCATAAACAAACAATTTTAAACACAATCTACTCGAAAAAAAACGATGATTTTTTCTTTGATATTTTCCGACTTGAAATTGGGATTTTTACATCCTAACATAGGAGAAAAGAAACGTTTTGACATTGGAAATACAACCGTATAACGGCCAAAAAAGACTATTGTCGAAATATATGAAACAGACTATAATCATGTCCTGGGAATTGGAAAAGTTACAAATATTTTTTTTAAATAGCGTGATATTACTGTAAAGTCCTTTCGGATTTAGTTTATTATTTTATAATGCACTTCTTTACTGTGTGCAAGGCATGTAAACCATGATAGTGACAGCAATTTACAAATACTGTACATCGGGGGTTGACCTATATTCGATATTAGGTCGTTTATACATTTGCATTTTTAGACCCAGTGCACAGACTGGTTCTCTGCCATTTACATGTATATTTTCAAGTTTAGTGTCATGTTTAGTAAGATTGTATGGACATTCTGAGTATCAACCAATGAGAGCATCTTTTTCCAGTCGGTGTGATGAATATTACAATTTAAAAATGCTTCTGATTGGTGAATAATTTAGAGCTAAAGCGATATTTAGAACGGCGGCCAAACGCCGTAAAAAAAACCTTTTTGCACTGTAAGCAAACTTGATTCATTTTATGTCTCCAGCCTTTTACATATACATTGTATTCTGCTTTGTTTTAAAGAATATTTAATTACTGTAGTCACTATTACCATATAACAGCATCTTATGTTGAGCTGTTCATCTGAATCTTAGCAATTTATACTGACATGCGCGGATCCAGAAAATTCCGTCAGTGGGGGGGGGGGGGGGTCCTTTTACACAGAGGGCCTCTTAGAGAACACCCTCAAGAAGCAATTGGACCCAATGGGGTCTGTACTAGTATTTCTGAGGAAACCTATAGTCACTTGTGAATTCCCCCCCCCCTCTAGATCTGCCCATGAATCACTGATGACTTTAAATGAAAACTCAGGCCCTGTTGATGTATTAACCCTTAATTGGCCACAAAAAATTGCAGCAGACATTTTAATATAGGCATCATATTTTATGTGATCACATATAAAACAGCATCTTTCAAAATGCTTAATGTCATTCAAATCACGAGCACACCTATTCTGAGTGCATGCCATGTATCATAGAATACTGGTAGTGTTCTGTGCAAGAATTTTCAATACTGGGCTAAATAACTCTTGATAAAAGAAGCTGCATAGGAGAGATCATTATTCAGAAATATAGATTACTGAATAATTCCTCTTGCTCTATTGATTTCCGACTGTATATATAAAAGACTGGGGTTTTCTTCCTAAACAAAACTAGACTGCAGTCGATATTACGTACCTGTACTTTGCCAAGTACCCTCTACATCATGTTACCTATGCACCTGCAAAGTGTGAAATTAATACATCCAACCATATAGGAAGATATACATTTACAAGAAAATACATTTTTTGACCTTTCACTCTTGACTTTGGCATCAAGATCACACTATATATTTCCCAGTACCCTCTACATCATAATACCTATGCACCTGCATGTTTAAGGGTTAGTGGGTTACTACGTCCAACAGTTCAGGAGGAGATACATTTCCAAGAAAATACATTATTTGACCTTTGGGTCAAGGTCACACAAAATGTTACCCAGTACCCTCTATTCACCTGCAAATTTTGAAGTTGCTACGTCCAATGGTTTAGGAGTAGATGCATTTACAAGAAAATATATATTAGACCTTTGGCCTTGGTAACACAAAATGTTACCCAGTATGGTACGGTTGGCACCCTCTAGATCATGTGACCTATGCAGATTGCAGATACAAAGTTTGAAGTAACTATGTCTAATGGATTAGGAGATACATTTACAAGAAATATGATGCACAGCTATATAGACAGATGGACGGACAACAGACCAACTTTGGTATGAAAATTAAGAAATAAGTGGGCATAACAATCCAAAATCAAGTTCCATCTTACAAAACAATAACAAAAGACATGGCGAGGATTTGTTTGGCATGATATTCTTGCCAATCTGTAACCATTGAGATTGACATGATACCTTAACCCTATACATGGCGAGTATTATGTTTGGTACAATATCTTTTCTAACTCTGTAACCATTGAGATTGACATCATACCTTTGCTCTGATCATGGCGAGCATTATGTTTGCTAACTCTGTCACCATTGAGATTGACATGATACCTTTGCCCTGGACATGGAGAGCATTATGTTTGGCATCATATTCTTTCTTACTCTGTAACCATTGAAATTGACATGATACCTTTGCTTTGATCATGGCAAGCTTTTTGTTTGGCAACATATCCAAACTGACATCTTTACACATGTCTTAATTTTATGACATGATCCACACTCTGTTTGGCATGCTGCTACTGACCGCTACTGCTTCACTTATAAAATCTACTGTTTCTGTGATTGTTTTGAATTTGCAGTTCTATAAATAGTAATCAGTTTCTTAATCACAGAGGAAATCCAAACAGGATGTTACGGCTGTTGAAATGTGTCATTGCTCTGTATAGTCAACAAAACAATCAATGTCTTATGTACGACACAATGCCAAGTAGTTGGTTAAGCAGACAGTTTCTCCAATTTCTTAGCTCATTGCATGCTGTGCTTTCATGCCCAAAATTATCTTTTTTCAATAAATTCTTTCAGAGTGTCAAAGGGTTTGGATCCTCGTCAGGGCAGACATTCTGTCCGTACTGGCCCCTAGGTCCATCCGTCCACACTTTTTGTCTGTCCGGAACCATATCTCAGTACCTATTAGTCAGATTTGATTCATTCTTGGTACAAATGATAAGTACCATGAACTCTCGATATCCTATAAGTTTGGTCAAAATGGACCCCTTAACACTTGAGTTATTGCCCTTGTTTAGTATATGCAATTATAAGGCAAAACCTATATTAACTTTTTTTGTGTGATGATCTTCACATTTCATCCAAGCTATTATATTTAACAACTTCTCACTATAGACCATGATTGCCAAGTGTCTGTAGATTAGCATGGCAGTGTCAAAGTTTTACCCCACCCCCTTTGACCCCACCTAAGGGGTCAAAGGTCAAATATTTAAATTCCGCAATAACTAAGGCAATTGTTAATTTTTTTTACTGAAATTTTGCATGCAGGCAGAGCAGCAATAGATATGAAACATATCAAACTGGATTAGAGTTTGAAGGCCTGGGTCCCAGCCCTTTGGGTGGACTTAGGGGATGTGGCCGAGGCCAAAATCAAACTTTTCAGAATATGGTAGCAAATATTTTGCCCACAGACACACCCTTGACCCAGGGGGTGGGGTCAAAAGGTCAAACTATATGTTTTTTCTGAAAGAAGTCATGTTGCATATCAAATTAAAGCTGACTATACTGGAAGCAAGATGGTAGCAAATATTTTGCCCACAGACTCACCCTTGACCCAGGGGGTGGGGTCAAAAGGTCAAACTGTATCTTTTTCTGAAAGTAGTCATGTTGCATATCAAATTAAAAGGAATTGAGCACAGAGCACCATGAAAGCAAATATGCTGTCATTATACACACCAACGATCCCTGGGGTGGAGTCAAAAGGTGTGTTTTTTTTCTTTTCTAAAAGTGGTCATGTTGCATATCAAATTAAAGTGTAAGAAGTGTAGACCTACATGCAAGGTAACACTTTGAATTTACACACACCCTTGACCTCTGGGGTTGGGTTTAAAGGTCAGATATTAAAATTGTGCTGATGTAAGTATATTTTTTATTAAACTAAGCACTAAAGCATACTTGACAGTCGTTTGTTATGATCTGAATGATACTGAAGGTGAACTAAGGGTTAGATCAATGGGATTTATGTTTTGTGATTTACATGTTTCTTTCAAATAACCCTTCGTCAGGGGATATAAATTCGTTGAATTTGTCTTGTTCCATGCTCAACTCAACAGAGCATGAAATTTATCATGCTCATAAATGTTTAAATGCCAACAATTATTGGCATTTTAACATTTATTAGCAGGATAAATACACTAAGAGTTTGACAGCAGGAAAAATCATTATTTTCCAGCATTTTAGCTTTGATTAGCATTTGAAATTTCATGGCAAGAAAAAAACTGTTTGCAAAGATGGTCAACAGACAACAAAAGTTGCTGCTAGAAAGGAAAGAGTTAAAACCAAAGGTTGGGGATTCGACCAGTAAGTGTAAATGATTGGGGAGAGTGAGAAACAAAGAAAATTGTCCACTGATTGAGTAAGAATACGCCTTCTTTTCATCTTGTAGTCCATGATCATAGCTTTTTTCAGCCAAAAACATTGGAATACGTCTCTTGAATTTCCGCCTGAAAACATTTGTTGTGGCACTCATTGGAAGCCTCTCATGGAGAGGCTTCCAATGAGTATACTGCAGCAATGTCTTTGAGCAAAAATAAGAAAAATATTGAGCCGGATACGTCACTTATCTACGGCTAATTGGCATGTCCTCTGAGATTCCTAGCAAAGCAGGCAGACTTGATTGGAAACAGTTATTGTTGACGCTAACAGGTCTATTTTAGTATCAGCAAGGTCCAAATCTGTCTTCTAGAAATGTCATTTTATTGTAATTTGACAGCGGCTGTATTCTATGTTGATTGAGTATTTTAACTCTGTTATTTACGATTGACTACCATATTTTTCTTCAAAAAATGTTTACAGCTCTTGCCTGCGGAGCGCCTTGCTCCATGCCTGTGAAACTTGGCCATTGACCAAGATGAACCTGCAGCCATTACAGCGAAATGACAGAGCCATGATCAGACAGATCTGCAATAGCAAGACAGAGGATGTGGCCAAGGTAAGGTCAAGCGAGCTGCTGGCAAAGCTTGAGCCTCATTTTGAGAGAAAGAAAGCTTCACTGGTTTGGACATGTGGAGCGCTCTAGTGGTGCAGCCAGACTGTCTGAACAGCATGTGATATACAGGTTGAAAGCAAGGTCCAAGCTGGCATGGAAGACACTGGCGGAAAACAAATGCCATGAGTGGAAGCTCACAACAGTTGATCCTCAAGAAAGGAGCACCATAAGATCAGGACTGGTGTGAGATCTGCTATGCGTGAGCTAGCCAGTCACCTGGAAGCTAGGGGGTCCACTGATGCAGGGGTTTCATTAAGAGGAGGGCCGCGGGGATTTCCCCCTTCTATTCAGGCATGTTTCACCTGCTACTTTTGATAAATGTGTATAGAGTTTATATGCAAGCAATTTCAAATCACCTGCCTTCTTTGCATTGGCAGTCTGGGGCCAAAAAAGTTAGTGAGAACCCTGCTGATGTGGATGATGCCCTTAATTGCATCTGCATGAATTATGATGATGATCAAATGTTAAGATTGAGGCATTCATACTATAGTTGACTATGGATAATTCCAAGTATCTAAAATTCCAAGTTGCACAAGAGTCACAGTAAAATCTTAAGCTCTTAAAATTTGCATGATGCTTTTGTTGACATATCTGCTGACTGTTTTGCAAAATTAACTTGCAAAAAATTCTTTCAGGAACAATGTCAGAGTGTTAAACTGTTTGGATCCAGACCAGGGCCCACATTCTGTATGCATTGGTTATCAGCAGATAAGAAAACTTGCCGCTAGCAAAGAAATATACTGACGGGCAAAAGAAATGCTACATCTAAAATTTGTGATAAATTACTAAGGAAAAAATAGTGACAGCAGTTGAAATATATATACACATACCTGGTAAACAAAATCGACAAATCAAAATAACCCCAAGGCTTGACTCAAGATTCTGGTCATGGTAGGCTTGTGTAGCTTGTGTTTGTGAGCCACATGAAGTACATGACAAAATTTTATCGTAGCGTTTCTTTGGCCTGTCAGTATAGTTTAGATGAAATGTGAAACACAGATATATATTTTTTGGCCTTAATATCCGCAGATTCACATGTACATGGATATTCCTCTTAGCCCTTACAGCGCCAAGAAAAAATTCATCTGAAAATGTCGTCTCCTGAAGTCGTCTCTGCAAATAATTGCATTACTGACGAATTAAGTATAGAGGCAAACAGCGTGGACCCAGGTCAGACTTCCCCTATGAGCAGTCTGATCTGGGTCCACACTGTTTGCCATAGAAGCTTCTTATAAATATTTCAGCAGACCAGGAAAGCAGACGACTTTCGTTGCGATTGACACATTAAGGGTTGATATCCGCAAATTCACATGTACATGGATATTCCTCTTAGCCATTGAATATCTGTGGTGACTACAGCAATGTATTGTATGGAATATTGATCTGATTATGGTGATACATTAATTTATTGGAAGACGGCATCAATTATCTGATCGGCGGCTCTTTAAGAAATTCTCTACGACCCTAATCTAATAGACTTTAGATACCATGTATAACAATGCCTCTAGCCTGATACTTTATTTATACTATATTTAACTCGCATGGATATTCCTCTTAGCCATTGAATATCTGTGGTGACTAAAGTTCGTTCTTGTTTACTGTCGTGAGTTGGCTCCCGGTACCGTTAGTTTAACAGGTGACAGGGCCCAGGGTGACGACAGTAAACATGATTCGCATAATACATCTATGTATTGTGTGGAAGATTGATCTGATTATGGCTATACATTAATTTATTGGAAGACAGCATCTATTATCTGATCACCGGCTCTTTAAGAAATTCTCTACGACCCTAATCTAATAGACTTTAGATACCATGTATAACAATGCCTCCAGCCTGATACTTTCTCCTTAACCCTTAATTAAAGCGCCAAGAAAAAAATGCGTCTGAAAATGTCGTCTGCTGAAGTTGTCTGCTGCAAATAATTGACTAACATTACTGACAAATTAAGTATAGAAGCGAACAGCGTGGACCAAGAGCAGACTGCTCCCATAGGAGCAGTCTGATCTGGGTTCACACTGTTTGTCATAGAGGCTTCTTAAACATTTCAGCAGACGAGAAAAGCAGATGACTTTTGTTGCAATTGGTGCTTTAAGAGTTAACCCATTTAAGCCGAATGAACTTGCCTACCCTTGTCAATAGGTCGAGACCATTTCCAATTTTAGGGTGGTTTGGTGGTATTTTTCTTTTTTATCCAAATTTAAATAGAACATACTGTAAGCAAACAGTTAAGATCCTTATCAGACGCCACATTATGCAGTGTCTGATCAGGGTCTACACTGTTTGTCTATGTCCCACAAAAAGGACGCTTGGCTTATATGGGTTTACTCATTGCATGCTGGGTAGTTTTTTATACTTTTGTTGTCGTCTGCTGACTTTTTTCAAAATTAAATTTTTCAAAAAGTTCTTTCAGGAACCAAATCAGAGTGTCAATATCTCCAGACGTGTATCTAGAGGCCTGAATCAGCTGTAACATGGCAGCGATCATGTGATTTGAAATGGGGAAATCCAGGAAAACCCCCTACAATGAGGGTAAGACATCCTTCGATATTTCAGATTTGCATTGGATTTACAAAAAGGACAAAAACTTGCTTTTCCCAAAAGTCTCATTTAAAATTTATGACGAGTCATACAAAGGGTAAAAAAATGTTTGTTCTTTTGCCAGAAAACCATTCGATATGAGCATGTTTTTCTTTTTTTCTTTCTAAGTTATCTGCTTCAAACCCAATGCAAATCTTACTAGAATTAAAGGAAATATCGATGGAAGCCTAACCTTATCTTGGGGGTTTCCTGGATTTCCCAATTTTAAATCATATTTGATTCTCTGCTGCGTGTAAGTGAAATCAGTTCAACTCTTTGCCTACTAGCCGACAACTTTTGCAAACTGTTTGGAACAAGATCAGCTAGGCCTATCTGCACTCTGATAGTATTCCTGAAAGTTCCAAAAAGTAGATTTTGAGAAAAAATCTGGAGATGACAAAAAGCTTGAAAAATTCCCCAGTACACAAAGATTTAATTCCGCCTACATAAAATAAAACATGTTTAAATCATCCTCTTTTTTATAGAAAAAGCTTCTTTGCTGAGCAACTTATCGATTATTGATAAGCCATGTAAACTGATTGCATACTTATGGATTCTTCCTTCTGGTTTGATACAATAAACTTGGGATAGTCCATTGTACATATCTTGGGGTGTCATGTTATAATTAAAAAAAATATATTGAATTCTTTTGTCTGAAGATTTTTTTACCTTTACAAAAAGTGTAGACCCTGTTGAAATGCAGCATCTGGGTCTTCACTGTTTGCAAAAGTACTCGTTTTGAGGTTTCCTGAATACAAAAGGTCAACATCATGCATGCAAAGATCCAGAAAATTTTGTCAGAGTGCCGTCCACCCTCTGACGTTTTTTTCTTTTCTTTTCTTTTTTTTTTGATGGGGGACAGAGGGTCCAACCAACACTAAAAGTGGGCCATAATCAACCCACTAGCAAAACGTCATTTAAATGGCGTTTAGCTGGCGGGACGATGACGGCTGGCTAATGATAGCTTTGTGATTTTCCAAGGGATCCAGACCAGTATTGCTTAGAAACCCTTTATTTTTGTGATTTTTCGGGGGGGGGGGGGGGGGGGGGGGGGGTCTGGACCCCCTGTCCTCCCTCTGGATCCATGCATGTCATTGGGTAACTGGTCATTTTCAGAGCTTTTTTTTTTTAATATCTCCAGAAAAAACAGTAAAACTATATATCACGGCTGACAATCTGTCGAATGCGAAACCGGCGGTTCAGCAAAGACATCTGGGTGATTAATTTCCAGTTTCGCAAAGAGGATCAGCAAAAGGTAAACAAACAACGAGTGCTCGCGTTTGAAAGCCGTTAATTTGAACTAAAATGAATATTTTTTTAAATTAAAGAATGCTATTTTGTCAGTTTTATATTGGTTTCTTCGTGCACCAAAGGATATGGTTAGGTGTTTCCTCGTTGTTGTGATTTTTCTTCCGTCCCGTGAAACACCTGTTAAGATGAGGAAAATCTGGAATAAACACCATGCTATTTTGCTAGTTCTGACAATTATTGCCGTGTGGGCTACAAAAAAGACGCCATGCTGAGTGTGTATATTTTGCGGGGGTCTGCAATAACTCCACATTGGCGTAGGGTATAACATTTTGCAGATTTGTAGGCTAGTTCGGTCTCAAGTTTTTGGTTTCGCATGTAAATGTTCCATAAGGGTTGAAATAATTCTTTCATATTCTAATGATTACATGCCGAACCAGGAACAATCTTCCCTTTCAATCAATATTCTAAAATATGCTTAACGCTGTGTTAGTTTGGGCACAATCACCAACTTGCAAAAATATAATTCAAACAATTAGACAGTGAATTTTTTCATCGAGACTCATTGAAAATGGCAAAATTCTTTATTTTCCTTTGTATTTTTGGCGACCTTGGTCGTGTTGAAACAGGAGTTTCGGAGGAGGGAATAAATTCCTTGAAAGCCTTGCCGAAATCAAGTAAATTACTTTGGCGTGTCAAAACACTAATTATTAACTGACAAAATAGCATTCTAAGATTTGTGATTTACTTTCTGTATAAGTAAATATCCATCATTAAAGTTGGAACAGGTACACTTTGTCTACCTTTTGCAGATCCTCTTTGCGAAACCGGAATTTAATCGCCTGGATGTCTTTGCTGAACCGCCGGTTTCGCATTCGACAGATTGTCAGCCGTGATATATAGTAAGGCAAACCAACAGTCTGTATTAAATTTTTAAATATTTTATCATTTTCCTAAAAATCTGGTCAAGGCAATCATTTTTTACTGTGTCACTCTCAAAAATACACAGACAGAACCTCAAAAAAAAATATTTTTTTCAAAGAAACAAATAATATTTAGAGTCGGTGGATAAAATAAAAAAAAAAAATTAGAAATTAATTTTTTTTTTTTTATACTTTACGGAAAATTACAGTAGGAGGGTTCGTAAATCAACTAATAAAAAAAGTCTGGCCTTACAGGGCATCACTTGTAATTTCAGACATGTATTCCATATAATGTTCACAGGTTTAGATAAACAAAAATTTGCAGTGTAAAATTGTCTATTTCTTCTTACCCATAGTTTGTAGAATATGTTTTGGGTGCTCAAAAGAACTGTCTCATTGAGATGTTTCTTTTGAGTACCCAAAACATATGTTTTGATTGACACACATGTGTCCGACAGCTAGTTTTCTGACCACTAGTGCTTTCGTCAAATTATTTTTAAAAAATCCATAATTTTTCCATGATTATTCAGGTTTTACTTTTTCAAATTCCATGGTTTTCCCATGCATGGGCTTTTTTTTAGTGATTTTCCAGGTTTAATGATTTCCAGAGGTTGTGGGAACCCCAATACCGCCATGCTGTTTTTGAAAATCAAGAAAAATATTGCCATTTATTTAATTCCATTTATTGTTATTTATTTAATGAAAATATTTTTTCATAATATTTATGGTGGTAGATCAAGCTTTAAAATCTAAAGTTGTGAGTTAGGTATTGATCATGCCAAACCTACAGACAAAGTGGCATCAAAGAACAGCACAGTTTTTCTTTGCCTAATAGTGACTTAATTCTGCTGACAACCTTTGCAAACAATTTGGACCCCGATCAGGCCTGACAAAATGTCAGGCCATATCTGGATCAAAACTGTTTGACACTCTGAAGGTATTCCTGATTTTTTTGGCGAATAAGTTTATTTTGAACAAAACAGCAGACAACAAAAAAGCATACAAAATTACCCAGCATGTAAAGAGTAAGATGACACAAGTTTTATTGCTAGTCACACAAAATTCACTGGAAATCAATAGAAGATACACTTCTCCAGACAAACCTCTTTAGCGCTTCCTTGCCGAAACTCTTTGCCAACTTGGAAACTTTTCATGCATTTTTGTCATCTGCAACTTTTTCAAAAATATTCTTTCAGGAATACCATCAGAGTGACACACAGTTTAGCTACTTTAGGGAGAAGTTTTGGTCAATCTTTTGAATTCTCTTGATATAACTTCTCCCTCGGTGGAAAATAGGGAGAAGAGAGACAAAAGTCTCTGTCTAGCATGATCCCTGAATTTGAAAACAATTGATAAAAATCTGGTTGGGTAGATACACAATTGAACCATTTGGGTCCCTCATCAAACCAGCAACATTCACAACTAAGAACAGTATACTGCAGGGTTGCAGGCTTCCTACACAGAAACTAAACAGAAGAAACTCTGTTGTGTGTTACCAAAGTGGTCCAGGCTTGGGCATTATCTTCTGATAGGTGGCATTCTTCAAATACTGATCATTCTGATTCGAGCATTGAGTCTCTACAGCATGAAAAACACTTGATTTCCGAGAAACCGATGTGTCGCCTGGCAAAACAGAAGTCAATTTGACAAACAAGGCAAATTTGTTGAATTTATATCAACGGTGAAGGGTTACTTATTTTAGAGAAATTTATAAATCACAAAACATAAATCCCATTTCTCCAACCCCCAAGTTCACCTTTGGTATCATACAGATCATAGTTAAAAGCCTATCAACTAGTTTTCAGTGTTTAGTTCAATAAACAAGAGGGCCAAGTGGCCATAAAGTTTTGTTTAAAGCTTACATATACACGCGACAGGACCCTGACCATATACAATGTATTTTTTTAGCAAAACAAAATGGCGGAAGTGGACATAAGAAACACCACCGCTGGGGATTCTGTTGGTGTAAGTTGCTTTTATTCTCACAAAGGACCAAGTTGGATACATGTTTAGCTCTGCCATTGTCCAGACCTTGTTAGTGCATGCATTTTTTGTCTAATTGGCTAGTATGTGTAGCATAATTTACAAAGAAACATGCTTGAGTAGCTCTGCTCGCGTATTTTGCATTCTCTAAGTCAACTTCAAAGAGTGATATCACATCATCAAAACTGCTTTTTCACTCAAATCTTCTGCACAAATACCTATATTTTATCATACTCCGAATAAACAAAAGCTGGTAAAGTTTACATTGTAAAAATAGAATTAAACACTTTATTTGACCACTGTACATAAACTAAAAGTTCTAAAAATCGCATGCAGAACAGCTCAGTTTATTCGAGCAGTACTGGACAGGTATTATGAGCACATATTTTACACTGAGCGGGTATTTTGAGTCAAATTCTGTACGGGTGTTCAGAGTATTGAAAGTTTTAATCTAATCTTTTATTAATGAATTATTTGAATCTTTGAACGCACCGCACCCACTTATGTTATATGCCATGCACTTAATTCCCAGCATTGGAATTTAGTTCTGTTATGTGCAACAGGGTATATCAGGATAGTCATCGCTGTTTAAAGCAGAACTCTCTGGTGTATATGTAGAAAATCACCCAATATGCCTTTGTATCATGGTCTAGAGTTTTCTCGTTGACTATATTGTTGATTTTTCTTTATTTAACCTTAACTATGGACTTTGGCACAGAAGAAGAAATGTTTAAAATGCCAGACTATTTACTCTATTAATCCAAAAGTTTCAGACAGGTAAGCAGGGCTTAAATTCAAATAATTTTGACTAGAATCAGTACCAGTACAAGTCCAAATGAAACTTGGTCTGTACATGCTATATTCAATCTGTACATGTAATCTGATTTTATATAGACTATATTTACCTTGTTTATATCTAAAGTTTATAAAACATGCTGTCTTTTGAGAAATTCATACTTTCAGTTTCTACCCTGGCTGGTTCACACAAAGTCACTTTGACCAAACCGATAGCATTTACTCCCCATGAACAAATTGTTTTGAAATAAATGTTCTTCAAGGAAAGAAATGACCGCTTAGGGATGCAACTGTAGGGGAGTTTGTATCAAGAATAAATAAAGATTGATAAGCAGTCTAGCAGGTTGATTTAGATTACTGAAATGCATAGATTTAGCGGATTCACAAATCAGTGTCCGCTGGTTCGAAACTGATGAAATGCTCCATGGTATTACAGGTTACTGATGAAAATGAAACCGCAAAGGCAAAAACACACCAGTATTCATTACATCCTAATTTTCACTTCTATCAATATTTGGGGGAAAATGTACCGATAATTTGCGCCTGTACAGACCCTATCTGGAGCACTGGGTAAGCCTGATCAAACAATGTTAGCTCAAGTAAGCCTGCTTCCCAATAAACAATCTGATCAGGAATTACACTGTTTGAGATTCCAACCAAACTCAATTAAACATTCCAATGGATAATCACAATATATTGGCCTACAAGTCAAGCTTTAAAAGTTTGTGCACAGACTTGTTAATAGCTTAACATTACTGAACAGGTAGTTGAACAGGTTTGTGCAGAATCTGGGGTGAATATTTGGTACCAGTTAAATGCATTTAAGCCCCCGTGCCTTAGGCTGCTGTCCGTTATAAGGCAGTGGTTTGGTTATTGTTGCTTTTTTGTTTATTGTTACTCCCATTGTAGGAGTCTGTAATTGCTCTATGCTTTGTTGTGCGTAACTTTATTTCCGTTCTAGTTTTGTAATCATCTTGATGGGTAAGAGAGAGCTGGTTGCTTGGCTTAGTTCGTCTTCTTGGCGTCTTGTGATTGTTGTGTTGCTCTTCCTTGCGATGACTTGGGTTTGTCTGCAGTTTGTGATTGTGGTATTAGCATTTTATGAAACTTTGAGAGTTTTCAGGTTTGGGCAGAACATGCTTCCTGCTATGTAGCTTCACATATACTGGTTTGTTGCGTTGTGGCAAATATTTGTCAAAAGCATGTGCATAGCCTCCAAGATCTACCTCACTCAGACTACCCGTTCAAAATTTTGGATAATTTATTTCTCAAAATACCCGTTCAGTGGCTTGTGGCCTTTCTCGAATTTTTTGACCAGATCTCAGAAACTTTTGGTATGAGTACAGTGGTCTAAATTGTTGTTTTTTCTTGTAAGTACACATTTATTATAGATAAAAGTCTCACAAAATCTTTGCTGCATTGACTATCATACTCCCTCGTGCAAAGGACCCTGATCAATGTGTTCAGTTCCATGTTTTGAATGGTTTTATAGAATATGTCCTCGATTCAAATGGTGAGCAAATCACATGTTCATGCAACTTGAAACTAATCTGCTCAAATCTAACCATTATTTGTTTAATCAAGACGTCAAAAACCTAAAATAACTTATTTCCTAAAACATAGCTGAGTATGAACATCAAAATAGGACATTAAAGCTTTTAATATTACCTTCTTTTGGAGCAGCTACTCCAGGCGTGTTTGTATTGTCCGCCATTATTGCTCGAAAAAAACATTGTATATGGTCAGGGTCCTATAGCGTGATATAGGTATCTGTTGAAACCTGACAATGTCCCCAGTGACACCTGGGGTTGGGTCAATTTAAGCCCCAGGGCCATAAATTGAACAAACTTGGTAGAGGTCTACTAGGTCATGCTACATACCAATTATCAAGGCTTTAGGCCTTATCGGTATCAGACAAGAAGATTGTTCCAAGTTTTTCACTATATAAGCCTATGTAAACCATGTGACACCCGAGGCCGGACTATTTTTGGCCCCAGGGGCATAATTTGAAGAAACTTGTTAGAGGTCTGCTAGGTCATGCTACATACCAAATATCAAAGAAGATTTTTCCATATTTTCCCAATATACATGTAAGCTAATGTAAAACATGTGACACCTGGAGTGGGGTCAATTTTAGCCCCAGGGGCGTAATTTGAACAAACTTGGTAGAGGTCTACTAGGTCATGCTACATACCAAATATCAAAGCTATAGGCCTGATGGTTTCAGACAAGAAGATTTTTTCCATGTTTTTCCCAATATAAGCCTATGTAAAACATGTGACCCATGCTGTGATTTGATTCTTTACGTCCCAGTCAACAATTTTTCAGTTATGTTGGGATGGGTCTTCCTGGGTCGACTAGTACTAAGCTAGGATAAATATGTCGTGTTCAAGGACACAACACAGTGATGACGATGAGGATCAAACCCGCGACCGCCCAGTCTCGAGTCAAGCAATCTACCACTGAGCCACTGTGCTCCCTAGTAGTCAAGTGTCATGGCAGTGTGTATTCTCTTAAACAGTGATACGTCACACCCTGATCTGGATGATCGAGGCACTTTACACACTCGGTGAATACACAGATAATTCTCTATTATCCCAAACATATATTTGGGTGAATTTATAACTTGCAATATCTTTAAAACTACTAAAAATTATGCTTTGAAATTTTCAGCATCTATTTGAGATATGATTTTCTTTTGATAAAGAAAGTGCTTATAAAATAATCAGACATATTTATGGAGATATTATTGATTAAATTTTCATGATTTTGAACACTTTTTAATAAGGAAGTGCCTCAAGTGTCCGGTACCAGGCCCCTAGCCGCAGAGGAATGGCTCTAGGTCCAGTAGTATGTACAACAATCACATTCCAGTAGTGGTAAAGATAATTTAGCATGAAAGTACCTCAAGTTGAAACAGTACACATGCTATCCGTAAAATGTCATGGGAACTTACTCTCCCGAACGTTATGACGATATGCTAAGTATCTAAGATCTAATGTACTGAAGAATAGTCTGATCTGGATCCACACTGTTTGCTACAGAGATGTTATAAATGGATCTACATGTATATTCAATGGTTGCAAGACCTGATCACATAAATGCATCAAAGATGACATCTACTGAAGTCGTCTGCTCCTTAAATGGCTAATTTTAGCAAACAAACATTGTGGACCTGGATCACCGGTCTGATCTGGGTCTACACTGGCAGTATGGTCTGGGTCTACACTTTTTGCAACAAAGACGTTTTAAATGGACAAGCAGACTATACAGGGGACAATAACAACTGTAAATGCATCTAAAAATGACGTCTGCTGAAGTTGTCTGCTACATGTAAATTCATACGTCAATGGCTAATTTTAGCATACATACAAAAACTGTGGAGCAGGATCAGACTGCTCCCAGGTCCGATATGGGTCACACAATGTTTGCAACAAAGACAGTTTAAATAAATGGACTAGCAGAATATAGGGGTCGATATCTACAAAATGACGGGTCATCTACTACATGTAAATTAAATGCTTACATGAAAGGCTAGTTTCCGCATACAGACATTGTGGACCCGGATCAGACTGCTCCTAGGAGAGCAATCTGATCTGGATCCACACTGCTGCAACAAAGACCTTATATGGACTAGCAAACTATATAGGGGACAATATCTACAGAGAATGCATTTAAAAATAGGCTTATACATGTATGCCTTAAGTTATGCGCCCAACAAATGTTAAAGAATAGAAAAGCATGTTTGATCCCTATAATAAAACAACCCTTTTCCGAACAACACAAAAATCAAAATATAGTTAAGCTTAATTAATCATAAAAAGCTGTGAAGCTGTAAATAATTTCCCTTGCCAGCATACTATCTGGGACACCATTGGCCTGCAAGTGAATCGCCATGTTAATTTCACTTTCTTAGTTATGTCTACACGGTTTTGCCTGTTCTATACTTGCTTGCGGTGGCTTTTCTCCGTGTGCTCCAGCTTTCCCCACCATTCAAACAGATTACAACTGCCTTGCTGGTATTGTGCCAGCAAGCTGGTTGTTGTAAATAGTAAGCCCTTTTTATCACATTATTATAACCAGGCATATTGCCTGTGGCGTGTGTCGTGTAACTACCCTCCCTGTCTTGTGACTTGAAGGGGTGCACCAATTAACAAATAAACGACTGAACACTACAACATACAACAAAAAAAAAACATGGCACTTCGCTGGCGG
Source organism: Loripinus fragilis (assembly GCA_964019695.1). Taxonomy (NCBI): domain Eukaryota; kingdom Metazoa; phylum Mollusca; class Bivalvia; order Lucinida; family Lucinidae; genus Loripinus; species Loripinus fragilis. The sequence continues at coordinate 14,069,271 of OZ026529.1, read as the reverse complement.
GCTGATATGGCCTGCTTTTATGTACTTAGTGCATGCATAGCTATATATATGGTTTCTTTCTTTTTTGTACTTCTGGATTTAAAGGTATTGCCGCCGCGACACAAGATACAAGAAACTTTATTTAACGTCGGTTTCCATAAACAAATAACATAAGCTACAAGAGCTATTTTCCGACAAACAAGAGTATAAAAATAACAAATGTAAAACAGCTGTAAAATGAAGTCACAGTTAATTATATCACAAGCATTTCATTTAAATTAGTCATATGTGTAAGAAAAAGAAAAAAAAAATGATGATAAAAAAAAATAAAAAGTATATTAGAAATCTAGCATCTGTATTTAAGCACATAAAAAATACATTATGGGTCACTATTTGACTTTATGTACATATATTTACATCTGCAATACCCAGATTGTAGCCTTTGAAACCGAAAAAAGTCGAAAAAATAACACTCTTCCTTTAAAAAAGTTTTAAAAAAGGTCTGGCATTTAATAATTTTCACAGAGTATCTCAGTGAATTGAGCTCTTCAGTGTAATGTTACATAAAGACGAAAATGCCCGGATGATTGAACAATGGAATTTTTTGTTTGATTTGATTAATTACATCTCAGTCAAAAATCTTTCAGTTATGTGGGGACGGGTCTTCGGAAATACTTTAATATAGTGGACCTATGTGGAATCCTGCCATATAATAGGGCTGCAACGATACAGTTACCTCACGATACGATACGTATCACGATATTTGTTTCACGATACGATATGTATCGCGATACATTTTTGACAACTTGAGAACCTTAGAAATAACATAGATCTATGTAAATAGGAGACGTAAGTACTCAAAATTAACCCTTTTCATGTTTTTATGTACTACATTCTTCCCCAGTTTTTTTATCTAATTCATTTAAAATATTCCAAATTCCAATTATTAGCTTGTATTTACAAGCAGAGCCAAAAACCATGTATATTAAGATCAGCTGGATTCTCAGAAGTCAGCTGACCTTGTTCTACACTGTATATCAAGAGTTTAGCATGGAAAAGGGTTTACTAATTAAAGCAGAAATAATAAAAGGGAAAATGGTAACATTCCTTTTGTACAAAAGGACATATTTTTAAAATTCATTTCTGATATATAACACTAAGTGCTGTATCATGAGCGTATCGTGAAATGACCTCACGATACGATACGCATATCGTCAGAACAAGTATCACGATACGATTCGATTTCTGTGAATCGTTGCAGCTCTACCATATAAGAGGATGTGTCCACACTTGTGTGGTCGAATTATATACAACTGTATCTCATCTCCATTTTTATACTACAATCAATACGCCTGGGTCAAAATATCGTTTGTAATGATCAGTTAAATCAGGCAAGGGTCAGTGTTTTTTAACGGTTGATGTCGGCCATTTCAATTTCTCAATGAAAATGCAAGCGTCTTTCAAACATCGATCATGTCTTGGGGAGTTATGCTGTAAAACTCCCCAACAATTATTCGTCTTCTTGAAGATGTATCCATAGACAGGCATCTATAACAGAAATGCTGTTTATTCCGTATTGGTTACATTGACGGAATAAAACGCATTTTATATGAAAACATTGTTTTCTTAAGAAATGTGGAATCATCTCTATATAGAGATGCATCCAGATTTTTGGTCCAGACTAAATAATTGTTTTCTTAGGAAATGTGGAATCATTCCTATATAGATAAGCTTCCACATTTCTTGAGAAAACAATTATTCAGTCTTGGCCAAAATCTGGTTACATCCCTATATAGAAACGATTCCACATTTCTTAAGAAAACAATCATTCAGTCTGGGCCAAAAATCTGGTCACATCTCTAGATAGAGATGCATCCACATTTCTTGAGAAAACAATTATTCAGTCTTTGCCAAAAATCTGGTTGCATCTCTATAAAGAAATGATTCCACATTTCTTAAGAATACAATGTTTTTATATCAAAATGCGTTTTTTCCGTCAATGTAACTTATACGGAATGAACGGCATTTCTGTTATCGATGCCCCTCTATGACTCGGCACCCTTTAATCTTGTGAGAGATACTGGGGAGTTCGCGACAATAGCAAGTGTTATCCAGGCGCTTTTTATCTACTTTTCTACCAAAATGGCTGACTTGTCAACAAGATTCACCGGAGTGAAGGATTTGTGCATTTTATGCTGTGAGAACCTTTTTATTGCAGAAAACACGGAATGGGTATCATTTATAATCATTGCCCAATCGTTCCAAGATCTAATTTCCAAAGTGCATAATCCCAGAGGCTTGCACAAGTGTTGGAAATGATCATGTACACTGATGCGCGATGAAGCAAAAATTGCGTTGACCCTTATGAAGTTTAAAGGCCTCGATAATCACTTTATACGAGGATTAGCTATCATTATTGGTCTTTCTGTGTAGTTAAGATGTCAAAGTTTATTTTGATACCACATTTGTATGGATACATCCTCTTATAAGGCAGGATTCCACATAGGTCCACTATATTAAAGTATATCCCGGGTCTTCTTGGGTTGAACCAGTACTAAGCAAGGATAAATGTGTCTTGCTCAAGGACACAACGCAGCAATGCTGGTGAGGCTTGAACCCACGTCCCCTCGATCTTGAGTCAAGCACTCTACCACTGAGCCACTGGGATCCCTAAAAACAATAAAATGATGTAGTTGAATCTTGTTGTTGTTGTTGAAACTGATATACTCAAAACTGGAATACAGTCACTGAATATGAAAGTTTACATGTATCTGGACCTCTGTGAATATCCTTAAGTCCTAATATCAAGGCCAGTTGCCAGTGTACCCACATACCAATTGGGTTTTACCTATTTAAGGGACATTTTCACAAGTGAGTCACTATCACATTTAGGAATTTCACTTTTTATTTTTTTAGTTTCAAAACCTTTTGTAAGAATTTGCGCGAATTTTCTAACATTCAAATACATAAACTTACTTTCGTATATGCTTCCTGTATCTTATTCGTCTTAAAATCAAATAACGCCCAGCAATTTGCACTTTTTTGCTTCAGATGTTGACAGTCTGCATCAATTCACTCCATTTTGTGTCAAAGGTCAACACTGTGGTAAGACAAGTATTGGCTTTCAAAAATAAGATACGGAAGGAATAAAAGCCGGGACCAGCGCCCGAACCCGGTACTAAAATCCGGGACCAATTTTTAACAAAAAAATTGGATAAGAGACTCATTATATGGCCCACCTTTTTCAGGTTGTAATACACCTATCAGTATTTTCCCTCAGCAAGTGAGCAACGGGGATTCAAGGGAAATTAGACTGCAAACAAATCCCAACCTCTGTGAATTAGCAGGCTGGACCCAGAGGGGTAGTTTAATGAAGCACTGAAACCCTAAGGCTTGAACCGAGCGACGCAAGGCATGAGCGGGAGGAGAGTAGGGTTCAACTCTGCTGGCAGGGGATCTTTTTTATCTATGTCTATGATAATGCATTTCAAGCCATTTTTAAGCCTATATATTTTTACATATTCTATAACCTTAATTTTAAGTAAGGTTGGACACTCAAACACCTTGTTCCTAACTATTAGTTTTGCATTTCCTTGTCATCCTCTTGGTGCTGAGTCAGCCCAATGTTCAGAAAAACAGCAGAGCCCTTGTGAGGGGTAGTGGGGGGGGGGGGGGGTCTTAAAATTGGAAAAAATAAATGCTTGAAATGCTGGAAAAACTATCAAGTCCACACCTAAGAAAAAATTGGGCATAGGTTCCCCTGTATTTTGTACTTTTTCATTCACCCCCAACCCAATAACATAGGCCCAGCTTGGCACAGGGATGAGAACAGTCAGCCATTCTCAATCAGGAAAATATGTGGGCTGACTCCAAAATGGAGAAAAGCAATTTTTGAATCACTTATTAAAGGTTTAAAATCACAAAATATCAATAGAAACCAGTCAGTTTATGTTTAATTTATATCCAAAATTGAGTTTAACTTCATTCAAAAATAAGTTTCAGCATAAACAACTGGCATTTTATAAATCATATGCCAGTGCTCAATCAGGAAATCCTGATCAATACTGAACTTTCTCATGCCTGTTGGCAGCAGCCTAGGGACTGGGGCTCTCTTTAATTTCTCTGTGTCTGGTGTGAGGGGGGGGGGGGGGCACAGCTATTGCTTATTAGCTTTGCGACTACTAGACAACATGGGATTTGCAATGGAAGCAACGACATGGAAGATGGGGGGGCACATACTCCAGCCCACTGCCACTGCCTTGGGACTGGGGATAAGTGCCCCCACCCACCCCAAATTTCCCAGTTTTGTTTGGGACTGGTAGGGGGGCACAAAAGTGTTTTATCCTCCGTGACCAGACTACAGGAGATTTAAAATCCCATCATTTACATGCCCGGGCCACGCTCACAGCCCTGTCTGTGCCCCCACTGCCACATTTTCTTTCAGCAGAATTGTGGGTACTCCGTTATCATCTAGGTAATCTAGGTATCTTATCATGCGCGAAAAAAGTTTTTGTTATTTTAGGGTACTCAGAGCCTCTTGGGGGGGGGGGGGGGGTGGTACATTTTTAAGTATATTAAACTTGATTTTTGAATTTGACACTGCCTTTGAGGGTTTGATTCAGTATCTGTAACAACAACAAAAATTTGGGAAACATAATGAAGAAATCTGTAAAATTTCATTTTTCTGTTAATACCAAAATTTGGATTTTTAAAAGTCCACCATTTTTTCAATGGCTTCAGAACTCAGTCTTGCTATAAGTCAAAAAGAAAGTGAAAATTCATTATTGAGAAGAAAAATGTGATTTTTTTACCAGAAACTTCTAATTTTGAGATTTTTTTAGAAATTCTTTGTCAAAACTTGGAAACTCAACTTTCTTATCATTTTTACATCAAAATCGATTGTTTTGGCACTAAAGCCTGCTGCCGAATTCCTAACTGTTAACATTGAAGTCTTGCAGAAGTTTTTGTACCAATTTCTTAAAGGTATCCCCAAAATGCAACTTCAGAAAGGACCTCGGACAGTCTCCTATTCAATCTGCCCATATGCTGACAGTCTGTGATTAGATTAGATTAAACATATTTTATTGTATAAATTAGCAATGGGGTTGGACACAAGTTATGACAACATTATATCGTCCTCTCCCTACACAGTAAATTGTCTGTGGCTAGGATAATGCATTATTGATAACTATATTTTTGTGCTTAAATCAAACCCTTACATTTAGTGCACATAGCAAAATAAAAATATTTGGAAAATATTGCATCTTAATGCCAGGACTTTAAGGTTTAGGGGTTTGGGGTATTTTTTGTGACTAAATTTTATTTCTCAGAAAGTCAAAGTTTCGCCAGGCACCCACCTAAATACATGGAAATATAATGTTTGCAGCATAAAACTTGAGGCGAAAATGTTAAATTGCATAGAATTGAGGTTGAGAAGATTTCATCTTTACTTCTAAATAAGTATGCAGTCTATGACTTTTGACTATTACCTGCCACTTAATTATGTTTGAAATGTAAAACTACAATTGTATGCAAAAGGATTAATTTGGTCACATGTGTGTGTGTGTGTGTGTGTGGGGGGGGGGGGGGGGGGGGGGGGGGAGGCACTTCAGTAAAACTTTTTCTATTTCCTATATATTGAATAGCAAAATCAGTGTTTTCAACATGAGAAAAACAATTTTGCGAATAATTCGAGGGTTGAACCTACTACATGTATCTTTTTCATGGAAAAAGTATCAGTTTCGTTGAAAATTTTCTCTGGCCATTTTCATGGGCAATCCTTCATTAAGTCTGTCCTAGGTCCTTTCCAAGATTGATAAACAGTACGTTAATTTAATCAGGAAGATATTTTGCAGACTGTTTTTGGTATCCGAAACCCCATTTTGTTAGAAAGATGAGTTTCTCAGCTTCACTTGAGAAATGTGAAAAATTCTCAAAAATCTTAACTTTTCGTCAAAAATGACATTTTCTCCTAAAAAATCATTTTTCACTTTTTTACTTAAAATGATACTTCTCAATCTCTAGAGTAAGCACTAAGGATTTAAAAAAAAAAATGAATTCTGAAGCCCATGAAAAAATTTGTGGAATTTTAAAAATTCCAAACTTTTGGCCTCAACAGAAAAATGCAATTTTACAGATTTTCCACATTAAGTTTCAAAACAAAATTGTTGTGTCAGATTCTGAATCAAAGTCAGTATCAAAATTAAAAATCAAGTTTGGTATATGTAGAAAAAAATGATACTTAAAGCTGCATACTCTGTAACTATGAACATTTTTCAAAAAAAAATATTTTCTTTTTAAATCATTTGTAAAAGTAGAATAAAGTTATGTTGCCACAATAAATCTAATTTCTACAGCTGAAAACTGCATTGAAAAGTGAATTATCTTATAAAAACGGGTGTATTTTCTCTTGTTTGTAATTATTTGCGTCCCTCCAATAATTCTAGACAGTTAAGTTTTAACATAAATGCTGTTGTTTTTGTACTAATAATTTGTTAATTATTACAAAAGGGTAAAATGTTTACCTGAATTTTAGTATTTTTACTGTGTTCTTGAAAAATAGAAACATTATTTCTAAAATGAAAAGTTCAAAATTTACAGACTATGCAGCTTTAAAATGTGGCATATACGGGAGTTGTCCCTATAAATCATGGACTCTTGTTATAACACAAGACTGTGTACAAGTAACTCTAGGATATTTGAAGGATGTGTTTATATACATATAGGAAACATCTTGTATAAAAATGAGTGGAATGCAGTTTAGATAACAAATTTAGTCTTATTAGATCAATTTTCGCTGTTGTATTTCAAGCAATGCATTGCCACATAAACTAGTAACTATGAAAGGTAAAGTGTTGAAAACTTGAAACGTTTGTGGCCATTTGCATTAATTTTATAAAAGATTTTACATACCTTCTACATTTCTATTTTTCAGAAAAAGCTAACATTATAAGAACGGTATGGCGCAAAAATTAAACTTTCAATATTTTTTGGCTAATTAAACACATAAAACTACATTCTTTTAATGTTAAGTGATTGGTAGAACAGTCACTTGTATTGTAACATGGATTTCGTGTAAAATTATTACAGTTATTATAGTTATATCACAAAGACAAGCTCCTTTTTCGTCAATTTAACAGAACACATGCTATTTTTCTTTTAGTTATTTTAATGGTAAATATGTTATCTCATATTAAATCTAAAAGACCCCGCTTGTTTGTGTGCTTAACATATATCTAAACTAATTATATAGTCATTACTTGAACCAGGGAGACTAACTCAACAAATAGATGAGAGTATTCGTTACCATTTAAGCTTATATAAAAAGAGTAGAGTCAAAACATTTGACCACCTCTCTTTGAAAATACAGCAAAATAATTTGTGACTTGCTCCGCATACGCTGAGACACCCTCAAGTTAAGGTTTATAACTTCATTATCTAAACTGTGATTTCATCCATATTTATATTGACGTTATTGATGTGTTTAACACTACATCCAGATATTTGGACGATATTTTAAACATAAATAATGTTTATTTTGACAATATGGTAAGTCAAATATACCCTTCAGAGCTCCAACTGAACAAAGCCAATACCTCTGATACCGAAGCCGCATTTTTAGACTTGCATTTGTCAATTTCTAATGATATTGTTTCTATCAAAATTTATGATAAACGTGACGACTTTGATTTTGAAATTGTCAATTTCCCCTTTTTAGATGGTGATGTTCCTCGCTCTTCCTATGGAGTCTATATCTCTCAACTCATTCGTTTTGCTAAAGCATCTAGCTATGTTGCTGACTTCAACATTCGCAATAAATTGTTAACTCAGAAACTTCTTAAACAAGGCTATCGGTATCATAAACTTCGCAAAACCTTTTCTAAATTTTTTAGACGATACTATGATTTGATTGCTAAATTCCAAGTTGGACTTAAATCTCTCTTGCGCAAAGGACTTTCGGAACTTGATTTCTATGGTGACTTGGTGTATAGATTGAAGAAAATTGTTGGCTCTAATAATTTTTCAGCACAGTTCGTTAAAATAATTTCCCATTATAAAAAGATTGGCTATAACATTAATGTATTGCCATATCAGGGTTGGTAACTTTGCTTTCCTCTTTAATAGCACGCCAGTGGGTCTGACTTCAGACTCTATGATGGTTCCAACTTAAAAACTTATCTATTGATGAGATGGTAGGGGCCTGATGCTTTGGCTGTTTTTTGGGCCCATCGGGGTTTACCTGTTAGATTTCTTTTGCTCCGGTATTCAGTTTTATTTACTGTTGAGTCCTTATCTTTGCTTTATCTCCTTGTTATATCTTGATTTATATGTTTTAGGAGATGATGCATTGATAAGTTAGGGGTATCCTGGGTCAGGTGTGGTACTTGATTGTATCGATTTTTGATCTTTGCACCCTTACTTACTTAGATGTATATAAACATATCATATAAATTTCATAGAATTTCTGATACACAGTCTCATTTTATAACAAAAGTCCACGATTTACTGGGACAACCCTCGTATTTGGTGATGCAAAACTTTTTTTGAGTAGTATATTATTAGCTGAGACTGTTTATAGCCATTGCTTTAAAAGATTACACTGACTCCAATGTTTTAAACAAGAGAAAATATACCAAAATTCCATCATATTACAGAAAAATCTAGCAAACATACCAGGCTGGATCAATTTTCAAAACATACTGCAGGTAATCCTACATGCACAATGAACAGTTCAAGAGAACCTAACCAGAGAAATCACACCAAACGCCATTTTTTCATGTTTCTTATTAATATGACAGTACTTTAATAGCTTACTTGAGGTGAGCTAAAAATGTATACCAAGTTTTGTGTGTGATTCATTTCATATTTTGTGCACAATCCAATTTTTTTTTACCCCATGTATCAACTTTTGCCATTTCCACACCCCTGGGAGCCAAACCAAATTATTATCATTATACAATTATATGGTAGGTTCAAAATTTTGTCTGCACTGATGAAGCAGAGATTGTTCTGTTTCACATAAGTAATTATATCCTCATATGTTTTAATTTAAATCATCACAGCATCAGCTATAGTGGATCCAATATTACCAGGGTTCATACAGGCAAGTATGAGTAAAATTCAAGGACTTTTCAAGGACTTTTAAAAGCTTTTCCAAGAGTTTTCAAGGACTTAAAGTTAATGAAAAATACTGATCTATGTGTTAAAATTCTACTTCAGAAATGCTAGACTGATATTATAGACATTGGTATTGGAAATTTAGTATAAAATTGTTGTGCCTATCACCAAATAACGGCACAACAATTCTATACTGATATAGGTTTCTATCAACAGTGTTTTGTCCTACAGAAAATAGTAGAACTCAAGGCCTTTTCAAGGCTTTTGACTGTTTTCCAGTACTATTCAAGGTAGATTTAATTTTCAAGGACTTTTCAAGAAAGCCCTCTAAATTCAAGTCCTTTTCAAGCTTGTGCGAACCCTGATTACAGAACAGATATTTCAATTTGAAGCATAAGCCTTAATTTCTCCTTTTACATTTAACCTTTCAACCACAATCCATCAGATGACATTTTCATCAACATATATGACAGAAACCCAAGGACCAATTAAAATCAAATTTGTAATGAAGTCATGAGATGGGTAACAAAAATAAACAGACAACAGGTGTTTTTCTCTCATAATTTTAATGTAACATATCAATAAAAGTATTAACATAACAAACCTTTAAAATTAAGGTACCAATAACAAATTAGTTTATTTGTCAAGAGAAATGTATATTTATCACAGACCATTACCATATTTAGACAACATGAAAGCAGAATTAAGTTTATTCAGATTCCAAAAGGCAATGAAGCTTTATACAAAGCGCTACATAATAGGTAAATATTTCATGGATTTTTAAATGAGTAACATGACATATGGGCCTCAACGCGAGAAAAGCTGTTTTCGGGGTGTGCAAACAACAAAGGTACAGACCAGCCTGCACATCTGCGCAGACTGATCAGTGCCTTTGTTATTCACTTTTTGGAAAGCATCATATACATGTATAAACTTTCATCGAGGGCAATTTCATTTTAATGTCTAGTCTCTGTAGATGAGGAGACTGGTTTGAGTTTTCGCTTTGTCAGAAACCCTGAAGACAGGTTTTTATCGCGTCGTGGCCCATTTTATACGAAATATCACATAAGGTATAAATAAATGAGCCAGTTCATGAGATTATGGCACTTATTGCTTGTGCAAGCAGTGAAGGCTAAAGAAGTCTGCACAAAAATGCTGTCTCACTGCTGCGTGAGCCTTCACTGCTCGCGCACATAAAGAACTTAGAGGAAGGGACGTGAATGAAGGGCCCGGCACATATATAAAGAAAGACTATATACATGTTTAAATTGGCCTGAACGTGACAAAACCTGTCTTTGGTTTCCAACAAAGTGAAACTCAAACCAAAGACTAGCTAAAAAATTGGAACTTCGCTTGTCTCAAGTTCAGATGATATCCCCAAAAGCGAATGACAAAGGCGCTGATCAGCCTGCTTAGATGGGCAGGCTGGTCTGCCCCTTTGTTGTTGGCAAACTGCCGAAGACAGGTTTTCTCGCGTCGAGGCCTAATTAATATATTAAGGGTTTGTAAGAGTATGTGGTAATATCACATAATGTATAACAAATAGTATATTGTTTGGTACTTAAATGCATGTGCAGTCTCACTACAGCCTTAACTGCTCTCACACACAAAGAACTTATAAGAGACATGGATGATTTGAGCCACATCATAAGTTAAGAAGACATGTCTTCAAGTTTGCACCCTGGAAACACTAAAAATCATATCAATCAGCAACTTACTCGAAAGCTAAACTTATACTTATCACATAATATGCTTAAGTCATTCTTTAAAATTGTATAGCTGTCTAGTGCGGTGAATGTCACAGGGCCTAGATATATAAAAACACAGATCTATCGCTTTGCAATAGAAGCGATGTGGTATTAGTGTCTGTCTGTTGATCCAGCAACCCGGGTTTGATTCCCAGCTTGGGCAGGTTAGAACTTAATTGCTCTACAACATACTGCATCAATATTTGCCGATTTTTAAAGACTGATACAGTCGACTCTATGCATAACTCAATACTATCACTTATCTCCACTCGATGGCCCGGTCCCGGTATTTTCCCCTATATATTATTGCAATTCCACAACGTTTATCTTGACAACGGCTAAGTCAATAAAACTGATAACTCGTTACGAAAAACTGGTCCCGCTGATCAATTTCAGTGTTTTTTACAACGCCTAACTCGATTCCATTTCAAAAGAAAAACTACTTTTTTATCTGAATGTGTGTCCAATTAATCCACCGTTTTGAACGTTAATTATCCTCATTTAATTTAAAAACCATCAATTGTTTGATCACTTGGTCCATGTGTGTGACACATGCAGTTGTAAATTAGTGTGTTGTAAAATTACATAATTGGCCACGGTCGGCGAATTCTATTGATCTATTGTATACAACTTCAAAGCGGGTACATGTCTATCTCTGTAAGTGATGGTTTGAGCTAATGTGTCATATTTGTGCAATCTATTGAGTATGACTGCTCGTTCTAAATAAGGCTAAAGTATAATTTAAATGTTTCTTGGGCCATTTTTTTGATTTTTAAAAACAGATGCAGCGTTTTATTTCAGGCACTGGACAGTTGTGCGTGTAAGGCTATTTTCGGACATTGGTCATGTCATGACAGAAGCAGATGAAAATTAAAACGTGCGTGTACACTGTCTGTTTTGGGGCTTAAACATATGCATACGACGTACGAAAGGGTAAAACTTGCGACCGCGGGACCAGTCGCTGATACTTACTTAGAACTGAAAATGCTTTGTTTTATTTTATTTTGCCTTAGAAAGTGAAAAAATGGCCTCCGAGATTAATGCTATAGCTACCAATAACGATCTATTAATGGACAATAAATCTAGGAGTAGGGGGTAAAACGGAACTAACAACCAGCAACGGCTAGGGTGACTATTTATTGAGAAGATCTACATGTTTCGGTATCGCAGATACCTTCGTCAGGACAATTAATGGACAAGTTGAATGCGAGTTATTTTGCCCCAAAATTGTGGCTATACGTCATGATATGGTTACCTGGAACTACTGATAACTCGACATATTTTGCTCAGTCCCTTGAAATTCGATGTATCAAGAGTAGACTGTATATTGGCATACCATAGTTTAATTTTGGAGGTTTTTCAAATTAATGTCCTTTAAATTTATTATCTATTCTCATTGGGACTACTCTTAAAGGAAAGAATATGCCCCCCCCCCCCCTGGGAGCATATTCATTCCTTTAATAGTAGCCCCTTTTAAGGTGTCATTTTCCCAACCATTGAAAAATTGGTTTATTGATACAGATAACAGTATACTTAAGATAGGTGTCCATTTATTGCTTTAATATTTTATAACGGAATTCGAAACTTTATTTCTCTGTCTCATATTTTGGCGATTTTTGTTTATACCGCCAAATAAAAATGCCTGCCAAAAATAAGTGTTTTACAGAAAATCTACCAGTAAAAATGTTAAAATGAGTCAGGACATGATAAATGCTCGACATCTACAGTATGGCACACTTAGTGTGTGTTGTCCACTGTCTAAATCGCATTATACCTGCTATATTTGAGCCATCATGTGAGATTTTGGTATTTTATCACCTATATGCAAACAGTGAAGGCTCAAATGAGCTTGCACAAATGTGCAGTCTCACCACAGCATTTCCTACTTACATACAAAAGGTACTATATTGTACATGTATTAAATGAATTTTAGACCTTCTAGTCCTCTCCAATTTGAAATTCATTCCTAAATTTCTTGGTACAGGAGTTGTATGAAAAGGGACCAAGGGAGATAATTACACACAGAAAGGTCATAGGATGGTTTATTTTTAGAGCTTAAGATAATTCCAACCTGTCCCAACCGGGATTCAAACCCAGGATGCTCAATCTATAGGCAGACTCTAATACCATATGACGTCACTGTAAAAGCCAGCTTCTATTGCAAGACAGTAAAATAGTATTATAAGTACCCCTAGACCCTGTAACATCTCAATCAGTACTTAGCAGTACAGGCCTTAGCAATTGTTAGATCGTTATAAACACACTTTAACATGACACAACCATAAAACATCACAGTCTCTTTGTTAAATCACAATGTAGATTTCTCATCTTTTCTCCTTATATTTACAAGCAGCAGCCATCATTTATAAACAACTTCTATATTTAGTCTGTTTTTAAAATGTTGGTTTTCCTTCCAAATATTCCTAAAAACTTGAGCTCTACAGTAAATGACACTTTTCTCTTTGTGATAATTCTCAAATAAAATGTTGGTCATCAGAGATGAAATTCTCAAAATGCTTGTCAGAATGGGAAACAGGGAAAACCCTAATCAGACTGCTTCTTCAAGCAGTCTGATCTGGGTCTCCGCTGTTTGTCATGGCCTTTTTGGAGGGCAACTAGTGCTCCAAAATTTAGAACACTTACTGTATTCTCACTATTCTGTTTTTATTAAACAGAGTTTTTCTCCCCTTCCAAAAAATCCTACAAGATCCAGCCTACTAAGTTTTATGGGACAGCTTTAAAAGAAACAAAAAACATCAATCTTATAGCTTTGAAGTCCTGAAGGACTAGAGGTTTTATTTAGAAGAATTGAAAGTTCCAATTACAGGGAGGTAGACATAAAAAATATACACAACCGCCAAAAATGATTATTATAAGGTTTTCCTATCAACAAATTGGCGTTCAAATTTTTTGAGTTTTTACTGTAGTATATCAGTGGCAGATCCAGAGGGGGTTTGAGGGGTTTGCTCGGACCCCACTTCGAGACAAAATTATTTCATTTTCATGGAGAATTTTCAGAAAAATCAGGACAAATTAATGAAAAATCAGGTAAAGTTAACAAATAGACCCCCCCTCCCTTTGCAAATCGAGAAATCCTGGATCCGCCCCTGGTTTATTCACTTGAAACATTTTAGGAAATATTGGAAGTAGAATTCCCTAACCTTGTCTCATAGCCAAATAAGTAAGCTACATAGAAGATCACATGACTCACAGATCTAGATAAACACAATTTTTGAGCGTAAAATTGTACATATTTTCTTATCCATCAGTATTATATAAATATATAAACATGTGTTTTGGGTGCTCAAAAGAACCGTCTCATTGAGACGGTTCTTTTCAGTACCCACAACATATGATTTAGTTGAGAAATAAGACAATTATTTTTTCATTACACACTCTAATCTTAAGGCCTGTGGCCAGGCTGCCTGTAGAAGATTAACAAGAGGGCCAGACTGTCCTCACATAAGTATCACCCATTCATCATATTGACCTGCCCCCATAATGCGAGAAGATTTGTCTTCAGGGTTTCTGATCAAGTAAGGCTGAAAACAGCCTCCTCAGCTGCAGTGATGAGTATGAATATTGAACATACATACATGTTACAAGATTGACTGCTATACTTTCCAGATGGCAAATAACAAAGGCACTGATCAGACTGTGGGGATGCAGGATGCACAGTCTGAACTGGGGCTTTGTTGTTTGCATGCAACAAAGTCAGATTTTCTCTGGTTGAGGCCAAGATATGTCACATAAGCCCTGACCAACCCCTCCTATTATGACCCTCACATATAATCATGAATGCTAAGACATAGTGTCACAATGAACTGTAGTTACATGTTCTTTCTGGCACACAGTCATCTAATGACCATTTCACTAAATTTTCTAGATTTTCAAATTGAATTCTGACTGCTAGTGTCAGAAAAGAAGATTTTATAAGCATTCATTCTTCATATAACAATGTACAATAGTGGTGGCTTTAACCTCCCTTTCAAGGTTCACAGAGAAAAAAGTGAAATAAAATTTGTGCTGTATAGGGACAGTGCAAATAGAGATTTCTTACAAGAGATTATTACAAATAATAAGGGTCTCAATACAGTACATATAATAAGGCCAAATAAGTGTGTTTCGGGTAAGGGGTTTGAAAATTTTAGGTAGAGTAGGCACACATATTTTTTAAAAATATACTTTTATGCATTTTGAAAAGCATTTCGCCTTTCAAAATGCATAAAAACAATTTTTTTCAGAAAACCTGAAAAAATCTAGTAAATTTAGGAAGGGGTTGGGTTACCCTAAACACATGATTTTTTTTATTTGGCATAATGATATACACCTTCTCCGCTAATGAATACAAAATGAACACAAATGTATACAATGACTAGATAATAAAGAATCAACTTATAAAATTATTAGTTAATCAGGAATCCGTACAGATTTTTTTTTTACAATAATTTTGGGTTAACTAACTCATGTAGTTTTCCCCACTTTTTCTGGATTGGTATGAATGAAGCTATTTAGCTGTTTTGATTCTTGGACCACTTATTTAATGAGTAAGGCCAGAATTTTGTTATTAGTTGATTTACTGGGGAATAAAATCAGATTTAGGGTCGAGGGAACAGAAAAAAGCAGTGAAAATGACCAGTTGACTGGTCATTCTCAGAGCTTTTTTTTTTAATATCTCCAGCACAAACAGTCAAACTAGTAAGTTTAACCAACAGGCTTAACACAATTTCTTTACACACCATTCATTCTTCCATCATATCAAAAGGATCTGAGTCAGACTCTTGTGACTGCATAACAGGCACATTTACCACTTCCATATGACTAACTTTCTCTATAACTGGATCATTATCAAACATGGATGTTTCAGCTAAATCAAAGTCATCATCAGAGTCCTCTTTCATACTGTTATCTTCTAGAAGTTGTGAATCATTTTTCTCTTGGGAGCTAATAAAAGGGACTGCAGTTCTTAGTTGAAGTTTATTGTCCGACTTCATATCGCTCATTTGTTTAATTGCCTCATTATCTAACACAGATGTTTCAGTCAAGTCAAACTCATCCCCTGAGTCTTCTTTATTACTGTTGTTCTCAGAAAGTTTTGAATCACTTTTCTCTTGGGAGCTAATGAATGGAACTGCAGTTCTCAGCTCAAGTTTACTGTCAGAACTTATTATTTTGTTGTTCACTGGTTGACTAGACTCATTTGGGTTCAAATTTCCTTCCAATTTAAGCTCTGATTCTTCTGTTTCATCAGTCCCATCATTTACCTGTGAGTCACTTTTGAAGAAATTTTTCTCATTTTTCTGGCTTTTCAGTTTCTTTTCCTTTTTCTTAGGACCAGAAGAGCCTTTCTCTTTCATCTTACCTTCACTTGCAGCAGGTGCTTTAAATCCCTTTCCTTTTGTTCTTTTTCTACTTGCTGCAGATCCAGTGTCACACTTTCCTTTATTTTCACTTGACTTTTCCACATTAATATCAGAATCATCATCGATCTCCATTGTAAATATGTCTGGGTCAAACTTTATTGGTGCATTTGTATTTACTTGGTCCTTTTCTGGCACGATTTGATCACTTTCATCTGGAATATTATCAATGTTTGATTCTTTCCCCGAATTTGCTACAGGGCCATTTATGTTTTTATCTTGTGTTACAGGTTCCTGTGTAACAAGGTCTTCCTTGTCTTTATTGATTTCAGTCTCCTGGTGTTCTACTTCTGTGTCAACCAGTTTTATTTCACCTTTACTATCTGTGTCTGAGTCTACTTGTAATTTCCCCATTGTGTCAGATGAGGTTTCTTGTTCAGAGCCTGCAAAAAATGATACAAAATAACCCATGAGATATTTCAGGGTTGCCACTCAATATTATTTTCAAAATTCCCTGACTTTTCATTGACTGTTCCCTGACTTCGACCGTTTTCCAGACCCTTTTGGAAGGCGGATTTTAGCCATTTTTATCTATCCACAATTTGAAAATTTTGTACAAATATTTATGCTTGCTGATTTTATCTTTAAAGAAAAATCTCAAACCATAAATTTAGAAAAGGAATGTTTCTGAACATAAATTGCTTGCAATTTATATTCAGAAACAATCCTTTTCTAATATAAGATTTCCAGAAGCCTGTTAAGTAGCAACTTTTATTGAAAATTTTGAAATTCCCTGACTTTTCCACAACTTTTTTCATTTTTTCTAAATTTCCCTGTCTGAAAATAAAACTCTCTGACTTCCCTGATCTGAATTTTTTTTCATTTTCCAGAATTTTTTCCCTGACCGTGGCACCCCTGAAACAGATCTTGTCACATGGCCTATAAGCATTAAGCCATTCTTTAACCCTTTTCATTTTGATGGATTTTCCCATACATATTGATACACTAGGTATGGAATTGTCCATTTAGTATTTCAAGGGGTTGTTGGTCAAAATTTCTATTAAATGATGTTTTTCTGTCACTGAAGATTGTTTTTATCTTAGCAAACAGTGCAGACCCTGATGAAATGCTGCCGTATTAGGCAGCATTTCATCTGCGTCTTCACTGTTTGCCAAAGTACCCTTTTTAACCGGGATCCAGAATGAAAAGGGTCAAACGTACATGCACAGCTAACTAATGGAGCTAGGTGTTTTTCTAAACCATCATCTATTTCCATATTTAGTGTATGCCAGCAAGGAATGCTCTGGTGACTGTGTGTATAAGCAGTCAACATGAGGCTGAGTCTTCTCTGGCTGCCAATGTTATAAAATACCAAAATCTAATGAGTTGGTGTAAATATATATATCGGCCAAGTCAATTGAATCTCTTTCTTCCAGATATGCAGGCGGAAAAAAACAAAGAAACTAGCTCAATTACAGAAAATTTGGATGTATCAAGTTAATTAAACTCTTGATAAAGGGCCATGAGTCTCGTTTTCCTTTTTCAGGAATTTGTTCAAAAGTTAATCACCAACAGGTAATCCATACAATATCTCTTATCAGCCTACCAAGTTTCAAGGCTGAAGCTCTTTATATTGTTTTAGATATTCTGTGCAGGACAAAGGTAAGGACAAGCCAAAAGCTGGGGCATTAAAACTGGGACTGTCAAGACTGATCAGGACCTTTACTTTTGTACATATTATATTTACAATTTCCCTTGACACTGTTCATATGTTAACAAATAGCCATGCAGAATAACTTATGTCATAAATGCAATTAATGAGTTCCGAATCGGAAAATCAAGAAAAGTACCCTCAATTAGAAATACTGGAATTTAAAGATCAACCCGACCACTTCACATTGCTCAGTTATAATGAACTTGTATGCCAGGCTTCTCTGTGATGATGCATTGCAGAAGTTAGAAAGCCTCCATGTGAGCTAAACAAATTTTGTGTTTTACAACAACAGAATCTTGGGCAAAGATTTGGTGTCAGTAAAAGGCATTTAAAACCCCCAGTGGCTTAGGCTGCTGTCCATTCTAAGGCTGTGGTTCTATCGTTGTTGATTCATAGTTATTAGTACTCCCATGGTTTGTGGGAGGCTGTGTTTGGTCTTGTTTTGTTATGCAATACTTAGTGTTCTTTATAGTTCTGCAATCATCTTAATGAGAAAGAGAGAGCTGGTTCAAGGTTGTTTTACTTAAATTGTCTTAATAATAATAATACTCTTTATTTTCAGAGGGTAACACATTTAGCGAGAAAAAAAAAGCTAATCTTCCATGAGGCCCTCTATAAACTACTGCCAAAAAAGAATACAAGTATAAAGTACAAAGATGATTTACATGTATACAAAATAATACAAGCAGCATGGAGTACTTTCAAACCTACATACACACAGGCTCACTTTATATACATAAACAATTATAGATATTGCTCCTCTAGATAAAAGAGCTTTAAATATTTATACCAAATTTCAAACACATTGTGGGAGTCTGTAATTGTTCTATGTTTTGTTGTACGTTACTTTATGTCCATTCTAGTATTGCAATCATCTTGATGGGGAAGAGAGAGCTGATTGCTTTGCTTAATTTGTCTTCCTGGTGTCTCGTGATGATTGGGCGGCTCTTCCTCGCGGTGCCACGGGGTTGTCTGCAGTTTGTGATTGTGGTATTTCCTGATCATACTCACTTACTATTTTTAGGTACTCAAAAGAAGCATCTCAATGCGACAGTTCTTTTAAGCACCAAACTAACTATTAAAACTGGGGAACAAAACATATTCACAATTTTACACTAAAAATTATGTTCATACGGACATAATGCTTCAGTTTCAAAGATTGAAAGATAGACTGGATTTCATCCATTTAATACAATGTCTATGAAAAGAATCGACAGTTTCTAAAAAATTTTTAACAGTCTGGTAAGTTGTTCCAAATGACTGGACCTGAATAAATTAAGCTTTGTTTGAAAATTTCTTTTTGTGGCCTTGGTGTATAAAAATCCAATGCACCTGTTGATCTTAGAGACTGAAGCGTTTCATTAAAAGGTCGAAAAGAGAACATTTCATTTACATATGAGGGTAGGACAGATTTAGAAACTTTAAACATAAATTTAGCCTTCCTGAGGAAAATGCGTTCATATATGTTTAAAATTTTAAGCTCATCCATACTGTTGGCAATGTTATCATATTGGTAATTTACAATGATTTTAACAGCTCTTTTTTGTAGCCTATAAATTCTGTTAAGATTATATTGAGATGTTCCTCCCCATATTGTAGAACAATAGTCAATGTGGGGTTGAATATATGTTTTGTAAAATTGAACTCTGTGTTCAGTGGATAAATAGTCCTTCAATTTGGATAATAGCCATAGATTTGAAGAAATTTTCTTAGCAATTAAATTAATATGAATAGACCAGGCAAGATTGTTATCAATGCGAACACCAAGAACTTTCTCATTTTCAACTGAGTTCAAAACATCATTGTTGTAAGTTAGATGCAAAATGTCATTATTGAGATGAAGCCGTTTTTGGGAGGTGGTGATTAACATTGCCTTGGTTTTATCTGTGTTTAATAGCATTCCATTGAGCTTACATCATTCAGAGAGATTTTGTAAAGCCATCTGCAAGTTTTGTTCAATATACATTTGAGTTTCACCAACCATGTATAATGTGGTGTCGTCCGCATAAAGATCAGTAGCTACATTATTAGTATAAAGTGGTAGATCATTTATAAACATTAGAAATAACAATGGACCCAAGATTGACCCTTGGGGCACACCACACAAAACATTCTCCATTCTTGATCAGCGCCCTAGATAAGCTTTTGGGTCAATTGGGTACTTACGCAACCTGGTTATCCTCAATTGCGTACTTGCAAAAACAATTTCGTATTTTCATATTTTTTACGCCACGTTTTTTTCTGTGATAACACCTTTTCTTATTGCATGAAGCCATCGGGAATGTGCTTGCATATTTATTCACTCGCATCGTTTGCCTTTCTAAAGTATCAAACTCGCGGATTTTATTGTTCCTGAAGCAAATCTCATCCCCTTGTTGATATTCGAGCCTGTATACTTTGCAAAGTTTCACTTTCATCTAAGTGTTTTTTTTCCGTGAAATACTGGACTGGGCACCGATATTTTCATAAAACTGGAGTATATTGCGCGCTCGCAAGTAAAAATAAAATCAATACCCGACTGGCGTTCGTTTATTAGCTGAATGGAAACGAAATGGACCAAATAGTACGCAATGACATCGCATGTAATTGCATACCGATCGTTAGAATTGCTTTTCGGTACGCACACATTTAATTTTAATTGCTTTTTTGATGATTTTAATTGCGTATTTACGCAAATACGCTGCTTATCTAGGGTGCTGCTTGATTCAATATTATTTATGACAACTTTCTGCTTCCTGCCCAACAAATAAGAAGAAAACCAATTAATTGTTTTATCTGAAAGTTTATAGTGTATTAGCTTTTTAAGCAAAAGTGTATGATCTACCAAATCAAAGGCTTTTCTAAAATCAACCATGACCATATCAATTATCTGACTGCTATTTATAGCTTCTAGGAATTTATTGACCATCTGAAGCAAGGCTGTCTCACAAGAATGATTGGGTCTGAAACCAGATTGTGTTGAATGAAGCAATTTATGAGAGGTCAAATAAGTCATTAAGGAATCATGCACATGTTTTTCTAGCAATTTTGATATGACAGGCAAAATTGAGATGGGTCTATAATTATTGGTGTCATCCTTAGGGCCATTTTTATATAAGGGTCTTACTTTGCCCTCTTTCCACTTATCTGGAAAAGTTGAGTTAGGTATGCTTTGATTACAGATATACATTAACCTGTCAGAAATAAATGGAGCTGCTAGCTTAAGTGACCTGGCTCCAATGTTATCAGAGCCAGTAGCTTTGGTAATATCAATGTTTTTAAGATATTTCTACTTTTTCTTGTGAGATACATGGTATTGAAAAATAAGCATTTGCAGGGATTTTCTTATCACAAAACTCTTTTAGTTTATCAAAATTAGATGCCAAAGGAGGTTCTTTGATTTTTGATGATACTGAAACAAAATATTTATTGAACTGATTTGCAATATCTTTTGGATTTTCAATACTATTAATGTCAACGTTCAATGAAAATATCCCACAGCTGTCCCTACATTTACTTGCCCCAATTTCTTGAAATAATTTCCATACACTGGCTCCTGATGTCTTGTGACTGTAAGTGCTCTATGGCTCTTCTTCACGTTGACTGGATTATGTGATTGTGGTATCATACTCACTTTTATTATACATTGTATCAAAGTGCTGTGTATTTTACTTAATACCCACATATGCTCCAATAAGCACATTTTTGTGTTCTTTATAGTACGAGACATTCTAATTTTAAGTCAATCTGGTGCTGCAATTCAATTATCATTATGGATTCATCATGCAGATGAAAATCAGAAGCCAGATTATCTAGATCTACACTGTTTTCTATCAGGGTCTAGAATTTGGAAACACTAAAGCTCACAGTGTGCTATTGGGTTCAATACAGTATATCACTTTTCAACAGCTGAATATCTGATTATAATCCTATAGTAATTTCACTTACTTTCACATTTTCTGCTCTTTTTAGGCAGTACCTCGTCTGGATCGAAGTCAGAATCTGAAGGAGACAATAAAAGACTTTATTATATACCTATAAATGATACATCTTTTGAACTGTCTGTTTTCTGGCCATCTGATACAGAAAGCTGTATCAACGAACTGAGGTTTTCTGATTCCATATCACTATCCTTTAAAACAAGGCTAACGTCAGTTACCTGTTTTTACGGCAACGTTACGTAAAGTAAATTTTAAGCATGGAACCAGCGACGGGCAACATGATGACGTGACGTCATTCAATGTATCGTATTTGCAAACGTTCCCGCATTTTTTTTCTGGATTAAAGACCAAAACAACTTATAAAATCAGAATAATGTCGGGAAAAGGGTATATAATAAACATATTATTATAATAGTAGCTTGATCTGGCATACAGTATCACGTCTCGTGGATGAGCCAATATCATCAGATCACCCTCGACACTTCGCGTCTCGTGTGATCCAATGATATGAGCTAATCCACTCGACGTGATACAGTACGCCAGATCAAGCTACTATTATAATAATATGTATTTATGAATCAACACATGAGATTTTGGTACTTATCGTAAAATTTAGAGCAAAGAAGGCTTTGTTGTTTGCATATAAAAACAAAATCAGGCCCGAGGTTTAAAAAAAATTCATGCTCAACTCACCTGAGCAAGAAGTTTATCCTGCTCATAAATGTTAAAAAGCCAACAACATGATCAATGCAACATCTGAGACTTAAAGCAAGAAACTTCTTCATTTGTCGGTATCCTAGTTTTTATGAGCAGTTGAAATTTTGTGCTCAGTTGAGTTAAGCATGAAAAGTTTTATAACCTTCGGGCCGTGTTTTCTCATGCCTTTCCTATTTTTTGTAAATTGAGAAATTTTCATGTGGGTTTTATTTTTACTAAACTTCGTGGATTTCTGAAAAAATAAAACCCTCGCAAAATGACGAAATCATTGAGACGTTTATTGATGTAGATAAATAATGATCTAGTCGCGAATTTTTAACATTACAAATATGTCTTTCAAGATTCCCACAGAAATTCAAAACCACAATTCCATGATGTTTCCATGATTTTCCATGATCAACTTTGTAATTTCCATGATGACCTATTTTATGAATGGCCTCAAACCTCCCCTTTTAGCTGCATCTTCACCATACTGAGCATAAATGTGGAATTCAGCAACAATAATGTATTTAAATAAGCATGCTTGTAGACCATCAATGCATTTTGAAATAATTTAAACTTTGAACCCCCAGTAGCCAGAAAACTAGCTGTCAGACACACAAATTTTGTATGTCTGACAGCTAGTTTTCTGGCTACTGGTGGTTTTGTCAAATTATTTCACAAAATTCTATGATTTTAGCATGATTACATGTATTCAGGTTTTTTCAATTTCATGATTTTTCCATGCATGAAACTTTTTTCTTGATTTTCCCGGTTTCCATGATTTCGAGAGTTTGTGGGAACCCTGGTCTTTTATTAAAGGCTATTCACGAAAGTAATATTCTCCTGAAAATTTATCGAATTTACAGTACCTTCAATAACCTAAGTAATGACCAAATTAAAGATATAAAATGTTTATAGTATTACTTGTGTTCTATGAAGATTCCTCAATTTTAAAAGATATGGTGCTTTTAATTCAGAGCACATGAAAACTGTTAGCTGTAACTATATAAAATGAAAAAAGTCAATAAGCAATGCTTATTAGATACCCCCCGCACAGTAAGAGTCAGTGAAAAAACTTGGCAAGTTATAGTTCGAACAAGAAGACCTTAGTTTTGAAAAGAAGATTTCAGTAGAATCTGTGCAAACAAAAATTATAAACTCCTTTATGCATATGTTCAATGTGTCTACATTGTATCGGCAAAGTATCAAATTGCTCCATCAAGAGCTGTGGTAGGAGTTGATTGGCCCATAAAGGCACTATCCATGCATATACAAAAGCCATATAAGGGAATAATTGTCTAAGTTCAACAAGAATTATAAACTCCTTCATGCATATGTTCATTGTGTCTACATTGTATTGACAAAGTATCAAATTGCTTCATCAAAAGCTGTGGTAGGAGTTGATTTGCCCATAAAGGCACTATCAATGCATATACAAAAGCCATATTAGGGAATAATTGTCTAAGTTCTCACAGCTGTTATTTTGTCAAAATTATTTTTTGTGAACCAAACTCCTTCATGCATATGTTCAATGTGTCTACATTGTATCGGCAAAGTATCAAATTGTTCCATCAAAAGCTGTAGTAGGAGTTGATCGTCCCATGAAGGCACCATCTATGCATATACAAAAGCCCAAGAAGGGAAAATTGGTCTAAGTTCTCACAGCTGTCATTTAGTCAAAAATTATTTTTTCAGAACCAAACTCCTTCATGCATATGTTCATTGTGTCTACATTGTATAGGCAAAGTATCAAATTGTTCCATCAAAAGCTGTGGTAGGAGTTGATCGGCCCGTGTATGGCCTATAATAGAATAAGCATAAAGCCCTATATTAAAAGCCATTTAGAACTACAAAGGGAAATGGGAAATAACTCAAATAGAATTGGGCCCCTAGCCCTTACTTTTTTGTCTAAAGTATTTGTCTTGCATATATGAACATGTTTGCAAAGTTTGAAGAAAATCCAGCAATGGCCTATAATAGAATAAGCATAAAGCCCTATATTAAAAGCCATTTAGAACTACAAAGGGAAATAACTCAAATAGAATTGGCCCCTAGCCCTTACTTTTTGTCTACTTTTTTTGTCTAAAGTATTTGTCTTGCATATATGAACATGTTTGCAAGGTTTGATGAAAATCCAGCAATGGCCTATAATAGAATAAGCATAAAGCCCTATATTAAAAGCCATTTAGAACTACAACGGGAAATAACTCAAATAGAATTGGCCCCTAGCCCTTACTTTTTTGTCTAAAGTATTTGTCTTGCATATATGAACATGTTTGCAAGGTTTGATGAAAATCCAGCAATGACTCTTCGAGTTATTAAGGAAACAAAACGTTACTAGTGTTTCCCACAGCCTGAAAAAAGGGCAGGGTGCTGGCCAGAAAAAGGGCACTTTTGATGCGTGAAATTCACCCAAAAGGGCACTTTTGTTAGAACAGACTTTTCAAATGTGAGTTAGATAAAGGACTTTATGTCTGTTTAAAGGTTAGAATAGCTTCTAGTAGAGCATAGGATTCATTTGGAAAACAAGAAGTTATTTTATAATGTAAAAATTAAAATATGACTATTTTTTATATTAAAATGAAAATAAGGGCAGGAGGGGGGAGCTTTAGGGCAGGAGGGGGAGTTTTAGGGCAGCAGGGTGCTCCACCCTGCTATTCCTCTTTGTGGGAAACACTAGTTACGGACGGACAGACGGACGCACGGACAACGTGAAAACAGTATACCCCCTACAAACAAAGTTTGCGGGGGGTATAAATATAAGGAAGCAAGGCAAATTTGTGGATTTTTTTTCCTACTAAAGGGGTATTTTAGAGAAAAAGAGTCATATTAAATCACAAAATGTGAATCCTGCTTCTCCAACCTATAAATTCACTTTGAGGATGAACCACATGTCAAACTTTTAAAAAGACTGTCATATATGTCATATATGTACCTTTGTTTTGAGATCAACATGCTATTAAGTTAAATGAGCCGTGGCATGAGATTTCCAACAATTTGACATTTTGACAAGTGTAGACTCGGACAGGCCTCTGCAGCCTCCAGTTAAGCTTAGAAACTCCAAATGGTGTTCAGTCAGTAGCTTAACAATCATAGAATACTCAAGCGACTAGCAAAGGTTCTGATCAGACTGGGCGTATGCGCAGGCTGATCTGAAGTTTTGCTGGTCGCATATACCACATTGTTGGAAATCTCATGCACTGGCTCAATGAAAAAAGTCAATAAGCGATGCTTATTAGATACCCCCCGCACAGTAAGAGTCAGTGAAAAAACTTGGCAAGTTATAGTTCGAACAAGAAGACCTTAGTTTTGAAAAGAAGATTTCAGTAGAATCTGTGCAAACAAAAATTATAAACTCCTTTATGCATATGTTCAATGTGTCTACATTGTATTGGCAAAGTATCAAATTGCTCCATCAAGAGCTGTGGTAGGAGTTGATTGGCCCATAAAGGCACTATCCATGCATATACAAAAGCCATATAAGGGAATAATTGTCTAAGTTCAACAAGAATTATAAACTCCTTCATGCATATGTTCATTGTGTCTACATTGTATTGACAAAGTATCAAATTGCTTCATCAAAAGCTGTGGTAGGAGTTGATTGGCCCATAAAGGCACTATCAATGCATATACAAAAGCCATATTAGGGAATAATTGTCTAAGTTCTCACAGCTGTCATTTTGTCAAAATTATTTTTTGTGAACCAAACCCCTTCATGCATATGTTCAATGTGTCTACATTGTATCGGCAAAGTATCAAATTGTTCCATCAAAAGCTGTAGTAGGAGTTGATCGGCCCATGAAGGCACCATCTATGCATATACAAAAGCCCAAGAAGGGAAAATTGGTCTAAGTTCTCACAGCTGTCATTTAGTCAAAAATTATTTTTTCTGAACCAAACTCCTTCATGCATATGTTCATTGTGTCTACATTGTATAGGCAAAGTATCAAATTGTTCCATCAAAAGCTGTGGTAGGAGTTGATCGGCCCGTGTATGGCCTATAATAGAATAAGCATAAAGCCCTATATTAAAAGCCATTTAGAACTACAAAGGGAAATAACTGAAATAGAATTGGCCCCTAGCCCTTACTTTTTTGTCTAAAGTATTTGTCTTGCATATATGAACATGTTTGCAAGGTTTGATGAAAATCCAGCAATGGCCTATAATAGAATAAGCATAAAGCCCTATATTAAAAGCCATTTAGAACTACAAAGGGAAATAACTCAAATAGAATTGGCCCCTAGCCCTTACTTTTTGTCTACTTTTTTGTCTAAAGTATTTGTCTTGCATATATGAACATGTTTGCAAGGTTTGATGAAAATCCAGCAATGGCCTATAATAGAATAAGCATAAAGCCCTATATTAAAAGCCATTTAGAACTACAAAGGGAAATAACTCAAACAGAATTGGCCCCTAGCCCTTACTTTTTTGTCTAAAGTATTAGTCTTGCATATATGAACATGTTTGCAAGGTTTGATGAAAATCCAGCAATGACTCTTCGAGTTATTAAGGAAACAAAACGTTACGGACGGACGGACGGACGGACAACGTGAAAACAGTATACCCCCTACAAACAAAGTTTGCGGGGGGTATAAATAGAGGATCTTACATGAGTGCTCATGTTTTATTGAATTTATTAAACAAGTTAGGGAAAAGAGATAAAATGCGAGACTTGTCCAGCATTTCATCTCTTTTTCGTAACAAGTTTAATGAAATTCATTAAAACAAGAGCACAAATGTTAGATTCTATTTATCATATGACATTAAGATCACAAATATACTTTGAAATCTCATTTCTGCTGTAAAAAACCCTATAATTTTGTCATTATGTACGTAACATTGATATGGACGTCATAACGTTTCCCGAAAATCAGTAAACCACTAGTGGTTTATCGATTTTATTGCCTGGCGTTATTTCACTCCAAGAAATATTTTAATTTTTTTTTAATTAACTGCAGAATTTCAATATCTGAAATGTTATCACCCATAAACCCAAAGAAGCATCAAGGGAAAAAATATTTTTACAGCAACAGAATCATCACCTTTGAACGTCTGCAGCCACAAAGACAGGTTTTGTCGTGTCAAGGCCCAAATGTATTGTGGAGAATATAGGAAAAATAATCTGTAAGCCTCTTGTCTATGGCTACTTTTAGAATAATCTATATAGAAAGCACAGTGGCTCAGTGCCGTCAGTGGTAGAGTGCTTGACTCAAGATTGAAGGGTTGCATTGTGTCCTCGAGCAAGACACTTTATCCCCTGCTTAGTACTGGTACGTGGACATGACTGAAAAATTGTTGACTGGGACTTAAAGAATCAAAACTAAAAAAAGAATAATCTATAGATAAAAAAAATCTACTGATGGTAGTCCATGCTACTATTAATCAATGGTTTTGATTAATTAATATTAATTTGTTTGTTTGATTTGACTCTTTACATTCCAGTCAACAATCTTTCATTATGTTCGCACTGGTCTTCCTGGGTTTAACCAGTACTAAGCAAGGATTAATGTGTCTTGGCTCAAGGACACAACGCAGTGATGAATTGGTGAGGCTCGAACCAATTACCATTAATTGGGCCTGTCTTTGGGTTTCTGACAAAGCAAGACTCAAACCAGTCTCCTCAGCTACAAAGACTATCTAGAAAATTTTGCTGCTTGTCGCAAGTCTAGATATGAAACTTCCAAATAAGCAAAAGACAAGGGCGCTGATCTGACTGTGTGGATGCGCAGGCTTGAGTCTGCACCTTTGTTGTTCCCAAAACCCCAAAGACAGGTTTTCTCGCTTTTAGACCCAAATTAATTAGCACATTACTATAAATTACCTTCATCTGAGTCGTCTAACTGACTATCAAGTGAGCCTAGCACATCTTCCACATTATCTAGGAACGATTCTGAGTTGTTGATAACACTCTCAATCTCCTCATCGTCCAGAAGATCTTCTGATCTCTCATCGTCGTCCAGTATATCTACTGATCTCTGTCTCTTCTTTCCCTTCTTCTCATCTTTACACTTTAGCTTTTTCTTCTCAAATACACTACCTTTCTTTAAATCTGTTCAAAACCAGAGAAACACCTGTCAATACTAGGCCAAATAAAAAAATACCTCTGTTTAGGGTAGCCTGATCCTCCTAAATTGACTGGTGAAACCTTGATTTTTTGTCAGGTTTTCAGGAAAAAATAAAATTTTATGCATTTTGAAAGGCAAAATGCCTTTCAAAATGCACAAAATTATATTTTTTTCCAGCAAAAAAAAAATAAAAATATATGTGTGCCTACCCTACCTAAAATTTTCAGACCTGTTACTCCGAAACACACATATTTTTTTTACTTGGCCTTATGGATGTGTTAAAATAAAATCAGTGCAGTTAATCCAGGTTGTAAATTCAAGTTTTTTTTCAAGGACTCTCTAAGTACCAATATTATGGGTGTGTTTAAAAAAGTCAGTGTGTTTTACCCCCAAATCAGTAATTAATAACTTGAGTCATTCACTGGATGATTTGACTCATTTGGATTTAACTTTAAAGCAGCAAAATGTCTATCAATAATATAGGTGTGTTAAAATATAATCAATTCAGTTGAACCAGGGTGTAAAATTCAAGGACTTTTCAAGAACTCTACTACCATTTTCAAGGACTAAATGTTAATGTAAAATACTGAATTAAATGTTAAAAGTCTACTTCAGAAATGCTTGGCTGAGATAATGGAGAAATTAGTACAAGAAAAATATAATAAAATTGCTGTGCCTTTATTTGGTGCAGCATATGCTGCACCAAATAAAGGCACAACAATTTTAAATGAAGGCACAACAGCATATGCTGCACCAAATAAAGTCACAACAATTTTATACAGATTAAGATCTCTATTATAAGTGTTATATCATACAGAAAATAGAATTCAAGGCCCCCCATGTCATTTTCCAGAACTTTTTTAAGCAGATTTAATTTTCAAGGGCATTAAAAAAAGTAATTTGTAACTTGATGTTGTCAATGATGCGTACCAAAAGGACACAACCTATGAAGGAATATACTCCAAATAAGGAAAACATTCCAATACTAGAAATGTGTCAGGGTTGAAAGATATCCCCTCCTTGGGCAATTGTATGAGAGAAAATTTTGTATGGGATGTACGGTGCGGACAAAAGTTAATCAAAATAGAATGCTTAAAAAATGACAACCAGCATTGTGGCTTGTGCCACTTGTCCATCCATCACTAATCAAGATGAAAAACTTCAGCTGCTGAAAAACTTTCGCAAAATATAAATACATTCATTTAAACTCAGAATTTTGCTCATAAGTAGTCATCCATCACTGTGTAGACATTTGTTGTGTGCTTTTACTGCTTTAGAACATGCTAACTGCAAAAAGTCAATCTGGCGTCAAAGTATTCATTCTGTAAATACAACAATTTATGGTATACTTTTACAAATATTTTTATGGCAGATATTGAGTAAAATGGCTAAAATATGTGGTAACAGGAATAAAGTTGTCCAAATAAAAAAATAGAAGCATAAGTATGAATGGTAGTATTGTTCAAGTAAAAATATGTTATTTGGCATTATTTTGTGTTAAATGGTCTGACAGCTAAAACATGCAAAATATTGAAATCCTCTAAAAACAACAAAACATTCTCACGCCTACCAAAGGCTTGAATGCTCAACATCTGGTTGAATATTGAAAAACAACTGCTCTATGAAGAAAATCAAAAGTCGGGGAATGTCATGCAACAGGCTTTGGATTCCTGGGTTTGTGGTATAAATACGAGCTCAAAAAGTATTCTCATTATGTCATATTTACTTTTTGCTCGATAAACACGTTCCTGTCAAATTCTGGTACACCTATTTTACGCCAAATGTAAATCTGACAAAACGAGAGAACTTTCTGACCTCAAATTTATACCACAAACGTAGGAATGCATAGTCTGTTGAATGACATTCCCCAATTTTTGAATCTCCTCCTGGAGGAATTGTTTTTAATATTCAACCAGATGTTGAGCATTCGAGCGTTTGGTAGGCATGATTCTGCAGTTCATTTAAATACAAAATTATAATTATCAAGGACCATGTCTCAAAGTCTCTGTCTGCTGTTTTTTTTTTCTAAATTCACGACAGCTGAAATACAAGTTTTTGAAAAAAATTTGAGACTGCTTTTTTGAACATGTAAATGTTATGTTCTTTATCTTACCATTAGCTAGGCTTTCTTGATTTATGTTTCCCCA
The DNA here is from genome assembly GCA_964019695.1 of Loripinus fragilis. Lineage (NCBI taxonomy): Eukaryota > Metazoa > Mollusca > Bivalvia > Lucinida > Lucinidae > Loripinus > Loripinus fragilis. The sequence goes on along the minus strand of OZ026529.1, from coordinate 14,038,522 downwards.
TTTACCATGGTACCTTGCAGCAAATCCAAACAATTCTATTCGCTCCTGAAATAAATTTCAAGCACAGGTTTAGATAAACATTTTTGAGGCAAATTTGTTAATATTTTCTTACCCATCAGTTTTGATATATGTTTGGGTGCCCACAACATATGTTTTGGTTGAGAAATAAGAAAATAAATTATTTGTAATGCACTCTTAAGTAAAGGCATGATCAAGTGAAAATAGTCAAAGTCCAAAAAGTTGAAAAAATAAAGGGCAGCCCAGGGCTATGAAATAATCCTGTTCATACCTTCCAAACTAATGGCAACTTTAGCCAGGTGCAACCATTCAGTGGGGTAAGAAGTCTATATTTTGGTCTAAGCCTTCATCTACTTACATACTTTGCAGTAAAGGCTCTAGCAAGAATGTGCTGATGCAAAATTCCACTGACCATTGGCTGCTCACCAATGCAAAACTCTCATGTGCTGACTCATGCTTTAATTAGAACTAACTAGAGCAGAAGTCGATGGTACACCATCGCAAATACCCGCTTTTTGACCTATAACCTTTACCGTGGGGTCAAGGTCACACAAAATGTTGCTCAGTACCTTCAACATAATATGACCTATGCATCTGTAAAGTTTGAAGTTGCTATGTCAAATGGTTAAGGAGAAGAAGCATTTACAAAAAATACACTATATGACCTTGACCTATGGGTCAAGGTCACACCAAATGTTGTCTAGTGCCATCCAAATCATATGACCTTTGCACCTGCAAAGTTTGAAGTTGCTACGTCCAACAGTTTAGGAGAAGATGCATTTACAAGAAAGTACATTATTTGACCTTGACCTTCAGGTCAAGGTCACACTAAATGTTGCCCAGTGCCCTCTACATCATGTGACCTATGTACCTATAGAGTTTGAAGTTACTACGTCAAAAGCTTTAGGAGGAGAAGCATTTACAAGAAAATTCAAAATTTGACCTTTGACCTTGACCTTGGGGTCAAGGTCACACCCAAGATCAAGGTCACACGAAATGTTGCCAAGTACCCTCTACATCATGTGACCTATCCAGCTACAAAGTTTGAAGTTGCTAGGTCTAACCGTATAGGAGGAGATACATTTACAAGAAAATACATTATTTGATCTTTGACCTTGACCTTGGGGTCAAGGTCACACAAAATGTTGCCCAGTAACCTTTACATCATGTGACCTTTTCATCTACAAAGTTTGAAGCTGCTACGTCAAAAGGTTTAGGAAGAGATGCATTAACAAGAAAATTCAATATTTGACCTTTGACCTTGTTCTTGGGGTCAAGGTCACACAAAATGTTGCCCAGTACCCTCTACATCATGTGACCTATTTAGCTACAAAGTTTGAAGTTGATACGTCTAACCCTTTAGGAGGAGATACAATTACAAGAAAATACAATATTTGACCTTTGACCTTGACCTTGGGGTCAAGGTCACACAAAATGTCGCCCAGTACCCTCTACACCATGTGACCTATTCACCTACAAAGTTTGAAGTTGCTACCTCTAACGGTTTAGGAGGAGATACAATTACAAGAAACGTGACGGACGCACAGACGCACGGACGCACAGACGCACGGACAGACGGACGGACGGACGACGGACCGACTTTGGTACGAAATTAATATACCCTTTTTTTCTAAAGAAAAAAGCGGGTATAATAAAAGGTACTGAAATGTGAAAAAAGATTTGTCTTAAATGCTTTCAATAAGTTTAAATGGCTACCCGTCACAACTGCAGCAATTTCCAAATTAAGTGATACCTTTTCATTTTATGTAACAAGCTTTGAAAACAAAAGGGTTCAGATACAAGAATTTGAGACACTTGTATTCATAAGAATAATTTTACCTTTGTTATTCTGATGGATTTTCCCAAACATATTGATACAATTAGTATGTGACTGCCCATTAAGGTGTCTTGGGTAGAATTTTCTATAATATAATTTATTTCTGCCCCCTGAAAATGGTTTAATCTTGGCAAACAATGAAATGCAGCCTCATCTAGGACTTCACTGTTTGTCATTTAGGAGTTTCCAGTATACAAAGGGTTATGGCCCACAGAATAGATTGACTTATCTTCTCCACAAAAACATATGAGCTAGTTCTTGAGACTTTGTTACTAATTGCTATTTGGTAAAGTTCTTCACTTTGTGTGTGAGCAGTGAGGGTTCTAATGAGACTGCATGTTTGCTCTGTCCTGTCTGAGCCATTTGTTAATCACATATGCTATCATTACAAAAAGGTAAGTATGATCAGGAAATACCACAATCACACACAGCTCATCAAACCACGGAACCCTAAGGAAGAACCACAGAACACTAACAGTCACAAGACATCAGGAAGACAATAAAAGTAAAGCAACCAACTCTCTCTTCCTCATCAAGATGATTGCAACACTGGAAAGGATGTGTAATATGAAAATCTGGAACAGCTCTTATCAAATTAATAACACACTATTAGTGTGTTATTAATTTGAGCTCTTATCAAATTAATAACACACTATTAGTGTGTTATTAATTTGATAAGAGCTGTATGTTTTTCATATTACACTGACCAAGATGAAACACTCATGACTCACAGATAGTCAGAGCTATTTAAGAAAACCTCAAGTTGAACCATGGTGGGCCCAGCTTAAAATAAGCATCAGGCTAAATACTATTTCATACCTTAATACAATTTTTAGTCAAATAAAACTCTTTTTTCAAAACTAGAAAACGTGCCTATCCGCAGCTGAAGCTCTTACTGTTTTCATATAAAAGTAGATTTTGACCTCTAGCCCGACCTTGGGCCATTTAACCATAAGGTCCGAAGTCACAGAGAAAATGTCAACCCTAAAATTTTATAGCATCTGTGTTGTTCAAATACAATTATTTACACAAATGATTCCATAAACGTAAAATCACACAAAAATCTAAAGATGTCCTAGATTTTGACCTCTAGGGCATTGGTCCAAACATCTGAAGCAGTCAAGTGGAAGCCAGCCATGTTTGGAACCGATTAAGATGTTCTAGATTTCAACCTCTAGCCTAGAGGTTGACCCAAGGGTCTTTGATTTTTTTATTTGATTTGATTCTTTACGTCTCAGTCAACAGTTATAGCCATGGCAGTTCACCTTACCACTTTTTCCTGGACAAGCTTGACTAAGTGGTTAACCAGTACCTTGTGCACATACTTTCGCTTGTAACTGACAACAAACCTTCTTGAATCAGCGGAAGGAGGGAGAATGACCTTAGAAATGATTTTGTGATCAATCTCCACGGAAGTATGGGACCGGGCCAGGATAGAGAATTCGAGACCCCTGGATCTGCAGTTAGACGCATTACCGACTGCGCTTACAGGCCCGGTGACCCAAGGGTATGAAGCTATTGAATGGAGGCCAACACTGAATGGTACCTATTGTCCAAAAATAAATGGTTGTATAGATATCTGCATGATTCAAAAAGCAGAATAGCACTATTTAATGGTGTCCTCAATTTTGACCTCCAACCCCACCGGGAGGTAGAGACCCTGTGGTCTGGAGTCAGGATGTGAATGCTACCCCGCCAGGGTAACAATGGTCCAAATATGAATTCTTTATGGTAAGTGGTTAATGAGATATACACCACTGGAGAGAATTTAACTAAAACTTTGTAAAAAATTCCACGAACGTAACAGAAGGAAGTACATCCAAACTAAAGAATGAACATACAAATGGAAAGACAAAAACTATATACCCCTCGGCATAAATGCCAGGGGTGTAATAAAAATCTGAAATTAAGACTTCTGTGTAAACATCCATGTTAAGAAAAGATCCTAAACTATAAACTGAAAAGCGACTACATGCACTTTGTAGAACTTGTGTGCATGCTCAAGGTTTATCATATACAACACAAATGTTTTCAAAACGCATATAACCCATGTGATTATGCAGGGGCTGACTTGATTTAGCTGTTCTCTTTACTCCTTTTACCCCGAACAGACAGAACAGAAATCAAGTGCGCTGGAACATCTGTGATGGCGTACTCCAACGTACTCCACCTTCCTAGGTAAAAAAGACTGAACAGTAATGTGACCTGTTCCAAAACAAGATGGTGGAGCACTGCCTGCATGTACTGAAATATTTGTATCGCTTGATTTATTACGGGGTATTCCAACGTGCCCAGTTTTACTTGTTTTAGGTGGCTGATCTGGCCTACTCCGAGTACTATAAAATTATCAAATCAAGTCCGCCCCAGATGAATCAACATTCTTTGATAGAATTTTACTTATGATGTAGCTCAAATCTCAAAAGTCTTACCTGTAAGCAATATTTTAAAGCTTTCTGTGCATTCTTCTTTGCATTAATTATTTCTTTTTTGTAGGAAGGTCCCTTTTTCACCTGTAAATATAATCAAACCTGTTTGCCACACCTGAAATTTACATACACTGGTACTCCTTTAGAACGTGATACCTGGGCGCCACAATCAACGACCATGCTATAAGCGGTCAAGACTGGTCTATAACGCTGATTGAAAGAAAGGAATGAATTTCCCCACCCACCCTACATCGATGTGCCAGGACGCTGCATGCCTATTTCTGTTGTATTATGCTATATCGAACATCGCGCTATATAGGGCTCCGTTCTAAAGGCGTTCTAGTGTAGTAAATTTTTTTATAATACAGGTAGCTTTATTGATCCCTGGGGTGTGGCCAGTTTTGACCCCAGGGGCTTGATTGGCAGGATTTACTAGACATTACTACATATTAAATAATTATATAAGCTATGAGCCTAAAGGTTTTAGAAGAAGATTTTCAAAGTTTTTCCAAAGTTATAAGTCTGTGGGAGCTTTATGTTCCCCCTACCCGATGAATCTTTGCACGAAATTTCATCATATTTGGCTAACTGACATTAGAGAAACTGCACTTGCTTCAAAATGGGAATAGACGATGAGGGATGCCAGATCATTGCCATACTAATATATGTGCCTCACTTCAGCCTTTAGCTCAGGTGAGCTAAAAGGCAGCTGAAGATGCAAGAGGCGCCAAATTCTTCCATCTTCTTATGCTTAAAGCAATTTAGATGCTATCAAAATGATTTAGCTTGTATCCAAAATGTTAAGAAAACTGCCTTAGCAGTTTTCTGTTTCTCATCATTTGATACAAACTAAAAATTATAAAAGTAAGTAAGGTTGCAAAGATCAGGAATCAATACAATCAAGTACCACACCTGACCCAGGATCCAATGGGAAAGTGACAAACTCACAGAAGACAACACAAACGATAGCCAAGAGGTCAGCCCTTTCCCAGCAGGTGACCACGAAGCACATATAAACAGACGCGCACAAAACATAGCAAACACAAGACAGAACAAAAACATAAAAGATCCACAAAAGAAGTACCGCCTTGGAACGGTCAGTAAAATATTTTACTGGAGGGCTTAAACCGGTTTAACGGCGCCAACCTCACCCTTAATTCAGATGTGGATCAAGACACATAGATATTTGGTTTGCATGAAAGACCCCTAACTTATCAATGCATCATCTCCTAAAACATATAAATCAAGATATAACAAGGAGATAAAGCAAGGATAAGGACTCAACAGTAAATTAAACTGAATACCGGAGCAAAAGAAATCCAACAGGTAAACCCCGGTGGGCCCGACAAACAGCCAAAGCATCAGGCCCCTACCATCTCATCAATAGATAAGTCTTTAAGTCGGAACCATCATAGAGTCTGAAGTCCGACCCACCGGCGTGCAATTAAAGAGGAAAGCAAAGTTGCCAACTGTGATTGGGTTGACTACCAAGCATGCAGTCTGTTGCAATACATTAATGTTATAGCCAATCTTTTTATAATGGGAAATTATTTTAATGAACTGCGCTGAAAAATTATTAGAGCCAACAATCTTCTTCAACTTATACACAAACTAATGGTAGGAAGCATATCCCGAAAATTGTTAACTGAACTAGGAATACGAACAGAGGACACCGAATGTAAACTAATGGGAGATAAATGTAATTTTTTTATTTTCGTTCTTATCATTAAAAGTTGTTTGGGTAAGTACCATCCCAAGACAAGCAATCAACACACCGGTTATTAAAATGACAAGCCAGTATAATATGAGTCCTTAAAAGCAAAGGAAGGTATAACAAATGCAAGCGATAATCCAAATGGCTAATACAAGTCCACAGGTATATAGAAAGCAGAAGTTATACAACGAGGTATGAAAATCGGTCATCTAGTGATCTTAAATGCGGTACAAGACATAGAGGATATCCCCTGACATTTTAGCAAATATCCATTTTTCACTGACACAACATAAAGTTCCCTGAAAATTCCCTGACCTTGATTTTTTTTTTAATTTCCCTGACAATTCCCTGACCTGTATGAACCCTGGCAATTGAATATCTATAGAGTTTCCAGTATTAAAAGCTAACTAACTGCATAAAAAACCACAATGTAGCATTGCTCACAAGGTTAGATAAACAAAAATATTTAAGCGTAAAATTGTAAATATTTTCATACCTATCAGTTTTAACGAATGTTTTGTGCGCTCAAAAGAACCGTCATATTGAGAGCAATCAGTGACCTGTATTACAGTGGCTTGAACTCCAGAAGAATACTTTTTTTCCAGTATTTTTTTTGTACATCTCACAGGCCAACCCACCGCATTGATGTGTCATATTTTTTTCAGAATACTTTATTTGATAACTTTGAAAATTACCAGCATGGTTTCAGGAAATCTCAGAGTGAAATGGGATATATAAATACCTGAACTTGTTTTATATTGTCATCCTCTTCTGAACCTGTAAAGAGTTTACAGTTGTCTACCTTCACCCAGCTTCTTGATACTTTATCATCAAAGAATACCACATGATAGTAGGTCTGTAACAATAAAATACTCTCATTATACATCTGACATTAATATTTATTGATTAATATATAAGGATTTTTAATTGGTTTAGATCACTAAGGTTATATGCAATATTCTCAAATGCTGCAATGTATCATTTTATAATGCAATGATGTTAGTCACAGTCAGGAGTGAATTTGTTTAAGTGATGGTCAGACTTGGAGAATAATTGTATTCAAATGGCTTTAATGTGTGACAGCATCCGTAAAGCTTTTACTTTTATGCATAACCCAGTCTTTGAACATTCCGATACACTTTTATTTGCTTTACTGGCGTGCATCATTTTGCATATAAATGGCAAACAATTCAGGTGTAGCGTTTTCACTTTTGTTCAGTATATAACCTATACGGCGATTACTGACCTGAAACGACATTGAATGATTCAGTCAACCGTTGCATATTATTAATAAACTGGGTCAGTTTATGTCCATTCTACCAACAGTAATACTCCCCCGTTGAAAAGAACCAAAAGTATGCCAAAATTCCATCTAATTACAGAAAAACACAGCAAAAACACCAGGTTGAAAATTTTGTCAAAAAATACTGCAGCTTTTTCTACCCGCATATCGAAAAGTTCAAGAGAAAATAACATGAACAGATGCACTTAAAGTTGATTTTTCGCGTTTCTTATTTATGCAGCAGTACTTTAGACTGCTCACAACATTTCTCCCATTATAAGTCTATGGAGATTTTCACACGTTCAAGGGCAGCTAACTCCAAAGACCCAGGTCAGATCTTGCCGAATTTCAAACCCATAGCTGTCCTTGTTACATGCAAGAATGAATACGATCCCATCAAAAATGAAGGTGCTAGAGTGCTCACAACATAAAACATTAATTTTTCAAATGCTCAAGGGCAGCTAACTCAGTAGTGTTGGTGATGGGATTTGGCAGAAATTCAAACTCATTCCAGATTTTATGGTTATCCTTGTTAACTGCAAGAATGATGAAGATCCATTCAAAAATGAAAGCACTAGAGGGCTCACAACATTTCTTCCATTATAAGTCTATGGAGAATTTTTCAGACATTCAAGGGCAGCTAACTCCGTAGACCCGGATCAGATCTTGCCGAATTTCGAACCCATCCAAGTTTTTATACCTGTCCTGGTTACATGCAAGAATGAATAAGATTCAAAAATGAAGGTGCTAGCAGGCCCTCTAGCAGACTCTCATCAAGGTTTTTTATAAAGGCTATTTTAGGCAAATTAAAGGTTGTTTCCTCGAAATTCTATAAAAAATAAAGAGCAAATTAACATCAAATTCTCTAGTATTTTATCGGACCCATGTTACAATAGATGATGGTATAAAAGGGGTGCAGTAAATCCTTAGCCAATAAATTAATAGTCCATTAATCACAAATCAATAGAAAAATAACTCTTGTTGTTCACTCCCTAGTTGAAAGCCACACTTTTAACTAAAGCTTGTGTTGAGCAGTGTTGAATTGAAAAATAAACCAAATATCTTCTAACCTGGAAGGGGGGACGGATGCGGGGGTCCTCCCCAAAAAAATTTTGGAAACCAAGAAAGCAGGAGAAGCCATCCCTGGTCATTTTTGTAAGGACAGTTTTACCTTCAGTAAATGAACAATTTCAGAGAATATGCATATTGTCTGTATTAGTCTTGGGGTGTAGATAACACTGTTTAGATTTGACAACCTTAGACAATGACATTAGAAAATCAGGACATTATTCAAAAGTCAATAAACCTAATAGATGCTATCCATTAATATTTGTTGACGCAATTATTGCAGTTGGTAGCATGTGCAACCTATAATGTCTGGAGTTTTGCAGGTTCTATTCCCAGGTGGGGCACGAGCACTGAGTACTAGTGAAAGGATTTGGGATAAGCAAGCCTAGGAAAAGGGTGCTTATGATCAACTAGTCATTCCGACATTACTTAAGCTGCTTAGCTTGGATGTAAAGCAAGAAATCAACCCAAAAGCATTTATATTTACCATACGTCACTATTTTTTTTATTGCTGCCTTATCTGAAACCTCAGGAAAATTGACTATAAGTCACCCTGGTGCAAGAGGTAGGTATAGACACAATGGTCTGATGATGAATACAGCTCAAGATGTCACAGACAATACTTGTCATCATACATATGGTCTATTTCTTATACTGAACAAGAGTGAAAATGCTACACTTGAATTGTTTGCCATCTATATAAAAAATTATGCCAACCAAGAATGCAAATGAAAGTGAAACTTAATGTTCCAATACTGGGTAATGCATAACAGTAAAAAGTTTTACGGATGCTGTCACGAGGAAACACATGAAAGCCATTTAAATGACAGAGGTCCATTTTTTCAGGTTGCAAATTTGAACAGAAATCTCACAGATTAGGCCTTCAGAAATCCACTACCTACAAGATCTGACTGGACGAAATGGTAGTCTAGACATGTGACAACCAGAAATGTGAAGGACTTATGTCAAGTGTATTTTGATCGTTTAGAAAAGCATTCTTAAAAAGCGGGTTTTCCATCAAATCGCCAAGTTTTACATTTTAACACTGAAATCTCCATAGGAAAATCAAAGTGTTGTTGCGTCTTAGTATGAGAACATTACTAGTCGATAAATAGTAGAAACAATATGTTGAGAGGTCTACCTGATTTAGCAAAAGAAAATTATCGAAAATCGTGATAAATCGAAGATTACCAAACAATTAATATTCCCTATTTGTTTTTGTCAAAGGGAGACAATTTTCAATTTTTTACAAATTTGCTAAATTCCCAATTGATTTCTGAGCTTGTTTCTAGTGATAAAGCAGTTTTCTTGCGTTTTTATGCAACACAATTATGACCAATTTTGATAAGCATAACAGTTTTAATTTGCGCATGCGCAAAAGCAAAATTCAATGAGTAAAGCTTTAAACACTTAAAGGGGCATAACCCAGACATCAAACGAGACAAATTGGTGGAGTTTCGACAAATTGTTTGCTGGATGTCTGGGAAACATTATTAAGCTTTAGTAAATACTTTTTGTCCAATACTGTCTCACAAAATATAGATAATTGTAGTGTAGCGTTTCCACTTTTGTTCAGTATATTTTCAAACAGATCTTGCAAAATTTAAAGGTTTATTAATCAAAATAAAGGTTGTTAAAGGTTTTTCAGCCAAATTAAAGGTTTTAAAGGATTGCAACCAAATTAAAGGTTTCTAAAGGTTTTAAAGGTTCCACTAGGGGGCCTGTGCTAGAGTGCTCACAACATTATACATTAATTTTTAAACCCTCAAGGGCAGCTAACTCAGTAGTTGGTGATGGGATTTGGCAGAAATTCAAACTCATCCAAGCTTTTATGGTTGGTCTTGTTACCTGCAAGAATGATGATGATCCATCCAAAAATGGAGGCACTAGAGTGATCACAACATTTCTCCCGTTATAAGTCTATGTGGATTTTTCAAGATGGTTAAGTGCAACTAACTCATAAGTCCCTAGTCAGATACTGCGGGTATAATTATCATTCTTACTGGTGTCATGGAATGAGCCTCAAAATATGTCTCAGCATCAGGGTCCATTTCTATCATAGCTGGCCACCTGAAAAGATTAAATATGACATGTAAAATCATTCAAATTAGAACAAGTAGCCCTATGCACTGTCATAGTACAGTCAAATCTTGTAAATTCAAAGTCCTTGGTACTATAGGTTATATTCGAATTTTCAGTAAAAAAGTCTAAATTGGCGTATTAGCCTAGGTTGTAAACTGCTAAGCTTGACTGGCATCGGTGGTAAGAGCAAACGAACCGTGACATGAGATTTCCAACAATGTGGTATGTGCCACCAGCAATGCCTCAGATCAGCCTGCGCATACGCGCAGTCTGGTCAAAGCCTTTGCTAGTCCCTTGAATATTCTATGACTGTAAGAACTGTAGCGAGTCTTAAAATATGATAAGTAAAATATTTACACTGGAATTAACCGTTAGCGCATTAATTATATGCACCTAAATTGAGCCTTTTACACGACGTTGCATTTGATGTTATGTAGCATAAATGTGACGTTAAAAGTTACGTTGACAACGGCTGCAACATGATAAGTTGCTTATGAGCATTTTAAGAGGATTTTGAAGACATCACCATTTATGGGCAGGCGCTTAATCTGCATGTTCAACCTATAAATGGTGATGACACAGTGTCTCTACGAAATGTATGGTCAGTAAAGCGGCTTCCCATTTCAACACAGTCAGCAGCTGTAAATGATGATATTAAAAACTTGCCATATCTGGCTGATATCCATGTCCCTAGCACAGGGTTCCCACAGAAATTCAAAAACAAAATTCCATGATTTTTCCATGATTTTTCCATGATCAATAATGTAATTTCCATGATCATTTAACGTGCAGCATCCAACCTCCCCTCTTCGCAGCATCCTCAGTATTCTTTACCACATTGAGCATAATTGTGACTAACTGTTATTAGAACATGTCTTTCTTATATCTTTTCAATATTTCTTTCAATATTTCTTTCAATAATTCATCATTCTATATCTTTCCCCAAATAACTAGCCGAAAAGGTCACTTATATGGCCAATTTTAAAATCAGAAACACTATACTACCTGGATGATTAAATTGAAATGGCTCCAAAAGTTTTATGATGATGCATTTTGATTAACTTTTATTCAGGCTTTAAAGTGCTCTTCCACGAAAAAGTAGGGAAAAAGTAAGGATAATTTTTTTGAAAAAGTAAGGATTATCAAATGTAAAAAGTAGGGAAAGTAGGGCTTTTTCAAACCAATAATTCATAATAATGAGTCATTAAATTAATGATAATACATGTATATCAAAATAAGCAGGATAAAAGTGGTGACAGTAAAATTATCCAAAAACAGAATGACTTTTGCAGGAAAAACTTCAAAGTGAGAAATTGAGTGGTCATTTACCAAAAAAAAGTTTAATTATTTAGAAATCTGGGCGAACGAAGTGAGCGGGGAAATTTTTTTTGATGATTTTATTGCATAAATGACATTTTAAGTGAGAAATTTAGGATAGTAAAAGTAAGAAAGATGGCAAAGATCAGGAATCGATACAATCAAGTACCACACCCGACCCAGGATACCACATGGGAAATCAACAAAACCACAATAAACATCACAAACAAGAACCAAGAGGTCAGCCCTTATTAAGCAGGTGACCACAAAGCAGCAATGAATAGACACAAAAGCATGACAATCACAAGACATAAATAACACAAATGATCCACAAAAAAAGTACCGTCTTGGAACGGTCAGTAAAAATATTTTACTGGAGGGCTTAAACCTGTTTCACGGCGCCAACCTCACCCTTAGTTCAGATGTGGATCAAGACACATAGATTTTGGTTTGCATGAAAGACCCCTAACTTATACATGCATCATCTCCCAGAACATATAAATCAAGATATAAAAAAGAGATAAAGCAAAGATAAGGACTCAACAGTACATAAAACTGAATACCAGAGCAAAAGAAATCCAACAGGTAAACCCTGGTGGGCCTGACAACAACCAAAGCATCAGGTCCTTACCATCTCATCAATAGATAAGTCTTTAAGTCAGAACTGTCATAGTCTGAAGTCCGACCCACCGGTGTGCAACTAAAGATGAAAGCAGTAAGGCATTTTCATGAAAATGTAGGGAAAAGTAGGAGAACAAAAAAGGATGAATTGTAGGGCCCGCTTGAATGCCTGTTTTATATGATTATCCCTGCAAATTGAGAATCTGATAGGTCAAAAGATTCAATGTGGCTTTTACATTCCATTCAAAAACGTATGAATATCTTTTGGTTAGACCTTATATGGGAATAAAAGAATACTTCTGACATGCCTAAATTGCATACATTTTTAAGGCTACATGTATCTGTCTATAAAATATCAGGCACAACAAATGCTGGCCCTGTTGTGGACCAAACATGCATTTTAAAACAATAATAAAAACTTAAATCACCAGTAGCCAGAAAACAAGCAGTCAAACACACAAATTATTTCACAAAATTCCATGATTTTTCCATGATTTTTCAGTTTTTTTCAAATTCCATGATTTTTCCATGCATGGAACTTTTTTTGTGATTTTCCAGGTTTTCCAGTGCTCGTGGGAACCCTGCAGTAGCATCGACACAACCAATGTGATGTTGTTGATTGGCACAGATTTTCCAGGAGCTCATATTCCACTGAAAGTGCGGTCTGGCAACTGTGATCAGCCGTATGCAATAAGTACACGCCTAGGTTGGGTGATACGTGGACCACTTAAGACACCATGTATATCGAAAGCAATAAATGTAAATTTTCAAAACACAAGTGACATCTTGCTGCAGCAGCAGCATGAAAGAATGTGGACAACAGGCTTTGATGATAGAAATAGAGATGACTCAAAGTCCATGTCTGTAGAGTACAAATGTGCCATGAAGACAATGGAGACTTCAGTCACTTTTGAAAATGGACATAACCAACTTGGACTACCTTGGCGTGACGAAAGCACATGTTTGCCAAACAATATGGCTCTAGCACTTGCTGGCTTACAGCAGTTGAGGCGCAAGCTGTTGTGTGACTCGTCATTGCATCAGAAGTATGCAGAAACAGTCAATGACTACATAGCAAAAGGTTATGTAAGAGAGGTGACGCACATTGATAGAAAATCGAAGCGTGTATGGTACCTACCGCATCACCCCGTGATTAATCCAAACAAACCTGGAAAACTGCGTGTAGCATTCGACTGTGCAGCAAAGTTTCAAGGCATCTCTCTGAACAGCCAGTTGCTACAAGGTCCAGATTTTAACAACAGTTTGGTTGGTGTTGTTATCCGATTTAGACAAGAACAAGTAGCACTTGTGGCTGATGTTGAAGCCATGTTTCACCAGGTCCGTGTTCTGGAGATAGACTGTGACGCCCTACGTTTTCTGTGGTGGCCAAATGGGGACACAACTAAACAGCCCAGATTATTGTATGCAGGTTCATCTGTTTGGTGCGACATCGTCATCAAGTTGTGCTATATATGCACTGAAACGGACTGCTGACGATAATGCACATTTATTTGAACCTGAAGTTGTGTCAACAGTCAAAAGAAATTTCTATGTAGATGATTGTCTTAAGTCCGTCCTAACAGAGGAGGGTGCTGTAAAACTTGCATTTAACTTGCAGTCGCTGATGAAAATGGGTGGCTTCAGACTCACAAAATGGCTAAGTAACAGCAGAAAGGTTCTTTGTGCTATACCTGTGTCAGAAAGAGCTCCCTCTGTTGTAAACCTAAACCATTGTGATGCACTGTCTAGTGACCGTGCTTTAGGCATAAACTGGGACGTGAATGAAGATAAAATCAAGTTCGTGGTTAAGGTAGCGGATCGACCACTCATGCGACGGGGCATACCTCCAATAGTTAGCTCCATATTTGATCCACGTGGGCTTGTGTCACCAATCACGCTTTGAGCAAAGACCATTGTCCAATATCTATGCAGGAAGAAGCTTGGGTGGGATGACAAAATCCCACAGGTTGAATGGCAAACCTGGTTAGGCACCATACCACATTTGCAGAACATATCTGTGAATCGCTGTTTCAAACCACAAGGATTTAGTGACATACACAACGCCCAATTGCACTTTTTTAGTGATGGGTCAGAACTTGGATACGGAGCATCTGCATATCTAAGATTAGTCGATGTCTATGGCAATATAACCTGTTCATTTGTTATTGGCAAATCTGGCCTAGCACCAATAAAACAGGTATCTATACCAAGACTTGAACTGTCTGGAGTTGTGACTGCATGTCGCCTGTATAGACTTTTATCTGACGAACTAGAAATTAAACTTGATCAGGTCACCTTCTGGACTGATTCCATGATCGTGCTAGGTTACATCAAAAATGAATAACGACGGTAAGCAGCGACCCAAATGATCCACCTGCGCTAACACCCAGCATGTTGTTGCTGATGAAATTTAATCCCAGCATTCCACAAGGTGTATTTGTTAAGGACGGCGTATACGCCAAACGCTGGTGGAGACAAGTACAGTATCTTGCCAATGTGTTTTGGAGACGATGGATACGTGAGTACTTGCCAGCACTACAGGCTCGACAGAAATGGCAGCGAGCAAAATCTGACATATGTTCTGGTGATGTTGTCCTAGTTGCAGATGAAAATATTCCTAGAGGACAGTGGCCTTTGGGCAAAGTTATTAGTGTAAAGATTGGTCAGGATGGGTGTGTACGTAGCTGTGTGATCAAAACTCATACATCACAAATAATCAGACCTGTAACTAAACTCTGCTTACTTGAAAGTTCAAATTAACGAAATATGAATCACAGTGGTGTTATCTCAAACTATAATTTGATGAAACTTGGGAAATTTCTGGTGGGGACTATAAGAACTGAAGCAAGTCTTAAAATATTAATAGTAAAATATTTACACTGGAATTAACTGTTAGCGCATTAATTATATGGACCTAAATTGAGCCTTTTACGCGATGTTGCATTTGACGTTACATAGCGTAAATGTGACGTTAAAAGTTACGTTGACAACGGCTGGAACATGATAAGTTGCTTATGAGCATTTTAAGAGGATTTTGAAGACATAAATGAGAGCATAGTCGGTAAGCAAATTTGTTTGATATGCGTATCAGATAGGGATTTAGTTTCTTTAATATGTATTTCAATACTTTAATATTTGGCCATTTTAATATCGAAATTCTTATTTGTGGGCTAGCCATGAGACTCAGTCGCTTATATCTTGAGTACAAAAGAGACCAATACGCGTTTGCCTGTGATTCGAATAGTGTGTGCATTGTCTATTTAACGTTGATTGTTTATGTGTTTGAATTGAAAGAACTTCTAGCGATAAGGCGTATATTTTCCCTAGTTGACATGATTACAAACACCAAAAATTTTCAAATTGCCCTAATGCTTTTAAAATTGATGTAGTTTGGCAGTTAAATATGCATAGTAGGCAACAAAATACGCTTCAAAGCGATTCACCATTTACAATACCGTGTAAACGTGCACTTTCTACCCCTACCCCTCATTTAACGCTTTTATACTGGGCGCCGTTTAGACCAGATTTTCAGCAAATGCAGTGCGAATTTAAAAAAATTTAAAGTGCTAAAAAGTAAAGGATATAAGTGCTCTTCATTTCCAAAACCTTACCCTATTCCTTCTGCGCATGCGTACGAAATACACCTAAAATTGTGACGTTTGTCATTGGAAAGATGAAACTGGTGTCTTTCAGTTTATTTTTAGATGCTTTGCCCCCCTAGACCCAAGATGCCCTTTACGTATGTTGTAAATGTTTATAGCGAAATGTCGTTGTCCAAAGGGCATCTTGGGTCTAGGGGGGCAAAGCATCTAAAAATAAACTGAAAGACACCAGTTTCATCTTTCCAAAGACAAACGTCACAATTTTAGGTGTATTTCGTACGCATGCGCAGAAGGAATACAGTAAGGTTTTGGAAATGAAGAGCACTTATATCCTGAATATTTTAGCACTTTTATTTTTTTAAAATTCGCAATGCATTTACTCAAAATCTGGTCTAAACGGCACCCAGTATAAAGTCGTTAAATGAGGGGTGGGGGTAGAAAGTGCACGTTTACACGGTATTTTAAATGATGAATCGCTTTGAAACGTATTTTGTTGCCTACTATGCATATTTTACTGCCAAACTACACCAATTTTAAAAACATTAGGGCAATTTGAAAAGTTGGTGTTTGTAATCATGCCAACTAGGGAAAATATACGCCTTATTGCTAGAAGTTCTTTATGTTATTTAATTGTATTGTTTCAGAGAATCGTTAATAAATGGATTAGACATGAAGCGCATATCTCTTATGCTTATAAATTGGTTGACCCGAAATCCCCTACAATGACTGTTAAGCTACTGACTGAACATTATTTTGAGATTCTAAGCTTAAAAGGAGGCTGCACAGGCTTGTCCAGGTCTATACTTGTAAAAATACCACATTGTTGGAAATCACATGTCACCGCTCAAATTTGATGCTGATCAAAATAATTTTAAAACAAAGTTAGGATTTGCATCTCTATGAACACATTTTTATTTTAACTAAACATTATGTAACACAGTTTAGTTGCAGCAACAATCTTAAACAATCAAAGTGAAAAGTTTTAAATGTTATACAAAATCCATTGATCATGTCTGAGAATCTGTGACCAGCTTGGTCAGCTGCAAGAAGTACATGTACTTAGGCCAAATAAAAAATATCTGTATTTAGGGTTACCAGGCCCTTCCTTGATTTGCTAGTGAAACCTAGGATTAGATTTAGATTTAGGTTTCTGGAAAATTAATATGATTTTATCCATATTGAAAGCTACCTTTGTATACCTACCCTACCTAAAATTTCAGACCTGTTTCTCTATTACCCTTTTGGTCTTAAGAACCTTGAATTTTTTGAAATATCATGACACAGAGACAGTCAATAGCAATGATATAGATTAGACTGCAGAAGCACAGCTTGATCTGAGTCAACATGCAGTGGCTCAGTTGGTAGAGCGTCAAACGGTTGCTAGTTTGAGTCTCACCACCAGTGGAGTAACTATGTTTTGTCCTTGAGCAAGACACTTTATCCATTCAACCAAGAATGACCCATCCCAACATGACTGAATAATTGTTGACTGGGATGTAAAGAATCAAAACAAAAACTCAACACTAAGCTGTAATGTACCATGGATAGCCTGTCATTTTCGCCCAGACAATAGATCCTTCAGTAAATTTAGTGTAAATATGTTCGCTCTCATCATATTTTTCCTCGGCCTTCTCACAGCTGTTGTAGTCCTCTCCTGGAAAAAATGGCAGGATATCTATAGTTGCTTTGAATAATTAAGACATAATACAGGTTTAAATTCAGTAGGCAATCCAGCGAGGGTTTGGAGGGCTCACTCAAACCCAAGTTTGAGACAAAATCATTTCATTTTCATGGAAAATTTTCAGAAAAATCTGGAAAAATTAATAAACAATCAGGTAAAATTAACAAATCTGTGTAAATTTGAGCCCCCCATCAAGAAATCCTCTATCCGTCCTTTCAAGAAATTTTATCATATAGAGGATCTATCTAATAACCCTTTGTATTCTGGAAACCCTTAAACGGGTACTTTGGCAAGCAGTGAAGACCCAGAGGAAATGCCCCAAAATGTGGCATTTCATCAGGGTCTGCATTGTTTGCTAATGCTAAAATGATCTTCAGAGAAAGAAATAATATTTTAGTTAGAACTTGTAACCCCTCATTATATAAAATGGAACATCACAAATTTATTGTATCATTTTAGATGGAAGAACCCATCAGTATATGGGTTATAAGAGTTGACTCTGATGCAGCTGTCCGAGATTGAATTAACAGCCATGAAAAATCTAATAGATAATCTAAGTAAGGGTAATCTGCTGAACAACTCATAAAAAACTTCATGTGAGCTAAACAATTTTGTGTTTTTACAAAAACAGAATCTAGGGCGAAAATTTGGCCCCAGTAAAATACATTTAAGCCCACAGTGGCTTAGGCTGCTGTCTGTTCTGTTCTGTTGGTGTTGATTAATTGTTTGGTGTTCCTTCTGTTGTTTGTTGGGGTTCTGTGTTTGGTCCATGTTTTGTTATTCATTACTTCGTTTCCTTTCTAGTTTTGCAATTCTCTTGCCAAGCAAGAGAGAGCTGCTTTCTTTACTTTAATTGTCTTCCTGATGTCTTGTGACTTAGTGTTCTATGGTTTTTACTCACGGTGCCTTGGGTTGGGCTGCAGTGTGTTATTGTGGCATTTCCTGATATACTCACCTACTTTTTGATGAAATAAAAAGAATGGCCAATTATATATATATATATTAGAAGATTGCAGGATACAATTTCAAATAACACTGCATTTCTATCCCATTCCCCTGAACATACTGTAAAACCTGTCTAAAGCGGGCACTCAAAAAGAAGACCAAAATTGGTTTTCTATACTAATTATCGCTTACTGCAGGTCAAAAGTATTGCAGAATGCTCCAAGGGCAGCATTCTGCAATACTTTTGACCTTCATTAAGCAACCATTTTTCATTAAGATCTTTGTTTTGTCTATTTTTGAGTGGCTGCTTAAGACAGGTTTTACTGTACTTTTTTTCATTCAAGCAAACAAAGAAGACCCAAAATGTGATGCATCAATGTATCATTTTATGTCTATAGGATAAAAAATTAGAAAAGTTACCTGCCTAGAATGTCTGTGAGGGCGTACCGTAGTATAAAGAGAAAGAAAGAAATACACCAGCAACTTTATAAAATTCTCTGACAACTTACTTGTGTTCATGTTACAGACCCAGCGCTCTGGAACCTCGGCTGGATCGTTGACATCAGGAAGATATCTCCATTTCAAACATTCTTCATTACAACACTGCACCCATGTCCCTTGAAAGAGATTTCAAATAAAATGTTTGCTACCATTTAGCCAAAATATTCAGATAAGCAAGCTAAACAGCACAATGCATTTAAGCTCCCCAATTAATACCATTACAGGCCTCATCAGTTTGAAAAAAATAATTGTAGAATTTTTAGGGTAAGTTAGATTCTTAATATCATAAAACAGTAAAACCTCAAAAATTTAGACTTCGACACAATGCATGCATAGAATAGGGTCTATTTTTTAACTATTATAATGTTTTGGGTGTATCAATGAAACTTCTCTCTGAGACGTTTCTTTACACACATAAAACATATATTTGATCTGGAAAAACTGAAAATAGTCATTTTTGGGGGGATGAATATTTTTATATTATGTCTACCTCCTTATAATTCAAAATACTGAAAATCAAAATAAAACCTCTATTCATGAGGACTTTGAATTTAGGAGATTTGATTGTATCTTAGGTAATAACAATGTTTACTGACTTCAAATTTTAAGATAAAAAGTTAAGGTTTCAACGCCTCATTCCCATGTGCATTAATATATAACTCTAGAGAATTGCCATCATGAAAAGGACTTCTGCAGAAGCAGTCTGATGAGATCTTTTCAGTTTGATATTCTGACAAGCATAAACTGAATTCTGCCCTGATAACCAATATTTTGTTTGAGAACAGAAAGAGAAAAAGTTGAACATTTAGATTTTTTTTAAGTGAATCATGTCATGAATTGAGGAATTTATAAAGGAATAATCGGAAAATGACAATAGCATGGTCATTTTCCTATAATTCCTATGTAAATTCCATGGTTAAAAAAAAATGGAATCCACAACATGACGTTTTATCCAAATCTGTGCTATAATGAGATGTGTTATAAAGGAACTACATTGTATTAGGGTTCAGCAGAACAATTTAAGCGTTAAAATTACCAATATTGGCTACTTGTCTTTGACCTGAACCGTAAAATATCACATCATTCTGATTTGGTATTTAATGAATACATGCTAAAGCGGGTAATTATAAAGAAATGGGAAATCCTTTTGTCTGAAAAATTAAAGATGTATTTGCTTTATTACAGCAGTAGAAGTGTTAAAATTACCGTCATAAGCTACTTGTCTCTGTTGCATTATTTTCTTCTTGTTACGCTTCTTCTCTGCTGGTTTTGGTGGAGGCTGTTTCTCTTTCTTCATCTCATCTTTCACTTTCTTCTGCTTTATACATTTGTCAAGACTTTTCTTTTCTTTTCTCTCGGCACACTCTTTTCGCATCTGTTTCAGTTTCTTGATTTTGTCTCCAACTGGTGTATCTGATATAAATATACAGTAAAACCTGTCTTAAGCGGGCACTCCAAAATAGACAAAACAAAGGTCTTAAAGACCAATTGTGGCTTAATGCAGGTCAAACGTATTGCAGAATGCTCCAATGGGGAGCATTCTGCAATACTTTTGACTTGCATTAAGCGATAATCGGTCTTGAAAACCAATTATTGATCTTCTTTTGAGTGGCCACTTAAGACAGGTTTTACTGTAAATATAGCAGCAGATGCAGGTTATTTTTCTAATTTGATTGAAAATTTTGTACTACAATACACAGTGAACCCTTCATAGCTAAAAATCTGAAAAGAGGAAACTTGTTTAGCACTTTTCAGATGGAACTTTCCAAAAAGCTACATATGATTAAGTCAGTATGGTCCACTGTATATATTGAGGTGTCACAGGTTATAATTTCCATAAATATTGTATTTCTTTTTTCGAATTTTAATTTTGTCTTAGCAAACAGTGCAGACCCTGAATACAGTATTATGCAGCATTTCATCTTCGCCAAAAGAATCGTTTCGGGAGTGTTTGGTCTACAAAGGGTTTAATTAAGTATAATTGAGCCGTGACATATGGTTTCCAACAATGTGGTATTATAACAAGTGTAGACTAAGACAAGCCTGTACAGCCTCCTTTAAGCTTAGAAACTCCAAATGGTGTTCAGTCAGTAGCTTAACACTTATAGAATATTCAAGCGACTAGCAGACTCTGATCAGACTGTGCATATGCGCAAGCTGATCTGAGGCTTTGTTGGTCACACATACCACATTGTTGGAAATCACATGCAGTGGCTCAATTATAATGAATTCATAGAATGAGGAGTTGCACTCACAAGGGTCCATGGTAAATATTGATAAAGACAGACGGACAGTCAAATCTAAATCACAAATTCAAACACAAGAACAAGAAATAAAGTTATAGGTGAAAACTACATACACCCATGTTAAACATTTCACTTCAAAATTAATCAAATACATTATGTCAAGGCAAGAAGAATAGAAATTTTGATGGTAAACACTGTTCCCCCAACCATATTCATGTCCAAAATGAAGATGCTAAATTTGGTTTCTAGTCAACTCGTACCTAAGTCAACTCGTACCTAAGTCCACTCGTACCCATTTTTGGTCAACTCGTACCTGACCTTTGGTCAACTCGTACCTACCCCAAGTCAACTCGTACCTCAGTCAAAAAACAGGATAGGGTAGAGCATGATAGAGGGAGAGTTGGTAATTCTAGGTCCTAACAAGCCTTTTCAAACACTAAAACATCACAATTTACTATCTGTGCTGAGGTAAGATTTGGGGTAGCCTGTTCAAAGATCCCAACTCTTATGCCTATGGGCGTCGTTCTGGAAGCTTGTTCAATCGTACATAATTATCACAATTTAGTATTTGCGATCGGACGAGGTACAGGCCAGCTGTGTCAAGTCCCCTTATCTTTTCCCTATGTGTCGATGTTCGGAATAGCCTGCTCAAACGACAAAATCGACAAAGTTTTGCTATCTGCAATAAGGAGAGATTCAGGCCAGCCTGTTCAAATATTTAAAAAAACAAAAAACACTATATATTACGACCAGTGAGGCTGCGATTAGGGGAGTTTCGAATCTGCCTATTCCAATATCCTAGACCTTTATATATATAATGACGGCTCCGCAGGGTCTTCGTTGCTCGTATACACAATGTTTTGAATCTCGGACATAGGTCTGTAATGATTGCACGCAGTGTTTTTTTTTTCAACTAGCACTAAAATATTAGAAGGTATTTTGAACCACTCATTTCAAAATAAGTCAGCAGACGACAAAACAAAATGCAAATTTGGAGTCATTTAAGTAGCATGTAGCAACGCTCAGATGAGACTGCATCATGAGAGACTCACCTGGACTTTCTAAATTAAAAAACCAAGCTGGGTTTATTTTTAAAATGTTATTATCAGTTATAAACCAGAAAGATTTCAGTTTATTACATCGCGATTCCGAATTTTCTTAAATAAGATTGTACTATTTTTTTTAATTATTCAAGTTTTACACTGTCAGACAATGTTAATTTCTTATTACAGCTTAATTAATACAATCACATATTCATATTTGATTAGGTATCAAATACTGTTTTTCACACCCTACCAATCACCAGCAAGTGGCTGTAAAGCGGCTTTATGTACACAAAACCTGTGCCACAAGAAAACATATCTTTAGGGGTTAGCTCCCAGTGGGGGTGGGGGGGT
Source organism: Loripinus fragilis (assembly GCA_964019695.1). NCBI lineage: Eukaryota > Metazoa > Mollusca > Bivalvia > Lucinida > Lucinidae > Loripinus > Loripinus fragilis. The sequence goes on along the minus strand of OZ026529.1, from coordinate 14,015,785 downwards.
CTCTGATATTTTCATACATACCAAGGCTCAGGTCATTTATTTGGGTTCAAAATTTTGAATTTCAATATTAATGGGGGTTTTCAGAAAAAATAATATTTTTTGGGTATGAAGATTTTGGGGATATTTTTTGGGGCCATCACAAAATTGGACTATATTTAGGGGTAATTTCTATGCAATTTAGGGTCTTTTTCAAAGCTCAAGGTACAGAATGGGGGATATTTTTTGGGGTTGCTAAAATTTCAAATATTTTTTTGGGGTGCTTGAAATTCCTGATATATTTTGGGGTGAACGGTAGATGCTGCAGTGGGCCCAAGCCTACGTATGAAAAAAAAACTGAGAGTACCCCCTCTCCCCCCACCTCCCCTACCTGGGGGTTATCTACCCTATAAGGACACATCTAGCATGCTCAGTTACAAACACTAGGTTTCAATTTGAATAATGCGCATAGCAAGTTTAGCTATTCAAGTTTTAGAGATCGAATAACAAATGCGCTGATCAGACTGCTTGGATGCTCTGATCGGTCTATCTCATCAATCTGTACCTTTATACTTTGCCTGCAACAAAACCAGATTTTATGATTTTCGATGTGACCAGTGCTATTTGCGATGATAAATTTGCAATATGCTATCCCTGTAAGTTAACACTAAAAGAGGTGGCTGCGTAGTTGCCACCCATTTTGAATGTACTTTCATACTAAGACGGCGATGCCAGAGGCTAACATTTAACCAGTGATAGTTGTTTAACAGTAATCCCTGCAATTACAAAACAGCTCATACGTTAAATACATCAAGACCAGTGGAAGTCCGGCTGCCACCAAAATGGGTGTTAAGTTACACATATTTTTTACAATGTAGAGTCTAGCTATTTCTTCATCTACTGTAATTTGTAAGAGCGAGCATCACCTGGGAAGTATACTGTATTTCCCCATTTGTAATTGAACACTCCCTTTGAGTGCAGAATTCGCCCAAGTCGTAGCAAAACTTATCATTTTGCTTTTGTCAGGATTAACATACTAAGACAACATCATAAAACTCCTTCATATTCTATGATAAATAAACTAAGGTAGGAGTTGACTTAGGTACAAGTTGACTAAGGTACGAGTTGACCAAAAATGGGTACGAGTTGACTAAGGTACGAGTTGACTTAGGTACGAGTTGACTTAGGTACGAGTTGACCAGATACCCTAAATTTTAAGCAAAGGAAGAAAAATTATTTGCATTTTTGTCAAAAGTTACATCCCTCACCCCACACACACCAGCTTCAAAGAAGTTTAAGCATGCTAATAGTGCTACTCCAGACCAATTTTAGAATAACTACTAAAGAAAACCCTCTTACCTTTTGATTTCTTCTTTGGTGCTGAGGGTTTTACAGTGTCTTCCCTTTCTTTTTGATCTTCGTCAACAGTAGTATTGGCTGTAATCAGAGTATTTCATGAAAAAAGAAAATATACTTTGACAGACTGACAGTGCTCCTTCAGATAACTTTTTTTTAAAATGGAATTTTTGAAACAGTATCCACTGTTTGTTTGTGTTGCTGCTTTATAATCCAGTCAACAAATTTTTAGTCATGTGGGGACGTCTTCCTGGGTTGAACCAGTACTAAGCAGAAGAAAAAGTGTCTTGCTCAAGAACACAGCACAGTGGGTCTGGTCAGTCTTGAACTCACAACCCTCCGATCCCAAGTCTAACACTATCAACTGGGCCTCTGTGCTTCTTCACTGGATATATGCTCTATTTTAGAGTCAGTTGTTGCATTTTCATCAGGGATTTTCCTACCTTTCTGAGTTGGGGTCAGGGGGCTATTGAATTAAGGAATATATCATTGAGCCATCAAAATTGGGAAAACAAGATTCTGTCTAAAAGAATTAGATCTCCATTTTAAATTTATAATAAATATGACCTTTATAATTGCTCAAGAAAATGCATCAAATGTGAATATAAACATCTGTAACTTTGCTATTTTTGGTCTGATTTTCATGAAATTTTCACCAAACTGTATAGCTAAATGTTATTCACTATTTTGGAAGGTTTTTGCTCATTTCTGGATTGGGAAGCAATATCTAACCGTTAGGTGGCATGACTATCGCATACTGACCTATCTGATTTGTGCATTGTGGGTGAGTGTGACATACTTGTTTACCGATAGTGTCATCAAATCATGTGATTCGCCCGACTGGTTGATTCAAACTTGTTATTGATCTGTGTCATCACACGTCACTGAAACCATCTTTTTGACCTGGCCATGTGGGACATGTTTCAAAATATGTTTTAGTGTAGAAAATATTATTATTGTATCACTAAATACTGTAATACCAATCATTGTTATTGTTTAACTGGCAAAGGATACTTGATGTATCCATAAGCAGATTATTTACAGCCATTCAGTGCTTGCTACTTTTTTAATGTAGTGTTTTGGGTAATGCACCATGCGTATTGACACAAACCCGACTTTTCAGGCGTGATGTGCCTAAGCAGACAGGTTGATTCTTTGAGTATCACGCCTGCGCAGACAATGGGTTGGGAAGGGGCCGATATTCAGCCCCAAAATAGGCATAGGAAAATCCCTGTTCATGTATATAAAAAGACAAACCTGTTTCTTCTTGGAATGACAAGGACTTAGGTTCCAACTTGCGCTTCTTCTTTAAACCAGACACTTTCTTCTTCTTTATTGGGGGTGAGGCACAGGCTGGTGGTGCAGGAGCAGGGGTGGCTCCATAGTTCGTTTCACTTCCTTCAGGGGTTGTCTCGTTCTGATTTTGTACCAGATCAATGCTAAGAGAAGAAAATTTCACCATAAAATATTTTTAAGCATCTATCCATAATTACTGCAACTCCAGACCCCCACTGAAAATTTAGAATAAATACTATAGAAAACCCTTAAAAACCCTTAAAAAACTTAATGGTACTTATCACTGATTCTTAACCCTTTACAGGCACCTAGATAAGAGTGCATTATCAAAAATTAGTTTTATATTTCTCAACAAAAACATATGTTGTGGGTACTCAAAAGAAATGTCTCATTGAGACGGTTCTATTGGGCACCCAAAATATATTGTTAAACTAATGGGTATGAAAATACTCTAAATTTACGCTCAAAAAATTTGTTTATCTTGGCCTATGCCTTTGTAAACTTGGGAACTGAAGGTTCATTGAACATTTCAAGGGTCCTGATTCCATGTGTTTTAGTTTCTGAAGATTCAGATTGTCATAGAAATGAAATGCTGCAGTCTATGGTATTTAACCTGGGTGTCCACATTCAACAATTTGACCAAATCCCTGTTTACCATGGGCCTCTACCCGAGAAAACCTGTCAGGGGACAAAAAATCCACTCGTCCGCTCGTAATCATGAGTGAAATCAAGAAAGGACAAGTAATTCTTCCCAAAGCATTCATCCTTATTGCATGCGCTTTTAAAAAACAAGTGCATGTGTTTGCAGGACAAGTGAAAATTGTAAGGCACTCCTCATGCAGGACAAGAGAAATATTGAAATATTTTTGACCCTGCCTGACTGGAGGTTTGCAAATAACAAACATGCAGTCCAGCCTGCGCATCCGCAGTCTGGTCAGCGCCTTTGTTATTCACTTATAACTTGGAAAGTATTGTATCTAAACTTGCTACAAGCAACTTTTCAATTTTCTAGCTTGTCTTTGAGAAGACTGGTTTCAGCTTCACTTTGTCGGAAACCTCCGAGACAGGTTTTGTAGTGTTGCTTCCCATATGTATGTACGTATAAATGTAGTTATCTGGAGGAACTTTGGGTCTAGTGTTTGGTCTGAATCATCTACTTCTCTGCTTTGGGTGTGCCAACAGTGAACTCCCATGAGACTGTGCAGACTCATTTGAGACTTTGCAGGTCACTTGAAGTACAACTTTCATATGCACCAACTCATTTTAATCATTACATATTTCTCAAATGAGCCAGTTTATGACACTTTATGTCGCTTAAAGCTGGAGTTAAGACAATCAAAAAGGTATTTTAACATTTTTTCATCTGATACCACTATAAAAAATAAAGGTTTACTAGTAATACATGTTTTTATAGGTATTTTTAGTCCAATTAAAGGCTTTAAAGGATTTCAACAAAAAAGTTTTTGCGAAATTTTACCTTTCATTGTCTTGACCTAGAACTTGATTATCGTCACGTACAGCGTTGTTATTTTCATCCACTTCACCATTCTCATTGTCTCTAGCTTCATCATCAATCTTTTCATTATCCTCTTCCCCTTGATTTTCCTTATCAACCTTGTTGTTATTTTCTATAGCTCCATTTTCATTCGCAGTCCTAGAACTGTTTTCAGGCTCGTCATCATTATTATGGTCATCATCTATCCTGTCAACTTCCTTGGTGTCTTTCAAAATGAAACAAAGATCATTTTTATATAACAGATCTTACATGGTAGGGTTCCCACAGAAATTCAAAAACACAATTCCATGATTTTCCATGATCAACAATTTCCATGACTTTTTAATGCATGGCATTAAAAGTTATTCTGTTGTACATTTGAAAGTGAACTTTAAATACAGTTTCTTGTATCTTGTATCTCCCATTTTAGCGGCATCTTCACCTAAGTAACAGATGCAGCAGAATGTGTTTTTTATTTCTCCTTTTTATATAGGTACAAAAAAGGTGCGGGAACCCTTTTCCTAATGCAGCAACAGTAACATATTTAAATAAGAATGTTTGTAGACCATGCAATCATTTTGTAATAATTAAATTTTTTAAAAACTTGAAACCTTGCTACTGGTGGTTTCGTCAAATTATTTCACAAACAAGTTTTTAATAAGTTCATCAATAATGCATGAGCACCCACAAGCTCTGGAAATCATGGAAAATCACCAAAAAAAGTTCCATGCATGGAAAAATCATGGAATCTGAAAAACCCCTGAATAATCATGGTAAAAACATCATGCCTTTTATCCCTTTGGACCCGATTTTGAGTACCCACAACATATGTTTTGGTCAAGAAATAAGAAAATTAATATTTGATTACGCACTCTTAGCTAGAGGCCTGAACATTTATGGAATAATCCATCAGAATGAAAAGTGCTCTAACATACCATCAACACATGGTTTCTCTTCAGCAACATGGGTCACTTTATTCTCAAGTTTCGCTGGCCTAGATTTTTGTAAATCACAGGTAGTTTTAGCCACCTCTTCAGCTGCCTTCTTGCTACTGTGTGTATTCAGCTTCTTTACCATTTGTTCAGATTCTTTTGGTTCCCATTCTGGAAGAGAATGCAATTTATTACAGCAGGTGAAGTTAATTCTAGACTCTGTATAACAAAGGCACAGAACATAAATCTTGTAACTAGACTGAACAAGACATGCCACCCAAAGGAATTGGTCTAGGATAAGACACATTTGAGGAAATGCTAGAGACACGAAAAACCTAGAAATGGGGTCAGAAGTCAACGTGACCCAAAATTGTATGCATCATTCCGTCATCCCAAGATGATTCCACAAACCAAATTTGGGATTCCTACCTCAAATAATATAGGAGGTATGCTCCAGACATTATAATTCTAGAAACTAGGTCACAGGTCAATGTCACAGTGACCCAAAATGGTATGTGTCATATCACCATCCAAAGATGCATCCATACGCCACATTTGGTATTCCTACGATAATCCTACCTCAAATAATACAGCAGATATGCTCCTGACACAATTATTCTATGATGAGTGAGTTTAGTTTTTGGTCAAAAGTCTGAGATTGAATGAGTCTACTAACATTACAAATGTGAATTACTATACACATACTCATTACTGACTTTCATAATTGATGATTTCACCACCCAGAGGTGGCTCTAAAGATTCTTAATGTAAAGAATCAAACACATAAGCTTGGTAGCTCAGTGGTAGAGTAACCGTAAAAATTTAAAAAGAGTATATAAATAAAATACAAATTAATTTAAATAGGGTTTGCCCCTGATTGTAATAGATACTTACAATTGAATAAAAGTACAAATAGTGTCAGTACAATATTGTTTACTTTTTAAAATATATTACAATTGTATTATAGATTTATTATCTGGTTAAAATAAAGGCAGATATTTACAAGCATATTTCATATTCGCTGCAACTTAGTTATTGTTACTTCCCTTGTATAACTGAAACAAGTTATAGCTTTAAGAAAAGAGAGTGTAGAGAAACTTCAATGATTTACTCACACCCAATGGATGAGGATAAAAACCAAGCAATCAATGTAGAGTGTGTAGTGGAACAAAGCATGGCTGATAAAATGGCATAACACCTTGAGTGTACTGAAAGGGGTCTGAATAGGGTTTTATGATTATATACTATAATGAATGGCCTTTTATAATGCTCTGTGGGGTGTGGGTCACTTCAAAAATGTGTTATAGTACGGTGGTGCGGCCTGAATGACTGCCCTTTTCAGCTCTACCAGGAATATATAAGGTATATGACTGAACCTCATTTTTAATTGACCAGTACACATGTTACCTTTTTGACAATTAAGTATACATCCCTTTTTTCAAATCTCCTGTTTTATTAAAGTTTGAAGGTATTTAACAACGTGGCATGTTTTTATATCACCAAGCTCCCCACTTATTTTTAGTGGGAGGAGGGGGTGGGGGGGCACAAGTCTAATAGCATTGTGTATTCTTATCCTTGATTGGTGAGTATAGCATCCTGAGGAATTCATGCTTGCTCTCAAAGAATCCATCCAATATTTTTGGTAGGGTAAGTTCTGAAAGTGATCATAGCAAATCTTTAAATAAAACAATATTATCAATTCTAACACTGATGGCCTATATAGCCAATGGTTAAAATCAGCCACCAGTTTGATTCAAATGATGTCATCTATCACATACAGCCTTCTTTGATGGCCTAACGTCGTATTTACAACTAATGAGTGTCAAAAATGTATGTAAAAATATGTGTTTCAGTCCAAAAATATTTTGCGGGAAATTCTTATGCACTGTTCAAGATGGCAGAATCTATATAGACTCTGAAGGAATCGTTCATATTTTCAATCTTTATGTGTGTTAGAATCAAAATAGATTGGTGCTGGCAGTAATTTGTTGCTTAATATATCACTGTCTATTGGTCAGTCGTAAGTTTATAAATCACTCGAGCTTTGTGCTCGTGATTTCTCCACTTTAACGACTGACCTTCAGCCAGTGATATATTAAGCTCACCATCAGCCAGTGATATATTAAGCTCACCACACTCGATGTTTATGACTATTAACAACAAAGTTATGGGAGTTTCAAGGTGCCAAACATTACCTCATATCCGCTAATTGTTACATAATGTGGACCGTACACGCATCTTTGTCACGCATGTCAATGAGCACCTTCTTGTTATTAGCAGCGAAGTGGGAAACCAGACCATGACCAGGTTTATTCCCAGTCAATATCCAAAACTATTGCCTGGGCAATAGTCCAGTGACTCATGACATAGCAAAAATAGACAATTACACATATAAATGAATGGGTAATAAATCATATTTGATGACACCCATTCAAGCAAACTTTATAGAAAAAAAATGGTAAAAAATGATGACCATAAGGCCTAAATTAAAATTTTATTTGTTTCCCCTTTCCCAACCGACCCTGAAAAAAGGCCCTACTCAAAAAAAATTATTTCAATTTTCAGTGAAGAAATTTTTTTTTAATTTCATTGCAAACTTAGAGAATTGTCCAATGTAAACAGTGTTATCTTAGCAAATTGTTTGTGTATTTAGTTTTATTGCCTACAGTAGGACTATTCAGTAAAACTTGCCTAAAACAGCCACTCAAAGATATACACAATAAAGGTTGTTAAGACAAAAGGGCGCTAAATGCAGGACAAAAGTATTGCAGAATGCTCCCAGGGAGCATTCTGCAATACTTTTGACCTGCATTATGCGATATTCAGTCTTGAAAAAACAAACAATTTTTCTGTATTTTGTTGAGTGGCCTCAAGACAGGTTTTACTGTATATAATTAAGTTTGATGGGTATTCAATTTTAGAAATTGAAAAAATAATTTTCCGACCGACCAACCCAGACCGGTAAAACAGAGTCAGGTAAGGGGAAACAAAAGTATTTTTAAGGTTGGCCTTAAAAAACAATATCATGTTGCACACCTTATATATGGGCCTCGGCACAAAAAACCCGAATTCAGGGTTTGTGACCAACAAATGCCCAAACCAGCCTGCTCATCTGCCTATGCTGATCATCACCTTTGTTATTCACATTTTGGCAAGTTTTATATAACTACTAGTGTTGTTTGATTATTGGACTTTTCATAATCAATCATCGAAATTAATCGGTCAGAAGGTTTCTATTGATGATCGAGTATAATCAAAAGTAATTAAATGTAAGGGAAACACAGGTTCCATCCTCTTGAACTGCTTTATGAAAATATTAAGTGTCAGTTTCATGCTGTTTTATGAAGAGTACCTTACCACAACAGGTCCTGACAGCAATCTAAATTGAACAGCCATTGACATTAAAACCCTTTATGCACTAATGAATTCTTCTTTCTGGATTGAAACTATAAACTTGGGAAGGTCCATTGTATACATCAATGGGTCACAGGTTATTATTTCGAAATAAAATTGCTTTCCTTTTTCTGAAGATTGTTTTTGTCTGAGCAAACAATTTAGACCCTGATGAAATGCCGCATTCTAAGGCATTTCATCTGGGGTTTCACTGTTTGTGACTATGTCACAATACACATTTTAGGACAATGTGCAAAAGGTTGCTATAATAACAGTTTATATCTTTAACCTTGCATTTTCTTGTAGCAAAATTTAAAATATCAGCTTACAATAGAGCCAGGTGTGAATCTTTCCGATTATAATCAATTAAGTACAGCTCTTGCTAAGCATCATGCAAATGGCGATACATCCATGGATACAGAAATTGTAAATTTGTGTCCTATCATGTAGTACTTGTCACCAAAGACAGACTGGTACAATATTTCTTTGATTGGAAGCTCGTTGCCATGGCAACCAAAAATTTTCAATTTTACCTCATTTTCCAGTGTAAATGCTACAAAAAAGCTGATTTTTGGTTATTTTGATTAACCAAGAGTTTGTGCCATGGTAGTAGAATAGTTAATTTGGTATATCAGTTCTGTAGATTGATCTTGGCTTTAATAAATGATATACTAACAATTGTATTATGATAACTCGTACATGAAAATCAAACTAGTATTGGGAGGTGGGGTACTTATAATCTGGATTTTAGCAAAATTATGAAAAATCAGCAAATTTCAAGATAATTTTTCTCCCATGACCATCCTAATGTAAGACAATGATGTAATTTAATCAATAAAGTGATATATGTTCTCAAACAAAAATGGAAGAAACCCGTGTGTTTTTTCTTCTCTAATATGCAATTGTGTTAAGGTAGCAGCAACCCTTTTCAAAATCTTAGAAATCGACCAAAAATGCACATTTAAACATAATTTTTCTCCCATGACCATCCTAATGTAAGACAATGATGTATTTAAACCAATAAAGTAATGTATGTTCTTAAGCAAAAATGCAAGAAACCCATGTGTTTTTTCTTCTCTTGCGTGCAATTGTGTTAAGGTAGCAGCAACCATTTTCAAAATCTAAGAAATCTGCCAAAATGGCACATTTTAACATAATTTTTCTCCCATGACCATCCTAATGTAAGACAGTGATGTTTTAGAACCAATAAAGTAATGTCTGTTCTTCAGCAAAAATGCATGAAACCCGTGTGTTTTTCCCTCTCTTGCGTGCAATTGTGTTAAGGTAGCAGCAACCGTTTTCAAAATCTAAGAAATCTGCCAAAATGGCACATTTTAACATAATTTTTCTCCCATGACCATCCTAATGTAAAACAATGATGTATTTAAACCAATAAAGTAATGTACGATCTTAAGCAAAAATGCAAGAAACCCATGTGTTCTTTCTTCTCTTGCGCGCAATTGTGTTAAGGTAGCAGCAACCGTTTTCAAAATCTAAGAAATCTGCCAAAATGGCACATTTTAACATAATTTTTCTCCCATGACCATCCTAATGTAAAACAATGATGTATTTAAACCAATAAAGTAATGTACGATCTTAAGCAAAAATGCAAGAAACCCATGTGTTCTTTCTTCTCTTGCGTGCAATTGTGTTAAGGTAGCAGCAACCGTTTTCAAAATCTAAGAAATCAGCAAAAAATGGCACATTTTAACATAATTTTTCTCCCATGACCATCCTAATGTAAAACAATGATGTATTTAAACCAATAAAGTAATGTACGATCTTAAGCAAAAATGCAAGAAACCCATGTGTTTTTTTTTCTTCTCTTGCGTGCAATTGTGTTAAGGTAACAGCAACCGTTTTCAAAATCGAAGAAATCAGCAAAATGACACATTTTAACATAAAATTTCTATGATGTGTGAAATGTTAAAGTACAAGTGTAAACAAAATGAATAGTTTGACCACGGTGAGGGGCGGGGGAGCACTTCAATAATTTTTTTGATATTTTCTATACGTTGAATATGTGTAGCAAAAACAGAGTTTTTACCCATATCTTTAAATTGTTATTTGTCCAATGAGAAAAACACTCTTGTGGAAAATTCGAGAGTTGAACCTACTATCTTTTTCATGTAAAAAATTCATTTTCTTTGAAACTTTATATTTGCCATTTTATAGGCAATCCTTCATTAAGACTGTCCGAGGTCCTTTAAAAGCATGCATGCATTTTGTGTGCAATTGTATTAAATTTAAGGAATATGTATTAAACCACTTTCAAAATCTAAGAAATGGAGGAAAAGGCACATTTCAAGATATTTTTTCTCCCATAGTGGATAAACCACTCGGTTATAAACCAGGGGTTGTTGGTTTGATTCTTGGCTTCTCCAGTCTTTCCATGACCGTTATTGCTTAACTGTTGGTTGGACGTTGAACAGAATCACACTGTTTCATATTGGCGATCGATAACACTATAATTGCATTCTACTATACTATCGTTATGACAATCGAAAACCCTATTTTCGGCGATCGAAAATGTAGTTTTGATAAATCCGTGTCTTGGAGGTCGCCCTAACCTGTTGTGGTAAGTCTTGACATAGCTGAAAAAAGCCATGAAGAACGGAATTTTTGTGTTTAATGAGTTGTGCATGTGTTTTTTGGCAGGCCTGTTAGGGAATATGTTAGGGGGGCTACATCTAGAATATTGAAGTTTGACGCAAAAGATAAATAAAATAAATAAATAATACTCAGTGTCTCTGGGTCTGGTACCGGGCATTCTTTGAGTTCGGTATCGGACACCTAGACTCAGAGTCAGATGCCAGACCCCGAGCCCCACCTATAAGGAGTGACCCAGGGTCTGGTAGTATGTGCATTGTCCAGCACATTGTTGAATAACTGGCTCAACCCACGGACTTGTCGTATTATTTTTTTCTTTGCCACATTGCACTTTCAATAGTTAGCAAAAAGCGATTGCAGGCACATTGTTTAATTGCTATCGTACCCGACTAAGATAGTCCTAAAGTTGTGATACGATTTTCGCGAACAGTACAATTATACACAATTAACGACCAATCATCCTTGAAGCTGCGCAATTTTTTGAGTGAAACGCGCAGTCTTTGAAAGCTGCAAAGGGCAGAGTTTCTAACAAGACAAGCTCTACGATATCATGAAGTATCTTAACACTGTATTAGCGGCGGCATGAACATGAAATACAGATGGATATGAAAGGAAAAAAACAGGTATATTTGATCGTCCGTCTGTCTGCCACTCTGTCCGTCCGTCTGCCAGGAACCTAGATCAGATTGCGTCATTGAAATATTTTTCTTTATTCCCAACTTATGAAATTGTTCTTTTGAGCACCCAAAAGCTGGATAAGAATTTATTCACAGCATACTGAACAGCATGATTACAGTAATGCTTCAGTTTGTTGCATATACCTAAATCATCGTACTTTTAATAATATGTTCCGCCCGTCAATGAGACAGTTCTTTCGAGCACCCAAAAGCTATGTCAAAGCTACATACATTATTCAGTTATTGTGGCGGTGTGCCGCGGTCCCTGCGCACGAGGCATAGGCTATATAGCACACACGGCACACCCAGTTTTATGCACCACTTTGGCTTCAAAAAAGGAATTCGGGCTGTATCCTGCCCTTATCCTACGCCTATCTGCGTTAAGTAAAGGTGTGGGGCATTAATTAGTTTGAATTTTTGAAATGCTCTAAAACAGGTTTCAATCTTGTGGGGATTGACGTGACAATTTGTCTGCACAGTGTCACCCCCACTGTTCCTGAAAGTGTAAGTTTTTTTATTCCACTTGGAAGGGCAAGGAGTTTTGTTATCGTTTGTTTAAGTTTGCCGCTCCCCTTAATGGTGAGCTATGTCAAGGCTAAGCATAAGACTCAAGAGTTGCTACTGTCAACCCGCCAGAGGAATGCCGTACTGGTGGGATGGGCCGATTTTTAGACAATACATAAACTTGTATTTGCCAAAATTAACTATTGACTTAGCAGACCCATATAACAGTATGCTAGCGATCGAGTCTTGCAACCAATATAGATCCAATTTTAGTGTCTCTGTAGCACACATTGTGGATCCTTTTCAGAGCAGTTTGATCTTGGTCAAGACTGTTTGCATGTATGCAAAGTAAGTCATTTCTGTTTCCGCCTTATAATTTGTTAGTTACCTGAAAATTGGTAAATATCTTAATAAACAGTGCAGACACTGATGAAATGCCACTGTTTGGGTCTTCACTGTTTGCCTAAGTACCTGTTTCCAGTACCCAGAATGAAAAGGTCAAGTATCCCTATAGTAGATATGTGTGTTTATACTGTATTTTTGCACATGAATGATGATGTGGTCTATGTTCAAACAGAGCTCATACTGTTCAGGCTTCCGTGTATTTTGGTTGGATCCATTTAATGGTCCAATTTGAGAGATAGTCAACCTTTCCCATGTGTGGAACACCTCCATTCAGTATAAATCGCCTGAACGTGAGAAGGTAATTATTTTAGCCTACATCTATTTTTTATAATGCAAAAATATGACGCCAATTTAAAATATTATGGGTTTTTTACTTCTTATATTTTATTATTGTTTTTAGTGATTAAAGGCTTGCAGTCAATGGCATCTTTGGTAGAACATAAAATTATAAAATATTTAAAATAAAATTATTGTAATTTGGAATAAATATATATATATTAAAACAAGCAAATAATCACCTTGGAATTACAAAACTTGCTAAATTAATTTCAACAAGGGAGCTAATTCAAAACCGGCAAGGGAGGGCAATTGCATAAATTTTTACCGATATTTTTCCTACTTGAAAGTATGTGCATGAATTACTGGTTAACCGCTTTTGCCTCATAATTATTTGTAATGGATGATTTGAAGTATTAGGGAAGAATTTTTAAATCATTTGTTATGTATTTGAAAAGAGGGAAGATCACCCTCTATAAAATAACAAGCAAATTCAGAGAATTTATGTCCCCCGCCATTATTGTTTATTATTTAAATGAGAAAAAATGAATAAGTTCAAATTACACAAGGTACCCACTATCCATTCACTTTGACAGTAAAAATGCCAGAAAAATGGCTAAGTTCGACTAGCGGAAAAAGTGATAAAAAGTAATCTGAGGATTATATCCAAACCACATGCATATCTTCAGACCATGTCCAAAACAACTGTGAAGTTGCGCACACAAGGTACCCACTATCTTTTCACTTTGATAGTAAAAACACTTAAAAATGACTAAGTTCAAATTGCAAAAAAAGTGACAAAAAATAATCTCAGGATAATATCCAAACCACATGCATATCTTCAGATCATGACAAAAACATCTGTAAAGTTTCAAAAGAATCGGCATAAAACTGTAGGAGGAGTTGCGCACACAAGGTACCCAGTATTCATTAACTTTGACAGTAAAAACGCCAGAAAAATGCCTAAGTTAAAATAGCAGAAAAAGTGATCTTCAGATCATGACAAAAACATCTGTAAAGTTTCAAAAGAATCGGCATAAAACTGTAGGAGGAGTTGCGCACACAAGGTACCCAGTATCCATTAACTTTGACAGTAAAAACGCCAGAAAAATGCCTAAGTTAAAATAGCAGAAAAAGTGATAAAAAATAATTTGAGGATTATATCCAAACCACATGCATATCTTCAGACCATGTCCAAAACACCTGTGAAGTTTCAAAAGAATCAATATAAAACTGTAGGAGGAGATGCGCACACAAGGTACCCACTATCCATTCACTTTGATAGTAAAAATGTCAGAAAAATGGCTAAGTTCAACTGGCGGAAAAAGTGTTAAAAAATAATCTGAGGAATATATCCAAACCACATGCATATCTTCAGACCATGTACAAAACACCTGTGAAGTTTCAAAAGAATCGATATAAAACTGTAGGAGGAGTTGCGCACACAAGGTACCCACTATCTTTTCACTTTGATAGTAAAAACGCCTAAAAATGACTAAGTTCAAATTGCGAAAAAAGTGACAAAAAATAATCTCAGGATACAGGGATTTTTTTTTCAATTTTGGGAAGGGGCCCTAGGGCCTTTCAGATTGGGAAAATTAGCGCGGTAAACCACTATTTTGGGAAATTTTCTAAACAAACAAGAACAGCATTTTTGGTCTGTTTAAAAACAAAATTAGCTATTACACATACTATTGCCATTAAATTGAAGGAAAATAGGATGCAATTCTAGTAGATTGTCATCATGTAGCTTGTGAGTGTGTGTATGGTGACTGAATGCAAATTCTAAAAAAAAAAAAAAAAAAAAAAAAAAAAAAAAAAAAAATTTTTGAGATTTGGAATTTTTTTTTTCAAATTGGGAAAAAAGTCACCTAAATCTCATTGGGAAAGGGGCCGAAGTTCGGCCCCTGAGGACACCAAAAAAAATCCCTGGGATAATATCCAAACCACATGCATATCTTCAGACCATGACTAAAACATCTGTAAAGTTTCGAAAGAATCGGCATAAAACTGTAGGAGGAGTTGCGCACACAAGGTACCTACTATATTAGGGGGACGGAAGGACGGAAGGACGGAAGGACGGACGGAAGGACGGAAGGACGGAATGCCGAAAACTATGTCCCTCCGCTTTTCTTCGAAAAGGCGGGGGACAATAAAAAATATATATAGATATGATAGATCTAGTAAATGATTTCTAAATTGGGCATTTTCAGAACCAGCCTTCGGAAGTTCCTGGACATAGAACCACAAAAAGCATAAACCCACCCGGCCAGTACTGGTACACCACAAAAATACTCTTTTAAAAAAGCTGCCATACTTGTTAGGGATCCCTCATTAAATAAATCAGGAGTAATATAAAATAATTTAATTTTTGGATAATTAAGGAGTTAAAACATATATTACTGTGTTACAAATAATTAGAAAAATAAACTGTTGTTTTTAGCATAGATCAAAGAAATTATTTTTAAAATAGTTATAGAAATTATAATGTTTTCGTTTCAAATTGACGATTTCTCCCGAATATTAAGGGAGGTATCTCCATGACAACTGCATTTTAGCCTTTTTACCATAGATAACCTAAAAAACACACGGGTTTGAATTTTGAAATAAGAAAACAAAGGCTGTTGCCATATAATAGACCCAGTTTCATAATAATAACAGGACCATCATGAGAGAAAATTTAACTTCAACTTTCATAATGGAACCCTATGGGAATTTCATCTCAAATGATGATTTTTAATCCATCGATTGCATTCTTCTACACAATCGTTTACCAGTAAAAGGGGTCATTTCACTTATTTTAGGACATAATCAATTGGGAAAAACAAAAAATGTTCATTTTTGTAACATGCGATGTATCACCTTTTGCAGGTTTTGCATGGTTCTTAGCAAGAGCTGTACTTAATACTCAACACAATCGATTAGTAGAATCAAAATTAATTTTTGATTGATCATCGATTATAATCGATCATCGATACAACACTAATAACTACAAGCGAAATTTCAATTTCCTAGCTAGTTGGAATCCCCCTAGACAGTTTTGTCACATCAAGGTCCATTTGTACTTACCCTCAATATCAATGGCCATGGCAGATTCAATAGCTGCAGTGAAAATAGCCACATATTCTTCATCTGTCAGTGATCTTACTGGTAAAGCCTAAAACAACAAGAATTTGGCTGCAAGCAAGACTTACAGTTTACCACCGCAACATTATATTCTTCCTTAAATTAATCAAACTAAAAATATAGCACTGGTTATCTCAATAAAAAATCCAAAGGGAATTTATTCATACTAAAACACTATGTTTTCTCTGTTTCAAAACACATAACTGGAATCTTGTTGTGAGCTACATCTCCATTGTGCAAGCCAACCAGTAAATATAATTTTTTTCAAATTTTCGGCCACTTGGCCTTTGTCAAGAAACAGATAACTAGTAAGTAAGTAAGTAAGTAAGTAAGTAAGTAAGTAAAGTCTTTATTTAAAGAGGGTGACAACGTTTAGTAGTACAACTAATCTTCCATGAGGCCCTCAAAATAAATAATATGTACACACACAAACAACAACAACAATTCTACACAAACTATCAAATTTAGATTGTTTAACCCTGTACTGCTGAGCAAATATAGCTAAATTTTGGCAAGACCGTAAACTGAATGAAAAACTGTGGATCCTGATCAGTTGTTTCCAAAAACGGGATATATCTCGGTTCCGCAGGACAATGGTTAATTTGATATTTACACAAGTGCATTTATTATAACATAGTAACCGAATTTATCTTGACAAGCATCCATTTCTATTTTACTCTGCTTGCTGGAAATTTTTAAGGTATTTTGTCATCTGCTGTCTTTTCTAAATTAATTTACTATATAGTTCCTTCATTATCACCATCAGAGAGTCAAACAGTTTGGATTCAGATCAGGTCTGACATTTTGTCGGTCCTGATCTGGTTCTAAAACTGTTTGCAAAGGTTATCAGCAGACAACAAAATTTTGCAGGCATAGAGAAACTTCAGCAGTGTATATCTAAACCAACTTGCAGGGTTCCACATAATAGTATGCATTTACAAGCAGAGTAGAAAACAATATGTATCCTGATCAGCTGGTTTCAGGACCCAGCTGATTGGGATCTATACTGTTTTCAAAACAGGTTATACCCAGGTACAGCATGGTATGGGCCATTTTACATTATTTACAGGTCATATTTTTTGTAAAACACATCAGAAGAAATTTAGGATACTGCCTAATTATGACTATTCCCTATGAGTGTAGATCAAGATCAGCTAGCTTCTGAGAGGCCAGCTGATCAGGATCCACACTGTAAGGTACAAGAATTAACATAAAATAATAAATGGATAGAAGAGAAATGAACAAAATATTCACTAAAAATATATATACAAACTACAAACATGTACTTAAAATGAAATAGAATTAGCATTTTAAAAGGATTTTTGCTGAGTGATCATTTTCTTATCCGCCAAGCTTAATTCAAGAGCCAGTTTAAACATCTTTTATGGAATGTTTCTTGAGTTTGCGCATTTTTTACTATTTCAGGCAAGCTGTTCCAAATCAAGCATCCAGAATATCTCATGCTCTGCTTAAAACATTCTGTTCTTGGTTTTGGAGGCACAAAACACCTTGTTGATGCAGATCTGAGGTTTACCGATATGTTTAAGTTACTGCGCAAGTTATAGTTTTCACCTATATATGTGGGAGTAAGATTGTGATACACTTTGAACATAAACTTGGCCTTTCTTAGAAACAAGCGATCATAAATAGACTGTATATTTAATGATTTCATAGCCTCATGTGAGTTTTCCACATTATAATCAAGTATTACTCTAACTGCCCTCTTTTGCATCCGCACAATCTTTTGTTTGTTACTTTCAGTTGTACTTCCCCAGATAATGTTGCAGAAATCAATGTGAGGTTGTATGTAAGACTTGTAAAACTGAATTCGATGCTCATGTGATAAGTAAATTTTCATTTTAGACAATAACCATATATTTGAAGCAATTTTCTTTGATATGTGCTTAATATGTTCATTCCAAGTTAAATTATTGTCCACAAAAACACCAAGAATCTTGTCATTAGTTATCACTTGCAGAGGCTTCATATTAAAATCTAGATTGAGGCCATCTCTATCTAAACCATGCCGCTTTTGATTAGTGGTTATGAGCATTACTTTAGTCTTAAGTGAGTTTAAAACCATACCGTTATTCTTGCACCATTTGTGCAGTTCATTCAAGGCTATCTGAAGATTCTTTTCAATGGTATCTTGTGAAGTTTGGACATCATACAATGTTGTATCGTCAGCATACATATCTGTAGAAACATTGCTGGTATACAGTGGCAAGTCATTAATGAAGAGTAAGAATAAAAGCGGTCCCAAAATTGAGCCTTGAGGAACACCACACGTTATGGGTCTGAATCTTGATTTGGTATTGTCTATCGAGACCTGCTGCTGTCTCTGTGATAGATAAGACTTGAACCAAGAGAGTGTATTTTCCTTTATGCCATAAAATTCCAGTTTAGACATCAGAATGTTGTGGTCAACAAAATCAAATGCCTTTTTAAAGTCAACTAAGACTACCCCTATCATTTTTCCATCATCAATCGCATTTAGCCAGGAGTCGGTCATAAAATTAAGTGCTGTCTCACATGAATGATGTGGTCTAAAGCCTGATTGTGTTTTATGCAGCAGATTATTTTCATTAAGGTACAAAGTAAGGCTATCTGAAACATGTTTTTCTAGAACCTTGGACAGAACAGGCAATATTGAGATTGGACGGTAGTTGTTAATATCTTCAATAGGACCATTTTTATGTAACGGAGAAACTTTTGCCTCTTTCCACTTATCAGGAAAACAGTTGGAATCGATACTGCTATTACAGATGAATGTTATGTCCTCAGCTATGTGTGTTGCAGCTAGTTTCAAAAGTCTCGCACCAATATTATCAGTACCAGTAGCTTTACTTACATCTACATTGGACAAGTATTTCAAAACCTTTTCTTTGTTAATAGTTGGGATTACAAATGATGTATCCTTAGAAATTTTGCTTGAACAGAATTCTTTAAGTTTATCATGATTTGAAGGTGTAATAGGTTCTTTGATTTTAGAAGCTACATTAACGAAAAAGTCATTAAATGCATTAGTAATCATAGCTGGATCTTCAGTAGCCTTATTTTCATCAATATTGACAGATGCTATTCCTGACCGTCTTTGACAGCCTTTTCCTGCTCCCACTTCTTGAAATAGCTTGTAAATACTTCCTGGTTTACCTTTGTGCATGTCAATATATGTTTGATATTTTTCTTGCTTAGCTTTTCTTATCATATTAGTTACCTTATTTCTCCAATATTTATATTCATGTTCATTGCCTAATGATTTGTGCCTGTCTCTAGTCTTAATAGATTCCAGTAATTCAGGCGTTATCCACTGGGGCTGATTTTTACGTTTAACCCTATGTTGCTTGATTGGCACATTAGCATCAACAACATCTAAAAATAAATCTGACCATGTAGCTAGAATATCATTGGTATCATCAAAAATGTGTATAATATCCCAAGGAACATTTTTAAGGTCATTTACAAATTTAGCTTCATCAAATTCTTAAAAGATCTATAAGAGATAGTGTTATGTTTACCCTTAGGTGGTTGTACATGCATTTTACGTGTGAAAAATATTGGAAAATGATCACTCAGCCCAATTTTAGGTACATCAATGGAAGTAACATTTTCTGGGCAGTTGGAATAGATAAGGTCAATAAGTGTTTTTGAGACAGATGTAACTCTTGTAGCCTCAGATACTAACTGAGTTAAGCCAAAGGGTTCAATATAGTCAGACCATGACTTTTTTATTTGGCAGTTCAGTAGATCTCTATTAATATCTCCAATCAAGTACATTTCTTTTTCTTCTTTTAAAACATTTTCAATACCCTCTTCAAATATTTCATCCCAGGTAATTCCTGAGGAGGGAGGTCTATATATCTGGCCAACCAAAAATGGTTTACTTTTTATTGGTTTTACTTCTAACCATATACATTCCAATTGTTCATTTTCAAGGTCAGGTCTTCTCTTACACTGTACACCATTTTTAACATAAACTAAAATGCCACCCCCTTCTTTTTCTTTGTGATCCCTTCTGAATGGGGTTTGATAAATACTGGAATCTTGTTGTGAGCTACATCTCCATTGTGCAAGCCAACCAGTAAATAAAATTTTATATTTACTGGTTGGCTTGCACAATGGAGTAGGGGTGCGCGATATTACCGGTATACCGGTATATCCCGATTTAGGAGTCCTGAGATACGTATCGCGATATGCTTTTGACGTACCGGTACACTCGGCAAACTCTGTCAATTTTCGGAGCATAGTTCATCTGCTTTCGTTTCGAGCTGTATTTTATTTGCTTGTCAATATTTATTTAACCTCGCTTGTTAATTAATAGAAGTGAGATGTCCGACAGCCAATGAAAAGCCGGTAACTATGATAAACAAAACGTGCCGTGTGCAAAACGTTAATACCATTGGCTAAGAGGAGGATTTCCCTTGCCAAAACCAAAATGGCTGACCCGATCGAGATCGAGGAGGAAGACACTTATATTCTCTCTTTATTTAATGATTTCTCGTAAGATAGCGAATTTGATGGATCGAATTTAGATGAATCAACAAAAGTTGCAAATGTTCATGCTGATCTATACTAGAATGACATTCAATTGCCCCTTGATGTTGAATAAAGTCAGCTCTGAGAAAATTCCCCTCCCACAAGCACACATGTTATTTAGGTGTGCGGTATATCGTGATTCGTATCTCGATACAAACCCAAAATCGCGATATATTGCGATACGGTTTTCAGAGGCGATACCCACCCCTACAATGGAGTATATTTACTGGTTGGCTTGCACAATGGAGTATATTTACTGGTTGGCTTGCACAATGGAGTATATCTACTGGTTGGCTTGCACAATGGAGATGTAGCTCACAACAAGATTCCAGTTATTTGTTTCTTGACAAAGGCCAAGTGGCCGAAAATTTGAAACTGAGTAAACATAGTGTTTTAGTAAAAATATAGCCATCAGAGCAGATGGCATCTGATCAGTCGCCAAGGTGAGAATGAAGCAACCAATAAAAATTGGGGCATAAATTTGTAAACATTTTCTGTCCATCAGTTTAAACATTTACCCACATCATGTGACATGTTTAGGCTGAAAGTTATACACTTTTATCTGGAGCCCTGTGTCATGTCAAAATCATGAATTGTATCAAAATTACAAATTGCAATATCAAGTGCATGAATCAACATCTAGACTAAATTTCATCTCAATCCTATGTGTTTAATGTGACTACATTGTGATGGCAAAATATCAAATAGTTCCATCAAAAGCTGCGGTAGGCGTGAAGAAACTATCAATGCATATACAAAAGCCATATTAGGGAAAAATTGTCTTAAGTTCTAATAGCTGTCATTTTGTCAAAATTGTTTTGTTTTTTAACCAAGATCTTTCTGACATGCATATTGTGGAGAAGTATGAATAGTCTCCATCCCAAGCTGTGGTAGGAGTTGATTGGCCTGTGCATGCATGCATTATCATAACATTAGCATAACCCATCTTATAGATATGAACACAATTTTCGGGGGTTTAATGATAAACTTACAGGGGGCTTTGGCTGTGCTTCTTTCTTAACCTTTGGTTCTTTCTGAAAAAAAAGAGAGATTAAATGGAACACATAGAGCAGATTCAGAACCTTATCAATATCATAATCATAAAAAAGTTAATATTAGCAAAACTGGTCCATCACTGGTAGTAGTCTTTTTTTTTTTATTATTTTAGTTATATTGGGTAGTCTACTTCTCAATCTACTCAGGGATTTTCCTACCTTTCTTAAGTCCAGGCCAGGGGTCTGTTGAATTTGGGAAAAAAACATATTTGGACCATCAAAATTGGGAAAACTTGATGCAGTCTAAAAGAACCAGACTGCCATTTTAAATGGATTAAAAACATATAAGGAATTAGCAGTGTAAAGCTGTAACATATTTGCTTCTTTAATTGCCCACCATAAAAACTCATGAAAAATTTCATAAATGTAACTTTGGTATTTTTTTTGGATTTTCGTGAAATTTTTCACCAAAATGTAGAACTAAGAAATTGGGAATGATATACACCATTTTGAGAAGTTTTTGATCATGTTTGAATTGGAAGGGGCTGATATTCGGCCCAAAAAATTCCCTGCTACTTCTTAATCATAAGACAAAGATTTTTTTTCATTGTATCATGTTATCAAAAGGGTGCCTGCCTAGAATATATTTGTTTAATCAAAACATTAAAAATTCTATCTAATCTCTAGTTATATGAGTGCTATACATCCTAAAGGCTAAACCCCATTTTATGTGTCATCAGACCTCTAGTTAAGAGTGCTTATAGAATTCAATTTTCTTCTTTCTCAGCCAAAACATATGTTCAATGTGGGCACTCAGAAGAACCATCTCAATGAGTTCATTTGAGCACCAGAAACATATGTTAAAACTGATAGGTAAGAAAATATTGCCAACTTTATGCTGAAATACAGTAAAACCTGTCTTAAGCGGTCACTTAAAAATAGACAAAACAAAGGTCTTAATGGAAAATGGTAACTAAATGAAGGTCGAAAGTATTGCAGAATGCTCCAATACTTTTGACCTGCATTAAGCCATAGTCGGTATTGAAAACCAATTTTTGGTAATCAATTTGAGTGGCCGCTTAAGACAGGTTTTACTGTATTTTGTTTATCTTGATCAACGATGATCTTACCACTCTATGGATTCTTACATACTATTTAGACCAGCTCTTGAGATAATTAGAGATTATCACACATAATTTTGGTTATCATCGAAGTATCAACCCAATTATCAGCCCAAGAGCTTTAGCATATTCAAAATTCAACGTTTTTACTGGTTAGACATTAAAAAGTGTAAGTAAAACAGTAGACTGAAGTAAACTTTGCATATAGTATTTATAGATAATACGTCACAACATTTGTTTAATCTGACATCATCTGGTGACTAATGTCTCGAGCCAGACATGATAACAGTCTCTCTGTTCAAAATACATGACTTCTGGGTATAAGCCCAGCGGATGAACAGTTGGCAGGAAAGAGCTTGTCACAATGCAGATTTTGGATTATCACGGTAAATTGTGTCCAAATTATGTGATAATGGTACTTATCCCATAGGCATCAACTTTCCAAACGTATATGTACAGACAGATTATTTTCCAGTGCGATATTAAAAGAATCCATCATGAGTGTGAGGGTGGGATAGAAATATCTGTCCCCAGGATCACCGATCAGCAACACGAGAGATGACAAATGGAGATCGCGAGTGACGGATTTTTCTATCCCACACTGACAGGAATAATGGATTCTTTTTATTGCTCACCACTAAATACCTCATTTTATATTGGAAAAACATGAAAAGACTTCCAGAAAATCCTGAATATGCAGAGATGTGACATGGTGACATCATTTTAACATTACAATGACGTCACCAATGGACATGCAACCGCCTTGCGGCTGTTCATTTTTATCTTTCCCACGGGCTGGTACGGGTTTGTGAGATAGGAGATAGAAATTTCTGAAAATGGGTAAAAACAATGGAAATTCTGATCTGGTGTGCGAGAATACCTCATTTTTCTTCCGTTATTGTTAACTGTTATGGTTATAATGTGTAAAATTTGTTAATGTTCATTTGATTTAAAACTTTAATGCATTTCAAATCAGAATTAACCATTGTTATGCAGATATATTCCTAAAGCCTCGTTTATATGCACAATTGGCACCCTGGTGCAAATTTACTCCCGGGTGCAATTTTGCACCCAGGAGTAAATTTGCTACCCCTAAAGTAGCGTTCATATGTCAATAAATTGTGTTCATATGTTATTGGATTTGCTCTCTAAACATATCACAAATGTTTCAGTTTTACTTTAAGGAGAAATTCGATGTGTTAAGAATGGGTCGATTATTAGTCAGTTCAAGATACTGTTGTGTGAGAAAAATGCAACTCCATTTGGTTTTATTTGCTTTATTTATTTATACAATATTTAAAGAGGATAATACACCAGTCATTTGTATCCATGGCCCCCACCTACGGGGATAGCCGTGGAATAGCCGGGGTAAGGTGCTGGAAATCACTTTTTGATTGTCCCTGCAGAGACGGGGAAGTGTGGGGGTTATAACATTGGGACACTTACCCTGCTGGGATTTTCTGTTGTGTAGGGTGGGGCTAAGGGCAGGGTTGTTACCATCAGCTTGTCCCCACAGGGCGGGGCTTATACCAGGGCTCTGGAAAGTGAAAATCATTATCCCCGCCCATCCCCGTAGGTGGGGGAGCAGTGGATACAAATGACTGGTGCAGAAATGACACTTATAGAAGCTGTTGCAGCAGTACTAAGTAAATATATGACTATCTGGCCAAGAGAGGTGGACGGACATAGTGCTTGAGACTTATACATGTACTGATGATCCAAGGCTTCCGAATGTCACGGCTCTGCTACAAACTGCGCAAATAGCTGCAACAGAATGCGCGCGTGCGTTAAGTTGTTTCAATTGAACTGCTGGTGATAGTTTGACTTAGTACTGCGCAGAACTGGACAATTGAGAACCTCTCCGTAATAGCAAAATCAACGTCTTGTGAATGTGTGAAACGGGTTGGTCTTCAATTGTTGACGAGCCCTTCTAAATCTCTGTTAAGTTGTCGAAGGGAAATGACTCAACCGAGGTTATCAATGGCTACAAGAGGTTTGGATTCCCCGGGTGTATATTTGCACCGGGGTGTATATTGTGCATATAAACGAGGCTTAAGGCACTACACTCCTCTCCAATTTTTATGTTGTTAACACACAGATTTCCAAGACAAAGGTTAACATATTCCAATTTGCAGTACCGATCAAACTGATAACGGCCTCAAAATGAGAAAACCTGCCTAATCAGCACCTTTGTCGTTCCCTTATTGGAAAGTATAAATTATCAAAACTTTCTACAAGCGAAATTTGGCTATTCTGGGTAGTCTCTATAGCTGAGCAGGCTGTTTTTGGTATGACCTGATCAGAAAACCCCAAAGACAGTTTTTCTCGCATCGGGACCCATATATAGATGGATAAAAACATCTAATTGCCTACATACTGGTGGTTTTGGAATCACTTCATTTTTCGCTTTAGGTTCCTTCTGAAAGAAAAAAGAAAATATTTTAAGCATTATATTACATGTATAACAAACTTACCCAAAATAATATCTCTTCCCCTTTTGTCTCCATATAAAATTTCAACTAAAATGTGAATAGAGGCTTGGAAGAAGTCAAAAACGTTTTTCATAATGGCTGACACTCGATGTGTGACATGATCACATTGAACTGCTCAATGCCCCAAAGTTCATGCCAAGTTTGAAGTCAATTGGCAGTGTGGTTTGGGAGAGGAAATGTTTAACATGTGAGACAGATGAGGCCTTTTATTGCTCCAATTGAGCTTTCAATATGAAAATGCATGCAGGTCGCATGATGTCTCCCAAGCCAAATGAGGTGTGACAAAGATAGACGGCCACAGATTTAGGCAATGTCATGTCAGAATATGAGAATAGACAAGTAAAAATCAATCTGATAATATATAATACTCACTGC
Organism: Loripinus fragilis; assembly: GCA_964019695.1. NCBI lineage: Eukaryota > Metazoa > Mollusca > Bivalvia > Lucinida > Lucinidae > Loripinus > Loripinus fragilis. Next base: position 13,990,220 of record OZ026529.1, on the reverse strand, counting down.
TGTCTTTGGTAGTTTTTCTTTCTTCTCTTTTGGCTCACTCTGAAATTGGGAAAATTCAGTGAATGTTTTTGGATGATTCACACTAACCAATGTACATGTGTTCAGAGCAGATGAGCATACAAGGTGAAAATTGTCCCTGGTTGGTATAATATGAGCCAGAGCATGAGATTTCCAACAATGTGGTATGTGTGACCAGCAAAGCCTCAGATCAGCCTGCACATACACACAGTCTGATCAGAGCCTTTGCTAGTCGTTTGAATATTCTATGATTGTTAAGCTACTGGCCGAACACCATTTGGAGTTTCTAAGCTTAAAAGGAGGCTGCACAGGCTCGTCCGAGTCTATTCATGTCAAAATGCCACATTGTTGGAAATCACATGTGGCTGCTCAATTATATCTACAAACGCTCGCATTCTTCAATATCCCAACTCGGGACATTATTCACCGATATCAGTGTGATTACCCTATAATATTAATCAAATACCCAATAAAGATGTCTATCAGGGTTCATATAGGCATTTTTGTGTAAAATTCCAGGACTTTTCAAGGACTTCTCAAAGACTTTCCTACTGTTTTCAAGGACTGAAAACTTAAGAAAAATATTGATTTACCCGTTAAAATTCTACTTCTGAAATGCTAGAGTCCATTACTAAAGATATTTAAGATAATCAGTATAAAATTGTGGTGCCTTTGTTTGATGCAGCATATGCTGCACCAAATACAGGCACCACAATTTTATACTGATTTAGGTCTCCAAAACCACTCTTGAATCCTCCTGTAAATGGTAAAATTCAAGGTTTTTTCAAGGCCTTTGAGTGTTTTTCAAGTACTTTTCAAGGCAAATTTTATTTTCAAGGACTTTTCAAGACAGTCCTGTATATTAGAATATTTTTCAAGCCTGTGCAAACCCTGTCTATTTTTTGGGAATTAGAGATGATTGTAATTATTGATAATTAAAACATATATCAACCTAATCTGTAGCAATAATTTTTTCATTATTATCTGACTTGCAGGGGACACCCTGAAAAATGCTTTTATTATCAATTTTCCAGATAACTAAAAACCTTTAAGGCTTTTGAGTAAAAAGTTCACTGAGGAAAGTTGAACACAATCTAAGCTAAAAAGTAAACCATAAAACTGTAGAGGTTTGGCAAACATGCAGTATGTGACACTCAGATTAGGAAATTCTCATCAGGGTCTACACAGTCTTCATAAAATTTTTTTACGACTTTGTTCATCATTCAGGAGCAGAAACAAACCAGAGAAAAAGACATGATATCCTCTGCACCCCTCCTAAATCCACCCCTCATACCAACAACCATGTTTCAACTTTTAGCATTATAATCTGAACTCATATTTCTAAAACAAAGTTCCCTAGAACTCTGAAATCCATGGAAATTCTCACATTTGAATCATCAGTACTCTTTCAATATTTATTTGTTCAGTCAGTTAAACGAACTGTGTTAAATTAAAGATTAAATTTTATATGTGCTCTTGGCTATCATTTGCGGTGTCTAACTGTGAGTTTGTCACTTTCCCATTGGTATCCTGGGTCAGGTGTGGTACTTGATTGTAGCAATTCCTGATCTATGCAACCTCAAGAACAAAAAAAATCTCAGATTTCTCAGCTTTTACTTTCTTTGGCTTTTTTATTTGACCAGCATCCTACATAATAAAGGAAATGAAAAACTACAAATAGTTTCAGACGTACCCAGCAAGTGCTACAATGAAACAGAGATGATTAGCATTCTTCCAACCAATCTTGCCCCATAAACCCCAGTAAAACAAGAAGGCAGTCTGAAAGACAGCTATATCCCTGCACTGCAGAATGACAGTATAGAGTGGTGGAACCTTTGAAAGGGTTAAAGTCTTAAAAAAACATGCTGATGATACACACATCCTGAATAAAAATAAAGAAATTCCTTGTCCATTTTGCTTAGATATACATGTAGGTAGTAGTGCATATTTTTTCTGATAATTTATCAAAAATGAATCTTTAATTATTTCATCATCTATCATAATCAGATTTTTGATTAATGTGCATGTGAGGGGCATCATCCACATCATTGGGCCCCCTTCAAGGTAACTGGCTAGCTGCACTCATAGCAGATCTTGCACCTGATCTCCAGGTGCTCCTTTCTTAGGGAACTTTTTTTTTTAATAGTAAACATTCTAAAATTTTGAACACTACTTAGCCTGTCAAAAAAAACCTTGACAAGACCCTAGACAAACAGCGCAGACCCAGATCAAAGCAGTCTGATCTGGGTCTTCCCTGTTTGCTGTTCTGATAAGTGTTTTGTAAATTCCAGCATTGATAACCAACATTTTATTTTTGAGAACAGAAAGAGGAAAGTGTTTGAAAGTAAGTACATTACGATTTACCGTAGCATAATAATTATTGAGCCGTGACATGAGATTTCCAACAATGTGGTATGTGTGACCAGCAAAGGCTCAGACCAGCCTGTGCATACACGCAGTCTGATCAAAGCCTTTGCTAGTCCCTCGAATATTCTACGACTCTTCACCAACTAACCACAGCATTTGGAGTATCTAAGCTTAACAGGAGGCTGCACAGCCTCATCTGAGTCTATTCATGTGAAAATGCCACATTAATGGAAATCACATGTCACGGCTTATATTTTGTGGTTACCTTTGTCTCTTCCCCTTTTGCCTTGATATGAAATGCTGGCTTCTTTTTGGGAACCTGCAGGAGATATGCACAATATAAGTTACAATATAGATTCCATTTACAAAAATCCTGAAAACATAAAGTACTTGTTTAAATTCAAGTTTAGTCCCCCATAAAAACCTGCGTTTCCTGTTACATGCCAAAAAAGGGATATGATACTTGTAGGACAGGAATGGTATTCCTCTTTTTTTCTTCATATTATTTCACCGTATAGTCACAGTCTGAGAGATAAGTTTAAAGAAGACACAACCAGCTATACTGTAGTCTGTTTGCTACATTCAGCCTGAATGCAAAAATAATAAACGTTTTGAGTTTCCTAATATGCTATGCTTTCCTGCTTGTACTGATAATCAATCAATAAGGCTTTTTGATAACCTATAAGAGATTTTGGGTCTGATACACAACACTACTGACTAGTGAAAACTCTGGCACCATGAACTTAATTCAACCATAGTTGATAGTACCTTTTTCTGTACAAGTGGTTTAGCATCACCTGTTGCTGTAACTTCATTTGCACTTGGCTCTTCTTTATTCTAAAAATAAGAAAATTGAGTGTATACTACAAAACAGTCAGGTCTGTGATAAAACATCTAGACCCACCATTAAAACAGGATTAAAACTATTTTTTGTTGATTTTACAGATCTTAGTAAAGTGGACACTTATTTCAAAAGTGATTCACCAATGAAATGGTCATTTTCCTATAATCTTTGCAAAAGTTCACACAGATTTTTTTTTTGAGCCACGACAAGACTGTATTACAGACATATTGAAATCCAAATTACAATGAGGTGCGTTATAAAGGGACTGGCAGGCCAAATGATTCATTCTTAATTTCCTAATAATTCAGCACTTGTCAGAACTATCTAAGTACAAAACTTTTTTCTCCAGACTACCATAAATTGTTAGAAAATACAGAGGACTCTAAAGGCCCTCACAGGAATACAGATAAAAGTTTTTTTCTCAAGGAGCAAGCTGGGCCCCTAAAACAGTTTGATCGAGGGCCCAGATCAGAAGGGGCACAGGATTCAGTGGAAAATTAAATTCATTGCAACACCATTGCCAAGCCAAGCATTGGCTTTACTCATTAGTCATTATTGAAGTCAGACACTCAAAATCTGTATTCCTCTAATTATATTTTACCATATATTAACAGTGTTTAGAATCAGTTGAATTTAGATTCAAAAACTTCCAAAAGCCAGTGTAAGATTTGACATGAATTCATATTTTCACATACTGTCTATTTTCAGGGGCAAGCTAGGCCCCTAAACATTTATTTTTAGGGGCCCAGCCCAAAAATTAGGGGTTCTCGGTGACTGGGCCCCTGTTAGTCTGTTTCCCTAATCATGATGGGAAAATCCATTGGATTACACAGTGAAATTGTTGCAAAATTATCAACTGATTGAAACACTAAAATTTCCAGATTACAAGTGATTTGTGGCTAAACAATTGCAAACCTAAATACCTTCTCATTTTCTTCATTCTCCTTGACTGCAAAGTCATCAGTAGAATTCTCTATACCCTCTGAAGTAGGCTTTTTCAAGACACGAGTTTCCTTTGGAAGTGGCTTCTGAAATAAACCACATCATTAGAATATAGACCTAAATTAAAAAAGTGTTTATTTGCCATTTCCTCCCTACCCACACCCGGTCACCCCTACCTGAAAAATTTTATGGCCTCAGAATTGGGATTTTTTTTTTTTTTTTTTTTTTTTTTTTTTTTTGCATGCTTTTCAATTCTGCCCACTGAGCAAAATGCCTATATTTTATATTTCTTCTCTAACACTTGTATAAATGATGAATTCTCTATCTTTTTCTGACACTCTTTGGCTTAAAAAATATTTTTTTTTTTTTTTTTATTTGGGTATCTATGATAATGACACCCAGATAAATTAAAGTGTTTTTTTGTTAGAGACCACTACAACTTATGAGAAATAATCACCCATATCAGAATGTTACTAAAGCACTTGTGCTTAGCATAAAACAATCTAAGGGATAAATTTTGCTCGGATAATTATGTTTTATGTCCATAATTTTTCCTAATTTTGACATTCAGTCAATAACTTTTCCAAATTTTGACCGTGAACCTTTTTCCAAAATTGCTGGATAAAGCCCTGTTTAGGTAACTTTGAGAAACTTGTGGGTGTTTGTAATGTGAACACGATGCAAAAACTTGCATGAAGAAATTGTACAAGTCCAGGCAATAGTAGTAGCAATCAAAGCACTGAGAGTATTGATGGGAAGGGAACTCTATACAATGTTGGAAATGTATTGCCACTGTGAACTTGAAGTGCACTACGTACTGCTAGAAGCAGGTAACATTGCTCCAGTTCATACAAAAGCTATTACCTTTTCTGTCTCTTCTTCGTGTGTTGCTTCCTTGCTCTTTGAAGGAACTGAAAACCAAAACAAAATACACTTAATTAACAACACTTATAAGTGGGCTCATGCTAGATGCTCTAGCAAAACGAATGAGTTGAGACATAGACTCCATAGAATGAAGAGCGAAGAACATCACCATCTAAAAACGGGAAATTGACAATTTCAAAATCAAAGTCGTCATGTTTCTAAAATGTCAATATGTTAATATGTTGTTTCAAATTGTGAAGCTGTTTTTTTGCATATCTCCGTTTTACTGGTCAGATCATTTTCAAATTTTCAACAAATATAACCGGCATGTGTGTCAAAAAATTGCAATACATGTAATTGTATTTCGAATGAAATAAAAAGTTAAAAAATGCGAACGCAAAGTTCGAATTTATGGTAAAATCAAAGTTCACATTTTTCCAAATACTACAGAAGAGACGAAACTTGATCGAATATATCACAAAACAAAGTAAATATAACAATATTCTTAAGTCAAATCCTGCAGCGGCGTCCATGTACATGTAAACTTACATGTAGTAGCGGGTATGTTCCCTCGCACTGTTCACTACTGCGAGACAATGGCGTCTCATTGACGTCACATAACGCTGAATGTAATTCTGAGGAAGGTTGTTCCACTTTTTGCTCTCAGTTGATTCAGTGTGGTCGGAATAGCCCCTGTTCTGCTTACACGGAAGTTTAGCTCATCCAAAAACCATGAGCATGTTTTATCAGTAAGAATTCCAGATCAGTGATTTTGTTACCTGCGCATCCTGCATCTTTTGCGCATAATTTTGTCTCCGGGATGCAAAGTTTTTATTTCAGCGAGTCCCAGGATGCAATAGTATTGCAGACTTGTCATTAAAAATAGTGTTCTGGACTCAAAAGTTTGCAGTTGGGACTCATTGATATGGGAAACAGTGAGTCCCAGGACCCATAAGCCCAAAATTGTAAATGAATCACTGCCAGATGGATATTTCTTGGAACTGAGCAAAAACTTACCCCACCTAATTTTATTCAAAAATGCTTAACTATAAAGTGATATGCATAAATGAAATGTCAAAGAAAGATAAATTCTAAAACGAAGAAAACTGTGAACTTTGATTTTACCATATATTTGAATTTTGATTTCGCATTTTAAAAGTTAAAGATTTATGAAAATTAAAATTTATGGAATATCATGTCATGAATGTCATATATATATCTGTTGAAAATTTCAAAATGATCTGACCTTTATTTTTGAAGATATGGGTCAATTTATATGTGCAAACTTATAAGTGTTGTTAAGTGTATTTGGTTTCATTTTAACACAGAGGGACTCAGCCTACAAAATTCAATTAACATTACTCATCATAAAAACAGTGAAATTATTCAAATTAATTTATTATATAACTGAGAAAGCACATAAAAATTACAATTTCAACCATGACGACGATGATGTATATGAAAAAACAAAACAGAAAATTCTTTATTAGTCTGCGACCTCAAAGTTTTAAATAAAAATATTAGGACACATTTATCTCGGTTGCATTTGATATCTACCAGACTACCACTTTATACCATTAACAGTCCTGACAAATATAAATCCTGATTGATTCTGGGCTAACTAGGTTGTTTTCAAAACAGGCACCACTTTAGTATTACCGCTCATAAATGCCAAATTCCTTTTTTAAAAGACACAAGAGTGATAATTTCATTCTGATCAAAAGTGTTTGAAATTGTCAATCAATTTTCAATAAAACTTTGTTAATAGCTATTCATATATAGCTAATATAATTATGTTATACTGTTTTGTATGTAAATAAAATAAATGTATTGTATTGTAAAACAACTCTTCAACATAATTGATGTATCAATCAATTTAAGCTAACTGCCATCATTTTTAGTTTTCTGGTATTCATAAGATTCAGGCTGTCATAATGACTTACTTTGTGATATCATGCCGAGACACAAAATATTGAAAATTCAAAATTTAACTGACATGATTACTGTTAAATACCATTGCTCTAACTCATAGTGTTGGAAAATGGATGGCATCTCTTCTGATTTACCACAATTTCTGGAGCTTAGTGGTCCACCAACAAAATGGTACATCAACCATAATAGTTATTGTGTAAACCAAAATCAACCCTTAAAGCCATTATATCACTGGTACTTACTTAAATTTACATTTTTAGACATCGCATCACTTAACATACATGTATATTGTAAAACAGAATTTTTAAAATTTATGGACAAGCACTGGTGGAAAATTCATAATATTTCTACTTGTCCTATATGCCCACAATGTGTTAGTTCAACAGTTTAGATTGAAAACAGCCAAAATTTCTACTCATCCTGTAGCATGAGGTACTCGTCATGGCGAGTGGAAGAGTAGATTTTTCCAGTTCTGAAGTATGGTGAGGACTTCATGAGGATATATGAGCTGATATCCAGCATAGTATATTTGAATCTTTGCTGTAATAATCAGTATGCATGTATACAAACTTGTACCTTATACAGTAAAACCTGTGTAAAACGGCCGCTCAAAAATAGACAAACATTACAATGATCTTAATACCAATTGGTAGCTTAATGAAGGTCGAAAGTATTGCAGAATGTTCCCCTTGGAGCATTCTGCAATACTTTTGACCTGCATTAAGCGATAATTGGTCTTGAAAAACAATTTTTGGTCTTTTTGAGAGTGGCCATTTTACACAGGTTTTACTGTATAATGTCTTAAGAGTAACAGGTTATCATGAAGAAGCGCAGTGGCTCATTGCCATCATGGGTAGACGGAGAGTGGTCAACTAAGTGTGATTGAGAGGTCCCTGGTTTGAGCCACTACAGATGTACTTTACAATACACTTTCTCCGTTGAAATTGCTTAATCCAACACAATAAAACGTACTGGTCCAACACGTCCCGAAATATAACTGAAAAATTTGTTGACTGCCTGTACAAAAACGTAGAGCAATACTTCAGCAATACTATGCCTGCAAAGTAAGCTACTTGACAAGAAAATCATTTTTCTTTCTTGTTTTCCAACCTTAATCACAGCATTACTACCGCGATTATATTATGTAAAATATTGAAATTAGCAAAAATCTTGTCAAAAATCTTGCAAAGATATGTGTCAAAAGTATTGCCATAATTTCTGTCGTACTTTTATCCGAATACTGCCAGGATTTTCGCTATAAATATTGCTGAAATTCTTGTTATAATTATTAGTGCCCAAATTCTTGTCGAAACTGGTGCTGAAATTGTTGCCATAATTATTGCTGAAATTTTGGCTGTAATTTTAGCACAGAAGGAAACGTAACCGTTGTCCCCCATGAGATGTATGGTATTTTTGTGTTGGTTGCAAGAAAATAAGGCCTAAAATTCGGTCATATTGTTTCCCCATCTTCCCCATGTAAAAACTTTTAACAAAATAAAAAAAATCCTACCTACCGTCCCTATTTTCATGTAACCTGAAACACACATTTTTTTTTTTTTGCCTAATGGTTTGATCCCGGCACACAGCAAGGAAAATGTTCAGTGTCTGAACATGATTTCCATGGTACGTGCCATTTGCATGGATGACACTTAATCAGTGTGCTGTCCTTCGGATAGGAACATTAACTGGAGGCCCCTGCTGTGCACATGGTGCAGGGGAAGTCACTCCCAGCGCAGGATAAAAAACCCTATGGTAATTAAGTTATGAATATCCTGCAGCCTGGAGTATACAACGTATACCTGACGATAATATCCGCGAGGCAGTGTATAGATAGATTTAGGTAACTTTGAGAAAAAACCCAAGCAGCCCAATGGACAACGATCTCTCACCCTCAGAGAGTCAGCATTAATATTTGGAGACTCCATATCTTAAGATGCTTAAAGTCAGGTAACTCTGAACTTGAAACAGCGATCAGGCCTAGATTCACGATATTATGCCCGTTCTGGTTATCTGAAAGTATTAAATTAAAAAGATCTGAATAAAAATGACCAAGAAAACCTGAGTAAATTAGCTACGTAATATTTCAGAATCTCAAGCCAGCTAACACTGTAGAAAGTGGTGGGATCTGATGAAATTTAAACTCATCCAAGCTTTTATACATATATCTATATATGTCCTGGTTACCTAGAAGAATGAGGATCAAATCAAAAATGAAGGCAATGTTTCTCCAATTGTAAGTCTATGGAGAATTTTCCAGATGCTCTTAAAGGGCAGCTAACTCAGACCAGCCTGTGCATCTGGGAACGGATCGGCGCCTTTCTTTTTCGCTTTCCCTAAAGTAAAATAAATCTAATTTTAACCACAGGTATTTGTATCATAGCTTAGACTTTATGAATTGTTTTTAAACTATAAAATGTCGAAAATAAATGATTTTTTTTTTTACAAAAAATACCCCTTATGTAGATTTTTTTTTCTTTTATGTTCGACATTTTATAGTTTAAAAAACAATTCATAAATACCTGTAATTTTAACAAGAAAAATTTTGATACTCTAGATATTCTCAGTAGCTGTCAGAGCGGACTTCATTTTATCTCACTTTATCAGAAACCCTGAAGACAGGTTTTTCACGAGGAGACCCAAATAGTTCGGGCAAACAGTATCAGTAATCAAATCATAATCAAACTGACAACACCTGCATATTAGGGGCATTTTTTATATTTAAAAGACGACAACAAACATTGTCATGAATATATGGGTCAGCACATAAGGTTTTAGACTAGTATTGCATAATGTGAACAACGGGGTTCTGAAGAACAATTAATGCTCACACGTGCAAAATACGCATGCTTGGAGTGACTTAACACATATCCGATTATACCAAATTGTCAAGAGCTGGCCCATATTTTAAAATGTCAAGATTAGCCTGCACATGGCTCATATAATTAGTTCTTTAGCGGTGACTTTTGGTGCCTGCTGATAACCTTTGCATACAGTTTTAACCCAGAGATCAGGTCATAAAGAAGTCGGACAATATATCTCATGAATGGATCCTAATCGTTTTACACAGAAAGAATGCTTTAAAAAAGCTGATTTTTTAAAAAAAAGTCAGCGGACAACAAAAATCATGATAAACTTCCTAGCATGTAAAGAGTTAATGTATCAGGGACTTTAAACGTACATGTATCAGTGGTTCCAGCTGGTTAGTAATAAGTTCCATAATTATCCTTTTGTTGTCCAAAAATTTGAAGGAAACACAAACACTTATCAGTGAGTGTGCTAAATCACTTGTGTAAGCATTGGTTTAAATTTCTAGCCGTTAAAAGCGTCAGAGTCATCTTTCAGGACACCAGGCTCTGCATGCGACTCCAGATAGGAAGTCCATTTTAAAGTATACATACAACTTTCAATACGGTCCCGCCTCCAAACAAGTTTCGGCTGTTGATGTTATTGTTTTGTTGTTGTTATGTGTTTTTTTGTGTTTTTTGTTGTTGTTTTTTATGATAATTCTTTTCGCTTGTCTTACATCTTTCTCTTTTTCTTCTCTTATCAGCTATCTTTCCTTGTGTCTTCTTTGCTGATAAAAACCGACAATGATTGCCTCACCATACTGCTTCTATTCATTTTTTGGCAGCAAAGGCTCTTGTGTTCGAGACTGGGCTGCACATATTCATCTGATTGATGAAAACTGAATGGTTTTCTTTTTTCTTAATCAAATAAAACTGACCATATTCTGCTTAATTAAATCTTTGCATACTAGTGTCGTTTGCTGATACCTTTCGCAAACAGTTTAGACCCAGATCAAAGTCCGACAAAATGTCTGGTCTGATCTGGGTCCAAACTGTAAGACACTTTGATGGTGATCCTGAATGACTTTTCAAATGGAAAAATTGGCTGATTTTTGTACCCTTGTAAAAATGTCATTCTACAACCTGTCGATCAGATTATTAATTATAGTTTTTTAGCAGTTCTTATATCTTTCAATAAGACTTTGAAATGAATTCTCTTCATACCGGTGTCCAGAACGTAAAACATTATTAATTTAACTCAAACAATATAATTTTTTTTTCAAACAGTATAAAACATTGTATCTTACCAGAAAATGTTGGACATCTAAAGGCTGGTTTCTTTGCATTGATAGAGGTCATAGTGTCTGGCTGTTTTGTTTTTCTCTGAAATATACACAATTACAGGAATTTTTGCTACCTTTCTGAAGTTGGGGCCAGAGGCCTGTTGATTTTGAGAAAGTAGCATTTGAAGTCTGTCAAAATTGGGAAAATTTGATGCAGTCAAAAAGAACTGAAGACCCAATCTCAATTTTAATTTGATTTATCTTCAAAACCAGGCAGGGGTGTGGAAATAGCAAAATTTGGTACTTGCCAAGGGACAAGTGAATGATCATAATGTACTTGTCCAAAGAAAATTTTTTCTTGACCCACAAAACAAATAATGAACAAAGAACTCGTCTTAGTCCTTACTTTGCTGATACCATGCACAAACTCTTTAAAAACTGTATGAAACCAGGTATAAACTCAAATTAAAAACAGTGTAGATTCAGATCAGCTGGCTTCTTCAGCTGATCAGGATCCACACTGTTTTCCAAACAACATGGGTAATGTGAGTTAATAATAATCAAAAATGAAATTCAGAATTGCATTAACTTTGTTTATACTATAATACTTGTCCCAGGACAAGTAAATAGAAATTTTTAACTTGTCCTGAATCAAATGGGACCAGGTCGGACAAGTCGGGAATGGTATTTCGGACTATTTCCACACCCACGAAACCAGGGATAATTTTTCAGGCGAGATTTTGAGAGATTTGCTCTGCCATAAATCTCATTGTAATTTGGCTTTAATAATAATATGTAAAATGTTAATTTGCTAAAATATTTTTTGATAAAAATTTAGTAGTCTAATTCTCATTAGTTTTGGCTGAATGAGATATTTTCTCTCTGATAATCTGTGCCAGAAATTATCTCAGCAAAACAAGCTGTGTATTTTAAATACACAGCTTGTTTTGCTGAGACAATAGGGCCAGTCTAGACTTGCCCAAGGTCCTACATTTCAGAATTAATTTGAGGTTATTAAAGTGAAACTAGACTTCGAAATGTAGGGACTTGTATAATCTACAAAATAACCGACCAGCATCCAGTCGGAATGTAATAGATCGAGCTCCCACTTGCTGATAAAAATCAAGGCACTTGTCAGAGAATGTTTAATTTATCAATAAACCACAATCAGCTGAGTCTAATATACAGTGTGGAGTATTTTAGCATGCTGATATGATAAAACAGTCTAGGGACAAGATGCCCCTGTACTTTAAAACAGTATAATTACATATATCAACACTCTGTCAGATTTGCTTTCAAAATAAACAGCCTAGATAAAATCTGTATGCTTGTCGTATCTCCATGCATGTAAAACTTAGCTTTGGATACTAGTAAACTTCATTTAACAGTGAAGACCCAGATGTAATGCTACATCTGGCGACATTTGATCAGCGTCTGCACTGTTACCCATTAAAGGGCCAGCAAAACACATCTGAAAATGTCGTCTGCTATAGTTGTTGGCTGTATATTTAGTACTAGTTAACATCCCATGTAGATGGAAGATTCAATTGGAACATGAAGGGTCAATAGACTTACCTCTTTTTATGTATGTGGCTGTTTGTCACATACTTTGCTGTTTTTATACAGTAGGAACTTATTAAAATTAAGTTAGTTTCTGGAACAGTCTAGTCTGGGTTTTGATAGATAAAATAGATTCAACAAATAAATATATTATGTTTTGCTGTATGCATGGAGCTGTCTTATGGCAGAGTAATTTCTAAATTCAGATGCTGAGCCCAGTTAAATAAACAATTAATCTCAGGGTGTTGATAACACAATTACAGGCGAAATTTATGAACTCGGATCCGAGTTCCTCAAAAGCGCTTGTCCCTAGAGTAAAAAGTTTTCTTTTGCTTTTTTGTTTTCAATTCTCTTTGCAGCTATGGAATAGTCTAGTGCATAGCTGCCCCAGGGTGTGAAAGGGGGTCATTATAAAACAAGATTAAGAAACTGACACCTGTCAGGTAACCACAGTCATTATAAAAAAGGATTATTGTTCTGAGTGAGCATGCATTAAAGTGCTTATTAATGAGTGTGCTTTTTTAAAATCAATAAGGCCTACCTCTATGATCTAAAATAATTTGATGCTCAAATTCACAACACATGAACATAACATTTCAATAATAAAAAATAATTTCATGATTACCCAATGCGCTGCCTGATTTGAGTCTTCACGATCACTGCATAGAATCATAGGTCTAGATAAGCAAAATATTCCAGCGCAAATTATGAAGATTTTCTTATCTTTGTCCCATCGGGACGGTTCTTTTGAGTATCCAAACATATGTTTTGGTAGAGATTTAAACATATGTTTCGGTTGCTCAAAAGAACCGTTTTAATGAGACAGTTCCTTGAGTACCCACAACATATGTTTTGGTTGAGAAATAGGAAAAATAGTTTTAATTACACTCAGAATGCTGTGTCTAGGGTTCATAAAATATATAGAATTGAAAAAACAACAACAAAAAAGAAGAAACTAGAAATGTGTCCATGGGACACGGATGCCCCCGCTATTGGCAAATTCGTATAAATAGGGAATTGTCATTAACAAAAGGCAATAACTCCTTAAAGCATGGTGCCATATAGACCATTATCAAACTTGAAGAAAACATCATGGTACTTTACAATGTGACAAAGTTTCATAGAATTCTGATCAAAACTATTCGACTTAGAGAGCATACATCGTTTAAAACGGTGACATTTCATAAACAAAGGGCCATAACTGCTGAAAGCATGGTGCGATATGGACCATTATCAAACTTGATGAAGACATCACGGTACTTAACAATGTGACCAAGTTTCATAAAATTCTGATGAAAAATATTCGACTTAGAGACCGGACATCGCTTACAATGCTGAATTTTCATAAACAAAGGGCCATAACTACAGAAAGCAGGGTGCCATATGGACCATTATTGAACTTGAAGAGACATCATGGTACTTAACAATGTGACCAAGTTTCATAAAATTCTGATAAAAAAATATTTGACTTAGAGAGCGGACATCGTTTCGAATGGTGATTTTTCATAAACAAAGGGCCATAACTACAGAAAGCATAGTACGAAATGGACCATTATCGAACTTGAAGAAGACATCGTGGAACTAAACAATGTGACCAAGTGTCATAAAATTCTGATAAAAAATATTTGAGTTAGAGAGCAGACGTGGTTTTAAATGGTGATTTTTCATAAACAAAGGGTCATAACTCTTGAAAGCCTGGTGCGATATGGACCATAATCAAACTTGAAGAAGTCATTATGGTACTAAACAATGTGACCAAATTTGATAAAATTCTGATAAAAAATATTCGAGTTAGAGAGCGGACGTCGTCGGGACAGACGTACATACGTAATTACCTACGGACGGACAGGGGTAACACATAATGCCCCGGCCATTATCATGGCGGGGGCATAAAAAAGAGCCTCAAAATGCATAAGAATTGCTTCTACAGACATCTTAAATCCATTTTTTTTCTTGGGGTGATTCTCCAACCCCCCCCCCCCCCCCCCTCTCTAATGATAGAGGGCATCCCCCTCTCGTATTCTCCCCAACTCATTGGAGCTCAGAAAAGGCCTACGACATTCCATTGCCGTATCACTTTCCGAAAGCCGACAACGGCCCTGCACTGGTAATTTCACGAAACAATTTTAGACATATTGTAGTAGGGGTAATATCATGAACCTATGAACCCTGGCTCGAATTCATTGTGCTAAATTCTGGCTTGAAACCCGAGTTCTAGAATATTGCTATTCTAATCTACACGTAAGGGTGTAAAATAAAACAAGCATGCTATGTAGAGCCACAAAAAATGCTATTTAGAATGATGCTTAGTGGCTTTTTTCGGTCTGATGATAACGTTTGCAAACATTTTTACCCAGATCAGGTCCACAAAAATGTCGGGGCTGATTTGAATCCAAACTGTCAGACATTCTGGTGGCATTGCCTGACCTTTACTGATTTTTTAAAATTGATATTGTAATAAAAAAATCGACAGACTACAAAAATAATGCAAAAAAACTAGAATGCAAAAGTAAATAAAATAATTGTTAAATTCATATTACAATGCTAATCGATCATTACTAAATTAAACACAATATTCTATAATGCTTCCTATAACGTATGTGAATTTGATCCTAAAAAAAAATAAGACGTCACCAAACTCTGCTCTGGACCTGCATCGCCGGTGCACATCTTCAATGTGTGAACATCATAATGCAAATTTTGAATATAAAGAAATGAAATCTGTTTGGGTTGACGGACGGAGTAGACTATACCTGTTTCGCTAAAGTGATGCGGGCAAAACTCATTTTAAGGGAGAATTAGCGTAGTATATTTTTAGGGTATTTGGGGAGAAACTGAATTAATTCGAGGGATTTGGTGAGCAACTTAAGGCAAGATAGTTTCAGGGAGCTGAGTTTTTTTCCACGGATTTTGGGAGATCAATGCATTACTTTTAGGGAGCAATAGTGCACAGACCATCCACACCCTTGGGGGCCTCACAGATTGCCATTTCAGGTCTAAATTGGAACATTTGCAAAAATATGTCGGGCCTGATCTGGATCCAAGCTGTTTAATAGCCACTCTGATGGTATTCCTGAAAGTATTTTAACCCCTTTTCATAATAATTCAGAGAGGAAATTAAGGCATGTGCAGACCAAATAGTCTCAGACCAGCCTGTCATTAGAGGAGCAGTCTGATCAGGACTTTTTCGTTACTTTTCCACAACCAGAGAATATTCCCTGAAACAACATAAGTAATTAAATGGTAGTATCACCTTACTGTGGTTTCCCCAACACACATAAATATCATGATAACAAGTGTTTAATAAACAAACCTCAAATTAAATCTGACAATCATCTTCAGGAGAGTTGAATGAGTGCTTGCAAACTTTAAAAGTCTGTATATTTTCAGTCAGATTTTGAACATTGTATTATGGTGGTATTTAAGGGAATAAAAGGATACTGAAATTTATATAAAAAAGGCTAAAAGACAGAAGAAAAAAATGTACAGACTTTGGAAAGTCTAGTGCCAGTCCGGCTAGAGCTGATAAGCCATGTGAAATAGGTAAACAATCTTGCCTGTGGTACAAATACTTCAAGCTGCAGAGCCAATATACACTAGCTGACATGGGGTGAGGTTGAGGTTAATCGATAAAATTACATATTTTGACCCATTTTTAAGGTTAAAGTGTAATATTTTTTCCCACACATTAACATTCTTTTGTTAGCAGTTTAACTTTTTGCATGCCGGGTAATTTTTAAGCTTTGGTTGTCATCTGCTGACTTCTTTTGAATCTAATATTTAAAAAAAAAAATCAGGAATGCTATCAAAGTGTCAAAGGGCCAAACGGATTAGATTAGACCATGACCGAGACAAGACCGATATTCTGTCGGTCTTGATCTGGGTCCAAACTGTTTGCAAAAGGTATCAGCAGACGTCAAAAGTCGCCACTGGTAAGAAAATAGTTAGATTATCATGAAACATTTGCAAATGAGGTAAACAATTGCTTTTTTGGGAACATGTTATGATCTGTTATAGTATAGATAAACAAAGTTAAACAGGCACTCATGAATATGCCGTATAAACTCGTATATCTCCGTAAAACTAATTTTAGATTTGCAAACATTATGAGAAGTATTGATTACAGACTGATGTATTTTCTAATCCCGCATCCAACACTGTCCCACTTAGTCCTTTGGATAGAGCGTATAGCTGTCAAGATTGAGATCGTGGGTTCGAGTCTCATGTCATACAATATATTTTAAAAAAATATTTTCATTTTTTTTGATAAATCATGACTTGCACAATTTTACAAGACTTACGTGTAAAAGTAAATGTAATAGAATTCATTTTAAAGCATTATATTAGTTAGGAACTGTGATGTCTACTGATAAATCTTTATAACATTTAAAATCTACAGACAAATTTCTCATAACTAATGTTTCAAACTATTTCGAGAAACACTCTGGACGGGACAGCAGCTGCTCATCATATATTCAACAGACTGATCAGGCAACTTGGGTCAGCAGAAGAACCGTTTTCCTAGTACGAAAAGAACTACGAGAAACCGGTACGTTTTTGCGCCGCAACGTTCGAAACAGGGACAATACAAACTTGTGGATGACTTTGATGAGGTTGTTATCAGAAACAATGTGCAGGAGTTTTACACCCACCGCCATCAGCTTCCGACCATAATCAATGCTTATCAGTCTTAAAAACTGACATCATGTCAACTATCCAAACAAGAAACAATATCATAACTCAAAAAATATAATTATGAATTTAAAAATGATGCCTAAAATAATTATACCCAGTGGGAATCGAACCCTCGCAATCCGGAATATGAGTTAATCGTCTTACCACTACGCCACTGCCTCAGCATTGTTAGATCAGCTTGCTGAAAGCTTCTACTTCAATACGTTAATCAATTAAAATAGTCAATACACACCGAAATTGACCGAATGATGTCGAAGATTAATGAGTGCCAGTTTAACTTTGTTTTGCTATAACAGTCATTACTGTGCAGGGAGTTTGTTTCTATATCCATTTCCTAAGCCCAGTGTAGACTTCAATAGAAAAAAAATGCATGTATATAAACTCATAAGCCCCATGAACAACTGAATGAGAGGATGATAGGTCATCATCATTTGTGTGCTCAAAAATGGTTCAACATTTTAATAGTTAAAGCCTTCAATGTATTTACTGAATTTACTTTTTTTATCCAAAAACGTTATCTGCCTTTTACGTCTGCTGCATATAATCAAGCGCACTCCATACCGGTTTTTATCACGGTCACCAAATTGGAAGCAATCTGATCTTAGTCCATAGAACGCAAAATAGAGAGCAGACGACAAGCTGTGGGAATTAACTGACACAATATGGCGCCAAATATTTTTTATTAAATGAATAAACAAATAAAATAAGTAAATAAATCAGCCAGTGAGGTACTTGGTTTTTGCACCTGCAAACACTGCAACATCTTTCTAATCTTAGTGTATGTAAGCAGCCAGGTGCAAATGTGCAATTTCTTCCCAGTCTTCACTGATTTACGTTGTGAAAAATACCGAAAAAATTATTCACTGACTAAATAAATTGTAAACGAACGCATATATATTTGTTTATTTAGCACCTACCTCTGTAGATTTGTTATATTGGGTAAGATTGCAAGGTCACATCAGGTAATTATAAATATCAAAAATGCAAAGTGACATAGTTAAATCTCTGGACAATGGGTAGAAGAAATGTCCAGTCAGATAATAATTTTTAATGGCAGGAAAAGCATCATTGTTGACCATAAATTGACCAGCGCCAAGGGCTATCCTTGCTAGTACAAGGGTATCCTACGCGCGCTGGGTATATTTCATCACACGGTACTGTATTGTATTACCATTAACAGTAAAATTCGTTTATAACCATTGGACGGCGAAATTTCGAACCCGTAGTGGGCTGGTGCCCATGCAGATTCGGAACTTCCCCATTCAGTGCATGTGGTCTCAATTTGGGCTGCGTTATGTATTCTCCATGTAAAATAGCTCCCAAAAATAGCATATTGCAGAGATAAGTTAATATTCTTATCAAAAAAAAACTGTATATGGTGTCCATATGGAGATTCGCATGAGAATTGCCACACCGAGGCAATGCTCACGGGCGTCCCCATTTTAGAGAATACGCTCATGCAGTGCAGTCCATTTCTCATTAATCGCTTAGCCTAATACACATTTCCACAAATACCACTGCACGAGAATTGTAAACCGCCAAGAGACGTGGCGCGTGATAAGGACCCGTGCCGAAATTGGATAAAAAATGCAAAGGCGATTGACTGCCAGTTCGTCCAACAAATGTCCCTTTACACGCGTCACAGCTCTGAGTTGGTGTAAGACTGGTTTCCAGTAGGCGGATCTAGCCGTACTATAAATTGGGTAGAGTGCTGGCGATATTTATCGATGTATATTATTTCTGAAGAGTGACTTAGATTGCATACCTTTTCATGATTGGAACATCAACAATAACATTTTTCCTTCTTTATGTATAATATTTAATGTAAGAAGTAGTAGTCATGCCTGACCAGTCGATGTGATAAAGGTTGTAGAGGAAACACACATGAACGACTGATGCATTCAAACACGGGTGCTAAATGAATATACCCTATACTACCGAAAAACTGAATAGGGTTACTACATTATATTTAGAAATAGTTGCTAACAGATTTTCTATCTGAAATAACATAGTTTTCGCTATAAATAAACAGTGCGAACCAAGTGGAGATGTCACACTGTGTGACGAATTATCTAGGCTCCCACTGTTCTACAAGCATAGACATTTGGCCGACAAAAACTTTTGCAGTATAGCACATATTCATATATTCACACGTATATGTATATTTACATACGTAAAACATATGCGTGAGTATATGTGACGATCAACGTAGAAACTGAATCTTCATATTTTGAATACGGGAACAATCACGGACTCAATGAAAAATAGTCCTCCCGAGGATAGAGCTAAATCCTACGTTTCCATTTTCTTTTTCTTTTTTCTTTTTCCTTTTCTTTACTTCTAAAATCAACTCGCCACTTTGTTGTTGTTGTAAAAGTAAAATATGCATGTAAAATTATGAACCTCATGCTGGTTACATTGTAATCCTGAGTGAATAAAGAATTTGTATTGTATTGTATTTAAAATTTTAATATGCCATGTCTTCAATCAACCCACCAGAGGCTACTTCAGTGTTAAGTTAACATAGTTCGCACACACTCATCAATTTGAGACCTACTTTGATTACTTAGTATTACTTTTTTTCTTCAAAAACTGCTGCAAATCTTTATCAGTATTTCCCTGAAAGTTATTACACCCCATCTTAACTAATTAACCTTAAACTTTGCCATTAATTCGATGATAATACATCAAAGTCAGGCTATTTCATTAGAGAATACACTGTAAATTACCCAGCAGTTTGGAGAGTTTGTACCGCAGCAGCTGATTTTGTAGTCTAATACACCAGCTTGAAGCACTGCCGGATAAGCCCTATTCTGGCACAGATTATAGCTCTCTGATAATCTGTGCCAGAAATTATCTCAGCAAAACAAGCTGTGTATTTTAAATACACAGCTTGTTTTGCTGAGATAATTCTGGCACAGATTATAGCTAGCTGTAACATTATGGATTAATTATGATGAAGATTTACATTGAATATGAGTGTAAACATATCTGTAACTGCTATTTTTGGTTCAATTTTCATGAAATTTTCACCAAAATATAAAGCTAACAAAAGCAAACCAACCACAAGCCATTTTGGTGGCCATCTTGATCATAATTCATCAGACAAAGCCCATATATTCGAACTTGGGCAACACTTTGATAAAATTATTCATTATCATATACTAAATTTGAAAGAATACGTAGGCTCTGGCCCAGCATCTACCAGTCACCCCCAAAAAATATCAGGAATTTCAAGCACCCCAAAAAAAATACTTGAAATTTTAGCGACCCAAAAAAATACTCCCAGTCTGTACCTTGACTTTAAGAAAGCATAGAAATGACCTCTAAATATAGTCCAATTTTGTGATGACCCCAAAAAATATCCACAAAATCTTCATACCCCAAAAAATATTAATTTTTCTGAAAACCCAAAAAAATATTGAAATTCAAAATTTTGAACCCCAAAAAATGACCCGAGCCTATGTAATGTATGAAAATATCAGAGTACCCCCCCTGGGGGTAGATGCTGGGCCCAAGCCTATGTATGCAGAAAAAATGAGAGTACCCCCCTGGGCCCGATTCAAACCCGCAACCCCACAATCACAAGTTAAGCTCTCTACCACTGAGCAACCACGCTCCTATTAAACTGGCAATCCCGATTCAACTCTTTTGAGTACAAATCTCAATACTTGCAGTGATTCATTTACAATTTTGGGCTTATGGGCCCTGGGACTCGCTGTTTCCCACATCAATGAGTCCAACTACAAGCTTTAGTCCAGAGCACTATTTTAAATGACAAGTCTGCAATACTATTGCATCCTGCAACTCGCTGAAATAAAAACTTTGCATCCCTGAGACAAAATTATGCGCAAAAGATGCAAGATGCGCAGGTAACAAAATCACTGTACTTGTTTCTTGTGAATATCACATACTGCAAAATTTGTCATATATTGATAATTTGACAGATCTATCATTGAGGTCACTCAGGTCAGCATCATCCTTGACACAGAAATAAGACATTCTCTAGCAAGGGATAAATGAAAAAGTTATCGACAGCGGCTGAACCCTGTTTAAACCATATGCATGCAGGCAGCAGGCATGTAGCCAGAGGCTTTATCATCTTGAAGCCCACCCAAAAATTGGGAGAAGTGTAGTTTAGGGCACTCCTTACTTCAACAAAAATTCAGCCAAAAGTTTTTGTGCTTTTTTTTTTTTTTAATTTTATCAAAATTTCAAAATTAGAACTCCCTAGTGTAATGCTCAAGTTTGAGCGAAGCCAGTAATGTAGAAAGAAAGAAAGAGAATTTAGAGATATCTGACCTAGTTACTTTACTTTTCAGAAAGTAAATGAACAAAGGCGCTGGCTATTCTGTGCCTTTGTTGCTCGTAAGTAACAAAATCATGATTTCTCGCGTCAAGGCACATATGTTGAAGCCCAGGTTTCCTGGCCTCCGCCTGATATGTGAATTCCAACAGTTCTAAACAACAGAAGCTGAGAAGCGAAAGGTCACAAGCCAAAACAGAGATAATTCATGGTCTGAAACAATTTTGCCATGACGTACGAAATTACTCGAAAGCAAACTTGCTAGCCTTGTAGTTGTAGGTCCCTTAAAAGCCCTTTTCGGCTATAAAGGGTAACGTTATGGTCCATTTTGCATTTTCTATGAATTTTCAGCGCACCTCTGGTTTACTGGGCACAGTTTATGACGTAACGGTAAGACTAAGCTTAATGTTCTGCTTGTTGAATGATGGGGGCTATGCCCCCACAACCCTGGCTCCTTTTCATGTACGAGGGTCTAGATGGGGTATAATGATTAGTGAATAATGGCCTTTTTTTATAATGAATAGTGAATAATGAGCCAAAAAAATAATGAATAGTGAATACTGAGGTCCTAAAAATAATGAATAATCCTATTATTTTTAATGAATAGATGAAAAAATTAATGAATAGTGAATAATCATATTTTAATGAATAATGAATAAAAAATAAAAAATCAATGCATAAACTTGTTAAAGCCTATACATGTACTTATAAAATATTGACTCGATCAGTTTGTTCTTTAAAATTGCTCCCACCCTTTGTAATTGATTGATTATCATAAGGTAATTTTACAATTTATAAAACCCAGTCAACTAAGGGACATAATTTAGCCAAAATCCATACAAAATGGCATCTGAAATAGAGATTGAAACGGAATAGTCTCAAATTACTACACAAGAAGTAATCACGTGGTTCCTGTTATGCTCACATTCTATGATTCTGATCTCAAAACTGTGAAAGAAAGAAGTAGGTCTAGACTCCAGAGTGTGCATAAATTCCAAAGAAAACAAAAATATAATGAGTTTTCACAGTAATATTATTATCTTTTTGGTAATAAAGGAGCAGGCCCATTCACTAGGGGTTCCAGGATTTTAACACAAGATATTCAAATTACAAATGTTCAACGTAAAAGGCAAAAATTATATGATACAAACACAAGTTCAGTGAAACTTGGAAAGAGCTTCATTGATAGGAACTTGTTGGAATTAATGCGGGTCATTTTGGTCCTGGGTTGATTTGTCTTGAGTTGTTTCATCCAAATTTAAGGGGTGGGTCGTTTTGGACTTAGTAGGTGGGTCATTTTGGCCAATTTTCAGAGTGAGTCATTTCGGTCTTTGGTTGTTTTGGCCAAAGTGTGAAGGTGATAATGTATGCATTATTATATGTGTATGAATGGACAGATGGGCAGGTGTTAAGTTTTGTGAAAAAAATCAGGCTGAAATGTAAAAAGGGCCCTTTCACGACTCAGGCTGAAACAACCCTTGTCAAAATGCCCCAGGCGGGGCCAAAACGACCTGTTAATATTACATTGTGACTCGGGGAAATCAAGAGAATTTATAGAGAAAACAACTCAAAAATATAGATTTCGGAACAATTCAGCAACATTTTCCGAGACTATTCCCCAAAAACGTTTTTTAGATTTAGAATTAAAGATCATCAAAGTGTCTGTGAATTAAATTGTCTCATAAAAATGATGAGGTTTCTGTGAGTTGACTCAAAATTTATCAGTGCATTGTCTCATAAAGTGTTGGTGAGTTGCCTCATAATCTATTGATAAATTGTCTCAAAAAATGTGTCTATCTTATCTATCTGTACTCAGTCCGTCTTTTTTTTCGTGGGGGGGACGTACAAGTGGGACCTACTTTTTTGATTTGCTCCTACTTTTTCTTGAAAATGCCCTACTGTCCCTCCTTTTTCACTCTAAAATGTCATTTACGTGTAAAAATCCAGAATTTTTCCTCGCTTGCTCCGCTTGCTCGGATTTAATAAATTAACTGATGATTTTTTTCAGGGAGCACGCTGCAAAACATCATTTTTTCAGTTTTATCCCCAAGGGCTCTCTGTTTAGCTTGTACTATTGTCACAGCTATTATCTTGCTTATTTAGTGTAGAATTTATTTCTAACTACTCATTGTGATAAATTTTGTACTTGGAAAAGCCCTACTATCCCTACTTTTTTACACCAATAATCCCTACTTTTTCACTACTTTTCCCAAATTTTTATCGCTACTCATTTGTTGAAGGGTAATTGAAAGCCTGGGGGGCTAAAAAGTAGGGGAGTCATATGCATTTACATATGGCTAGTAAGGGGGTCGCCATTAACTTTGGCTTCCCAGCAGGTGGGTCATGTTTTAATTGTCCCTATAAAATAATTAAAATTTTTCCTCGCTCGCTCGGTTTTTATAAATTAAACTCTTATCAGGCCACTTAATTTCTCAGTTTTCAAAAGTTATTTTGTTTTGGTGATTTTATTGTTACAACTTTTATCAAGCTAATTTTGATAGAAAATTGATTAATCAGGCTTTCAGATAGGCCCTACTTTTCCTTGTGTTCCTACATTTCCCTACTATTTCTTGAAAATGTCCTACTATCATTGCTTTTTCACTCTTAAATGTCGTTTACGCTATAAAATTACAGAAGTTTTTCCTCGGTCGCTTCGCTCACTCAAACCTTAAAACATATAAACTATATTTTTAAGCATTATTTTGACTAATGCCGCGCCGCGTCTGTAAAAATATTGGTATTTTTAATTTTTTCTTTTAATGAACGATTTTAATGAATAATTGGTCTTATTTTAATGAATAACCCAAAATTTTAATGAGATGAACAATGGCCTAAATTTTTAATGAATAGTGAATACCAGACCCCCCCATCCAGACCCTCATGTACATGATACATGTATATTTAATCATTTCTAAGTCATGTTTTTGTGATCGTTTCCAATTCCAATGTGGTGGCAGCCCCTTAAAATAGAATAAGTGCGCCCAGTAAACCAGAGACTACCCGAATTTTCTGAAGAAAAGAAATTTGCCGCCCAAATCTTTCCATACTCCCAGCCCCTCTCCCTTCATTTCTTTCTTTTTCTTTCTTTCTCTATATACTGCCAGACCCTCTTTAGAGTATTATCGGCAGGTGAACTTTGTACACTTGCTCCGGGTTGCAGGATGAAAGCCTACAAGTAACCATATCTAAATTACCGTATGGTTCTTTAACCAGCACAGGGGGTGACTTTCCCTGCACAGCTAGAGATAGTCCAACAGGTTAGACGTATGCTTCCGTACCCAGTTACCGGCACACTTAAGGTTTTTACTTTCTTACAAAGGAATGCCAGTGTGATTTAATACATTGAAAACACAAGTGAAAAAACCATTCCTTCATCTATATTCAGTTAGAAAATTATGCATTTTTGTTGAAGATTTCATCTCGAATTAAGCCCTATAAATGAAGTACCCAAAAAACTAACAATTAAAATTTGGTACCAGTTACCAAGGAATCACTTAAAAACTGATGTATCTTTTGACAAACAGAAATATTTTAACCGAAATATGCTTATAGAAGACTTCAACCTTTATCTCAAACTAACATACACCAGTTTTTGTTTGCTTATGTTTCCATTTCTATAAAAGCTGCATTTAAATATACCTCTATCAAAAAAGTTCATTTTGATGAAAATTAAAACATGGGATAAAATACAAAATTTTTAAGCAACAAAGCTAATTTTTGTGCTATGCTATTTTTTTGAAGCAAACTTTCTAGTTCTGCAAGCAAAATTGCTGAAGATTGTTCTAACTGCTTGTTTGCTGACTACCCCGATAAGTGGTATATTGAGGGTCTGGATGGGGGGATCTGGTATTCATTATTCATTAAAAATTTAGCCCATTATTCATCTCATTAAAATTTTGGGTTATTCATTTAAATAAGACCAATTATTCATTATATAGTTAAGAAAGGTGGCAAAGAAATCTGATAATTCACTATTCATTAGTTTTTCTTCAATTCATTGAAAAAAATAGGATTATTCATTATTTTTTGGCTCATTATTCACTATTCATTATAAAAAAGGGCCATTATTCACTGATCATTATACCCCATCCAGACCCTCATACACCGGTATTATAAACTGGGTTATTGAGCATATATATGCACTCATTTATTGATTTGACTTTTTCTAGATGTGCAATGTGAACAAAAAATGAAAATGGCATTATGAACAACCATACATGTGATACCTCCCGGATCGTGTGGGAGGCGCCCAGATTTGAACCCAATATCCCGCACTCCTGTTCGGGCAAAGAAATCTGGCGCATTTCAAATTTTGCAAAATTGGTATCCTGGGTCAGGTGTGGTACTTGATTGTATCGATTCCTGATCTTTGCACCATTACTTACTTTTAATGATATTTTTGCAAGCGGCCATTTTTACGGCAATCAGCAGGCATTTTTAACAGCTGTTTGCAATTGAACTCTACGGGTAACTGGTCAGATAATCATAATATATATTGTGTCATACTGTGCATGAAATAAACAGTTATTTGTCCAGTAGACCACACGCATGGCACGCTCATCAGCATGACATCTTTGCTTATAATAACTTTCTGAACATGTTGAAAAGACCCCTACATGTACATCACCGTCCGCGAAGAAAAAATGTAAGTCTCACTCCAAGCTGACTTTCAATCAAGCGTAGTGAAAAAGGGACAGATTTGCTTGTGTTCACTGTGCCTTTTGTCCTTCAGTATCACCCACCATATATGAAAGGATCTCGGAAAGGATTCACGCATGTCCCAAATGCCAACAGACCGCAAAACAAAACCGAAATTGCTTCTCTCTTTAAAAATCACCAGTAACGGTGATGCAGGTTGAAGTGCTTTCTCTGCATTCTCAGATATATCTAAATCTATCATTTCTTAACAAAAAACTTATATTTATGAGGTATTTTATGTCGTGGCTCACCCAAGTTTGTTTTGTCAAAAAAAATATCGGTAAAAAAATATGCAACTATCCGCTCCCTTGACGAATCAGCTCCCTTGTTGGCAAGTTGTTGCAATATTTAGCAAGTTCTGTAATTCCAAAGTGATCATTTATACTTTCAAATTTCAATATTTTTAATTTAAATATTTTATAATTTTATTTTCTACCAAAGATGACATTAACTGCAAGCTTTTAATCACTAAAAACAAAAATTAGAAAAAATATATTATTTTAAAATTGGTGTCATATATATTATATCCATTGTGAATATTTAACTAATGCTAAAAATAACCTTCTTACGTTCAGGTGTTTTATACTGATTGGAGGTGTACCACATATGGAAAAGGTTGACTTCCTACCAAAGTGGACCCAATGAAAACAAACAGAAGCCTGATCATTATGAGCCCTGTTGAACATTTACCACATCATCATTCATGTGCAAAAATACAGTGATAAACACACACATGCCACATATCTACTTTGGGGTTACCGTTACTTTACCTTTTCATTCTGGATACTGGTAAACAGGAACTTTGGCAAACAGTGAAGACCCAAACAGTGGCATTTCATCAGTGTCTGCACTGTTTATTAAGATATTTAACAACTTTCAGGTAAAAATTTTCATCATTTTAAAGAAATTTTGACTCTCAACCTCTTTAGGTACAAAATGAACTATTCCATATACTTAATGTATCAATGTGTATAGAATAATCAACCACAATGAAGGGGTTAAAGACTACAAAATAAGTTGTTAAAGTACACCTTTCTCTAACTTCAAAGAATCCCCCTCATTGAGACTCTGATCTCCCTCATCTGAACAACAAATTTCCCTCATTGCCATCATCAGGTTATCATCAGGTTATCACATGTATGAACAACTGGAACGCAGAACTCTCATGAATGGGAGTAAGCTAGGGACACCCAGTTAACGTCCTGATCCGAAAGACGATGCACTTATCTAGTGTCATCCCTGCAAATAACACTAGAGAAAGCGTGTTCTGACACAGAAATTTTCGCAAGCGGGGATCGAACCTGGGACCTCTAGCACCAGAGGCAACACTGAGCTACCACGCTTTCCTAGCTCCCTATCTCCAGTCCCCCACCCCTTCTGCCCCACCTGGAAGAGGTCTGGTGAAATGCCAAAGTGACTGACAAATTAGTGACAGGCTGGTCTAGAAGAAAACAACAACAAACTTTTGGCTGTGTGCTTTTTGACTTTTTTCATGACATGTGCATAATCTTAAAAGATACCTTTCAGCGACAACAAGACCACTTACTAAAATGTTTCGTTTCTTAATTAGATTTTGCGTTCCATTGGGAAACAGGGAAAATGTTCTCGGCAGCAAAAGTTAGTTTTTGCTGTTGGTTGTTGTTGTTGACAGACGACAGATCCTCACTTCCGCAAATAATATCCCAGCAGCACCGTACAATAACGCATGCGCACTTCGCAGAATGTAGCGAGGCAAGTCGCTGAAGAAGTCTGAGAAGAAATTCATCATATTCAGGGTATTTTAGGGAACTGACAGTTTGTTTTGACATTTTTCACAGAAATTTTAGTCCAATTCAAAATATCAAATGCTACAAATTGCTTTAATGCGCTTATGATTGTTGTTATTCTGTTCAGTGTAACGTTGTTTACTGACCGAATTTCTTCAAGAAGGCCCAGCCACCAGGCGGCGCTAAACCGGAAATGTGAAATGTAAACAAACCCACGTGGGAGCTGTCAAAATACGTTGGATTGACGTTACATGTTATGTTTTAATGTCTGCATAAGAAATAATTCAATATGAGTGTACAGGTGAAGACACCTACAAAAACTCAGTTTGAGCATTCAGACATTAAGTGTGGAGGGCACCGACTGTCCACCAGTTCAAAAGATGACTTGAGCTTGAAGCTTGACTCCAATAGATTAACACAACAGTGGCCACGTAAAAGAAGGTACAGCCAAACATTTAGACGTGAAGAAGCCAATGTACGAAGAAAACGAATTCGATCTTTGGTGATAGAAAAACCAATTTTACCAAATAAGTTCTTGTTAGGAGGAAATATTGATGATCCGTTGAATTTAAATGGTCTGTATACAAGTGAAGATGGTAAGAAATTGAATGACAAAACACCACAATCATCACCAATGAGGATTCCTTCTCATAGAAAAACAGTCGAAGTCAGATTTCCCACAAATATAGCTGATCCATTGAATTTAAATGCAGGTGAAAATGGACTTGACTTTTCCAAATTGTGTAAACGGAAGAATAAAAGACACAATAGGCATAAGAAAAAAGATGGTTCGTTCATTAGCCCACAAGCTGCAATTTCATCTGAAAAGAGAACAGATCTCATGGAAGCATTAAAAATAGACATTGAACCACATTCATCAGGTAATACACCAGTTCATTGTGACACTCCTAGGCATAGAAAAGTTAGTGACAAAATAGTCTCACCAGTAATTAGACAAATTTCACCTAAAAGTAAGAAAAGGCGAAGGACAAACAGTGGTAGCAAACCAGAAGCATCTTCAACAGTATCTAGGGCACTTCTCATTTCACAGTCTAAAACATCTCCATTAGATGCTAACAAAAAATTCATGTCACCCAAGTCATTCGCGCGTCAAGCAAGTCAGGTTGCAAAGTTATCACAGGCAAGGTCTTCATCGGCATCGAAAGGAAAAAAGCAGCCAAAATTTATTTATGGAAACTATAACAAGTATTATGGCTATAGAAATCCGAGCTTAGATTATGATTACAGACTAGATTGCTTTAAGTCAGAGTGGTTTGAAGGGAAATCTGTGTTGGACATAGGATGCAATGTTGGTCATTTAACATTATCTGTTGCAAGAGACTTTCAGCCTAGCAAAATTGTGGGTATTGATATTGACCAGAAGTTAATTGCTGCTGCCAGGAAGAATATCAGATATTATTTGTCATCAAATACAGCAGACACTTCCAAGTTTCCTATTTCACATGCACTTAGTTTTGGTCCTATTGAAGCACCACCACTTACAGCGAAAAACCAGATGTTTCCTCACAATGTTCTCTTTATGCAGGTGAGTTTTAACTCCTAGGCTGAGAATTGCTGACAAAATGTCTTCTGCCTTCTGCTGGTTCCTTTAAAACATCTCTGTTGCAAAAAATGTGGTGCCAGATCAGACTGTTTCCCTAGGAGCAGTCTGATCTGAGTCCACACTGTTTGCCTGTATGTCCAAACTATAGTCATTGACGTAAGCATTTACATGCAGCGGGCAATTTCGGCAGACAACATTTTCAGAAGCATTTTTTTCTTCTTAACAGGCAATGGGTGAATAAAATCATAAAAATGCTATTCTTGTACAATTGTTTAACAGGCCACCAGATGAGAGTGTGTTACTGAAAATTATTGTTTTTATTTCTCAACCAAAACAATGAGACGGTTCTTTTGAGCACCCAAAACACATGTTTAAACTGATGGATAAGTAAATAATGGCGATTTTATGCTGGAAAAAATTGCTTAACTGGCCCTATGGTTTAATGTGAAATCTTCCTCTACATTATCTGAGCTTATCCAACTACATGTACCACATTTATTCCAATGCCTCTTTTGTCACCTAAAAGTGACCTAACACTGACACCTGCCCAAATTTCACAATATAACTTATAATAAGGTCTTAAATGGCAATTGAATTTAAACAGAGATCAAATGTTTTATAAAATAGCTACTTTTTGTTTGTTACCCACCTTACTCTAAGAAAATTCTAACCAGACAATATTTTTTTATGCAGTCAGTAGTGCAGTTAAGAAGTCTGGCAGCAGATTCAACAGGGTCTAGTCAAAGTAAGGAAGAAGGCAAAGATCAGGAAATAGATACAATCAAGTACATGTACCACACCTGACCCAGGACACCACATGGGAAAGTGACAAAATCACAATCTTGAACACAAACTTACAGGGAAGACTTATTTAATGCCCCAACTAGTCGAAATATGATGGAAATGCCAGCTTTGCCCATGTCAGTGTGTAGGCTCACCTTTTGAATAGGCATCTTGCCCAGGGGGGTACTCTCAATTTTTCTGCATACATAGGCTCCGGCCCAGCATCTACCCTTCACCCAAAAAAATATCATGAATTTCAAGCACCCCAAAAAATATTTGAAATTTCAGCAACCCCCCCCCCCCCCCCCCCCCCCCCCCCCCAGTAAATATCTCCATTCTGTACAATGACCTTAAGAAAAGACCCTAAAATGCATAGAAATAACCCCTAAATATAGTCCAATTTTGTGATGACCCCCAAAAACTATCCTCAAAATCTTCATACCCCCCAATTTTTTTTTCTTTCTGAAAACCAAAAAAATATTGAAATTCAAAATTTTGAACCCAAAAAAATGACCCGAGCTTACGTATGTATGAAAATAACAGAGTACCCTCCTGGAGCCTCTTGCCCTAGGTTAAAAAGGGTAGGAAAATATGACATGTTAGCCATGCCAAATCATCAAACACACACTGTCACAGGTTCTGCAATAACACTTTCATTTTTTGCTTAAATTTCAGACACAGCTAAGATCAATATTTGTTTAACTATACTTCTGTATCAATTGATTTGTCTCTAGTCTGGTCTTGAAGAATGCATTCAAGCTTTCAATGAATTTTTGAATTAAGGAGATCAATTCCTGCACCATTTGGAAATGTTTTCTTTCTGTACTGGGTTTTCCCCCTGGTCCCAACACACCCCTGGTGACCCGCGGCCATTTTTTCTAAAAATTTTTAGTAAAAAAACAATATTTATCCCTGTTTCTTATTTTGTACATTACCTGCAGTTGAAATAACAGTAGAACAATCACAGGTACTTTAATTCATAGAAATTCTTTGAATTCTGTCTTAAACATGTACATGTACATGTAAGGTTCATCTGGTTTCCCACTGCACAATTATATAGAACCATAAGGCAGCCCATATAATGGATGTCATAAATTAGATTATTTTGAACATTGTATTTTAATTGTAGGGGTGGGGGGGGGGGGGGAGGAATTAGTGGGTAACAGGATTTTAGTTTAATAGAGGGCGTAACAGAAAAATATTTTTCTTATTTCTCAACCAAAACATTATGGGTACTAAAAAGAACCGTCTCAATGAGACGAATTTTTTGTGTACCCCAAAAATATGCTAAAAATGATGGTTAAAAAAATATGTACAATTTTACGCTGAATTGTGTTGTTTATCTTAACCTGTGGGTTAAGATGGCCTGCCATTGGAACCTTTCATCTTTACAGAGACTTGAAGGACAGGTCTCTATATTGACACAGTCTTGATGTCTTCAAAATACATTGTATATCAGGCCCCCAGATTAGAGTGCGTAACTGAAAATTATTTTCTTATTTCTCAACTGAAACATATAGTGTGGGTACTCAAAAGAACCATCTCAATGAGACGGTTCTTTTGAGCACCCAAACAGGGGTGTAAAATTCCACTAGCCCGCTTGCATTTGCAAGTAAAATGTTATGCAGGGCGAGTAAAGTTTTGACAATTTGTGTAGTACTTTCTAATTTACAGCATCTCAGAGAAAAATTGGGATATGAAGTGCGAGTAACATATTTGGAAATTTTACACCCCTGCCAAAACACAAGCTTAAACTGGTGGATAAGAAAGTACTTAATTGGCCCTATGTAGATCTTTAAAATAAAAACACAGGTTTAGGTAAACAAAATTTTTGAGCAGAAAATTGTACATTTCTTACAGTATCTTACCCATTAGTTTTTACATATATTTGTAATATGTTTTGGGTACTCAAAAGAACTGTCACATTGAGATGGTTCTTCTGAGTACCCTCATTGGTTGAGAAATAATCTTGAATATTAATTTCCTTGCTGCATACTTTAAGTTTTAACTGAAGGCCTCTAAAAGACCATAAAAGCTCAATAAAAGTTGTTTTAATTCAGATTCATTGTCTTCCAGGTGTAAATAATAAAGTATTGAGATTAAAAATTGTAGATTTTGGATTGAGATTTTCAGACTGTTATCACCCTTAAGCCTTGTACATGTAATTTGTTTCATCATCTGTTTGTGTGGGATATTGCAGCTCTTCAAATTTCTTACAGGGAAACTTTGTGCTTGAGTGCGATGAATTATTAGACATGCAGAAGGAAGAATATGATGTGATTCTAGCACTCAGTGTCACCAAATGGATCCACTTTAATTGGGGTGATGAGGGTCTCAAACGATTCTTCAAGAGGATCTTCAGACAGCTGAAACCTGGAGGCAAGCTGATCCTTGAGCCGCAGCCATGGTCTTCATACAAGAAAAAGAAGAAATTGACAGTAAGTATTATAACCATGAATAAGCAAAGTGTCTGTGCACAAATTGGGAGATTATCTCCTTACAAATATTGTGAGCCCAGATCCAGTGATTCATTTACAATTTTGTGCTTTTGGGTCCTGGGACTCACTGTTTTCCATACCAATGGGTCCAAATGCAAACTAATGAGTCCAGAACACTATTTTTCATGACAAGTCTGTAATACCATTGCATCCTGGGACTCGCTGAAATAAAAACTTTGCATCCCAGAGCAAAAATTATGAGTAAAAGATGCAGGTAAAAAAATCACTGCAGACCTGATCTGTATCCAAACTGTTTGACACTGATGGTACAATAAATTCCTGAAGGAGATTTTTGAGACAAAAAATATGAGACAAAATCTGCAGATATGAGTACAGTGGCTCAGTTGAAAGAGTATTAGACTTTGGATGGAAGGTTTCCTTGTTCAAGACTCATCTGCGAGGCACTGTGTTGTGTCCTTAAGCAGATACTTTTTCCTCTGCTTTGTACTGGTTCAACCAAGGAAGGCAGGAATCGTCCCGTTATGACTGAAAAAATATTGACTGGGATGTTAAGCATCAACACAAACTAACAAAATCAGCAGACATAAAAAAACCTTGAAAAATTACCCAGCATGCAGAGTTCTATGATGATGGATTGATGATGTTGATTATCAGGCCTTTTTATATACACTAAAACCTTGTAAATAAGAACTCACATTTTTCGAAATACTCGCTTTTTGGAAATAAATTTGGGACACTGAATTCAGAGAATAGGACATATTCATGATCTAATTTAATAACTCTATAATAACATATGTTTTGTGTGCATAAAAAAACGTCTCCTTGAGAAGTTTTTTTTTTGGCCCAACTTTATGTTTGATAGAAAGAAATGATAATAATTATTTTGGGGGGTTATATATTTTTTTTGTCTACCTCTCTTTAATTTGAATTACTTATAATTCAAAATAAAACCTCCTGTCCCCATGGACGTTGATTTATGAGATTCGACTAAACATGTGTCAGAATTTTTATGCTGTTTTACTTCTATTTTCAGGAGAAAATTTTCAAGAATTTTGAGAGCATCCGGTTAAAGCCAGACCAGTTTAATGACTACCTACTTTCAAAGGAGATTGGGTTTAGCACTTGTACTGTTATTGATGTGCCATATAATTCATCAAAAGGTAAATATGGTAACTAAATGCTCTAAAATTTCTGTTTGAAAATAACATGTTGGTTAGCAAGGCTGGAAATCACAAATAAGCCTTTCTGAATAGCAAACAGTGATTACCCAGAGCAGACTTAGGCAGTCTGATTCCAGGCCTCCAGATAAGAGTGCGTACCAGAAAATTATTTTTCTTATTTCTCAACCAAAACATATGTTGTTGGTACTCAAAAGAACCGTCTCATCGAGACGGTTCTTTTGAGCACCCAAAACATATGTTTGAATTGATGGGTAAAAAAATCACAATTTTACGTTAAAAAATTTGCTTAACTGGTCCTATGTGATTTGCCATTTTTCTATGCCTTTACGGCAGGCAACTAGAATATAATGAAATTTTAGAACTTTTACAATACTTGATTTATCATAATCTGACTTTGAGGGTGAAGCTAGTTTAACTCTTTGCCTACTAGTGTCGTCTGCTGATAACTTTAACTTTTGCAAACAGTTTGGACTCAGATCAGGCCGGACAATATATCCGGCCTGATCTGAATCCAAACTGTTTGACACTCTGATGGTATTCCTGAAAGAATTTTTCGAAAAAAGTGATTTTGAAAAAATCAGCAGATGGCAAACTCAGGAGGCAAAGAGTTAAACCTGAGATGGCTCATCAAGGACCTGGGTCAGGGTTCAAATTCAAGAATTTTATTCACTCGCTAACACAGGTATGCAAGTTACTATTTTTCTTACTTGCTATGGGTGTTGATGCAACATGCTTTTTGAACATGAATATTGGACACTCATTTTTCCAATAAATATTGCTAATTAGAAAATTTAACAAATTCAGTAAGCATGTCACCTAATAAGAACAGCTGAGACACATAGTGCAGTTGATAGCGTGTCTGATTGATGATCCAGGTGGCGTGAGTTTGAACCTGACCCAGTCTCATACTTTCATGGAGATCAATCATGAAATATTTTCTTCGATCATTCCCCTCCTTCTACTGATTAAAGAAGGGCTGTTGACAGTTACAAATGAAAGTATGTGCATGAAGTACTCATTAATTGCTCAGTCTAAGCTTGCCCAGGAGAAAGTGTGGTTAAGTTAACTGACCGTCTTGACAT
This sequence comes from Loripinus fragilis, assembly GCA_964019695.1. Lineage (NCBI taxonomy): Eukaryota > Metazoa > Mollusca > Bivalvia > Lucinida > Lucinidae > Loripinus > Loripinus fragilis. Next base: position 13,955,090 of record OZ026529.1, on the reverse strand, counting down.
GACCATAGCTGTTGATTTGGACCTTAAACCAGAAACCAAGCATTCAAACTATTCCCAAGGTCCCAACAATATATAATAAAATTTCAGCCTATATCAAAGCTTTTAGGTGCTACTTTAAGGAAGGTACTATATAAAAAAAAACTTTCTTCAACTTGAGCATGCAAGTACAGTGAAACCTGTCTTAAGCGGCCTCTCAAAAATAGAAAAATAGAAAAAGCAATGGTCTTTAAGTAAGTAAGGGTGCAAAGATCAGGAATCAATACAATCAAGTACCACACCTGACCCAGGATACCAATGGGAAAGTGAAAAACTCACAGTTAGACACCACAAACAAGAGCCAAGAGGTCAGCCCTTTCCCAGCGGGTAACCACAAGCACATATAAACAGACATGCACAAAGACATAACAAACACAAGACAGAGCAAAAACATAAAAGATCCACAAAAGAAGTACCGCCTTGGAACGGTTTGTAAAATATTTTACTGGAGGGCTTAAACCGGTTTCACTATCTGTTAAAGACAGATAGTTTAGTGCAAGTTGGAAGTATTGCAGAAGAATCCACCATAGCATTCTGCAACAATTTCGACCTGCATTAAACAATAATCGATCTTAAAAACATATTTTTGAGTGACTGCTTAAGACGGATTTTTACTGTACTTCAAATGATTCAGGGTTGAAGCTGCAGGGATTTTCCTAGGCCTGATTTGGGGCCAAATATTGACCCCTTCCTGATTAAAAAATGAGCAAAAACTTCACAAAATGGTGTATATCATTTCCAATTTCTTAGTTCTACTTTTTGTAGAAAAATTCATGAAAATCCGAACACAAAAGCAAATTAGCCATCACACTAACTACATTATTGCCATTAAATGGAAGGACAACTAAGATGCAGTGGTAGTAGATTGTCACCACAGCTTGCTTTTATGTGGTGACAGAATGAAAATTGTAAGCAAGACGCCCACTTCTCCCTTGGTCCCATCTAGGGCAAAATTTCAGCTCCTCGGGGGACTATTCGCCCTAGTTGTCCCCTAGCTTATTCCCTGTGATGAGGATTGAAATTAAGACAGCTTGCATTAAAGCACCTCTTGTAATTTGCAGCAGACAACAATTTCAAATTTTGCCTCTTTTTCAAAAATAACAAATATATGTCATGATATACTCATGCTAATAAAAAGAAGGCCACCCCAATTCACCGGCTTTGTTAAAAATAAATACAGACATGAACCTGTTATGATTGCAAATTTATAATTTGTATGTCATATCTTGTATTACCGCCACCTTTGTGAATGTATTATATGAGCCTTTTGTGCATGCTTAAAAGAAGCCTGGGATTGTACCCCACCCCCTTGTGGAATGCATTGCCATTGTCAACCAGCTAGTGCTCAAATTTTGGAAATGTAGCAGCTTGAAAGGGTTACGATCATGTACCCACTGGCCTAGAATATCCCAGGGTTGGCCGATCAGAGATGGATCCGGACCTGGAACGCCAGTCAAGGGGGTATGACATAACCAGCTTGCAAACAGTTCCGTGCCATTTTGCAGGTATGCTTGCATTGTCTTGCTGAAAGAGAAAATTGTTACCAACAGTCTGATAGATTTGCAGGACATGTGGGTGAAGGACTTCATCCACATAGCAGTGGCCTGTAAGTGACCCCCAAATTAATATGCAAATTAAACGATCCTTATACAAAGCTCAGGGTGGCCTTCTTTTTCTTAGCATGAGTATATATCATACCTTATTTCTTCTGACAATTAGGAAAGATGTTGCAAAATTTGTCGTCTGCTGCAGTCGTGTTTGGCGCTTTAAGGGTTAATGATTTTATTTTCATTTACAGGTTTTCGGAGGCCTATTCAGCTGTTCACCAAGTCAGACACCGTTCAGAACAGTCCGTACCCCGATGCACTGTTTAGTCACTTACATGGTTGTCAGAGTTCATCCTCATTAACAGAACATCACACCCCAGAACCCAAATACACAGGCATTCAACCCAGCCAGAGTGCTTCATCATTAGTCAGTGAACAGTCAGAACACTCCAGAGATTCGTCATCAAGTTCATCTAGCTTTTGTTCAACGTGTGATGGTTCAATGTCTCCAGAGGCTACAGGGTCCTTGTCTAACGTGAACTCTCCAGATCCTAACTTTAGAGCATTTGGTAGCATCTCACAAAATATCTTGAACCAACCAGAGGAGGATGAGGCCATATTTAAAACTCCAGAACCAGTCTTGTTTGCATGTGTTAAGGAAGCTATTGATGATCTCAATGGCAAACATAGTGAAGTTAATGCTAAGCTTGACACTGCAAGTCATCAAGGAGACCAAGCCTCAAATGATGTAAGTGGGAATCACAGTAATATAAAAGCGATTGCTCCTCTGGAGAAGTTCAGTTCTGCTGAAGACATTGACCTGGATGAATCAAAAGTGGCAGCAGATGTAGTGCACACAGAGTTGAAGTGTGCAAGTTCTAACGGAGACAAAGCTAAGAATGAGATCAATGAGAAACAACTAGAAAAGGTCAGTTCTGCTGAAAAGTTTGTCAGTTCTGCTGAAGACATGGACCAAGATGAAGCACTGGAGACAGATGATGTCATACACACAGAGTTGAACAGTGTGAGTTCTAGTGAAGACAAAGCTAAGGATGAGATCAGTGGAGAGGGCAAAGAATCAAGTGACGCTAATACAGTGAGCTCAACTTCAGAGGAACCAAAGGACACCTGTAGTGCAGTTAATGCAGATTGAAGCCTAAGTGACATTGAAGCTGTAATTACTGTAAATGTTCTAAAATTGCAAGTACTTTCTTTTTCTGTTCACAAAAATGTTGATTATCAGAACTGAAAGTCACAAAATAATTGTCTTAATAAACAGGGAAGACCCTGATCAGAGAAGCAGTCTGGTCTGGGTCTTCACTGTTTGTATATGCCTTTTTGGCAGGCAACTAGTGCACAAATTTTTTAGAACATTTACTAAACCCATACATGTAGGTTTGACAGTCACTTACCTACTTTTGGCAGCCAGGCAGGTTTGGAGCAAAGAGAAATTTGATGACACACACTGAAATGCATGGGTGAAAGTTTGCAGAATTATTCCTGAATTAAGAATTTGAGGCTGACTTTCCATATAGAAAGTCAGCCTCAAAGTCCTGAATTATGCAGTTTACAATAGCTTCTGATTTATTTTCAGACTATCTAAAGACAATTGACCATTTAAACTTGTATTTGTTACTATTTTGTTGGTATACTGCATGTTTTAGGATATGAATTTTAATAGTTCAGGATTTTGGAAAGTTGGAACTTTCACCCAAGGAATTAACTGTGCAAGCTCTAAGGGTAAAAGAAGATGACTATAGTGATGTGATCAGAGGCAAGAAAACCTGTCTTCGGGGCTTCCGACAAAGCTAGTTTCAAGCCAGTCTCCTCAGCTACAGAGATTAGCTAGAAAATTGAAATTTCACATGTAGCAAGTTAACATATGATACTTTCCAAAAAGCAAATAACAAAGGTGCTAATCAGACTGCGCGGATGCGCAGGCTGGTCTGCGCCTGTGTTAGTTGCAAACCACCGAAGACTTTCCAAAAAGCGAATAACAAAGGTGCTGATCAGACTGCGCGGATGCGCAGGCTGGTCTGCGCCTGTGTTAGTTGCAAACCACCGAAGACAGGTTTTCTCGCGTCAAGGCCCATGTGATCAGAGGCAAGATATAATGTTGAAACTTTGGGAACCGAGCCCAACACGAGGGGGAACCAAGCCCAACACATGGGGGAACCAACGGATGACTCCAGTGCAGCTTTTGCTTATTTAAACCATAAACATTAACCTTTTTTGTGCTGAAACTCATTTTAGGTTGGAATGGGGCTCAGGGAGAGCCACTTCCTGGAATAACAGCATGTATTTATTTTATTGCAACTTTTTTCTAGAATTCTCCAAGGCTTCCTAGCACTATTTACAATTCAGAACCTATATATAATCTGGATCTACGCTGTTTGTCGACAACTAATGTTTGAAATTTTACATACATTGTAACATATTTAGGCCTTTGAGTGTGTACCAAAAAAACAATTTTCTTATTTGTCAACCAAAACATATGTTGTGGGTACTCAAATGAACCGTCTCAATGAGACAGTTCTTTTGAGCATACAAAACATATGTTTAACCTGATGGGTAAGAAAAAATTGGCAGTTTTATGCTGAAAAATTGTGTTTATCTAAAACTATGATTCTGTGCCAGGAGATTTTAATATTGCAGCAAACACTCAGAAGAAAATAAGTAGGAGAAAGCTCAGGCCAAAAGTTAGAAATCTAGCCCCTCTAGATAGTGGGGCATGCATGTTTAAAGAATGAATTTGCAAATTTGCATTAACCCTTTGTATTCTGATGGATTCTTCCACCTGATATGATACAATAAACTTGGGAAAGTTCATTGTATATATTGAGGTGTCACACATTATAATTTCCAGCTAGAATTGAATTTCTTTCTCTGAAGATCGTTTTAGTCGTAGCAAACTTTAACAGTTTAGACCCTGATGAAAGCTGCTGTAGGTGGCATTTCATCTAGGTCTTCACTGTTTGCAAAAGTATCTGTTTATGGGTTTCCAGTATACAAAGGATTAAGTACCAAAATCTCATATTGTATATCATTTCATTTTTTGGTGTTTTGACACTTTGTCTACTAGTGTCATCTGCTGATAACCTTTGCAAACAGTTCGGACACAGATCAGGCCCGCAAAAAATGTCGGGCCTGATCTGGATCCAAACTGTTTGACACTCTGATGGTATTCCTGAAGGAAGTTTTGAAAAAGTTGACATTGAAAAAAAATCAGCAGATGATAAAAAAGCATACAAATTACCTAGTAGGCAAATAGTTGGACCAGTGAGACATGTTATCATTTATATTACTTCAAAGAAACCTGTAACCTTATGAAATGAGCCGGGGCATGAGATTTCCAACAATGTGGTTTATGCAACCAGCAAAGGCTCAGACCAGCCTACGCATAGGCGCAGTCAGGATCAGAGCCTTTGGTAGTCGCTTGAATATTCTATGACTGTTAAGCTACTGACCGAACAGCATTTGGAGTTTCTAAGCTTAAAAAGGAGGCTGTACAGGCTCCGCTGAGACTTCATGTCAAAATGCCAAATTGTTGGAAATCACATGTCACGGCTCAAATGACTTCTTTTCCATGTTATATTGGCATATTGGTGCAGCCTTTTCATAAGGAGGGCATTGGCTCAGTTGGCAGAGCGATAGACTTGGTGTCAAAGGGTTGCTAGTTCGAAACTCACCACCGTGGAATCACTGTTTTGTGTCATTGAGCAAAACAATGTATCTGCTGTTTAGAACTGATAAAACCCAGGAAGACCTCTCCAGGCATAACTGATAAATTATTGACTGGGACGTTAAGAATCAAACAAACAGTATGGTGGCAGACAATTACATGTATTCATGTGAATGTTATTCCCAGAATCTATGTTAACCATTTCTCCTCCATCATTCTTGACAAATGTTGTGTGCTTAAAAATTGTTGACTGGGACGTAAAGGGGGTCTTCCTAGGTTGAACCAGTACTAAACTAGGATAAATGTGTTGATATGGATGTGAAGGATAAATGTGTTGATATGGATGTGAAAGAATCAACATAAACAATTTTTAAGCACACATTTGTCCTGAAGGGTGGAGAAAAAAATGGTTAACATGGATTCTGGGAATTACATTCACATGAATACAATGGAGATATAGGTTAGGATTGTTACCTGACATTTTTTTTACAAATTAGTAACAGAGTTATGGCCCTTTATTGATGTTTTTACAGCATGAAAATAGCTACAGCTGGGCTATAGTCAGATTTTCTGACAATTCTAGTATAAGAAGCGGATAAATAGTCTTGCGCAAGGACACAACACAGTGACAGAAAATGTTATCTGCTTTGGCAATGATAGCCTATATTGCAAACATTATGTGCCCAGAGCTAACTTCTGATTGGTATGAAAATATTTACAATTTTATGCTCAAAAGTTTAGTTTAAACCTGTATGTTTATAATTTGAAAGATTTGATAAATGAGCCTTCACTTAAGATTTGGGTACTCATAGGTTTAGATATTAAAACAAAATTTGTGCGCTTAAAATTGTAAATATTGTCTTACCCATTAGTTTAATCATAAGTTTTGGGTGCTCAAAAGAACCGTCTCATTGAGATTGTTCTTTTGAGTACCACAACATATGGTTTGGTCAAGAAATAAGAAAAATACTTTTTCTGTATGCACTCTTACTTAAAGGCCTGGGTACTTACCTCAGATGGGAGTAGTGGAAGGTCAGACAAACCTGTAAAGACATGCAGTACTACCAAAGAGTTCTCTGTTCACACACACAACATAGGAAATTAAATTAAAGCTGGTGGCAATTTAGGTTTCCAGCCTCACTAGATAGCTGCACATGCATATTTAAAGAATGACATAACTTACTTATAATAGGCCTTTTGTTTAAGAGTGTGTACCAAAATATTAATTTTCTTATTTCTCAACCAAATCATATGTTGTAGGTACTCAAAATAACCGTCTCAATGAGAGGGCGCTTTTAAGCACCCAAAAACTTATCATAAACCTGATGAGTAAGAAAATATTTACAAATCTACTCTCAATAATTTTGTTTACAGTATATGATCATGTGTTTTATGCAGTAAGTACCAAAATCTCATGTGCTGGCTCAAATAGCTTGACTTAACTGTAATTTATTGCTATTATTAAATGTATCTTGTTGGACGTTAGATTGAAATATAAAATGGTGGTGAATTGTTATTGAAATGTCATATTCAGTGTTATGACTGTACATGCCCTAAAAGGCACACAAAACTAGAAAATATGTAGTGCTTTTTGAGCTCTATTGCTTTTAGATTGGCTCAAGCCAAAAAACTGTTTGTGACCTGATAAATGCACATTGGGCATATGCAGTGATTTTCCTAGGCCTGATTTGGTTCCGAATATTGGCCCCTTCCAAATTCAAAAATGAGCAAAACTTCCCAAATTGGTGTATATCATTCTCAATATCTTAGTTCTACATTTTGGTGAAAATTTCATGAAAATCTGAACAAAAATAGCAAAGTTACAGATGCATGAAAATTTGCATAAAAATGTGAATGAAAACATGTTTTCATTCACATTTTTAATGCAAATATTCATGAGTTTTTATGATGGGCAATTAAAGCAAAAAATATGTTACAGCTTTACACTGCTAATTTCTTAAGGTTTTTAATCCATTTAAAATGAGAGTCCAATTCTTTCAGACTGCATAAAATTTTCACAATTTTGATGGTCAAAATGCTTTTTTCCTCCAAATTCAACAGGCCCTTGGCCCCGACTTCAGAAAGGTAAGAAAATCCCTGAAAACTAAAAAACAAAACAAAATGTGTGCTTATAAGAGATTGTGCACTTATTAGGGCAAATACAGTATCTGGTAAAATGGTCTAAAATTTCAAACACTTATTGCCAGACAAACAGAACATACCCAGATCAGACTGCTTCTGAAGAAGCTGTCTGATCAGGGTCTTCCCTGTTTGCTATTCTGACAATCATTTTGTGAGTTCCAGTCCTGATAACCAACATTTTAGTTGAGAACAGAAAGAGAAAAGTGTTAGAAATTTTAGAACATTTAATGTAAGGAGAGCGCAGTGGCTTGGTGATAAAATGCTTGGCTCGAAATCGAGGAGTTATTGGTTTGAGCCTCATCCCGGGGCTGTATTGTGTCCTTGAGCAAGACCCTTTATTCTCTGCTTAGTACTGATTCAACAGAGGAAGACTTGTCCAGACATGACTGAAAAATTGTTGACTGGGAATAAGAATCAAAACCAAAAATACAGTATAATTTTTTGCTTTGATGTTATCATATAAGAAATAGAGCACAAAGTACAAACTGATATGTTACTATCTTTTTGTTTTGTTTGTTTTGATTCTTTTATGCCCTAGTCAACATTTTTTCAGTCATGTCAGTTGTAAGTCAAAGTCAGTTATCTGATTTTTAAACACCAGTCCTGCCAATGGATTTAAGTTCTGAAAATATTGTCTGCTTATTATGTCTGCTGCATATTTTCAAACACACTCCGGAAGTCTGACCATGGAAGCAAACATGATCATAGTATGCATCCTGATCAAACTTAAGGAGCAGTCTGATCTGGATGCATATTATTTGCAATATAGGCTACCAAAGTACAAAGGCAGATTAGAGGGCAAGCAACAATTGTTGTGAATAGCGGGGAAAGGGTTGTGGATTGCAAATGGAATTGTTATGTCAAGTTTTGGTCTATCTGCTTACTTTCATAGAGATTTTTTCTACCTGCCAAGGATTCTAAGCAGGGCAGGTGCCTGTTACAGGTCTGATTATATACAGTCAAATATCGTAAAATTGAAGTCCTTGTGACAAAATGTTTGATTTTGAATGTTCAGTAGTTTGAATTACTGGGATATAGGCATTAAAGTATTCAACCCCCCGAATGATATTCTAAGTCTTCCCTATCAAACATATGTTTAGGATGTGTAAAAGAAACGTCTCAGGGAGACATTTCTTTCACACACCCAAAACATGTTTTTAATAGACTGTTATTAAAATAGTTCATAAACAGGCCCTCATCAAGGTGGCCAATCTCATGTTCTGCCTGACTGGGTTCACAGACTTTACGAACCAGTAATTGGACATCACAGGCAAGGAAAAAACTCAGAATTTTTCGTTTTTTCTTCAGTTGTTCGAGGTAATCTTGGATGCTACAACAAACCCAGGAGAAACTTTGACACAGTCTTGTTCAGAAAAACATGAGGGTTTTTTGCACTTTAGGGCACGAAATTTGACTTAGTATTACGAAAGTTATGAAAGATTTTACTGGTCCAGGAAATCTGTGAACCCAATCATGCTGACCATGTGATTGTCCATCTTGCTCATTCTCTGGATCCACTGTGTCTCAAATTGAAATTGATTTGAAATTTTCAAGATTTACTGAAATACAATGTCTGTTCAGAGAAAGTGGGGTTGGCTAAATGGCTGAAATATTGTTGAAAGTGATGTAATGCCCTAAAACAAAAATATTAACTCTCTCATTGCTAGCTGTGACTTTTTGTCGACTGCTGACAACCTATTCAAACAGTTTGGATCCGGATCAGGACTGGCAGCATGTCAGTTCTGATCTAGATCCAAACTGTTTGACACTCTTGACAGAGTTCCTGAAAGAAGGTTTTGAAAAGTTAATTTTGAAAAAAAGTCAGTAGACAAAAGCATGAAAAATTGCCCATCATGCAATGAGTTAAATGCCAATTACAGTCTTTATGTCAATTTATGGCAACATCTATGACAAAGAAAATGTTGGGCAAAATAAAAAAAAAGACATGGAAAGGGAAAAGGCTAACTTTTCCCTTCTGTTATTTATCTATTGTGCTGAATTGTTCCATCATAAAATAACCTATTTACAATGCTTTTTCTATTAAATGTTTTCCTTCATTAAAGGACTTGTTTTTTCTTCTTACACAGGTAGTAGCTTCATAAACAGAGCAGCCAGTCCTGCTGAATTCTAAACCACCTTCATTTACCTCACTACAAAAAGGAGGCAGGGAGCGCAGTGGCTCAGTGGTAGAGTGCTTGACTCAAGACAGAGGGACCACGGATTCAAGCCACACTGGCTTCACTGCTTTGTGTCCTTGAGCAAGACACAATAATCCTAGCTTAGAACTGGTTCAACCTAGGAAGACTGGTCCCTTCATATTGGAAAGTGTCATATCTAGACTTGCTACGAGCAAAATTTCAATTTTCTAGATACCTGCTTTATCGGAAACCCGGAAGACAGGTTTTCTTTCGTCAAAGCCCATTTGTCTGTGATAGTAAGAGCAAAATTAAGCTGATTTGGACAAATGGTTAAAGATGTTAGTCTATTTTTAGCTCACCTGAGCCGAAGGCCTAATTTCATGTAACTTCATGAATGTTTCCCATGATGCCCTCTTTCAAAATTGCATAAATGGTTCCGCTCCACTGAGCAGGAGGGCCCCCAGAGCTCCAGGTAAGAAATCTTTTAAACGACATCTCCTGAACCACCGGCCCAAATTTGAAATAATTTCACAGAATTGTTCCTCATGATGCCCTCTACCAAAATTGCACAAATGGTTCTGCTCTGCTGAACAAAAGGGCCGTCAGAGCTCCAGATAAGAAATATCTTTAAACGACATCTCCTTTTGAACCACAGTCCAAATTCAAAATAATTTCACAGAATTGTTACTCATGATACCTTTTACCAAAATTGCACAAATGGTTTCGCTCCGCTGAACAAAAGGGCCACCAGAGCTCCAGATAACAAATACCTTTAAAAGGCATCTCCTCCTGAACAAAAGGTCCAAATGCAAAATAAATTCACAGAATTGTTCCTCAAGATACCCTCTACCAAAATTGCACAAATGGTTCCGCTCCGCTGAACAAAAGGGCCGCAAAAGCTCCAGATAAGAATTATCTTTAAAAACTATCTCCTTCTAAACCACTGGTCCAAATTCAAAATTATTTCACAGAATTGTTCCTCTTGATACCCTCTACCAAAATTGCACAAATAGTTCTGCTCCGCATAACAAATGGGCCGCCAGAGCTCCAGATAAGAAATTTCTTTAAAAGGCATCTCCTGAACCACTGGTCCAAATTCAAAATAATTTCAAAGGTTTGTTCCTCATAATAAACTCTACCCAAATTGCACAAATGGTTTTGCTCTGCTGAACAAAAGGGCCGCCAGAGCTCCAGATAAGAAATATCTTTAAACGACATCAGTTCCTGAACCACTGGTCTAAATTTGATATAACTTCCCATGAATGTTCCCCATGACGCCCTCTGTAAAAAATGCATAAATGGTTCAGCTCCACTTGACAGGAAGGCCGCCACAGCTCCAGATAAGAAATCTTTTAAACGGCATCTCCTGAACTACTGGCCTAATTTCGAAATCATTTCACAGAATTGTTCCTTGTAATGCCCTCTACCAAAATTGCTCAAATGGTCCCGCTCCACTGAACAAAAGGGCCACCAGACCTCCAGATAAGAAATATCTTTAAACGGAATCTCTTGAACCACTGATCCAAATTCAAAATAATTTCACAAAATTGTTCCTCATGATGCTTTCTACCAAAATTGCATAAATGGGTCCACTCCACCGAACAAAGGGCTATCAGAGCTCTAGATAAGACACTTCCTTTTAATGACATTTCCTCCTGAACCACTAGTTCAAATTCCCTATAACTGCACATGAATATTGCCCATGATGCCCTCTTTCTAAATTGCAGAAATAGTTCTGCTTTACCAAACAGGAGGACTGCCAGAGCTACAGATAAGAAATCTTTTAAATGACATCTTCTGATTCCTCTCCACTGATCAGTAATTCTCACGTGAGAGACCCAGGGCCAAAGGGCCCTCTTGTTTTTGTTACATTGATTGACTTAACTTTATATGAAAAACAGTGTTTATATCCTTCAGTAATTCAAATAAAATTGAGAGTCCGAGCTGACCTATACAGGTGACAAATCAATGTGCTGAATGTGTACTTCATGAGTGAAAGAAATACAGAAATCTCAGCTTCTTGTCAACCATTTAAGATTTATTAGCTTAAAGTCAGTGTATGTATCCTTTATATATAGAGAAGCAAAATCTTGATATATTGGTTGCTGGTCAATTAGCTGAATGTTGGTGTAGGTATCCTTTCTTGAGGATCAGCAAAATCTAGAAAATCTTGGATGCTGGTCAAAGATGTTAGATCACTAGCCTGAAGGTCAGTGTATGTATCCTTTATTAGAAGAAGCAAATTTAGAAAATCTTGGTTTCTGGTCCAAGATGTTAGATCAATTAACTGAATGTCTGGGTTTATGTCCTGTCTTGAGGATAAGCAAAATCTAGAAAATCGTGGCTGCTGGTAAGATATGCTTGATCAATAACCTGAAGGTCAGTATATGGATACATCATTAGTAGAAGCAAAATCTAGGAAAGCATGGCAGCCACTCAATGGTGTGGGATCAAATATCTGAAGGCAAGTGTGTGTATTCAAAATTAGAAGCAAAATCCGGAAAATCATGGAGCCTGGTCAAAGATGTTAGATCAATTAGATGAAGGTCAGTTTATGTATCCTTCCCGAGACGAAGCAACATCTAGAAAACCATGGCATCTGAACAAAGGTGAAAGATTTATTAGTTGATCGTCTGTGTATAAGGAGGAGCTAAATCTAGAAAACATTTGATGCTGGTAAAAGATGTAACATGAACTTGCTGAAGTGCAGTGTCTTATAATTTTTATCGTCCACCAAGAGCAGCAAAATCTAGAAAGTCCTGGCTGCTCAAAAATGTAATGTTAGATTAATTAGCTGAAGGTCAGTGTATGTATCTTCATGAGTAGTAGCAAAATTTAGAAAGTCGAGAATGCAGGTCAAAAATGTTCAATCATTTAGCTGAAGTTCAGTATAATGTATCCATGAGAATAAGCAAAATCTAGAAATTATGGCTGCCATCAATTAGCTGAAGGTCAGTGTATGTATCCATGAAGCAAAATTTATGAAAAATTTCCGCTGCTGGTCAAAGATGTTAGATCAATTAACAGACTGTAAGTGTATGGATATTTAGTAGCAAAGCTAAATCCAAAAGTCATGGCACTCAATTTTTTATAAACGTCACTAAAATATTTCCATAGGGCTCAATGCACTGAGCCTACCCCTTTGGCACTCCTTAACTTTCGGCGTTTCTTCACTTTCAATGAAATTTTCAGTGGTAATTGAAAATGCAGTGGGCTACAGCTTTTTATGTAAATCACTAGACGGTCCCATAGATGCCCTTTGGTAGGTGGAGGGAGGGGGCTTCAAATGGATACCAGCCACCCCAACACCATGATATGGTCAAAATCTCCCTCAAAACTGTTTGGTTTAATGTGAGTTTCTGTCAATTCAATGTGAATTTTCGATACATACACTGGATACTATATTCAAGAGGCAGAGAATGTAAGTAAGGGTGTATAGATCAGGATTCGATACAATCAAGAATCACACGTAACCCAGGATACCAATGGGAAAGTGACAAACTCACAGTTAGACACCACAAACGAGAGCCAAGAGGTCAGCCCTTTCCCAGCAGGTGACCAAAAGGCACATATAAACAGACACGCACAAAGGCATAACAAATGCAAGACAGAAAAAAAACATAAACGATCCACAAAAGAAGAAGGCCTTGGAACAGTCAGTAAAATGCTTGACTGGAGGGCTTAAACTGGTCTCATGGCACGCCAACCTAAACCTCAATTCATATGTGGATCAAGACACATAGATATTTGGTTTGCATGAAAGATCAATGCATCATCTCCTAGAACATGTAAATCAAGATATAACAAGGAGATAAAGCAAAGATAAGGACTCAACAGTAAATAAAACTAAAAACCGGAGCAACAGAAGGGCCCGACAAACAGCCAAAGCATCAGGCCCCTACCATCTCATCAATAGATAAGTCTTCAAGTTGGAACTGTCATAGAGTCTGAAGTCCGACCCACCGGCGTGCAATTAGAGAGGAAAGCAAAGTTGCCAACCTTGATTGGGTTGACCACCAAGCATGCAGTCTGTTGCAATACATCAACGTTATAGCCAATCTTTTTATAATGGGAAACTATTTTAATGGACTGCACTGAAAATTATTAGAGCCAACAATTACAGACTCCCACAATGGGAGTAACAATAAACAAAAAGTCAACAACAACAGAACCAACGCCTTAGAACGGACAGCAGCCTAAGCCACCGGGGGCTTAGAAGTCTGTAATTGTTCTATGTTTTGTTGTACGTAACTTTATGTCTATTCTAGTATTGCAATCATCTTGATGGGGAAGAGAGAGCTGATTGCTTTGCTTAAGTTGTCTTCCTGGTGTCTCGTGATGGTTGAGCGGCTCTTCCTTGCGGTGCCACGGGGTTGTCTGCAGTTTGTGATTGTGGTATTTCCTGATCATACTCACTTACTATTTTTGATATATTTGTATGTTTTAAGAACTTTACTCACGAAGATTCTACTGGTTTATACCAGGTGTGCCTATAAAGGCAGAATTTATATAACAGAACAGAACAGAACAGAACATAGCACCCCTTAAAGGAAATGGACGACTGCATGCCGAACCAAACGATAAAGCAGATATCCTCAACAGACAATATGTGTCAACGTGGACAAAGGAGGACAAGAGCAGCATATCATCACCAGACGACACACCATTCCAGTCAATGCCAGAGATCGAGGTTACCAATGAAGGTGTGGTGAAACTCCTGCTTAAACTAAACCCCAATAAAGTAAGTAAGGGTGCAAAGATCAGGAATCGATACAATCAAGTACCACACCTGACCCAGGATACCAATGGGAAAGTGACAAAATCACAGTTAGACGAGAGCCAAGAGGTCAGCGCTTTCCCAGCAGGTGACCACAAAGCACATATAAAAGAACGTGCACAAAAACATAGCAAACACAAGACAGAATAAAACATAAAAGATCCACAAAAGAAGTACCGCATTTGAACGGTCAGTAAAATATTATGGACCAGATTTGCTTCCTGCAAGGGTTCTTAAGGAGATAGCCATAGAGATTGGACCGTTCCTGACCATCATATTCCAAAAGAGCTTTGATACTGGGATAGTACCAAAAGACTGGAGAACAGCCAACGTTACTGCCATCTTTAAAAAAGGGGAGATACAAAGCATCAAATTATAGACCAGTCTCCCTCATCAGTCTTTGCTGCAAGATTCAGGAACTCATTGTTACTAGCAACGTTTTCAAACACCTGGATGAACATTAGTTACTTACAGACTGCCAGCATAGGTTTAAAGCCATGTGAAGATGCGAAACGCAATAACTCACGTTAGCCCATGAACTTATTCAAGGCTTAGACAAAAAATACCAGCACGACCTGATCATATAATACTTCTCAAAAGCCTTTAATCGCATTCCCCATGAGCGTCTGATGAAGAAATTGGAGCATTATGGTATCAGGGAAAATATGCACCGATGGATCCGATCATTCCTGACCGTCAGAACTCAACAGGTGCTGGTTGAATGAGCAACCTCAGACAGTATACCAGTCATAAGTGTGGTGCCGCAGGGAAAAGTCTTGGGACCACTTTTGTTTCTCCTATCTACAAACGACCGCCCAGACAGTGTCCAGACAAATACTCGGCTTTTTGCAGATGGCTGTATTCTCTATAGAAGGATAAAGAACCAGAGAGACTGCAACATCCTGCAAAATGACCTAGACAAGCTAGCATCAAGAGAGAAGAAATGGTATAAATGATATGGTCAAAATCCCCCCCCCGCCCCCCCCCCCCAAAAAAAAAAAAACTGTTGGATTTAATGTGAGTTTCTGTCAATTCAATGTGAGTTTTTGAAACATACACTGAATACTATTTTCAAGAGGTAGAGAAAAATCAGTCAAACACAGGACATCTGACACTACCGGGAAACAAAAGCCAGACTACAGAAGGCGGAAAGCCAGTCATATTGAAGCTTTGTGGACCATATCAAAGACAAAGGTGACCCAAAACAGGAGCATAAGCTTAAACAGAGGCGATTTTGGTCTTTTATTAAGCCTCTACGAAAGGACTCCAGCGGCATAGC
This sequence comes from Loripinus fragilis, assembly GCA_964019695.1. Taxonomy (NCBI): domain Eukaryota; kingdom Metazoa; phylum Mollusca; class Bivalvia; order Lucinida; family Lucinidae; genus Loripinus; species Loripinus fragilis. The sequence continues at coordinate 13,939,489 of OZ026529.1, read as the reverse complement.
ACCCCTTAAAGAAAATGGACTACTGCATGCCAAACCAAACGATAAAGCAGATATCCTCAACAGACAATATGAGTCAACGTGGACGAAGGAGGACAAGAGCAGCATACCATCACCAGACGGCACACCAATCCCGTCAATGCCAGAGATTGAGGTTACCAACGAAGGTGTGGTGAAACTCCTGCTTAAACTAAACCCCAATAAAGCCTCTGGACCAGATTTGCTTCCTGCAAATGCTCTTAAGGAGATGACCATAAAGATTGGGCCGTTCCTGACCATCATATTCCAAAAGAACTTTGATACTGGGATAGTACCAAAAGACTAGAGAACAGCTTTGTGCCATCTTTAAAAAAGGGGAGAAATACAAAGTATCAAATTACAGACCAGTCTCCCTCGCCAGTCTTTGCTGCAGGATTCAGGAACACATTGTTGCCAGCAACGTCCTCAAACACCTAGTGAACATGAGATACTTACAGACTGCCAACATAGGTTTAGAGCCAGGCGAAGCTGCGAAACGCAATTACTCACATTAGCCCATGAACTTATCCAAGGCTTAGTCAAGAAGTACCAGCACGACCTGATCATATAAGACTTCTCAAAAGCCTTTGATCGCGTCCCCATTAAGTGCCTGTTGAAGAAATTGGAGCATTATGGTATCAGGGACAATGTACACCGATGGATACCATCATTCCTTACCGACAGAACTCAACATGTGCTGGTTGAAGAAGCGACCCCAGACAATATATCAGTCATAAATGGAGTGCCGCAGGGAACATTCTTTGGACCACTGTTGTTTCTCCTATTTATAAACGACCTCCCAGACAGTGTTCGGTCAAATACTCGGCTTTTCTCACATGACTGTATTCTCTATATGAGGATAAAGAACCAGAGAGACTGTGACATCCTACGAGATGACCTAGACAAGCTAGCTCCAGGGAGAAGAAATGGGGTATGTCCATTCACCCAGACAAGTGTAGCACCATCTGAGTATCAAGGTCCAGAAACCCTGTCATCAGAGAATACTCATTGAAGGTACACGTTCTTACATCAGAAGATTCAACGCGATATCTTGGTGTAGAGATGCAAACAAACATGGCTTGGAATAAGCATATGAACCAGGCCATAAAGAAGGGAAACAGTATGATAGGCTTCCTGAGACCAAACTTGAAGGACAGCAATGAATCGACAAAACAGCTGCATATTTTTCTCTTGTAAGATCCATACTGGAGCACTATTGCACAGTCTAGAGCCCCTACATCCAAGACTACATCAACAAGCTTGCAATGGTCCAGCTTAGAGCGGCTAGGTATGTTAAAAACATATACCACAGCACCAGCAGTGTGACCTCCATGTTGAAACATTTAGAAGGGAAATCACTGGAATCGAGACATGTCAAGTATCAGCTCGCTATGTTGTTCAAGATAATCAACAACCTAGTAGACATCCCACCGGATCAGTATCTTACTGAAGCCTCAACTAGAACCAGGTCACACCACACCCACAAATACAGACATGTCCCAGCTTCTAGTGACTACTTCAAGAACAGTAAGATTGTTCTTGTGAATTCCCTGCCAGCCTCTTTGACGGATGCTTTCAGCTTGGTATCTTTCAAACGGGAGATAAGCGCCATATAATTTTAATCTGTATAGGGCTCGTAAATCCTAATAACTTCTTGTGCTGTGCTGGCGGGGATTTTGTTTGCCCTGGTACCTGCCAGGACCTGTAAGGACAAGGGTCGTCTCTTCAATGCACCAAAGGTCAATGCCAACATCTTGAACCGCCAATATCAAGCTACTTTCACCCAGGAAGACACACACCAGGTCCCTAGCCCTTCTGGCACACCGTATCCTGACATGGAAGAGATTGAGGTAGATGAGACGGCATTCGTAAGCTGCTTCAGAAGACCAACCCAAGGAAAGCCACAGGTCCTGACTGCATACCTGCACGTATCTTGAAAGACTGCGCTTCTGAGCTAGCCCCGATCCTTACCAGGATTTTCAATAAGTCACTACAAGAGGGAAGAGTGCCCGAGGACTGGCGACATAAGAAGGGTACTCGCCATGATGCCGCCAATTATCGACCGGTATCACTTTCATCACTATGCTGTAAACTACTAGAGCATGTCATCGTCTCCTAGACTGTAAAGCACCTGGAAAGACACAACATCCTTAATGATTGCCAGCATGGTTTTAGAGCAAAGAGAAGCTGCGAGACCCAGATCTTGACCTTATATCATGAGCTAGCAGCATCTTTAGACAAGAAAATCCAGACTGACATGATCATTTTGGACTCTAGCAAAGCGTTTGATCGCGTACCCCATCAACGCTTACTGAAGAACGTTCACCACTGTGGTATTCGAGGCACTACATATCAGTGGATCTCATCGTTCCTAAACTCCAGAACACAACAGGTTTTAGTAGAGGGACAGTCGTCGGAGAAAGTTCCCGTTGTCAGTGGAGTGCCTCAGGGGTCCGTTTTATGTACAGTTCTATTCTTGATCTTTATTAACGACCTACCAGACAACATTAACTCCAGAACTAGACTCTTCGCCGATGATTGTATACTCTATCGACAAATAACATCTGAAACTGATCAACGCCTTCTGCAAGAAGACCTGGACAGGCTTGCCACATGGGCGAAGACCTGGGGAATGGAGTTCCACCCACAGAAGTGTAGTGTCATGCGCATCTCATGAGCACGAGTCGCCAGAAACTTCAAGTACCATCTTAAAGGTGTATCCCTAGCAGAAGAACAGTCCTCTAAATATCTGGGAGTGGATCTGCAGTCCAATCTATCATGGAAGAATCATATAAGCCGGATTACTAAAAAGTGAAGAAACCAAGGCTCAGGCTTACTTTACCATGGTTCAAATTCGGTCCAATCTGGACTACTGTTCTACTATCTTGAGTACATACCAACGAGACCAGAAACACCAGATTGAAATGGTCCAGAGAAGATCTGCACGTTTTGTCACTAATAGATACAGGAACACCAGCAGCGTCACCAACATGCTTGACTATCTCGGTTGGGAGTCACATGAAACAAGAAGAAGTAAACTGCAGCTGATTGTTCTTTACAAAATTGCGCATGGACTAATAAATATCCCACTCACAGACTACCTGACACAGACTAGTTCCAGGACCAGAACAGCTCACAAGTACAAGTATCAGCAGTACTCTACATCGACCGATTGTTTTAAGTACAGATTCTTTCCGCGGACAATCCCACTTTGGAACAGACTACCAGCAGCAGCAGCTGAGGTTCCCTCCTTGGTATCCTTCAAGAGGGAGCTGTCTAACCTAACCTTCTAATGGGGATTAATCCCCCAGCCGTGAATGTAAACCCAGATGAGGAGTGGTGAGCTGTGTCGTCGGGTCTTGCACCCAGGTACCCCCGGGGAAGGCGGATTGGTCTCACTCTGATGGGCGAAAAGTGGTTGGGAACAACTTTTTCTATACTTCTTTCTTTTACTAGTGCATTTTTACGCCCTCTTACAGCCTCATCTAATGCTTCCGTCTTTAACTATTATTTTTCTCTTTAAATTTCTCTCTTGCGCACCACTAAAAAAAGGTCAAGTATGACAGCTTAGAGCAACGATGTAGATGTAGATGTAGGTAGCTAGATTGGACAAGACCGAAAGATTGAAAATGCATTCGGCACATCTTTTCTAAATTCTTGACTTTTCTATCATGCCTTTTCTTTGCTTCTAATTTTACTATCTATTCTTCTCTTTTTTTCTTTTCTTAAGACGCAACCCACACGCTATAACAGTCAAGAGTGATGGAGAGTGTGTAAAGCATAGATGTAGATGTAGACCCTGGATATAGACAGCCTCGATAGCTCATGGACAGCTTTTGGAGCAGGTGTTTGCATGTTCGAATTCCGGGCACACCATATCAAAGGTGTAAAAATGGTGTTAGGTGCTCCCATGCTGACGCTTAACAGAATCTCCAGTATGATGCGTCACGGAACAGCACTGATCTCGGTAAGAAACCCCTAATGCTGCGCGAACCCCCAATGCCTCTGTTAATGAGTTTGGGAACTTGACTTTGCCAACAGCGTTACTGGGGAGTTTTATTTTAATCCAAACATCAATGGCCGCGATCGTCGAGTCGTAGACAGCGACCAATCACGTTTTCCCTTTAATTGCTTAAGAATTGAATATTTAGTCTCAAATTTGATATGGATTCGTTCATTGCAAGTAGATTCTGCAGTCTGTGCTTGAAACATGGGAAGACAAATGGTAGAATGCTCCAGAGATATGCCAGCAACGGCAGTTGCGTAAGCAAAACATTGAAACAAACAGTGGGTGGGGTACCGTCAATAACACATGACCTCGGAATAATTTTTGTTTGAGATTATCCTCTAGGTCCAAGTCAACTCTTTTTCAGTCATGTCAGGAAGTTTTCTTGAGTTGAGCCAGTAATCGCGAGGGGGTGTTGCAGAATCTAAAGAAAGAAAGAAAGAAAGGAAAAGTTTCTTTGTCCAGGGATGACACAAAATAAGCATGGCTCCAGAGAACAGGAGCTGATCCACTTATAGGTGGACCTTTTTGATTCACAATAATCAAGTTTATGTTAAAAGCCTCCTATGTGTGAACTTGTGGAAGGCAATAACTGATGACATTGTGCACAAACTGCACCAACTGGGTTTCTCATACCTCGTCTTTGGAACCCATACTAACAGTCAATCAGGGTCATTTCGGCCGTTAGTCGTTTCAGCCTAGGTCGTTTTCTTTCTTTCTATCCTTACTGGTTCGCTCATACATGAGCATTACACCAGGGAGTGCAATTTGGAAATTTTGATAAAATAAAAAACAAAAAACACAAAAAAAACAAAAAAACACAAAAAAACACAAAAACTTTTGGCTGAATTTTTGTTTAAATAAGGAGTGCCCTAAACTCCTCTGTGGACTGGGCATTTGCCACAGAAGGAGGCAGACTATTCCAGTGTTGAATAGTACGGGGGGAAAAAAGAATTCTTCAGGGCATCACTGTATGTCTGGTGTCTGCGGTATTGAGCACTATGTGATGACCTGGTAGTTTTCAAACTATGAGCAGGGGTCATATACTTGTCTGTTTCAATAGACACTGCTCCACAATGAATCTTGTGAAAGAGAAGCAAGGAGGACTGGTCCCTACGGGCCTCAAGAGATGGCCAATCAAGCTCATCAAGCATTTCGCCGACGCTACTGGTGTTTCGCCATCTCCTGCAGGTCCAGCGGGCTGCTGTCCTCTGAACTTTCTCAATCTGATTAATCTGAAGTTTCAAGTGAGGGCTCCAAATGGGTGCTGCATACTCTAGTTTAGGCCGAACCAAAGTTTTGTATGCAACTTCCTTTGTACTCCTAGGTGCAAAAGCCAAATTCCTGCGAAGGAAACCAAGTGTCTTAGTTGCTTTGGAAGAGATTTCTGAGACATTCTGACCCCAATCCATGTTATCTGTAATGGTGATACCAAGGTATTTTGCCGACTGAACATTTCCCAAAGTTTGATTGTGTAGTGAGTAGTCGAAAAGAATTTGTTTGTGATGCTGATGCCGAGTCACTCTCATTGAGTGACATTTGGCTACGTTAAATTTCATTTGCCAATCGGCTTCCCACTGTCCTAAGCTGGTGAGGTCTTCTTGCAAGGTCAAACAATCCTGAAGTGAATGTATATTCCTATACAGGACACAATCGTCTGCGAACAGGCGAACAGAAGACCTGATGTTATCCGGCAGATCATTTATGAAGAGGAGGAACAGGACCGGACCTAAGACCGATCCTTGGGGCACGCCGAATAGCACTGGGACTGGATCTGAGGCTTGGCCATCTAAAACAACTTGTTGAGTGCGCCCAGAGAGCCATGAGTTGATCAACTTGTGGGTGGATCCTCTAATCCCATAATATTCCAATTTGTGTAATAGCCTCCTGTGTGGAACCTTGTCAAAGGCCTTAGCAAAATCGTTCAGGGTTTTCCCTTCAAAAAAAATTTCAGGGGTCATTGTGACCCCCAGGTAGTTGACTTTGGGGGTCATTTTCAATTTGAGAGGGTCACATACTGATCTCTTACAGGATATACTGTGTTCAGCTTTTCTCATACTTTTTTTCATGTCGGACTGTAGTTTTAGTCCTTTCAAAGCATCAGTGTGAGCACTGGTTTTTTGGTGCCTTACGAGAGTAGAGTTTTTAAAGTTCGTGCAACCCGAACCTGCTGAAAATGGGTTATTCTGTTGAGTGTTTACGCACGGATGGCATTTCATTTTGCCATTTTCTAAATACAACCAGTCGTATTTCACGAGCCAGTCATCACAAAACCCCCTTGGTCTTGATGTTTTCTTAGGTGTGCTCGGCCCAGGTTGCAATTCGTCAGAGTCATCGCTATCTCTTTTTTGTTTTTCGGTTGCAGACGAGAAAAACGACATCAATTTTGACTGCGACATTTTCGTAGACTGGTTTATCGCATATCGCACAAAGTCTGTCGCTTAGAAGGGAAGAATTGGACGCTGACACAGTCTACAGTTTCGTCCCCAATATCGGCGACTCGGACCCAAGTTCGCGTTGTACTTACTCGAAGATAACAAATGGCGCCAACGTCGATCTGAATCATTCGTTTTAAAAGCAATAGCTGCGCACACAGCTTTGCGTCCACCATGACGCAGTAGTGATAGTTATTTGGGTCATTTGGTCCAGATGTGCGTCAAAACGCACAAAAATGCGCGTCATGGAAAACCCTGGTCGTTTCGGCCCAATTTTGGGGTGAGTCAATTCAGCATATTTTGACGCGTATTTTCAGGGGCCCAAATTCGGCTGTGAGTCATCCCCTTGAAAGTCAATTAACTGCTTTTTTTTGACCTTGCGTTCCATGGACGCAAGCTACTTGTCTTTTGTGCATACCAGATATTTTGGTTGCGTATTTGGATATTATTACGGCGTAAATGCCAACTCTGCAGAATGGCAAACAGAGAAGATCCTTTTAGAAGTTGTCTGAACTGGGTCTGCCCTGTTTGTTCAGACCTTTTTATGGTCCCCATTGGGAGAGCATATAGTTGCCTCTTCGTCCGTCCCCTCATTTTTTGTCCAGAGCATAACACAAAAGCTATAAGAGGTATCAACAGGTAGAAAGATAATGATGACGAGAAGTGCAGTGTACAAGAACCATAACTCTCTTTTGCATTAAGGTGTTATTGCCCTTTGTTATTTTTCACACTTGTATTTTGTCAGGAGCATAACACAAAAACTTAAAACTTCATTGGTAAACAGATCTCGATGGGGAGAAGTGTAGTGTACAAGAACCATAACTCTCTTACTTGTATTTTGTCCATAGCATAACACAAAAAATATAACAGATGTCAACTTGAAACTTCATTGGTAAATAGATCTGGTAAATGGATCTGGATGAGGAGAAGTGCAGTCTTTTGCATAATTAGGAATTATTTTCCTTTGTTATTTTTCATACTTATATTTTGTCCATAGCATAACACAACAATAACAGGTATCAACTTGAAACTTTATTGGTAAATAGATCTGGATGAGAAGTACAGTGTACAAGAACCATAACTCTCTTTTGTATAATTAGGAATTATTGTCCTTTGTTATTTTTTCATGCTTATATTTTGTCCATAGCATAACACAACAACTATTACAGGTATCCACTTGAAACTTCATTGATAAATGGATCTGGTGAATAGATCTGGATGAGGAGAAGTGCAGTGTACAAGAACCATAACTCTTTTGCATAATTAGGAATTATTGTCCTTTGTTATTTTTATGCCCCCAAAGGAACTTTGGGAGGCATATAGTAATCGCACTGTCCGTCCGTCCGTCAGTCCGTCCGTCCCGCTTTCGTGTCCGGTCCATATCTCCTATATTCTTTGAGGTAGGAATTCCAAATTTGGTGTGTGGATACAACTTGGAACGGCGGAGTGTCGCATACCATTTTCGGGTCACTGTGACCTTGACCTCTGACCTAGTTTTTATAATAATCGTGTCCGGAGCATATCTCTTATATTATTTGAGTTAGGAATCTCAAATTTAGTGTGTGGATGCATCTTGGGATGACAAAGTGTCGCGTACCATAATTGGGTCACTGTGACCTTGAACTTGACCTCTGACCCAGATTCTTGAAAACTGCATTGAGTCTGGTGCATATCTCCTATATTCTTTGAAATAGGAATTCCAAATTTGGTGTGTAAATGCATCTTGGGATGAGGGGGTGTCACATGCCAATTTTGGGTCACTGTGACCTTGACCTCTGACCTAGTTTTAAGAATTATTGTGTCAGGAGCATATCTCTTATATTCTTTGAGTTAGGAATTCCAAATTTGGTGTGTGGATACATCTTGGGATAGCCGAGTGTCATGCTCCATTTTCGGGTCACTGTGACCTTGACCTCTGACCTAGTTTTTAGAAAAATCGTGTCCATAGCATCTCTTATATTATTTGAGGTAGGAATCTCAAATTTGGTGTGTGGATGCATCTTGGGATGTAGAAGTGTCGCGTACCATAATTGGGTCACTGTGACCTTGAACTTGACCTCTGACCTTGTTTCTAGAAACTGCAATAAGTCTGGTGCATATCTCCTATATTCTTTGAGATAGGAATTCCAACTTTGGTGTGTAAATACATCTTGGGGTAGCGGAGTGTCATGTACCAATTTCGGGTCACTGTGACCTTGACCTCTGACCTAGTTTTTAGAATAATCATGTCCAGAGCATATCTCTTATATTATTTGAGGTAGGAATCTCAAATTTGGTGTGTGGATGCATCTTGGGATGACGAAGTGTCGCTTACCATAATTGAGTCACTGTGACCTTGAACTTGACCTCTGACTTAGTTTCTAGAAACTGTTGCATATCTCCTATATTCTTTGAAATAGGAATCCCAAATTTGGAATGTAAATGCATCTTGGGATGCCTGAGTGTCACAAACCATTTTTGGGTCACTGTGACCTTGACCTCTGACCTCGTTTTCAAGAATTATTGTGTCCGGAGCATATCTCCTATATTATTTGATGTAGGAATCCCAAATTTGGGGTGGTGATTCCTCTTCGGATGGCGGAGTGGTGCAAACCATTTTGAGTCACTTTGACCTTGACATTGACTTCTGGCCTCATTTCTAGTTTTTTCGTGCTATATTACAGCTATCTTTCCTCAAATGTGTCTTATACTAGACCAATTCCTTTGGGGGCATTCGTCACATGTTTGTGACATTTCTTGTTTATACTTATATTTTGTCCATAGCATAACACAACAACTATAACAGGTATCAACTTGAAACTTTATTGGTAAATAGATCTGGATGAGGAGAAGTGCAGTGTACAAGAACCATAACTCTCTTTGGCATGATTTAGGAGTTATTTTCTTTTTCATGCTTAAATTTTGTCCCGAGCATAACGCAAAAACTATTTGAGGTATCAACTTGAAACTTCATTGGTAGATGCCGTAAATCTATTAGAGGCCCATGCTCCCATCCCCCAGTTTGGACGCCCAAAATAGTGATTTTTCAAGCAAATTACCCAAAAAATGGTGCCTCTAATTAAGGCCAACCTTACCTTATGCAGAAAAGTCTCGAATTTGTTATTAGCAGTGATTTTCTGTTCCTCAGCCTCCAAAGAAATCTAAGGTACATTGTTTTTTACTCTACTTTCATTTCGGCGGTAAATGCCCACCGCCGCTACTCGCAAGCAAGTTGTGAACCCCATACCGTTTACTGTGTCAATAGTCTTCTACTGACTTCGCAAAACTTGCAGATTTTTCAAGATGGCTACCCTTACCAAGTAATTGGAGCTGCAGGATGTTTTAATGACTGTTCTCAGACTTGTAGCCTCTAATAAGGGCCCACTTCCATATCTGTGAAAGGTAATGATTCTAATAAATGCCCAGGTCTCTAATAGAATTTTTATGGTAGATCTCTTTTGGATGAAGTGCAGTGTACAAGAATCATAACTATCTTTTCCATAATGTAGGAGTTATTGCCCTTCATAACATTAACACTACAGGTCAACCTCGCTGTGTCAAACTTGCTTATCTCGAATACATGGCATATATCAAAGTGATCATCCATTCCCGAGCATTTCCCCTATATTGCTTTGTATTTCAAACCTGTTTATGTCGAACTTGGTTATCACGAAATCTCGGCTATATCGAAGTAGTTTTTCATTCCGGAAAATTAGTTTCCAGCTTCTTTACCGCTACTTGTGTCGAAGGAAATTTTGTGTTGGTCAAAAAAATTTAACAATTTAAATGTCAAACAAAGTAATTAACATTCAGACATTGAACAATAGCCTTTAATTCAGTCCAGTATAATCCATTGTTGCGGGTAATCGCCAATTAGTTATAGCGTTGAGGCGGCCATTGTTCAATGATCAGCTGTTTGTGTATAAATAATTGCATCGATTGACCTTGACAATGCATAACAAGCAAGGTATGCTTTATTTGAACATTAGAAAATTAGCGGTGCCATTCAAATCTTGATGTTGTTTATTGGTGTTCTTTGATGAGATATTTACGACAGTCTTTACTTATACAACTTGGTTTGGTTTTTATGTTTGTTTATTCTCTTGAAAACAATTAGGAAAGTTCAATAACTAAAGCCTGTTTTCACCATTCCCTATTCATTACCAATAATTTTTAAAAAAATCACCGTTTCCGCAATATTATTTACCCCTCGCTAAGGCTGTGGCGTTATGGTGGTCCACAACATAATTAAAGTGGAAATTAAACAAACTTAAATGAATTTCTTTTGTCTTCATTTCTATCCGGTTTGCAGTAGAACAGTTTGACTATACATGTACTGTAAAAGTATGTCTTGGAGAAATATTGGGGTGACGTCACATTTTGCTTATGTCGAACTTACGGATAACTCGAAGTATTTTCGCCATTCCCTTGGACTTTGACAAAGCGAGGTTGACCTGTATTAGAGTCTAGATATCAACTTGCTGCCCTTTTTGGACAAGCGTTTATTTGGGGAGCCTATATTGGATTTACCGATTCTCTTGTTTGTATCAAACTAGTGTTCAATTATTTTTAGAACATTTACCTTATATATTTGACAGGTGATAGGTGCCTCACCCAAGAAGTTGTTCACACGGCGATCTCTTTTTGGTCAAAGATGGTATCCAGTGCAATCAGTTATGGGTCAGAATTTTATTCGGCGTATGTGTTCAGAGCCAAAACAGGGTGAAAATGCAGATTCAAAGAAATCAGTAGATGAAAAGATAAAGAATCTACGTGCAAGTAAAATTCAGAAGTCAGTTGCTGTAAGTATGAATCAAACTCCTTAACCTGTTAAATGGAATTTGCCACTCTTATCAATTGGACCAGTCAATTTCAGTTTTAAGGGTTATTGGGTGGTATTTTTCATAAATATTCAGTTTTTAATAGAACATTCTGTAAGCAAACAGGTGAGACACAGAATAGATGCTGTGGCATCTGATTTGGGTCTGCACTGTTTGTCTATGCCTCACGAAAAGGCCACTAGGCTTATATGGGTTAAGTGTTTTGCAAAAACATTTTTATACTTGGAAGCCAGTTGGTCAATCAGGACCCCAAAGGGCAATATGGGCAATTATGTATCATAGGTTTAGATAAACAAAAATTTTCAACGTAAAATTGTAAATATTTTCTTACCCATAATTTTAAGCATATGTTTTGGGTGCTCAAAAGAACCGTCTCATTGAGACGGTTCTTTTGAGTACCCACAACATATGTTTTGGTTGAAATATAAAAAAAAATATTTTTCTGGTACGCACTCTTAACTAGAGTCCTGATGTATATAACATCTCAGATGATGACAGTAAAAGCAGGTTAATCCAGATTTTCTGTTTCCACTTGTGGAAACTCTCTGATTGTATTTAAACACCACATACATGTGGGCCTTGACAGGAGAAAACCTGTCTTTGTGAGTTTGGGAACAACACAGGCCCAGACAAGCCTGCGCATCTGCGCAGTCTGATCAGCGCCTTTCTTATTCACTTTTTGGAAAGAACCGTATGTAAACTTCCTACAAGCAAAATTTCAATTTTCTAGCTAGTCTCTGTAGCTGAGTATAGTGGTTAGATACTCCCTTTGTCAGAAACCCCGAAGACAGGTTTTGTCGCGTCTTGGCCCATATATGCATTAGGAATGAACGTGGCTGTTGGGGTGGTCGTCTTGATCCAAATTCGTCTTGACTCATTTAAGCAATTGTGGCTATCCAGTACATTTGGCATTTTACGTCTATTGACATTACGGTTGCTAAGCAGTCTCTTCTAACCCATGTTGGTTATTGACCAGGATAGTATAGGGGACTGAAAATAAAATTCGTGCAAATTTTTTTCCCCGAATTTACTTTACCCAGAAGGCCTTGAGTTAAGGTCTGCAATATTTGGGTGTTTTTTCTTCCTATGCCAAACTTTCCCATCAACAATCTTTCAGTTAAACAGGGACGGGTCTTTCTTGGTTGAACCAGTACTAAGCTAGGATAAATGTGTCTTGGTCAAGGACCACATCGCAGTGACGCCGGTGAGGCTCGATCCCGCGGCCCCTCGGTCTCGAGTCAAGCACTCTACCATTGAGCCACTGCGCTCCATCCTATGACAAACTGAACTCTTTGTGAAGCAAGGTTCCTTTTTCTTTTTTTACAGCCAATCTCCTGGAAGAATGTGGCCATTGTGTTCACTATAGGTGGTATGATAGCCCTATGGATCAGAAATCTTAGACAGAAGAAAGAATTAGGTAACACAGGGTTATAAAATTAAGGGTTAACCTTTTCTGTACCAATGGAATTTCCCATAAAGTTTGATACCTTTAATTCAGGATGGTCCATTCTATGTATTGTTATAATTTCCCCAAAAAAATTGTATTTCTTTCTCTGAAGATCGATTTTGTGTTACCAAAGAGTCTACAACTTTGATGAAATGCCACATCATGTGGCATTTCATCTGGAACTTCTCTGTTTGCCAAAGTACCAGATTGGGGTTTTTTGTACCAGAAAGGGTTAAACAGGATTTTTTGATTGAGCACTCATGCATTTTGAACATGAGATCATATTCATCATTGCTTGTATTTGGTATAAGCACATTTTGAGCGGATATTTGCCATTTGCTCTTTGTATACTGGAAATCCCTATATGGGTACGGTGGCAACAAGTGAAGACCCAGATGAAATGCAGCATTCTGCTGTATTTCATCAGGGTCTACACTGTTTGCTAAGATTAAAACAACCTTGAAGGACAGAAACTCAAACAAAGACAAACATAATTTAGAAAATTCTACCTGTGACCCCAATAAGTACACAAAAGACATCAGAATACAAAATTACAAATATCACTCTTTTGTTCAGGATTCAGCTTACATTTTCCTGGCTGAGAATTGCGGACTGTTATCACCCCTAGTAAGAGTATATATTCAGATAAGAAGAGAGATAGCTCCCTAAAATCTCATGTGCTGGCTCAAACAATTCACCTTACCCAAAACCACACATACTTAAACTCTTTGTCTACTAGTGTCTTCTGCTGATAACCTACATGTATGCAAACAGTTTGGACACAGATCAGATTTTTGTTGGGCCTGATCTGGATCTAAAACTGTTGGACACTATGATGATAATCCTGAAAAGATTTTTTTGAAAAGATCAGATTATAAAAAAAACAAAAAAATTTACCCACCATGCAAAGAGTTGGACATATTCGAACACTTCAAGATCATGTGATTAATAACCCTCCAATTCGTGCCCACTCCATATCTCCGGAATACTTTGAATGATTTTCATTAAACTTCACTCAAATGTTCCTCTCAATGAGACGGTGTGCAGAGCCCATGACCCAGCTACCGAGACTCAAGGTCACAGGTCACGGTCAAGGAATTTTCCTTCGAATTTTGTGTCCGCTTCATATCTCCTGAACCCTTTTGGGCGATTTTTATTTAACTTCACCCAAATGTTCCTCTCAGTGAGACGATGTGCAGAATCCATGACTCGGCTACCACAGACTCAAGGTCAAGGTCACACTTTAAAGTCATGGGATTTACCCTTCAATTTGTGTCCGCTCTATATCTCCTGAACTCTTTGAACGATTTTTCATTCATTTTCACCCGAATGTTCCTCTCAGTTAGGTGGTGCGCAGAACCAATGACTCAGCCATGCAGACTCAAGGTCAAGGTCACACTCCAAGGTCATTGAATTTACCCTTGAATTTCATGTCCTTTAAATTGTTAGATTTTCATTAAACATCACTCAAATGTTCCTCTCAGTGAGTTGGTTTGCAGAACCCATGACCCGGCTATGCAAACTCAAAGTCAAGGTCGATCACACTTAAAGGTCATGGGATTCTGCGGCGGGAGATATGGCTGTCCTTCAGACTGCTGTCTTGTGCATTTTGAAAGGCATTTCGCCTTTCAAAAGGCATAAAAATATTTTTTTTCCAGAAAACCTGAAAAAATCTAGGTTTTACCGGTAAATTTAGGTAGGGTCATAATATGTCTGGTTGGAAGAGAAAAAGAAAAGCTTAAAAGAATTAAAACATTTACTCTGCTGGCTTATTTGAATGTTTCAGAGGATGCTAAACGTACAGTACTATCTATCGGAGAGGCAGCCATTGGTGGTGATTGGGAGCTAATAGACACGAATGGTAAACTAGTGACCAATAAAGACCTTCTAGGAAAGTGGTTTATATTATACTTTGGTTTCACACACTGTCCTGATGTCTGCCCTGATGAGCTGGATAAAGTTGTAGCAGCTGTCAACCTGATAGGTAAGGGGAAATTAGTAGACACACAGGTTTAGATAAAGAAAAATTTTCAGCATAAAATTGTAAATATTTTCTAACTTATCAATTTTAACATATGTTTTGTGTGCTCAAAAGAACCGTCTCATTGAGACGGTTCTTTTGAGTACCCACAACATATGTTTTGGTTGAGAAATAAGATAATTAAATTTTTGTTACGCACTCTTAACTAAAGTCCTGTAGACAATATTTACCTTAGATATTTGTATGTCTTTGATAACTTTTTCCTAGCTAGCAGTGACTTTTGCCGCTAGCAGTGACTTTTGCCATCTGCTGATAACCTTTGCAAACAATTTGGAACCAGATCAGGCCCGACAAAATGTCGGTCCTGATCTGGATCCAAACTGTTTGTCACTCTGACAGTATTCCTGAAAGAATTTTTTTAAAAAGTGATTTTGAAACAAATCAGCAGACAACAAATATAAACATGAAAAATCACCCAGGGGGCAAAGCGTCTGCCCAGGAAAATTGTATTATGATAACTGAACCTCGTCAGTATGGTTGAAAGAGACTTTGATCCCAACTGATAAATTGAATGAAATGGAAATATTTCCATTACAAATTCAAATGTTTAGATGCTTAAGGCCAGAATTTTTTTTATTAGTTGATTTATGAACCCTCCTACTGTAATTTTCCAGAAAGTAGAAAAAAAATAAAATTTTATATCTATTTTTTTTTTTTAATTTTATCTGCCGACTCTAAATATTATTTGTTTCCATGAAAAAAAAATAATATATTTTTGAGGTTCTGTCTGTGTATTTTTGAGAGTGGCACTGTTAAAAGTGATTGTCCTGTCCAGATTTTTGGGAAATTGATAAAATATTTAAAGATTTCATACAGACTGTTGGTTAACCTTATACTAGTTTTACTGTTTCTAGAGATATTAAAAAAAATTTAGCTCTGAATATATTAAACAGAAAAAAAAAGCTCTGAAAAGCTTATTTTTTTATTGATTTTCTCCCCCCCGACCCTAAATCTGAAAAAAAAATCCCGTAAATCAACTAATAAAAAAATTCTGGCCTAAAAGCTTCTGATGTAAATTTATTCACAACCCAAAAATCAATTGAATGTGTTTCTAAATTGAAATATTTCTTTATATAAGAGTAAATAAGGAGACAAAGATCAGAAATCTATACAATCTAGTACCACACCTGACCCAGGAAACCTTATTTCCAAAGATATATGAGTAAACAGTCAAAAATGTTGAACACTTACCAACTTTAGCACATAATATCTTGTGTTGTGCAAGGTCTACACTGATGTAGGAGGTATAAAAAAGTTATAGTAAGTTTGTCAACCTGTACGTAAGATAATCCACTCGCTAAGGCTCGTGTATTATCTACAGGTACAGAGGGACAAACCATGGTATAACTATTACTAAGCCCCCAAAAATGAATTGATAAATGTGACAAGTTTCTATTAAAAGATTCAAATAATTATCACTGCCAATGAAATGATCATCTCACATTGGACTGCACCATGACTTTTGTATTACAGATAGTAATGCAGCCATTCCGAACTTGAAACCAGTGTTTATCACGGTGGATCCTGACAGAGACACTGGACCTGTGATAAAGAAATACATAGATGGTAAGTAGTGGCCTGATAAGCCAGTGTTTATCACAGTAGATCCTGACAGAGACACAGGACCTGTGATAAAGAAATACATAGACGGTAAGTAGTGGCCTGATAAGCCAATGTTTATCACAGTAGATCCTGACAGAGACACAGGACCTGTGATAAAGAAATACATAGACGGTAAGTAGTGGCCTGATAAGCCAGTGTTTATCACAGTAGATCCTGACAGAGACACAGGACCTGTGATAAAGAAATACATAGATGGTAAGTAGTGGCCTGATAAGCCAGTGTTTATCACAGTAGATCCTGACAGAAACACAGGACCTGTGATAAAGAAATACATAGACGGAAGGGTCGAATCGACAGGAAGCAAGCATAGATCCTGACAGAGACACAGGACCTGTGATAAAGAAATACATAGATGGTAAGTAGTGGCCTGATAAGCCAGTGTTTATCACTGTAGATCCTGACAGAGACAAAGGACCTGTGATAAAGAAATACATAGACGGTAAGTAGTGGCCTGATAAGCCAGTGTTTATCACAGTAGATCCTGACAGAAACACAGGACCTGTGATAAAGAAATACATAGACGGTAGGTAGTACCCTGATAAGCCAGTGTTTATCACAGTAGATCCTGACAGAGACACAGGACCTGTGATAAAGAAATACATAGACGGTAGGTAGTACCCTGATAAACCAGTGTTTATCACAGTAGATCCTGACAGGGACACAGGACCTGTGATATAGAAATACATAGACGGTAAGTAGTGTCCTGATAAGCCAGTGTTTATCACAGTAGATCCTGACAGAGACACAGGACCTGTGATAAAGAAATACATAGATGGTAAGTAGTAGCCTGATAAGCCAGTGTTTATCACAGTAGATCCTGACAGAGACACAGGACCTGTGATAAAGAAATACATAGATGGTAAGTAGTAGCCTGATAAGCCAGTGTTTATCACAGTAGATCCTGACAGAGACACAGGACCTGTGATAAAGAAATACATAGATGGTAGGTAGTAGCCTGATAAGCCAGTGTTTATCACAGTAGATCCTGACAGGGACACAGGACCTGTGATAAAGAAATACATAGATGGTAAGTAGTACCCTGATAAGCCAGTGTTTATCACAGTAGATCCTGACAGGGACACAGGACCTGTGATAAAGAAATACACAGATGGTAAGTAGTAGCCTGATAAGCCAGTGTTTATCACAGTAGATCCTGACAGGGACACAGGACCTGTGATAAAGAAATACATAGATGGTAAGTAGTAGCCTGATAAGCCAGTGTTTATCACAGTAGATCCTGACAGGGACACAGGACCTGTGATAAAGAAATACATAGATGGTAAGTAGTAGCCTGATAAGCCAGTGTTTATCACCGTAGATCCTGACAGGGACACAGGACCTGTGATAAAGAAATACATAGATGGTAAGTAGTAGCCTGATAAGCCAGTGTTTATCACCGTAGATCCTGACAGGGACACAGGACCTGTGATAAAGAAATACATAGATGGTAAGTAGTACTCTGATAAGCCAGTGTTTATCACAGTAGATCCTGACAGAGACACAGGACCTGTGATAAAGAAATACATAGATGGTAAGTAGTGTCCTGATAAGCCAGTGTTTATCACCGTAGATCCTGACAGGGACACAGGACCTGTGATAAAGAAATACATAGATGGTAAGTAGTACTCTGATAAGCCAGTGTTTATCACAGTAGATCCTGACAGAGACACGGGACCTGTGATAAAGAAATACATTGATGGTTAGTAGTACCCTGATAATATTATGACGGTGGGCTGTAACCCTGTACAGACAGAACAAGGTTTATTATGAGGCAATATACCTTTTCTTTCGGTGCTGCCAGATAGCAATGAAAGCCAACCCAAGAACGTGCTTGGCTAACCTTTAAACAACAAGAGCCAATCAGCAGTGAACGCGAGCAAAACAATAACATTCATTGGAACACTGAACTTAGTGCAGGTCAAACTTGCTATAAGACTCATTCAGGCAGAAGTGTAAAGCCACCTGATAGGACTTTCATATTATTGAACTAGATAATTCACACTCCGTTAGGCCAAAAAAGAAAATGTTTTGTTTCCGGTTACCCTACAGACCCTATTTTTTTTTTTTGGCCTACTCAAACTTTTTTAGCCTTTCGGGATATTAAAGACTATTTTTAGACTGTTTTTAAGAATTTCATACTTTTTCCATACAAAAAAGTTTTTATAAAAAAAAAGTTTGCCTACCTGCCGACCCTAAAAATTTTGGACATGTAACCGGAAACAAGGCATATTTTTCTTTCGGCCTTATCAGACCTAACAAACTGTGAAAAGACATTTATTGGCTGAACAGATAAATTCTCCTTGGAGCCAAAAAGGGGATTGTAATATAATTGAGATAATTTAGTCTGTCAGTTCCAGTAAGGTTGCAAGTATATGTTGCTTTCTCACGCTTGTAACAAAAAGACCACCCACCTAAAGTTTCATAATTAACAGGCCTCTAGAATGCTTATAAATGCATATGTAAGTCAGTTTGGTTTTAAGCTCTGTGCTGTTCACTAGTAAATAAAGTTACTACACTATTATAGTTCTGTTATTGACCCCACAAATATATAAATGACATAACAGGCTGTAACCCTAGTTACTCTGTTTTAATATGCCCGTTTAGCTACCCATTGAGCTTCCAGCAAAGTAGGATCTGAGTCTTTGTTTGATGCAAAGTCAAACTATTGGTATTGATAAGCACAAGCTCAAATGTTGATGATTTTAACTTTTACGGTGGAGTTTTAACCATTATGCAAATTAATACTCATTTATCAGCTTTTACATCTTGCTCTTTTTACTATACGAAAGGCTGCCAAATGTTAATGTTATACAAGTATATGCTCTTTTATACTTAACGTATTTTATTTTTATATCATGAGCATAACTGTTGTTGACATGTAAATATGATTAAAGGGAACACATAGTAGATTAACGTTGTTTGCTTAAATGTGCTTTTTCTTTAAAGACAAAGAAATGAGCCAGTGCATGTGATTTCCAACAATGTGGTATGTGCGACCAGCAAAGCCTCAGATCAGCCTGCGCATATGCGCAGTCTGATCAGAGCGTTTGCTAGTCGCTTGAGTATTCTATTATTGTTAAGTTACTGACTAAACACCATTTGGAGTTTCTAAGCTTAAAAAAGACTGCAGAGGCTCGTCCAAGTATACACTTGACAAAAGTCAAATTGTTGGAAATTTCATGCCGCGGCTCATTAATATCTATGTCTGAAAACTATTTCAACTATTTTCTTTCAGAATTCTCTCCCAAGTTTCTTGGTCTAACGGGCACAAAGGAGCAAGTGGACAAAGCTGCTAAAGCTTATAGAGTTAATTATAGTCTCTGTCTTATATTCTCCTTCATTACTTTCAGAATTCTCTCCAAAGTTTCTTGGTCTAACGGGCACAAAGGAGCAAGTAGACAAAGCTGCTAAAGCTTATAGAGTTTATTATAGTCTGGGTCCAAAAGATGAGGACGATGATTATATAGTAAGTTACTGGTATTACATTTGTTTAAGTTTTAATTCTTTTCATTCTGATGGATCTGAGGTGGCAGTGGCTCAGTAGTAGAGTGCTTGACACGAGATAACTTTCCGCTGTTTCAAGAAGGGTTATTGTCAGTTACAAGCGAAAGTATGTGCACCAAGTTCTGGTTCACCACTTAGTCCAGCATGACCAGGAAAAGTATGGTTAGGTGAACTGGCTGTCTTGACATGACCATAGGTGAATAGGTGGTGACTGGGATTTAAAGCCTCAAACCAAACAAAAGAAAACATGCAATTATGCTCCCCTCGTCAAAAGAAAGGGGAGGGAGACACATTGTTTTAGTGCCAATTTGGCATTGACTTGACTCTTCCTTGTGTGCAAAATATCTCATGAACTAGTGAAAGGATTGGAACATAGGACCAGTTAAGCAAAAATAATTTGCGTAAAATTGCGATTTTTTTCTTATCCATCTGTTTAAACATTTGTTCTGGGTGCTCAAAAGAACCGTCTCATCGAGACTGTTCTGATGAGACGGTTCTTTTGAGTACCCACAACATAGGTTTTGGTTGAGACATGAGAAAAATAATTTTCAGTTACACTCTCTTATCTGGGGGCCTGTTGGATCCAAATGTGCATGAATTTGAGCTGTGACATGTGATTTCCAACAATGTGGCATTTTGACATATGTAGACTCAGAATATTCTATACAGCCTCCTTTTAAGCTTAGAAGCTCTAAATGATGTTCAGTCTGTAGCGTAACAATCATAGAATATTCAAGTGACAAGCAAAGGCTCTGATCAGTCTGCGCGTATGCGCAGGCTGGTCGGAGCAATTGCTGGTTGCACATACCACATTGTTGGAAATCTCATGTCACGGCTCAAAATGTGCATGAATTTTTATCATCAGCCATTTGAGCATGATGAAGACTTGATTAGGTTTTTCAAGGTCACAACAGTCACAAGGTCACAAATTTGAGAGTGAGTGGTGGGGGACTTTTGCTTACTCTGAAAACGCTACTATTGAAAAATTATTTCTTAACCAAAACATGTTTTGTTTACTCAAAAGAACCATTTCAGACTGAGGGATACATGCCTCATACTTTTCAGGCTTCTGCAGGATTTCAGGCTTTCACATCTTGAAATTTACTTGATTTTAGGCTTTAATTTTCAGTGTTTATGCAGCTTAAAAAGGGCTATTTTAGGTTTTGAAAGTGGGCATTTCAGGCTTGGAAAAGCTTTGTCAGTATGAGGTCTGGGATAAGAAAATATTCATAATTTAACAAACAAAATTTATGTATATCTCAGGGAGCGCAGTGGCTAAGTGGCAGAGAGCTTGACTGGAGACCAAGAGGCAGCGGGTTTGAGCCTCACTGGCGTCACTGCCTTGTGTCCATGAGCAAGACACATTAATCCTAGCTTAGTGCTGGTTCAACCCAGGAAGACCTGTCCCTTTATAACTGAAAGATTGTTGATTGGGCTTAAGAATCAAATCAAACAAATAATTTAACATTCAAAATGGATCTTTTTCTCGCTATACTATTTTCTTAGTGACACTACAGATATCTCCCATGTATTTTGAGTAAAAAGACAAAATCAACAGTATAGACCGTTCTAATATTTTTAACAGGTTGACCACTCCATAATCACATACTTGGTGAGTCCACAAGGTCAGATGACGGACT